>CM031243.1:75446794-76646794 GCA_018340775.1 Taxus wallichiana var. yunnanensis
CTTCGTTCAGTTGTATTGCTCATTGTCATGTCTGTAGTGGTTTATGGGAAAACATTCCCACCTTATCCTCAAGTCTTCCAGTTGACTAAGCGTATCGTTATTAGTTAACACTAAACAAGAAGATTAAACAAATGGATAGATGAGTTTCAAAAAATCTAGTTCGAGAATCTAGAAGGATTCCTTGGAGGATTTCACCTTGTTTTTGTAATATTGAGTGAGTCAAAATAATGATATGGATGAACATGAAGATATACAATCAAAGTAAATACGTAGATAGAAAGAAAGAAGCTCTAGAAATCCATCTAGATTGGGAAGGTCTGTGCGGCTTCAAAAGTGGCCCAGCAAGCTGGAGTGGATTCGATCTAGACATGTTCAAAATAGTTATACTAGAAGTCATCAGCTTCTTAGTTAATTTTGTGAAAGAATTCAATCTAATCTTCGATGTCTTGTGACCGATGTCAAAGCCAAATTAGATTGCACACAGATTCAATTCATGAATGATGTCAAATCTTTCCTGAAGTAGAAAGGTTGTTAGACTATTGGAAGTGAATGAATGCTTGTGATTTCATGTGATTGACCAGGTATTTCCATCTAATAGAGAGCCATTCTCAAAGACATGTTAGAAAGCGACATGTAACTGCCCAGTGCTTTCATTCTTTTGTTGTATAAAGGAATGATAGGACAAATGGTTTCAGCCTTTGTTGCTAGCACCTTCACGTATTAATAATTATGGGGAAACTTGAGGTAAACGGGTAATTGTGGGATAACTTGAAAAGGCTAAGGATGATCTCCTTGGATGTGAACCTCTTAATCCAGAGTCACATCTTAATGAGGAACTATTTTGCTAAGGTGACATAATATCATTTTCATATAGCATGTCAATAAATATTTGGTGTAAATTTAATCCTTGAAAGTGATTAGTGATGATGTTTCTCATCTCTATTAAATGGTTAACATTATAATTTTTAACTAAGTTATATTTAGGCTTTGATAGTTTTGATAGTTCACTTAAGGACTAAAAATTGGAATGCGAACAAGGATTCTTGTTGATTTATAATAGGTCTTGATCCGACCATCCGATAGTCTACCCCATCTGATGACTAATGCTATCATGATCGTATTCCCATGGATGAAGAACTACAGTCGTTAGTCAAGGAATTAATCATTGAAATTGAGGGCATCAATTCTATTGGAGCTTACTCGATCAACACTAATATTATAACATCCACACACACACACACACACAAATATTACAAAAGGAAATTTGCAAAGTTTAAAGTAGTTAAATAACTACTACTGGAGATGTACTAATTTTGTGTGATTAGGAAGGGACAATCTAATCTATTGGTATGGTTTTAGACCTGTAGTGAACCTCTTGTTTGATAAGCTAGAGGTGGTCATTACCTAGCTATTTGAAAGTTATATATATATATGTATATATATATATATATACTTTAAAATTTGCAAATTTCCTTACTCTTTGGAGATGTACTAACTTTGTGTGATTAGGAAGGACAGTCTAATCTATCGGTATGGTTTTAGACCTAGCACTGTGGCGAACCTCTTTGTTTGATAAGCTAGAAGTGTGGTCATTACACCTAAGCTATTTGAATATATATATATATATATATATGGTATAAATCCTTAATTCATGTAAAGAAGAACATCGAATTATTATTGCATGGGATATTGTTTGGCCTCTTAAATATTTTAGTCTGATCTAAATTTTTCAAATAGAATCAAGTGGTGAGTTGGCACCTCACCGCCATGATGCCATCTGTCTTGAATTCTTAATTGTTTTATTTAATTCTCCCCACTCAAGCCTGAATTTGGGAAATTATATTTCAGTTAAGCGAAACTATAAGTGCTAACTGCACAGTTTGAATATGGAACCGTACTAAACTTAGAAGAAATTAAATATAGGTGACTTTGCAAAATTAGTATAAGCTTCATTAACTTCAACATTAATGTCATTTAATAGTTGGTTAAATTCTCACCTCTCTAAGCATGTCATTGGATAGTTGGGAAAAACAAATCAATTTGTGGTGTTGATTCTTTTCATTATAAGAAACCACTTGCAAGCTCACTGCATGCAAGAAAATTGAGTTGTAAATTACTAAGGGATTGCATGAAGAGAATACATCGAGTTGAATTGATTGTACAACAAGTTTCCCAGACTCATTAAATATCATGGAAACATTGTGATCTGTGGGATGAAGGAATTCACTTCAATGGTCTAGGTATTTTTCTAAGGAATCGTGATAACATTGAGAAAGTAAAATAGGAGAAAGCAATTGTAATCGTTCTAAACTCATCTTAAATTTCTTTCTCTATTTAGTAATTTCACAAAAAGAACTTTATCTTAAATGAAATTTTAGTTCATAATTTTAGTGGTGTAGAACTGATTTATTCTTTACCTTCAGAGAGTATGTTTTACCATTGATTCGTGATGAATGTTGTTTGAAAATAAATTATTGATTATTGGCTTCAACGTGATTATTAATGTTATGAAACAAATTTATTCATGGGTTGAATGAATGTTGTGGCTGTATTCATCAATGGTTTTTGGCTAGACACGTCCAGTATTATTGAATTCATAATACATTTGTGATTTGGTAAATATCCAAAACTATAGAAAACTTCGTTTAAACTATACCCTTCTCCTTTGAGATTATTGGAAAATTTAACAAGTCAATGAGGAAAATTGGAAGTGGTATGTGTGGTTATGTGCTGTAGATGACTCTCCATTTCAGGTATACATCGATTTATGTAACTGGGTTTGATTATGTTAAAAAATATTTTGTGTTATCCTGGTGGAGGCAATGATTGTGCTTATGTCGATCTAGTTAGGTTTAATAGAAGGGAAACATGAGAGGAAAATCAATTTGTTATTAGAATTTAATTTTGAGTTATAAGAAATGATAAATGAGTTATAAGAAATGAGGAAGCTACAATTAATAAGAGGTCTACCTCTTCGACCTTTGAAGGGGTATCTTGGAATGATGTTTTGGCCTAACTCTAGAGCCACGTATTATGGCTCGAATGAATTGTTGAGTTTCCTAACAGTTAAACTATTTGTAGTTTTCTTGCAAATTAGGTTCAATAAGTGCTCCCATCGAGGTTTCATGTGTCTTGATTACTCCATTTTTATTTAATTTTTATTGATCTCCATTTTCTTCTTCGCCAATAGCTGCAGTAGGACTCGACTCTTACGAGTTCGAAATGCGGAGTTGAGGGTTCATTATGTTTTGAGTGGGTTTCTCTTAAACGAAAAATCTACTCCTACTATGCCTTTCATATGCTTCGTTAGTCCTCTACAATGGGGAAAATTAGTTGTGCTCCTATTACAAATCTGGTATGATATTCAGTGAGCTATATTATTAACTATTATTACTAAATCTTGGTTGTACTCACAATATTATGTTGAGCTCGAAAGGAAAGTCGATTCCGACTAAGAACCTTCTTTCTCTCTTGAAGATTAGTAGTCTCATTGTTGTTTGTTAGGAAACAATCCTAAATAAGTAAGATGATTTCCTTGAAGCTTATGCCTTAGATCTTGCGATCGGAAAAGTGTTGAACAAATCCTTAAAGAAGGTACTTCCCTATCTTAACGTATGTATTATTACGAATAGTTGTAATTTATTTTGAGATCTTATTTCTTGGCTATGCTATAAGCCGGGTTTATCAATTAAACTTCGTTGATAAAAATATAATACCAAATGTTTGATGATTATTTATCACGGTGTTGAACTACCATTAAATCAGCTATTAGAAGGTTTAGGGAAATAACATAGGATAATTTAATGAGTTTTTATGATCCCTTATAATGATTTGTTCTTTTTTATCGGGAAAGAAGCTAGTTTCTATGTTTCAAATGTTTGAATTTAAGCCATTAAGTACGGCTAGGGATTAAAATCATCTATAATAGAAAGTCTCTTGACTTCAGGGTTGTAGAATTTAAGGATTTTTATCCTTCATAGTAATCAAAGCGGAACATAACTTGTTTGATCTTGTTAGCCATACAATATGTTTTGTTAAGAAACTAAATACCTTATTTGATTTTGTGTAGTAACTTGATTGGGGACAAAATGATTAAAGCTATTTACTCTATTATGGATATGTTAGCGGAGTTTAACATCTATTTGAGATAACATAAAATTGTGAGACCCTTGATGGGTGTAATGTTTTTATATAGGATAGTGTGGTATTCCAGTTCACACTGGAAGTCGACTCACTTAATTCATATCTAAGCGTATTACTGTTTCCTTAGGGATTATGGTGAATTCTTGACATTAAATTGATCTTTGAAGACTTCATTGGCTGTGACATTAATTTAAATTGGTATGATCTAACCTTATTTAGCAGAATGGGTTTGAGATCATTTTAATTTTATAACTGAGTCTTTGACTCACCAAGTAATGATGAGTTGTACAACCTCTAATTTGTCATGAAAAAACTCATAGGATAAGGAATGTCTGGTTGGGCTATTTAGGTTAAGTAACAATCATGTTATTTAGACTACACTGGGTAATGCTTGCTCCCTTAGGGTCTTTGAAATGATTTTAGTATTTATCCGAATACTTGATATGTTGATAATAATGTTGAAGAATGGAATTATGTTCTTTTTCCTAGTCTTGGAATGTTCTATAAATTCTTAAGTTGAGGTAAGTATTGACTATGTAACATGTTACTCGAAGTTTACATGTTTTCTATATATCGGGATGCTAAGGAAGCTCTCTCATCCTTGAGCTTAATCGCTCTAATATCATATTTTTAACTAAATACTCTTGATGTCTTGGTATTATTGCTTGGACCTTAGTAGACCTTATGGGGTGTATGAAATCCTTGTTGGATCTATTAATAATATTTGAGAGACTTCTTGAATGTGATTTTTGATATATTTATGGTTACTTAATTGACGAGTAAAATGATTCCAAGTATGCAAGTATGGGATTGCATGAGTGAAATCTTGATACTCTTATACGACAATCTTTTGAATACTTATGATTCTCATGTATCTTATAATTTAGGTAGTATTTGTAGTAGTGAAATAATTGTATTGGAATATAAGTCTAAAATTGACTTCTTTCATGGCTCATTAAATTACTTGCTCTTGACATGATATAGAAAGAATTGTTTATCTTCTTAAGTTACCATAATATTGATTCATAAACAAAATATGATTTATTTTTGTAAACAATTAAATAGAATATGATGTTATGATGAGTTGGGGCTTATCATGCTCGGTTCATGTGAAGTAACTCGTGTTAACAATTTTTTAGATAACGCCCGAGAAAGAAGGGTGAAGTATCCAGTGTTGTATATTATTTTGATCGAGGAAAGTTTAAAGATATGATTGACTTGAATGTTCTTAAATGAAATATTTCTCCTTGGAAACGGGAAAGGCCTTGCTATTTAATGTAATTGTTTTATTCATTAAAAATATTTTGGTCATGCTTATAGACATGAGTTGCACTTATCTTAAATGAAATTAAGATGGATTTCCTGTTGCAAAATATTGATTTATAAGTGATTGATTAGCAAATGATGAGTTATTAATTGGTAATTTATCAAGATAGGTTATTAGTATCTTTGTCTCTATTATATTAAGTGTTAGTCTTAATTACATAGTAAGAGCTAACACACAACCTAGGTATGGATGCTTGGAACAAATAATGATCCATGAATGGAATGTTGGTTATGAATATTATGTTCTAATTAATCATGATTTGAACAAACTTGAAAATGGATCAAGTTTCCAGTGGGTGACTATCTAATTTTATAATGTACTATATCAACCTTCTTATGCACTTTGTGCTTTATGATCATCAAAGGTTTCAATTATGGTATCCTTGACTAGCGAGAAGTTCCTGGTAATAAAATTGACTATCTCAAGTGACCACTGCTAAGTAAGCAACTAGATGATCATGGAACCTTAGTAAGGTTATGATAAATGGGTGCATTTGTGCTATGAGTGGTTTATAATCTTAGGTTATACTAAAATCATATTAAAAGATATAAGAATGTACTAAGGAATTTTTGTGAAAGAAATAATAAGTTCCTTGCAAGGACAATACACATAAGCATTAGTAGGAAGAGCTTATGGTAATCTAACATTAAGATATAATAAGAATGGTTTCACTACTCAGAAATTATAGAGTTATGATAATTCATGTTATGATATAATTTGTTCTAGGAGATGAAAATGTATTTAAAAAGGGATTGTTCCATAGTGTGTCATTATGAACATATAAGTATGATATCCAGTTGCAATGGAAGTAAAACGAAAAACATCTTATTAGGTTGGAAGGAACACAATGTTTCAGAACCTAACCCTAGACAATTTTGTTATTACCTCTAATGATGATTAGTAAGTAATCATTATTAAAGGAGTCAAAACCTTATGTAAAAGGCTATGACAGGAGGGGATGAAAGGGGAAAGTAGTTCATCCAACCTATCATAACAGATACTCCAGATGTATCTTTCTTAATGGGTATATTAAAAATAAATGAACACTCTTGATTAAGCTGTAACTAAGAAAAGTGAAGTGCTTATGCTTAATTGTTTATTGGATTTGATAGTCTATGGTACTTGATAAAAAATATGAATCATACCTAAATACTTAGCTTTATATAAGTACATATCCCTAGAATATGAAATAAAGGAACATGGGCCTAAAATGTTAAATTTGGGATAGTTTTAAACTGCAATAATGATCATGGACCTTGATAGTATCATTTATATTAATGGTTAACTTAGGTATGAGATCTAGAAAGGTAATTAAGTGTTATAGAGATTGAGGTCCTAGGATCAACTTAATCCAGACTTTAGGTATGACCGATTCATGGATAAGGTGTCGTAAGGCCTAGACTATTATTTAATTGACTAATAATTACCTTTAAAACATTAAACACCATGCACCAATACAAGATTCTAGGTAGGTGAACTCACTGCATATGTTGCATAGTCGTATCCTTATGGTGACGGTTGTCACCATTACAATATTGTTGTTTAGAAGCTATAATGAGTTATCTCACCAAGAGATTGGATTGTAGTATGGTATTGCTTTGAGAACAAAACTTGATAGAGTTAGAAAGGAAGATTTGACCTCCTGGGTACACCTCCTTATATCAACTTGTGATGGCATTTAGGAAGGGGAGTGGTTTGGTAGCATGGTGAATTTTTACGAAGAAACTTACTTTTCCATAGGAAACATAGGATGATATAGGGGTACGTCTTCTTGTAGGTTAAATTGGATTTGTACCTTATTCAAAACCTGTAGATGCTTACACATCTATGTTGTGAATCCATAACTAAATAAGTGAATAAGGTAAAATGACAAATTCCTAATGACGAGTGTGTCATTGTTTCACCTGATTCTTAGAGCATTTCTTTGAATATTGACGAAATAGATAAGGGTAAATGGGCTAGGTGGAATGCCTGTTAAAGTTGGTTGAAGGTTGTTACACGCATATGACTTCTTGATCCATAGCTTCTTGTGAGATCTTCCTTTTGGCTAGGAGGATCTACCTAAAATAGAAAACAAGACCACCAAATAGAAGTTAAACAGTATATGTAGTGGACTACCTAGCGTATGCTAGATTCGGAAGTATGATACTCCCTAGAAGGCTGTCAATCCACTGTTTAAAACAATTCAATGTTAACAATAAATAAAACCATACTGTAATTAAAATGATTTAGGTATCTCATTTGACTACAGTAAGTAGATTTGTTCACAACAGGCTAGGCTATGGTTAAATTTGAAGGTCAAGGTCTCTATCAAGTCAACTGGTATTGTCCAAGGTTTGGTTCTGGGCTGTTTTGGGTATTTGGTGGAGATTTTAGGCTTTGTTCTTGGTCTGAGAGTAAAACACAGAGACCGACATCAATTTGAGTGAACAGGCGCTGGTTGTGGGTAACCGGTGTCGGTATGGTTGGGGTAGAGGAAACTTAATGAAATCTTGGTGTGATGATAGATTTGGGGCTAAATGGAAATGGAGAGGGAAATGGCGAGGTCTATGTAGGTCTTAGGTGTGCTCAGGGGTAGTTATCAGTAGGATATGGGAAATTTAATGGTGTGGGTGAAGGAATGATCAAGTTTGTATGAAGGAAAATGATGGGTGCATGGGAATACAAGTAGAAATGATAACAGAAGTAAAAGAGTCTATTAAAATGAAAATGGATGAATGTTGGTTAATAAAACATACTTATTGTTATGAGCTTGATGGTTGGATGGCAATGGTAGTTGATCAGATGGATGGAGTTTGATGTGGTGATGGTGCTTCCCAGATGCTCCCATGAATGCAAATGACTCTGTGATTGCTTTTGATGCTCATATGGATTCTCTTATGCATGTACAAATGTTGGTTTATGCTTGCATGCAGCCCTGGTTTCATCCCTTACTCTCAGAAAATGTGCCAACCTCAAAATAAGGTTGTTTTGGGGTATAAATGGTAACCGATGATGGTTCCGGTTTGACTAGCGGTGGTTTAGGGTAACTGACATCGAGTTAGGCGGGATTTCCTAGGTTTACTAAAATGGGTAGATCCCCTTGATTTTCTTGGATCTCATTCATCTTTCTCCGTGGATTAGAATAGAAGATTCCCTTCTAACAGGTGGGAATGTGGTTAGAGGGAATGTAGGCTTTGATTTTTAGGGTTTAGGTAGGTCTTAGTTAGTTATGGCAACATACTAAGAATAGGTCTTAGGGTGAGGTGGCTAGATGAGGTGTATAGGTGAGGTGGTGGTGTGGGCATTATCCCAATTAGGATATTTAAATAATAGATATTATGAGATCATGAATTAATTTAATTAAATTAATTAAATTAATATTAGAGTGGGATGAAAGGGGCCATGGTTAGGTGAGTGTGTTCGCGTTGGTTATTTTTGAGGGACTAGGGGAGTGTGACCCAATTTTGTGTCTACATTTTGCCCCTTTTTGTTGCGTAGCTTGTATTGGTAAGTGGCCATGTGACAAAAATAAGATGTGGTAGCCCCATGTGTGGGTGAAGGTGATCCCCCTTAATTTAGAACCGAAGGAGGTGAGGCGGAAGGTAGACTCGGTGAGTGGTTTGATAAAGGTGAATGTGATGAAGAGGAAGGTGGGTGACAAGGGTAAAAGGGGTAAATGTCTAATCGGGTAATCGAGGTAATGGGTCAGTGGTCAAAGGTAGGAATAGTCAAACACAAGCACACATATATTGTAACACTGTGTCGGGTTGAAGAGCGGGAAAACTCTACATTGTTTAAGGTCGATAGGTTTATCCAAACAAGGTTGAGGTGGTTTTGGTATCCAAGGTAAAAGGATATGGTCAAGAAACATGATGCGAGGCCGGAGTGCGAGGAACGTTTAGGTATGTTACGGGTACACCAAAGGTTGGGTTAGGATAAATGGTCACGGAAAAGGTAAGGTAAGGTCGGTATGTCAATCAACACAGGGTAATAATGCCACAAGGTATAGCGAGCACATGAGGTCACGAGGTCACTAGCAATGTTCCAGGTCCAAGTAACTAGGTCACAACATGAGTAGGAGCTGAGGTATGGGTAAAATACTTGAGCCCCCAAATGAGGACGAGGTGAGTAATAAATGATGAGGTCGGGGGATAAAGTGAAGTGTCCAAGTCATGAAGTGTGGGCAAGGTAAAAGGATGCGGGACAACAAATGAGGGGGTAGGGGGTAGGAAAAAGATTAAGTAGTATAAGATGATGGTTTGGAAGGAACCGATGCCGATCGCGATTGGTGATTCTGATGTAAAGCTAGGGCACGAGTGATGTCGGTTAGGTAAAACCGTCACTAGTCGAAAGTCGGGTAGCTTATAAAAAAAGGAAATTTCTACTTTTTATGGAATCATTTGTCACTTGTCAAATAAGAGAAAGCGATAGGTGAGAGAGAGAAAGGTGGAAAGTGTATGCGTGTGGAACGGAGAGATAAGTTGGTGAGCAAAGTGTAGCGGGTGATTGGAAGTCGATAGGTGGGTCCACTGAGATCGGATTGATTGATGACCTAACCTCATTACCTAAACTTTACACAATTATTTATTAATTACCTTGTAATTGATAAATCCACATCACCTTACCCGCCACCTCACTTTGCCACCTCATCATGACCTAGCCCTAACCTAAACTAACCTAATTAAGACCCATGACTTGAGTCAGACTCACATCCATAACTAATGCCTCCTTACTCGCACCCAAAAGCCGACCTTAGCCACTTGACCAATCCCATGGCCCTGATCTCTCGGGAGAAAGCGGGGAAGGTGGGCTATTTTACTAAAAATAGCCTACTTTTTCCTTACCGATGCGGTTCTACTCGGCCGCCGTCGGTTACGCAACCGCCATCGGTTCCTGTAAATGGGCTCCCCAAACCAAAACAACGGATCGGAATTTCATTTTGGAGATCGGTCGAAGGATTTCTGGAAAAGCGAGAGGCATTGCGGCGAGAGCGAGTCGAGATCTTCACTTGACGAGAGAGCGAGGCGAGTAAAGAAACCGAAGTGTTTCTGACCAAGGAGATCAACTTGCATCTCGGTCAAAACCAGTAAGTCAGATCTTACATGTCCTTTTGTTATAACATTTCTTATGCTTCTTGAATCTCAGTCCTCCTAAATCCGTTTCTGAATCCACTACCCAACGTGCCATTGCATCTAGCTGTCATTCTTTTGCTAATCATCCCATTTCCTAATACCATCCAAAAACCAGCCATTACAAACACCATAGCTACCAAGAAGATCCTAGAACCCACCGGTATCGGTTATCAGTAACCGCCATCGGTTATCAATGACCGGCATCGGTTATCAGTAACCGCCATCGGTTCCTCTGATCAAAAACCAGAAAACTTGACCTTTCCCCTACCCGGTTTAACAAAATAATTTAATTGATATTTTGCGGTCTTTTGTGTTAATTCATATTAGCGAGAGGCCTGACCACCTTGAAGGAAGTTTTATATTTCACTGGCCCAAGCGAGTTTCCTCATTTATTGTTTAATCAAAATCTTGTGGTCTTGTGTTCTTATTTGCGAGGTAGTCCTTCGAGACAAAAGGAGTTCTCGTAGTCGGCTGATCTTTCTCTACGGTGCGCGCACACCATCTCGACATTGACAGGTATTCCTCCTAACCCTAACCTCATCTGTTTCTAAAAGGAATGAAAGGATAGAAAGCAACTCTATTCCGGAAGCGAAACATTAGAAGCGAAACATTTTGGCACGCCCGGTGGGACCCATTTTGGGTTTCTTTCTCTTGCTTATTTTCATTTGCATATTTGTTGTTGCTGTTTTTGTTATATATTTAGTAAAGAATTTGTCTTGCTTTCCTGGTTTCGCATTAGTGAAAGTCATCTCTCTTGCTTCATCGAATATAATTTTCGATTTGGGTTTAAAACACGTGCATTGCATTCCTGCTTGTTGTTCTCCAATTCTAGTGAACATAGATTAAGTAACAGGTCGTACACGTGGGGGTGATATCCACGGTATTGACAGGAAATTAACCTTAGTTTCACTGCACAACACATACCGAATCACTTCACAATTAACACAACAGCTCAAACATCCCCCCTTTTCCGCGGTATTCCTCGCTTAGATTGAGGTAACCTTATAAGCCAAAACAAACTTGACATTTCCCCTAGGTCTTGTTGTTTAGGATTCTGACATCATCTTACATCTAAAGGCATAAGCCCACGATAACTAAAATTAACCCTAGGGTTAGTCTTTAGATTTGCGTGTGCCTCTTGCTTGTTTTCAAATCCTGTTTTCTCTGTCATACTTTGTCTTCTGTGATCAATAAGTTGATAAACATACTCAACGTTGCTAAAATCAAATTAGCAGCCTTTTATATCTTCTTATCCTAGACTTTTGACACCGGCATCGGTTAAGGGACCGACGTCGTTTGCTCTGTGACCGACACCGGTTACTAAACCGATATCGGTTACTGTCTCCATCAGCCCCTGACAAACCAGCAACTTGCCAAATTCATCATTCTGAGGTTGTTTTTGTTCTTGATAGATTGAAACTTTCTGTGTGTGGTCAGTACATGGTTGTCATCACTCGGAAGCAAGCCGCCGCCATGGTTTCACATGCACCTGCTCTGTGTCTTTGCTGAATCACCCCCTTCACATTCATAGGGAACCCTACGGACACGGTGAGATCCCCCAAATTCTGTAGGAGACAAGGACTTTGCCAAATTTACGGATCTAATCCCAGTATTTGTCTGATACTATTTGTCTCATACCCACGACCAAATGCACTTTGATGGTCGGCTCCTTATTGGCATGCCTATTAGTATAGCTGCTCATTTAGCTCCCACTCCTCGATAACAATACCTTACTTCTGCATCACTAGCCCGTCTCCCGATCAATGACCGAGAGGTTCATACGACCCGATTAGCTTTCCTTTGGTTAACCTTGGACCCCACGTATCGTTACCACCTTTGCCCCTATCTCATCTCTCTTTGGACCACTCCATTCATGACTTACTCTCTGCCACCTATTCACACGAGCTTTCCTTCTCAAGCTCCCCTACCTTTTCATTCCCATACACGTATCCATTAACCTCAACACCTTATATGGGACATCCCTATTACGTGGCACCATCATCTCATCCGACCACAGATTTCATCAAACAAATGATGGACAAAATGCAAAACACGGAGGCTTAGTTTGAGGAAGTCGTAGCGCTTGACATACGAGCAAGTTTGTCGGGAGCCCATTCACCCCTCTGTCCCCCTTCGTTCATATCCTCCTCGATGGGAGTTGCCAAAGTTTACTCGTTTTAACGGTAAAGAGGATCCTCAACAACACTTGCGATCATTTAGACATGCTTGTTATTTGATTGCCCATGATGATGCCTTGTTACTCGCACCTTTCCCATGTCCTTATCGGGACTGCCTTGGAGTGGTACGGTGCTTTAACCCGGCCTCAATCTTCTCTTTTAACCAAGTAGCCCAATCTTTCTTGGATCATTTCTCCATTAACATTGCGAAAGTATCTATCTTGACCTCTATGCCATCGACAATTTGAAGGCGAATCTATCGCATGATTTCGTTGGACGATGGCGGGGTCTTATCAACCAACTCACGTATGCCTTGCCTCAACCGAACTCATCGAACTATTTACGCGGGCCTGCGCTAAGCACATCTCCCCTACCCTCCAAATTCAAACTTTCCGCACATTCGACGAGGCCTTTACCATGGCTCGGAAACTAGAAATTCGAGCCTTAGAAGAAGAGAAATTGCGGTTGCGTAACAAAAACCCCAATTTCCGAACTCCTGATTCTACCAACAAGCCAAACACCGCCACTCCTCACGCGTCCACTTCTTCTAAATCAAAAGGAGCTGTCCACGCGGTAATGGTCAAATCTCAAACACCGTCGATACTCATGAAAACCACTTATAAGTCAAAGCCGAGCCCACCAATTACACTCCCTTGGGAGAAACTTATAGCGTCATCTGGAAAAATTGCTCAAAGCTGGGGCTATCACCTTGCCCCTGTTAAACCTCACTCTGGGTTTGACTCCACCCATGCAATACCTTCACAGTACAAAGAAAATGACTTTTGTAATTTTCACCGCGTAAAAGGACATAGTCATGAAAGCTGCAAGATGTTGAAAAACATAGTGCGGGAAATGGTTGTGTGGGGATATAACCCTCGATAATCCTAACGCCCCCTAACCGAAATCTGAAAATTTTCAACAAGCCATTCCCGAATCACTCGTCTAACTTGATGCGTGAACCAAGATATCTTAGCGAGGAGAGTGTTCATGAGATCCATGCGGTCTTCGATTCTCGGCCAAAAGCCTCTATTGAAAAAATTTTAAATCAAGCCTCTCCACCAACACGGGAGTTTGAACCTCCTTCACCACCATCAAGCCAAAGTGAAATCATTCCTTTACCCATAGAAGAGTTAAGCGCAGGACTTCTCTTCTTATCAACAAGTCTTCTTACACCACATCCCTCTGAGGTGAGGCGGATGCTATCTAATTTATCTATTTCCCAAACGTCCCCTTCTACCACTCTTGCTACCAAGAGGAAGGCCGCCACTCCTTTTGACATCCTTAGGCAGAAATCTCTTACACTAACATCACCACATTCTTTAAGCGTGACGAGATCCCTCGACACGCCCTCCTACCTATTAGTCCCTCATCGCCTAAATCTTTTCAACGTAGGTTGACCTCTTAACATCTATTGATACGGTGCCTCATCTACCTCTGTGTCACACCCATGTGGTGGAATTCTGACCCACCTTTCTTAGTACAAAAATTACAAATCACACAGATTTGTCATTCCGCGAGAAGATAGAGACGAGGCCCTATGGGAGCGTTTGAGTACCCCTTTTTCTACTCAAATGCAAATGAGTGATCCTGATGTCTCCACCATATACCCGAAGTGCTTACAGAAGCTTAAAATGCCCCTGTTCTCACCTTCACCCCCCTCACCTCTACCAAATGCCCCGTCCACTTCTATCAACTTAACCAGATCTTCCCATACGCAGGACCTCACGATGCCCGAGTCTAACGCACCCGCTAAGCGACTCGATCTATCCAAAAATAAATCCGCTCCGCCACCTAGGAGACAAACTCAATCCGTCCCCCTGTCACAATCAAAACCATCATCGTCATACCTACCTTCCATATTGGGACCCCATCCCTCTACCTTACATCAATATATCATACCTCCTGCGTTTTCTTTAGAACAACTTACGCCTTCCGCACCTATACAGAAATTCCAGGGTATAGCAACACCGCCACTCCGCGTATCCTGTCCACCTATCAACCTTAAACAAATTCCATCATCAAAAAATTTGTTTTGGTCACTCTATTTCCCGTGGTTGTTTTACGATACCACATCATCTGTGGCCTCATCATCAACATAACCTGCGCCAAAGAAATCACGTTTAGTAAAAACCATGTATCAACACCCTTCGGCTAAACCACCACCCGTGCGAACCAATCATGCCCAAACATTACCAAAACCCGCACAATCAATACCCTCATCCTCTCCTGATTTTGACCCACTCAAAGGATCTTACGCCAAAATCCTTGCTATGTTGGTGGAGAATGCGACCATTTCCCTACCTCCACTTAGACCTTATGACCCGTCTAAGCCCCGACCTATGGGTTACGATGAGTCTAAAATCTGCGCTTATCACCGCACGCCAGGACATGATGTGGAGGGATGCAAAGCTCTAAAAACCATCCTTCGCCAGTCACCTCTCCCGGATAGAAAGATTAAGAAAGACAACTTACGAAGGGAGAGACCTTTAGTTTCCATTCCCTCTCCTATACCATCTGTCCCCGCCTCACCAAGATCTATCATTATTACAACCCCACCTCTTGAAGACCATGAGTTATCCCCACCATCTTCCTCATCTCGGGTCTACGAGATTAATATGATTAGTGTCATCGCTACTCGAGGCGAGAAAAACAATGGGAAAGCAAAAGAAAACACACTGCGGCATCTCTTTCTCGTCGAACATCCGATTGCACCACCACCTAAAGTGGTCATTCGCGGACCCGCCTATCCGTCTCTAATGGCATTGCCCACCGAAATATGATTAAACGGCTTCACCGATCGCGTAAAAATGACATTGTATGACCTCATTCGGACTTGAATCTCATCGACAAGCTCTCGTTGAGATCCTTGAGGATAGAGGTTTTACCTAATGAAACCACACTGTCGCCTCCATTCTAACACCCGATCACGTTGCTTCTCTCACCCAAACAACCCCTTGCCCCTGACCATACGTCTGCTGTACAACAAGCTGCTGCTGATCGGTTTCTCGAAGATGAAATTATCGACTTTGAGTACGAGAAGATCGATACTGCCCTTTTCATCTCGCTTACGTCGGGACATTCGAGTACGTCGGGTTATGATTGGCGGGCGCTAGCCTAAACATCATCTCTTGAAAAGCCTTCAACGGATGAACATCCCTACAGTTGCATGTGCCCGACCCCATCATGTTGCGGTCATTGATGGCGCTATTACTTCTACCTTAGGCACCGTGATCCTCAACATTCGCGTAGGACCACGTACTTTACCCGAACTCTTCTATGTCTTGGAGGAGAGTTCGATATAATATATTCTTTGGGTCGTCCTTGGATCCAGGAGCCATGGGATGCGTTCCTCGACATTACATAGATGTATAAAATTTGAGTACGAGGGAAGTCTTTGCAGTAAAGTGACCCTCCCCCTTTAAAACCTGCGATATGTTATACCGCCCTAACGATGTGCTTATACCAATCAAGACACCCATACATTCAACTGACCATCCGCCTCAAATGTACCTCAACCATCCACCTCAGCCGCCTCGCCTTGATTGATGAAACCACCATCGCAAAAACCACTTCCCTTCCCATGACTAACATTCCAACCTCAGATCCCTTAGTAGATGTTTTCGGCGCCTTACTGGGGGAGTACCACCTATATAACGTTAGTTCTTTCCCTACCCGCGAGAGTACGGACAATTACATGCACATCCACCTACGGCCGTCGCGTGGGGAGATAATCTCTTACGGACCACCCCATTGCCGCACTAACCTAGCGTATGGGGGTGTTGGCGCATCCTCCATTACCCCTGAACCTCCTCTTGGTGTGGTTCCTTTCCGATCCGATTTTCAATACTTGACAAATCGTCGTTTCATCCCTCACCTTCTTGACTCATTTGTGCGTGGAAGGCTTTGGTTTTGGCCTTTACGAACAAGGCCGACATACACTCATTCCCGTGACTACCCGTAAACATAATGATCGCAGTGGTCTCGGTTTTCCCGAAACACCTACACAGGAGACACCTCCTGTCAGCTATATCCTAGAAGAAGAAGACGTCGCCCCTACCAAACCATCATCACCCACTTTGCCATCATCACCCGCAGAATCTATAGACCCTGAATCTATCCCTCCTAACTTTTTTTTTTCATAAATGTCATCTTCATAGGTCCTCTCACTTATCAACGTGATAATGAGGACCCATCCTCTCTTCCCCTTCTTTATCCAGACATGATCGAAGAGGATTCGCCTTTGATTAATGTTGTTGAATGCCAGGATGACGACTCCATCCTCACTTACCTTGGCGCGGATGATTCTTATATTCAACGAGCCTTACCATCTGAAACCCAAACTATGCTGAACGAATCTACCATAGAAATCAATATCCACACGGAGGAGGATCCTCACATTGTGAAGATTGGACAATCCCTTAACACATCAGAACAAGCCGCCTTTACTACCTTTCTCCGTGCTCATGACAAGCTTTCGCATGGTCTTACGGTGACATGCGAGGAATTGATCCTACCATCGCCGTCCATAACATCACCTAAACCCCGATTCCAAACCAGTCAAACAAAAATTGAGAAAAATGCATCCACGCATTGCTCTCTTGGTCAAAGAGGAGCTCAGCGACTCCTTCTGTTTCCTTCATTTGCTATTGACTATCCTCGATGGATTTCTAACATCGTGCACATCACTAAAGCGGCGGGGGGACTTCGGATATGCCTGATTTCGGGATCTTAACCTCGCTTGCCCCGAGGATGACTTCCCCCTCCCAGTATTGATCAACTTGTTGATCTCACTGAGCCATGAAATGCTTTCTCTCATGGATGGCTTTTAGGATCTGACCAAATTTTGGTTGCCCTGCCCGATCGGACACAAAGCTGCCTTCATAACTCCTTGGGAACCTTACATTATCGTGTCATGCCATTTGGCCTTAAGAATCTTTGGTGCTACCTATCGGCGGGCTATGACCTACATTTTCATGACATTATGCACACTATCCTTGAAGACTATGTCGACGATCTTCTCGCAAGTCTAAACATCGTAGTGAACATCTCGATGTTTTAACCATTATTTTGATGCTTTGTTACAATATTACATCGCCTTGACCGAGAAGAAATGTGTCTTTGGTGTTCTTTAGGAAAACTTCTTGGCTTTATCGTCTCTTTGCGTGGCATTGAGGTCGATCCATCTAAAGTCAAAGCTATCTAGAAATGCCCCCACCCAACAATCTCAAACAATTGCGTAGTTTACAAGGTAAGCTCGATCTATCCGGCGTTTCATCTCCCGACTCTCGGATCGATGTCGACCTTTCCATCACCTCCTTAAAAAGGATATTGCATTCCAATGGGGCGAAGAATGTCACCAAGCCTTGAAGCTCTCAAATCCTATCTCTTGCGACCACCGTGCTTATCCCACCCCAAGCGACCGCCCCTTCTACCTTTACCTTTCCGCCATGCAGACCATGTTGTAGGAGCCATGCTTGCACATCGTGACTCTGAGAATCACGAACAAGCCGTTTATTATATAAGTCGTACTTTGGTGGACTATGAGACTAGGTACACACATGTAGAAAAATTGTGCCTTGCCCTATCATTCGTGGCCACCAAACTCCGACACTACCTTCTAAATCACAAGACTTTCGTCATCACCAATACAGACCCCATCCATTACATGTATGCCAAACCTCATCTGAACCAACGCATTGCTAGATGGCTCATGCTTCTCGCCGACCTCGACCTTGAGTTTATCCACCAAAAATCAATCAAAGGACAAACCATCGCGGACCAACTTGCGGACGCTCCTTTACCGGGGGAACAATTTACCAATTTCACATTTCCCGACGAACTCATCGCTACTCTTTCCATCACGGAGGAGTCGTACCCAATGACCCTCTTCTTCGATGGATCTAAATGCCAGCGCGGCGGAGGAGCCGGCGTTGTTCTCATTCCCCTCAATGCTGAACCTATGCCTCTTTCATTCCGACTTGATTTCCCTTGCACTAATAATACAGCGGAATACGAGGCCCTTGTTCTGGGTCTCCAAGTTGCGTTACACTTAGGTATCAAATCTATCAACATTTTTGGCGACTCTCAATTGGTAGTCAATCAAGTTATGGGCGTCTACCAATGCAAAAACGAGGAACTTCAAAAATACAAACACTACGTGGATTCACTTCTAGCCTTATTTACCCTTTATTCTATCTGAGCCATTCCCGCTCCACTAACAAATTTGCGGATACTATGGCTTGCTTAGCCTCGCAAATTCCCTTGCTTATTTGACTACGAATTATTCGTCGTGGTCAACAACTTTTGCCCCATCTATTGACCCCGGTAGTTTGTATGATAAATCTTTGTGTCCACTAATTCACGAGGATACAGTACCACCATCCACGACTACCTTACTGATCTCTGTCCTCCCACGACCTTACTAGTAAGCGTGCAAGCGTGCTTTTCTTAAAAGTGTTTCGCGTTATGTTGTCATGGGGGACTCCTCTATAAACGTGGCTTTGATGGCATCCTCCCTTTGTCTAGCGGCGCGGAGGCCACTCATACCATCCAGCGGGTCCATGTGCGGTATTTGTGGCGGACATTTTAGCGGCCTTGCCGTGGCCAAGCGAATCCTTCGCCTTGGTTATTATTGGCCTACTCTCAATAACGACTGCTACGAATATGTTAAGCGTTGTGTTATGTGTCGACAACATGCCAACCTTCAACATACTCCTAGCCCCCGCTCCGGATCGCTCGAGATCTTTGGCCCTTCTCACTGATGGGGTTTAGACCTTATTGGTGAGATTCACCCAACCTCTTCACAAGCGTCACCGTTGGATAATCACATGACCGAATATTACACAAAATGGGTGGAGGCTATTCCACTCATTTCAATCAAAAAAAAGAAAAAAATTGTCGAGTTCATTAACCACCACATTATCATCGTTTTGGTGTTCCTCATCGCACGATAACGAGATAATGGAAAATCTTTCAAAAACAAGTTGTTGCAAGACCTTTGTGACAACTTTGGTATCAAACTTAGTTTCTCATCACCTTACTATCCACAAGCCAATGGGCAAGCCGAGTCCTCTAATAAAACACTAACCAAAATCCTCATGAAAGTTGTCGATGAATCGGAAGAAATTGGCACGATCACATTCCCTTTGCCCTTTGGGCTTATCGTACTAGCATTCGTACCTCTACTAATGCCACACCTTTTCTTTGGTATACGGTGCAGAGGCTGTTTTGCCTCTCGAAATACAAATACCCTCCCTTAGAATATCTCTTGGGATATTCTCACCAGCGATGATTTCCGCCAGAAGCGGTTAGCCCAATTGGAGCTTTCTTGTGACGCCGTCTTACGACTCTTGATCACCTTCAAATCTATCAAAAAGCATTAAACGTGCTTATGATAAGCGACTTCATGAGCGTACCTTTAAGGTTGGTGATCTTGTTCTCAAGAGAATCAACATGTAACCAAACTAGAAAAGAGCAAGCGTGGAAAATTTGCTCCCGATTGGATTGGGCCTTATATAATCACTCATACCTATGGATCTGGTACTTATCGTTTAGCTTAAGCAATGGTAAACTGAGCTGAACCCATAATGCCTTGCATCTTCGACCATTCTACTGTTGAAATTAGTGTTATATCACTTCTTATCTACCTGCCGCTCGTCCCTTGAGCTCACTTACCACTACATACACTCTGTTTCCTACACTTCATAATAACAATCAAGCTCACATAGTTTGATCCTCACCTCCCCTTGATGATGCCTTCCCCTTTTTAGTCTAGTCCATGACTTCAAAAGTATTAAAATAAGCCGTATTCTTATGGGATTTTCTTGAGTCAAACTTCCTACTCCCTAGATGCTTCACGCCAAATGAACATCTAGTCATTTAAATTAAATATGGACTGCTCCCTCGAAGGACAGCTATATGCCGAACTATTGCTACTATTATATATAGACTGCTCCCCCGAAGGACAGCTATGCATTACAATCATATCTGCTACTATAAATAGACTGCTCCCTCGAAGGACAGCTATACACAGTCAGCCTTTATCAAGAGCTTCTCGCATTGATCAGCTTCGTGAAGACCTCAAGAATAATACAATCAATATCCCCTGTAGACTTCCCGCATCGATCAGTCTACATTCAATAAAAGAAAAGCCTCATTCAAAAGCACTTTTGAGTCATGGACTTGTCTATTTAGGGTAGTTTCTCTTTCGTCAGAATAATCACCTTGCAACAAGCTCTCAGCACTCCCGCCTATATCAACCACCTCACCTCACCCTTTGTCAAAGCAACAAAAACTCAAGGGACGTGACGTATATCCGATATATTGTGATTATACAACTCTTTTCACCTATCGACTTCTCGCCTATGCAAGGTACTTAGGGATTCAAGCTCATCCTATGTTAATATGTGGTTTGTTTAGCTCTTTTCACCTACGGAGCACTCTTTCCTCTTTGCCTCGCATCTAGGATTGTGTGTTGATCTTAATCAGGACATGGTTCCCTTCTATTTGGGTAAGCTAACTTTCGCTTTACCTATACCTACATCAACATCGCCCATACCTTACCAACACCAACAACATTACCCTATCAACATCAAATTCTTATCAACCAACAAATTGCCTAACCATACCCAAATTGCCTGAATTCACCTCTCCCTGGTCCTAAGGGAGAACTACATCGGTCTGAGGCCCCTCCTTGCTTTGTGCAATGGGCTATGTAGGCAGCACTTTGGAGACATGGGGTCTCCCAAGGTTAGCTCGACCATCCCCTACCATAACTTATCATGTGTGGTAAATATAAATATTTTTGTGCATTTTTATTTAATCACATTTCTCTTTACCCTTTTTCGAAACACCGAAAATCAAAACACCAACAATCTTATTATTATCATAACTCAAATCAACATACATATTCAGTTTTATTTAGATGTTAAACAAATACATCTTCTCTATCATCGACACGCAGGTCGGCATCCTTATTTATTCTTATACCTTGCTAACATTTACTCAGACCCTCACGCCTCATCCCGAACTAGGCGATGATCGTGATTGTCGACCCCTCTCGCCGGGCCTCTCTGTCCTCAAAGGTACCACGGCTATTGGTACCGCCCACTGATCTGCCAATCTCTCCTGTAACATATGAATACGCCCTCTCGCATGGAGGACTTCAGCCTCTAGTCTCCCACTTAGTGACTCATGACCACTAACAATCCTCTTGTCTCATTCACCTGCGTTTGAAGCGGCTGAACCAAACCTTGCAGAGACGATCCCTCTCTTTGTAATCACCGCTATGTCAGGGCGCTCACGTACACCTCGCAGTTCTGCTACCCACCATAATCTATAGGCCTCTGTCGTTCCCGCATCCATTACCCTGCGATCGGCTGCTACCTCTTCAGGCCCTTCTGGAGGTGTTGGCCGGGGAGGTGAGAATCTTTGCCTCGGCGTCGATCCTCATATATGGTCTATAAGCCAGGGGTATATCCTGCACAAATCCAAATTGTCGCCGCACGCGATCTATAGGAATCCTCTCATACTCCCCCGGCCTGTGCCCTGCGATCCACCTCAATCGCTCAACACCCCTCAACTCCTCAGCTATGTTCTCTGTTATCATATAGTTTCCGTATGGCCTCCAACAGATATCCGCAACCGTCACTCTCTCCCATACCTGCCTGTAATACTCAATATCACCTGTCACGGCCTGGGATCTGGCCTCTTGTTCTGTCTGGACCCATCGTCTGAATCCCAACCTCTGTACTCCGGTCTCTCCTGCCTGGAAGGATTGGCCTATTGGTCGCACACAAACCGTGTGCTCATAGGCCCAACAGTGTAATAAGTATGAACAATCCAGCGTCGTCCTGTGATTTCGCCTACAAGCCCATAAACCCCTGTATAGCTCCGCCAAATATGCAGGTGCCCATGCAAAGCGTGCGTTCCTTTCTACCATCTCCCGGATAACACACATCAATGCCTTTGGAAATCTTCCCCCTTAGCCCGGTAACGCATAATACCCTCTGCTATCATTAATATCACTGCTTAACCTTGTCTCCTCGGGGTGTCTTTGCATACATTACCCCATATGTAAGCGATAAACCTCATTGTGTCAAATCTCGTGCGTATGGACCAAATCTCTTTGTTATCGCTCCCGTGCACGCTAGGTAGGTAGTGCACGATATCTTGGTTCTCTGTAATAGGGAGTCTCAAAATCGAAACACATCTTCGATATTCTTGTCATTTCACTGTTGGCGGATAGAAGGTATTTGTCTCGGGATTCCATCTTCGATCACGCTTTGTAACATACCATGGTTACGTGCGATTCGTGAATAATAGCGGATTCCACTTAACCCCAAGCGATTTATCAACGTCCATTCATTTGGTGTTACATCCGCTCGGATTCGTGACAACGGTGGCTACTATCATTCATCCTCGATCCACGCCTCTGCTGCGTACACCAAAACAACAAACAACCATTCAATCCGTCGGGGTTTTTTCAAACATACGGAAATTCCTCCGATGCGGTACGGTTATACATAACCCGATATCGGTTGAGTAACCGATACCGGTTCTCCCTAACGATAGCACCGGTCTTTATCGATTATATACACCTTCCCGAAAAAAAAAACAACCACCTACGACAATAATTTGCTCGTTTATTCCTTTTATACATACAAACATACGAAACCCCGATTGCCTACCTGTAACACTTACCTCACCTGCAACCCTTGTTATCATGTTTTCTTTCTCATATCTACCCACCTACTCTCCCCCATCTTATTCACGAAACATGCAGTAGTTAAATCACAAACAAAATGATACCTCTTGGGTTGCAGCAGCTTGAGGTGGCCCTTGTCTTCCCTCATGTCCTTGCCTGCTGGATGCTTCTCCTCGTTCTGCCATGATCACCACCCTTTTCAACTTTGTCTTTCTGCCTTCTGAACCTCGGATCACATTCACTTTCCTTGTCTCTTTTCTCCTTCTCACCCAAATCTCTCATGCAAATACCTGTCTCAGTCGTCAAAAAGCGTCGCGTTCGCGTATTTAACCTCTTGCATGGCTCTAAAATTAAAACTCAAGTTGCCACCCTAGCTTTTCTATTTTTAGAAAAGCTCATACCTAAATAACCGGTATCGGTCGTATAACCGATATCGGTCATATAGCTACCGACATCGGTTACCTAACCGATACCGGTTACACACCTGCCTTTTTGAAACAGGGTTCTTTTCTTCATTTCTCATCTAAATTTTTGTCGCGCCCGCCTCTTTGCCTGCATAAACAACACAATTTACCACATTTGTTCATCCACCACACATAGCCTTATAACTTCATTAACATCATTTATTTTATACAAATACACAACCATCAACTACGAATTTCAAGAAACTATCAATCTCTACATCATTTGGATCCAACTCATCAGTTACATATATCACAATGTCACAAAACCAACAATTCATCACATCACATATCATTCATACATACGTACAACAAACACAAAAACATCAACATCATCCATCTATCAACATATCAACTAAAACTTATCATACATTACATATTACCAACCATTAACAAAATATTTAAACACATTTTGAACACTGCACAAGGATCAAAACATCGTCTCTATATATATACCAAGTTTTCACAAATACAATGTGCCCTACATCGGGGCCTCTGTGATCTCATAATATACCAAAGCGGCACACGAGAGCATGATACCTACCAAAAATCTCGGCTCGGCTCGCGGGCGGTCTCTCATATCAAAAATATACTCGGCTCGCGAGGCGGTATCAAATGTCTACAACCCGTACTCGGCTCATGAGGCGGTATATAATAAATAAAATGAATCAATCAATGAATAAGTGTCGGCACGCATGAGGCCTCTATCAATCTGCCGGTTCGCAGACCGGTGCCCGTGTCCCTATACAAAACCATGTCGGGGATCTATCAGCTCTCCCCACCGCCCTCGGCACCTCTCCCCGCTGGTCCCTGTGGTGCCTCTCGCCTCCTGCCCGTCACGGACACGCCAGCTGTGGCTGCCCCTCCCTGAGATCTCTGGGCATGCGAGGTCTACGCCTATATCTTTGCTGCATCGCACGATACTCGACTCCGGTACTATCAAGAATATCCTGATAATATCGGGCCTCTGCTCTAACCTCCATATAGCGATCTCGCGCCACTGAAGGAGCTGGGGCTGGTCCCCTGGCACCTAACACCAATACCCCCGAGGCACTGTACTACACTTTTTGTGGCGCGGTGGTCTTTTTGCTGTCTTCTTGCACTGCACACTGCACTGTGGTTTGTGGTCTTTGGTGGTGGTCTTTACTGCTGTGCAATACTGCGCTTTGTGGGTGTGGTGTGGTCTTGGTGGTGGTGCTACTTACTGTGCACTGCTGAGCTGGGCTAGCTGCCCCTGTAAGGCCCCTATCTGTGCCTGCGCAGCAGCTAGCTGCCCCTGTAAGAGCTGCACCTGACCTCTGAGCTGATCCCTCTCTCCTATAACTGCAGCCAAGTCTGGCTGCGCAGGCGGTACTATCCTCGCTGCTCTCTGCCCAGCCCACCACACCCTGTATGCTCCCGTGCACCCGGCATCATCCACACCCTCACCTGCTGGTCTCTCCGCTACCCAGTCTGGATCAAAGGCTGTGGCGCTGGCAGTGGGGCCTCTACATCATCCCTCCTGTACTGAGGGAGGGGAGGTGGCTCGTCCTGTCGTAGCCCCATCTGCCTGCGTACCCTCTCTAGGGGTATCCGCTCGTACTCTCCGGCCTCGTCCTGCTATCCGGAATGTATCTTGGATCGGGCGCGGTATCTGTGGGCTCCTCTGCCAGTGGTGACCTCTGTAGGGTCTCCATACTGATGTCTCTCTTTGTAAGGCCCTCTAGCAAGTGTCATAATAGACCACATCCCGACCTCTGACAATTGCTCGTGGTGGCCCACGACCCCCTGACCACCTCGAAAGCCATATCGGTATACGACCTGTGGCCACAGGCTTCTTGGGGTAGCCCCTCGGCTTTGATGCATACGATGTGCTCGTATGCCCAAGCGAGTCTGACAAAATGTAGAACAAATACCAAATCGCCTCCTCGTGATAGCCCCATAGCTCACTGTATAATTGCACGGATACTGCTTGGTGGTGCCCATGCAGCAAGGTGTGCTCCTCCACCATCTCCAGCAGTACCCCCATCAATGCTCGTGGGAAGCGGCCTCCCTCTGAGTCCGGGAGGGCGAAGCAGGTGATCCCAACCATCATCAACACCGCCAGTCGTGTCTCGTGACGATGCGCACGGTACATGTCACCGTACCCGATACTCGCGCTATGGTAGGTCGATATGTGTTTGCATCCCAAAAACCTGCGATATCTTTGTCCATCGTGATCTCGAATCTACGGAAGGCGCCTCTCCCTCGATCGGTAGCCGCAGGATGCGATACACATCCTCTAATGTGACGGTCATCTCTCCGGTCGGCAGATGGAACACATTGGCCGCCGGATCCCATCTCTCGATGAGGGCGACCATCAGGCTGTGATCCCTCTCTATCGCTCTGTACCTCTGGACCCCGCCGAGTCCCACCTCGCGCATGATGGCCCAATGCGCCGCCGATACGTGTGGCCTCATCCGACTCAATAGTGGAGGCATCCTATCACGCATCGTCAGCTGGCGCGTGCTGCTGAAACCAACCCACATTCTTAGACCTACTCTTTATTATAACATCTACTTTACCATCTAAACCCCCTTTTGTAACACCCAAAACCTAACCCCACACCTAACCCTTCTCCACCCCTAAACCAACCCCCACACCGACCCGCAACCCAACCCAAAACCCAAAACCAAACCCAACCCAAAAAACCCAAAATCTAACCCCACACCTAACCCTTCTCCACCCCTACACCCCCCACCCACCCCCACCCACCACCCAAAAAACAATCCACCCAACCCCACTCCCACTCCCACCCACAACCCAAAAAACAATCCACCCAACCCCACTCCCACTCCCACCCACAACCCAAAAAACAATCCACCCAACCCCACTCCCACTCCAACCCCACAACCCAAAAACAATCCAACCCCACTCCCACTCCCACCCACAACCCAAAAAACAATCCACCCCCAACTCCCACAACCCCACTCCCTGACCCAACACCCCAAAAACAATCAACCCAACCCCACTCCCACTCCCCCCCTGACCCAAAAAAACAATCACCCAACCCACACCCCCTGACCCAACCCAACCCCCCCCTACATCCCCCCTGACCCCGGCGCCGGCCGATGCATACATAACCGCCGGTCACCCAACCCTCCCTTCCCCTAAAATTGAGCGACCGATGCCGGTCGCTTAGTGACCGACATCGGTCACTGTCCTCTCTCGGAGCCGAACCCCCGCGCGGCCCCCAAAACCCATTTTTTCCTATTTTCTACCCATTTACCCGCCCAAAACCCTCCAATTTTACTCACCTAGCCGCATTACCCTATTTTACCTCTCTACCCTCTCCGTTTTTCAAATTACCTCCATTTACTCCTTATTTCCTACAAAATACAAATTCCTACCCAAACCCCCCATTTAGCCTAATAACCATTTCAATGCATAAATCACGAGTTTAGAACCTACCGGTACGACGACACGTCGTCGTGGTGGGATGGGTGGTGGCGGTCCAGCTGGTCCAGCCCCTCCAGCTCCTCCTGCCTGTGCCATGGCTCCAATCCTGATCTATTGGGTCCCTGGCCAATCACCTGCTGCCTCCTCCTCAATCGGGCCCACTATCAACTCTCTCCGCCAATCAAATAGCTCCACCTCACTCAATAACCCTCCAAATCAACTCTCCACGTCAGACAAGTCGCTTTGGTTTGCAAATTTTCTAAAGTGACAATGACAGGCCGTATTTTTCTTTTTATAGGTTTTTCGATCTTAACCGATGTCGGTTTAATTTTGCCCTAAGAAACCGGTATCGGTCCCTTAACCGATATCGGTCATGCAGAATCGACATCGGTTCTCTACCCAACTTTCACCCCATTCTTTGCCCTTATTTACTCCTTGCCTCTTTTTCACCAATATCGCCTCGTCCACCTTCGACCTTGCCCGACCAACTCATTCACTTGTCGGCATTGACCTACGGCCTCGCCCTACCTATTTGGCCCGACCTCGAGGCCTCGCCTACCATTGGCCCGACCTAAGGCCTCGCCTACCTATTGGCCCAGGCCGAGGCCTCGACCTACCTGTTGGCCCGACCCGAGGCCTCGGCCTACCATTGGCCCAGGCCGAGGCCTCGCCCTACCATTTGGCAAGGCCTCGACCCAATTGGCCCGGCCTACCCGATTGGCCTAGACCAGGCCTCGCCCTACCTATTTGGCCCGACCCAAGGCCTCAAGGCCTACCATTGGCCCGACCAAGGCCTCGCCATTTGGCCCGACCCCGAGGCCTCGCCTACCTATTTGGCCCGACCCGAGGCCTCGACCTACCAATTGGCCCGGCCAAGGCCTCGCCCTACCTATTTGGCCCGACCCAGGCCTCTCGCCTACCTATTTGGCCCGACCCGAGGCCTCGCCCTAACAATTTGACCCCTCGCCAAGGCCTCGACCGAGGCCTACCCACCTAACTTTGACCCGGGGCCACCGCCCAACCACTTGGCGACCCAGGCCGTATCACTTCCATACCATACCCCCTGATCAACGTTTTATTTTATACATCCATCATGTACCTTGTGTTCAATCGAGCTCACTGTTCGTGTTTTAGCATGATTAGGGTCCTTGACTTGATCGTCGACCAGCTTTGCCAGGACCTGGGCCGTGCGTTTATCTCAACCAAACCAACCTTTTGAGTGCTTGCCGAACATGCCTAAAGCGTTCGGTACCTTACCCATTATATACCCAGAGCTACTTCCATGCCTTGGATACGAGGATTATATCACCCTTGTTTGGATAAACTATCGACCTTTGCCTATACATTTTTGGTTTCTTTAGTCAAATCATGTACCCTAGTCGTCTTATTGCATTTGACATCATCTGCTTCCTTGGACCTACCCCACCACCTTACCATCCTCTCTACCACATATACCCTTTATCAACCCTATCCACGATTTCCGTTCACTCAATCTGTGATAGATTTGAGGGATTACCTATATCCTTAACATGAGAAACCACTTCATATTATTGTCCGTGACTTTACGAGAACAAGCTACACAATGATAAGGGGCTAATGTAGACACCAAATTCGTGTCTTACGACCCCTTGTGACCCGCATCCCATTTCATGACCTAACCTCATTACCTAAACTTTACACAATTATTTATTAATTACCTTGTAATTGATAAATCCACATCACCTTACCCGCCACCTCACTTTGCCACCTCATCATGACCTAGCCCTAACCCTAAACTAACCTAATTAAGACCCATGACTTGGTACAGACTCACATCCATAACTAATGCCTCCTTACTCGCACCCAAAGCCGACCTTCTAGCCACTTGACCAATCCCCATGGCTGATCTCTCGGGAGAAAGCGGGGAAGGTGGGCTATTTTACTAAAAATAGCCTACTTTTTCCTTACCGATGCGGTTCTACTCGACCGCCGTCGGTTACGCAACCGCCATCGGTTCCTGTAAATGGGCCCCAAACCAAAACAACGGATCGGAATTTCATTTTGTAGATCGGTCGAAAGGATTTCTGGAAAAGCGAGAGAGCATTGCGAGCGAGGAACGAGTCAGATCTTCACTTGACAGAGCAGAGGCGAGTAAAGAAAGAAGTGTTTACTGACCAAGGAGATCAACTTGCATCTCGGTACCCAAAACCGATAAGTCACATCTTGCATGTCCTTTGTTATAACATTTCTTATGTTTCTTGAATCTCGAGGTGCTCTAAATCCGTTTGAATCCACTACCCAACGTGCCATTGCATCTAAGCTTTGTCATTCTTTTGCTTCTAATCATCCCATTTCCTAATACCATCAAAAACCAGCCATTACAAACACCATAGCTGCCGAGAAGATCGTAGAACCCACCGCTATCGGTTATCGAACCGCCATCGGTTATCGATGACCGGCATCGGTCATCGATAACGCCGCATCGGTTCCTACGATCAAAACCGAGAAAACCACCTTTCCCCTACCCGGTTTAACGAAATAATTTAATTGATATTTTAGTCTTTTGTGTTAATTCATATTAGCGAGGCCGACCACCTTTGAAAGGAAGTTTTATATTTCACAGGCCCAAGGAGTTTCCTCATTTATTGTTTAATCAAAATCTTGTGGTCTTGTGTTCTTATTTGCAGGTAGTCCTTCCCAGAGAAAAGGAGTTCTCTGTAGTCGGCTGATCTTTCTCTACGATACGCGCACACCATCTCGACATTCAACGGGTATTCCTCCCGACCCTAACCTCATCTATTTCTAAAAGGAATGAAAGGATAGAAGCAACTCTATTCCCGATTTCTTGCTCTCGAAATGTACCAACCTCAAAATAAGGTTACCAAAGGGAATAAAAGGTAACCGACGATGGTTTCGAGTTGACCGACGTCGGTTCAGGGGTGACTAGTGTTGGTTAGGGTGGGATTCCCTAGGTTTACCAAAATAGGAGATCATGGCAATGATTTCTACCAGATCTCTCTATTCATCCGGCAAGAGCGGGAGTTACATTTTCTTATGCAAGAATGTGGTTAGAGGGGATGTAGGATTTGATTTTTAGGGTTTAGTTAGGTCTTAGTTAGTTATGGAAACATACTAAGAATAGACTTAGGGTGAGGTGGCTAGGTGAGGTGTATAGGTGAGGTGGTGGGGTGGGAATTATCTTAATTAGGATAATTAAATAATAAATATTGTGAGGACATAGATTAATTAAATTAAATTAATATTAGTGTGGGGTGTAAGGGGTCATGGTTAGGTGAGTGTGTTCAAGTTGATTATTTGATGAAGGGTCAAGGAGTGTGTGAACTTGCATGAAAAATTGAAAGAGGAGATAGACAAGATGATAGCATCTGATATTATTGAGGTTGTGGAAGAATTAGAATGGGTAATCCCAATGGTTATAAGCATTAAGAAGGATGGAAGGATAAGGATCTGTGTTGATTATAGGGACTTGAATGTAGTATGTGTCATTGACCTTTTCCAACCCCTTCATTGAAGAAATTCTGGAAGGAGTAGCCAAGCATGAGGTCTATTCCTTCATGGATGGATTCTCTAGGTATCACCAAGTCAGGATTGCAAAGGAAGACTAAAGAAAGATAACTTTTTCCACTAAGTGGGGAAGTTTTTCATACATGGTTATGCCTTTTGGATTGAATAATGCGCCTACTGTGTTCTTGTGCATCATGGTATAAGCATTTCAGGACTTCATCCATAAGTTTCTTCAAGTCTACCTGGATGACTGGATGGTGTATGGGCTAGTGAAAGACCATTGTGACAATTTGAGGCTAATGTTCGAGAGATGTCGGTAGTTGAGGATATCCCTCAACATTAAGAAATGTGTCTTTGCTACTCCATTTGGAACCTGTTAGGACATATTATATGTAAGGAAGGCTTGTTAGTGGATCCCACCAAAGTTTTTGTTATTGTGGGATTGGGAGAGCCTACTAGTTAGAGTGTAGTGCGTAGATTTCTTGGGCATACGGGGTACTACAAGAAGTTCATCAAAGGATATGCCAAGATCATCATGCCCTTGGAAGAATTTCTTAAGCACAAGAGTGCCTTTCACTGGGGGAAGCACAACAAAAGGCGTTTGACACTTTGAAGGATAGGCTTGTTACTGCGCCCATACTACATTTCCTTCCGAGATAAGCCTTTCCATGTGCATGTTGATGCCTCAAGAATAACCATTAGGGCAGTACTAGAACAACCTAGTGAGGGGATTGTTGATCATCCCTTGTGTTTTGCAAGTAGGAAGATGACACCGAGAAAATAATTACACAACTATTAAGTACGAGGCACTGTCAATGATCTACATGTTACATAATTTTAGGAAGTATCTGCTAGTAACATTATTTACATTCTATACAGATCACATGGCACTGAAATATTTGGTAAATAAGTCCATTTTGCAAGGGTGCATATGCCATTGGGTCCTATTTTTTCAATATTTTGAGTTCATGGTGGTTGTAAAACTAAGAAAAATTAATTTAGGACCTGACCATTTATCAAGAATTGAATCAGGAGAGGACACGAAGAGTATTGAGGATACCATGCTAGATGAAAAACTATTTAGGTTTTGGTGCACACCCTTTGACTAAGAAGATATTGTGGTATTCCTTAAAACAAGTGTGGCACCGGATGGGATGAAGGCTTTGGAGAGAAAATGTTAGTAATATGCATCGCACCCTACATGTTGATTAGTGGATATCTATACAAGTTAGGTCATGATGAGGTTCTGCGTCGATGCATATTAGAACATGAGCACAAGGTGATTATGGAGGAATCACATGGTGGGATTACAGGAGGAAAATATGTAGGAAACACATACTCATAGGAATCTTGTGGGAAAGCATATACTAGGATTGTATTAAGTTTTGCAAGGCTGCGACCATTTTTTTAGCACTGGGAAAACCTAGAAAGAGGGATGAGATGCCATTAAGGCTGATAGCCAATGCATATCTATTTAAAAAGTGGGAAATCAACTTTGTATGACCAATTTCTCTAGCCACGTGAAGGACTGGTTTGTGTTACATCATTAGTTTCATTGATTACTTGAAAAGATGGGCAAAGGCAAAGCACTCTACAAAGGATTCCACTATAGTGATATATCTGTCATATTTTTATTGGAGAACATAATCGAGTAGGTATAGATTTCCTTTAAGCTTGACTAGTGATAGGGGTACATATTTTGTGAATGAATTGGCTAGGATTTTGTTAGTAGAGTTTATGGTGGCCCATCACAATACTACCCCTATCATCCTCAAGAAAATGGAACAATGAGGCATTCAACAAGATATTGTGATTTAAATACCCATATATTTAAATCTACATAAACCTTAATGCCATCCATTTCGATAACTATCATGAACCATGTGTAGTTGTATGAGAGAATGTTGAACCTACTCGTTCTCCCTCAATGCTCTATATGAGCCATACATAAAATGTATCCCTTGGGTTCCCCTTTAACAGGATATGATATATAAGTGAAAACCCCTAAGTGTGTACCTAGGTTCCACCTATGAAATCCAGGCATCTCACATCTTAGATAATGGTGAAATCTCGACAATGTAATCAACAACTTACACCACTTTGCGTAAAGTTTCTGAGTCATGTATGCCATGCTCGATTCTATGACAACACACTTGCCATTGGAATCTTGTCATCTCACCTTATTCACTTGTTTAGTTATATGGATTCACAAATATTAATGTTGTAAACAACTACAAGCCTTGAATGAGGTACAAACTAGTTTAACCTACATGAAGACGTACCTCTATGTCATCTGTGATGCCTATGGGAAAGAAAGAGTTCTCATAACAATTCACCTTGTTACTCACCCACATATCTACCTATAGCCATCATAGGTTGATATAAGGGTGCATACCCAGGAGGTCCAACCTGTCTTGTAACTCTATCAAGGTTTGTACTTAGGACAACACCATACTACAATCCAGTCTCTTGATGAGACAACTCATTATAGATGCTAAATGACAGTATCCTAATGGTGACAATCATCACCATAGGGATATGATGTGTAGTATATGCAGTGAGTTCACCCACCTAGAATCCTATATTGGTGCATGGTGTTTAATGTTTTCAAGGTAATCATTATAGAACAGTCTAGGACTTACAACACCTTCTCCATGAATGGGTTGTACCTAAGGTCAGGATTGAGTTGATCCCAGGACCCCAATCTCTATAACATTTTAATTACCTTCAATATCTCATACCCATGTTAACCATTGATAGAAACAATACTATCAATGTCAATGACCATTATTATAGTTTCAAAAATTGTCCGGCTTTAACATTTAGGCTCATGCTCCTTATTTCATATTCTAGGGATATGTACTTACATGAAGCTAAGTATTTAGGTATGATTCATTCCTTGAATTAAGTGCCATAGGCTATCAATGCCAATCCTCTTTTCAGTTTAAGCACATCACTTTTCTTAATTGCAGCTCAATAAAGAGCGTTCATTTATTTTACTATCTCCAACAAGTAAGATATATCTGAGGTATCCTATATGATAGATTTTATGAACCACTTACCCATTTATCTTTCCCTATCATATCCTTTTAAAATATCACTCTCTAATTCTCTTTAGAGATAATTATAGTATTGACTAGGGATGAGATTCAAATGCTATGTTCTTTTTAACTTAGTAAGCATGTTCCATATTACTTCCATTGTATCCGACATGCCTAGGTGCTCATAATGATGCATCATGGAACAACCCTAATTTAAAACATTCCATCTCTTTGAGAAAAATATTACATAACACATTTTATCACAATTATGCAAGTTCCAAAAAGTGAAACCATAATCAATATATAGTCATGTAAGATTACCATAAGCCCATCCTATTGTAGCTTAGGTGTATCATCCTAGTATAGGACTTAGAGTTGATTTCACTTAGAAATCAATATTAAATTATTATATCTTTGATAAGAGTTAATATAACTAAGTTTATAAAACAACCATAGCACAAAGTATCTGATTATCATAACCTTTCCATGGTTTCATGATAATCCAGCTGCTTTCTTAGCAGCGGCCATTAAGATTAGACAATCTTACTTTAGATATCTTTTACTAGTTGTGTACATTCTATACAAAACCTCTGGAGAACTTATCACCACTTTTCAAGTAGGTTGATATATTGCACTTTATAATGAGGCAGTTATCCATTAGCAACCTCAACTATTTCCAAGTATGCTTAACATATAATTACTTAGAACAAGATATTTTTAGGCAACATTCCTCAATAGTCCCTTATATGTTCCCTAGAACCTCACACATAAGATATGTATAGCACTTACTACATGATTAATACAATAGTATTGTAGATGTTGATTTCTTAACTTGATAGATTTACGACTCATAACTCATCAATCAAAAATCAACCACTTACAAACAATATATATATATATAGCATAGAAATCTGACTTAATTACATTTATGAGATAAATACAACTCATGCCTTTAAGCATGACCAAAATCTTTCTTTTAAATGAATAAAATAGTTATATTCAGTAGCAAAGCCTTTCCATTTCCAAGAAGATGTAATTCATTTAAGAACATTCAAGTCAATCATCTCTTCAAACTTTCCTCGATCAAAACAATATACAAAACTAAATACTTCACCCTTCCTTTTCTGCGTTTATCTGCAAAATTGTTAGCATGAGTCAGTTCACAAGAACTGAGCATGATAAGCACCAACTTACCATAATGACATACTCTACTTAATTATTTCATAAAAATAACCCATATTATTTTTATGAATCAATATTGCAAAGCTTAAGTAGATAAACAATTCTTTCTATAACATGAAAGAAGCAAGCAATTTAATGAACCATGTAAGAAATCAATTTCAGACTTACATTTCAGTACAACTATTTCAGTCCCTCAGAAACAATCATCAAAATTTTAGACACATGAGAATTATAAGTATTCAAAGACTACCATATATGAGTATCAAGATTTCACTCATGCAATCCCATACTTGCATGCCTGAAATCGTTATACTCAACAATTAAGTAACCATATAAATATCAAGAACACAATCAAGCAATCTCTCAATCTTCACAATAGATCTAAAGAGGATTTCATACACCCATAAGGACTGCTAATGGTTCAGTCAATAATACCAAGACATCAAAAGTATTTGGCTAACGAAATACAATATTAGAGCATTTAACCTCGAGGATAAGAGGAAGAGAACATTCATGGCATCCTGCCATATAGCAATCAGGTATAAATTGAGTAACATGCTACATATAATACTTACCTCAACTTAAGCACTTATTGAACATTCCAAGAATAGAAAAGAGTACTCAATTCCTTTTTCAGATATGTTTCAACATATCAAGACCTAATAAACACCAAAGTCTTTAAAATCTGGAAGAGAGAGTAGGTACTATGTGTTGATGAGATAAGATAATTGTTACTTAACCCAAAAGTTCATCGAACATTTAATATCCCAAGAGTTTTCTCAACACGAATTGCAACTTCTAGCAACCCACTTTTTCCTGGTAAGTCAAGACTTCACATGATTCTGAATTTAAGAATGATCTCCTAATCCCATTCTACTAAACAAGGTTAGATCATACTGAACTAAATTCATGACACAACCAGGAAAGGTCAATAAGGAACTTTCAAAACATCAAGGGAAGCCCCATAATTAATAAATGAAACCGAGTACAATTTTCTATAAGAGGAAGAGTCACTTCTAGGTTTGCTGAGATACCACATAATTCAAATCAGAATCATTACACCCGAGAGAGGATCTATCACATCTCATGGACTCAGTTAAAGGATGAATTTAGTTATCATCTATTATAAGAGTAGGAGTATATAACTTACCATTTTGTCCCATAATGGGTTACCATACAAAATTGATGCCTCAGTTTCTTAATAGAACACATAGTATGACAATGTGATCAACAAACTTGAACCATGTTAATTACTACAGAGGGTAATACAACCAAAATTTACAACCCTGAAGCCAAGAGACTTCCTATTTTGGGACAACCTTAATCCCAACCCTACTTGATGACTCAATTTCCAACATTTAGAACATAAACCCAGAAAGCATAGATAAGAGCGTAAGGATCAAGAAATCAAACTCTACTATCATTACCAGCTCATACATTGAGATGAGGTGTGCTCAATAAAAGGAACTGAAAAAAACTTTTCAACCATAAAATCCAATGCATAAACCTCTAGAAGATCAGCTCACTTTCTAGGATGGTTTCCTAATGGACAACAATGGACTGCATCTCTTACAAGAGGATGGAGATTCTTAGTCAAAGTCGACATCACTTTCAAACTCAACAAGAATTGCAAGAAGAACCAAGCTTAGTAATAGTAGTGAATAAATTAGCCCACTAAGTAACATACAAGGTTTTATAGGAGAATGTCCATCCTCCACTATAGAGGCTAAAATGGAACATAAGTGATGATATTTTAACAAGCTGGACTTAACCATAACAATAATCAAATCTCAATATAACCTTTCGCAACCAGCTTTAAACCCTGAAGAAGTCGGAATAGTTCCAGAATTATTAACTAAGCAACAAGGAGATCAACATGATATAATAGAATGAAGTATCTGGAACTTATACAATCTTAAATTGTAAACAAGATACAATAGTTATCTATTAGAAAACTCAGCTATTCAGCCATGCCATCATAGTGGCTCTGGAGTAGACCAAAGGTGCCATTCTAAACTACCTATTCAAGGGTCAAAGAGGTAGACCTTATAATCATCACAACTATCCTTATTATCTACAACTCCATGATAATATTAATTCAGTTGTTTTCTTTCAGTACACATCCTTATTTTAAATAAAACTAGGTCGATTATAAGTATAGACGATGCCTCATACAAGACCAACATGACTCCACAGGCATAGATTTATTTAAAGAATCAAACCCAGTTATGTATATCCAACAAACACTAGGTCAAGGAAAGACATCTACAACAAAAACTCACACATAGAACAATTTCTAGCATACCACAATACCTTGCCATACTTATTCAAATCCATGGAGAGATGGGTAACAAATTAAACAAGTTTTTCTACAAGTATGGGTAGAAATCGATTCACAATCTGCAAGAAGATTTCAACAATGTTGGCGTATCATATCAAACCCAGTATTCATTATAACAAGCAGTCCTCAAACATCTCAAGAGTGAATTCTTTCCTTAATGATAATAAACCTTATTGGAGTCTGTACTTAATTAATCGCTTCTAACAACATACATCATGAAGCCATAGCAATTCATACTCTTAGAGAAAATATTAAATGATTCCACATCTCATAAATTATAAACACAAAATCTCATACAAGACAAGGTTACTTTTGTGAAACTACTAAATAGAGCAAGAAATTATGAAAATTTTAGAGCGTATCATGCCTGTTATGCCGGTGATTTCTTTCCTTGAAAAACTTTCACGATTACTCAAGAAAATCCCCAAACCTTTGAAATGAGTTCCTTCATTCAACAGATCACAAATTTCCGTGATATTTTAATGAGTCTGGGAACTTGTTGTTCCAACTACTCAACTGTTGTTTTCTCCATGCAAACTCACATCAACACATAGCTAAACTTCCTCCTTACATGCCGAGAAACTATGAGTTTCATGTAATGAAATGAATCGATACCAAAACCAAACTCGTTTTCCCCAAACCATTCCCACACTTCCCGAGGAAGGTGGGCATTAAAAGACATTAAATGTAGAGTTAATGGAGCTTGCCACCAACTATTCTTAGCTCTCCTTTTAAATTTAGCAAACTCCTACTTCATGCCATGCAAGGTGATTTAGACAACTAAAGTACTTCACTCCAAAATCAGTTGGTGGAGTTAATCAATAAACAATTAAGGGACTGTGAGTACAAATATTAGGCGGTGGTTGCCACCTCATCAACCATTTGAATTTGGGAAACATTATATCATTTTCAATGACCAAACAATATTTTATGCCATAGAAAATCTGGATGCCATTCCATTATATGCCTTAAGGCTTCACAACACTAAATATTTTCACACACCCTTTTCAAATAGCAAAGGTTATGTTCACTTCTAGCTTCACAAGTAACATGTTTGCATGTTAGGTTTAGAACTATACCACTAGGATTAGATTGTCTTTCCTTTTTGCAATCTATATATATATATATATATATATTATATATATATATATATATATATATATATATATATATATATAATGTTAGCGTTGATCAAGAAAGTTGTTCATGTATACTCGAAGGAGTAGATGCCCTTAATTCATAATAATTAAGTCCTTGACTGATGACTATAGCCCTTTTATCCCTGGAAATATGATCATGATGGCATTAGTCATCAAATGGGTAGATTTTTCAGATGGTCGGTTTAAGACCTATTATAAACCAACAGGAAGTCTTGATCACATTCCAAATTAAGTTGCTAAGTGAACTATCAAAATTGTCAAAGCCTCAACATAACTTAGTTATAAAAACTATAATGTTAATAATTTAATAGAGATAAGCAACAATATCGCAAATCACTTTCGAGGCTTAAATTTACACCAAGGATTTTATGACATACAACATTACAAATGACGTAATGTCACCTTAGCGAAAATAGTTCATCAATAAGATAGACCCTGGATTAGTAGGGTTCTCATCTAAGGAGATCATCCTTAGCTTATTCTTGATATTGTGATTACATGTTCACATCAAGTTTTCATTTAATTTTTGATACGCAAGGGTGCCAACAACATAGGATAAAACCATTTGTCCTATCATTACTTTGACAATAGTAAGGAAAGCATGGGGCATTACATACCTCCCCTCTTAAAAGCATCATCATCCCGATGATGTGGTCCTAAATAAAATCAAACAATTCCACATAGGATATAAGAATAATTCCCTACATAATAGTTACTATTCCCCATAAGTTTATGGTTTTCATATTGAAACTTTAAATTTAGTAGCTGCATCAGCTTATCAAACTGTAAATAGTCACGTAGTCTGAATTATTTTATGATTACTTCACTAAAGTAAATCATTTTTGCACAATATTTATATTTGATATACAAAGAATATAGCAAAAACAAGATTACTAGTACCTTTTAAGGAATAACTATTCCTTTCTATGTTGCGATTACAGTGTATGGATCTGTGGTAGTTCATTTAGACAGATCACTTCCCTCAGCTCTGTTAAAGACTTTTGAATTGAGGTTCCAAAACTCTTCAACATTGGGTCCAAAAAGACAAGGTACCAACATTCATTCATTCAGCTGAACTTGAATATTTCTTATTTCAGTTATCAACTAACTCAACATGTTTTACACTTTTTATCTCCTATACCGATCCAATCAAAGAATGTTGTCAACGTGGTCATCCAAGCTTATGGATCTACCAAATTTGAATTTTTTTATAAATATTAACTCATGAATGAGTATGACAACACATTTTCTTGTCTTCAAACAAGAGGTCTTCAAGTTTTGAGAAAACCAGTTTTCCATAAACCTCTCAAAGTGTTAAGTAACAAAATTACCTTATTAGATGTAGACTTTGACATCCACAACATTTTTATTCCACTGTTAAACCTCCTCGGTGGATTCACATAATCGGTACTGATCCTAATATTACCAAGGTCATGTAAAATTTCCACTTGGTTTGCATGAGGGTTTCAAATAAGTAATGTATTGTTTGTAAAACCTTTTACTTTAATATATAGAAGTATGTAAACGTCTTACTTATGTTATTTAATGACTTACTAAATTATCTTGGAAGCTCTAAACAGTCCTCCGACTTACAAGTCATCATATCTTTCTCCCAACATATTGTAAAGCATACGAGTTAAGCCTGAAACTCTAAGGGCTCAAAGACACCATGCAGAGTTACATAGAACTATCACAAGAGAGGGATTTCACAATACATCCCTTGATCCTGAACCCACACATTTCTATAGCAGGGTTCATATTAGTGAAGTATGAATTCCCTTATCTGGGTTTTACTGAAAAATTACTGGAATTGACCACAAAAACCCATGAAAGTTCACAATAATTCACAAACTAGAATTTCCACATAGCCACAACACGTCACGATAGGTGAACAAAAGGGAATCATGTCATGATAGGTAATATAAAATAAATCTTGTCTTGTGAGATACAAGATATTACCAAAAGCTAAATATAACCTCATACAATCTATGCTTTTAGCTGAGTTGACCCAGAACGAGCCATCACCAAACCTTTTGAGTATTTTTAAGCGATAGCTTTCGAGCTCCTAGGTTCAAACCTAAGATCCTCCTTTCAACGTGATGATATCCCAAAACTTTGGGTACTTGGGTAACATAACCTGAAGTAACATATACCAAAATAAATATATATATTACAACCACTATTAAAAGTCAACAGATAGATTATAATATTTTCAGTTCCTTGGAATTGAAATATTAATTATGTAAATCAAATATTTGATAGAATATAGAACAATCACTCAGATCAATGCTACCTAACCAGACATAAGCTGAAAATTGAGCATTTTTATTCCATATTACCAGAAAGAGTTAGGCTTCACAATTATTGACCAGTTTTTCATTGAGTACAACAAATCCATATTTTCTTTCTTTTAGTATTGAAGAATACTAATCTCATGGATCTCTTCACAATTTTCTCCATATCCTATTAGGGATACATGTTCCTTTCCTTTGTTAACTTCCCTTGCAAAGCATGCTTCATCATTCAAGACTTGTCCATCTTATTTAAAGGACATTGGTTGGCATAATGCCCATTGCCACACATGAAACATCCACCAGCAGGTCTTGATTTACCACCTTTAACTTTTCCATTTGCAATAGTATTATGCTTTTTCATGCAGGCTATCACTACAAGTTTTTGTGCAAATTTAATTTTGGCAGAGCACATTTTCTTGCTATGCTTCTTCCACCAAATTTTCTTAGCATTCCGAGATGAAGAAGAATAATCACTTTTATGACCCTTTTCATTTTTATGAGTGGGAGTGTCTAGCAGATTTGGTTTTAGCCCACTGGATTTTCCAAATATCATCTTATCAAAAGAAGATCCATGTTTATCCAATGCTTCCCCCAATTTTGGGTTTAGTCCACCTTTGGATTGGTAAGTCCAAAACTTTCCATCAATGATCAATTCATCATTTAAATAACTCTTCTATTGTTTTTATTAGCAACAGACCTAAGTTGTCCTTTGTCCAACTTATCACTTTCACCCATCACCAGCTGCTCCAAGGCATCTATCTGATTCTAGGTATATTGAAGGATTGCAGAATCTTGTCTAACTTTAGCACCATTGAAACCACAGAAAAATCAAGACCCGGTTCTTTCTTCTCGGTGCATCCTTCCCATTTCCATTTTATATTATGAAAACAAAATAAATTTTTAATTAGCGTAAGGACCCAAAAAGTCCAAGAGTTGTAACCTTCAGCTCTGATACCAAAATGTAACATCCACTTTTTGTCACTTCTCCTCTAGAATTATTTTTTTTAAACTTTATGTAGCTGATTTAAATACCCATATATTTAAATCTACATAAACCTTAATGCCATCCATTTCTAATAACTATCATGAACCATGTGCAGCTGTATGAGAGAATGTTGAACCTACTCATTCTCCCTCAATGCTCTATATGAGCCATACATAAAATGTATCCCTTTGGTTCCCCTTTAACAAGATATGATATATAAGTGAAAAACCCCTAAGTGTGTACCAGGTTCCACCTATGAAATCCACAGGCATCTCACATCTTAGATAATGGTGAAATCTCGACAAGTGTAATCAGCAACTTACACCACTTTGCGCAAAGTTTCTGAGTCATGTATGTCATGCTCGATTCTATGACAACACACTTGCCATTGGAATCTTGTCATCTCACCTTATTCACTTGTTAGTTATATGGATTCACAAATATTAATGTTGTAAACAGCTACAAGCCTTGAATGAGGTATAAACCAGTTTAACCTACATGAAGATGTACCTCTATGTCATCATGTGATGCCTATGGGAAAGAAAGAGTTCTCATAATCATTCACCTTGTTACTCACCCACATATCTACCCGTAGCCATCATAGGTTGATATAAGGTGTGCATACAGGAGGTCTAACTGTCTTGTAACTCTATCAAGGTTTGTACTTAGGACAAAACCATACTACATCTAGTCTCTTGATGAGACAACTCATTACAGATGCTAAACGATAGTATCCTAATGGTGACAATGTCATCATAGGGATATGACTGTGTAGTATATGCTAGTGAGTTCACCCACCTAGAATTCTATATTGGTGCATGGTGTTTAATGTTTTCAAGGTAATCATTATAGAACAGTCTAGGACTTACAACACCTTCCCCATGAATGGGTCGTACCTAAGGTCAGGATTGAGTTGATCCTAGGACCCCCAATCTCTATAACATTTTAATTACCCTTCAATATCTCATACCCATGTTAACCATTGATAGAAACAATACTATCAATGTCAATGACCATTATTACAATTTCAAAAATTGTCCCGGCTTTAACATTTAGGCTCATGCTCCTTATTTCATATTCTAGGGATATGTACTTACATGAAGCTAAGTATTTAGGTATGATTCATTCCTTGAATTAAGTTCCATAGGCTATCAATGCCAATCCTCTTTTCAGTTTAAGCACATCACTTTTCTTAATTGCAGCTCAGTAAAGAGCGTTCATTTATTTTACTATCTCCAACAAGTAAGATATATCTGAGGTATCCTATATGATAGATTTTATGAACCACTTACCCATTTATCTTTCCCTGTCATATCCTTTTAAAATATCACTCTCTAATTCTCTTTAGAGATAATTATAGTATTGACTAGGGATGAGATTCAAATGCTATGTTCTTTTAACTTAGTAAGCATGTTCCATATTACTTCCATTGTATCCGACATGCCTAGGTGCTCATAATGATGCATCATGGAACAACCCTAATTTAAAACATTCCATCTCTTTGAGCAAAATATTACATAACACATTTATCACAATTATGCAGTTCCTGAAAAGTGAAACCATAATCAATATATAGTCATGTAAGATTACCATAAGCCCGTCCTATTGTAGCTTAGGTGTATCATCCTAGTATATGACTTAGAGTTTATTTCACTTAGAAATCAATATTAAATTATTATATCTTTGATAAGTGTTAATATAACCTGAGTTTATAAAACAACCATAGCACAAAAGTATATGATTATCATAACCTTTCCATGGTTTCATGATAATCCAATTGCTTTCTTAGTAGCAGCCATTAAGATTAGACAATCTTACTTTTAGATATCTTTTACTAGTTGTGTACATTCTATATAAAACCTCTGGAGAACTTATCACCACTTTTCAAGTAGGTTGATATATTGTACTTTATAACGAGGCAATTATCCATTAGCAACCTCAACTATTTCAAGTATGCTTAACATATAATTACTTAGAACAAGATATTTTTAGGAAACATTCCTCAATAGTCCCTTATATGTTCCCTAGAACCTCACACATAAGATATGTATAGCACTTACTACATGATTAATACAATATTATTATAGATGCTTGATTTCTTAACTCGATAGATTTACAACTCATAACAATCATCAACCACTTACAAAAATCAATATATACATATATATATATATATATATATATATATATATATATATCAAGAAATATGACTTAATTACATTTATGAGATAAATATAACTCATGCCTTTAAGCATGACCAAAATCTTTCTTTTAAATGAATAAAACAGTTATATTCAGTAGCAAAGCCTTTCCCATTTCCAAGAAGATGTAATTCATTTAAGAACATTCAAGTCATTCATATCTTCAAACTTTCCTCGATCAAAATAATATACAAAACTAAATACTTCACCCTTCCTTCTCTGTGTTTATCTGCAAAATTGTTAGCACGAGTCAGTTCAAAAGAACTAAGCATGATAAGCACCAACTTACCATAATGGCATACACTACTTAATTATTTCATAAAAATAACCCATATTATTTTTATGAATCAATATTACCAAGCTTAAGTAGATAAAAATTCTTTCTATAACATGAAATAAGAAAGCAATTTAATGAACCATGTAAGAAATCAGCTTTAGACTTACATTTCATACAACTATTTCAATCCCTTAAACAGTCATCAAAATTTTAGATACATAAGAATTATAAGTATTCAAATACTACCATATATGAGTATCAATATTTCACTCATGCAATCCCATACTTGCATGCCTGATATCGTTATACTCAACAATTAAGTAACTATATAAATATCAAGAACACAATCAAGCAATCTCTCAATCTTCACAACAGATCTAACGAGGATTTCATACACCCATAAGGATTGTTAATGGTTCATTCAATAATACAAATACATCAAAAGCATTCGGCTAACGAAAAAAATATTAGAGTATTTAACCTCGAGGATAAGAGGAAGAGAACATTCATGACATGGCATCTGCCATATAGCAATCAAGTATAAATTGAGTAACATGCTACATATAATACTTACCTCAACTTAAGCACTTATTGAACATTCCAAGAATAAAAAATAGTACTCAATTCCCTTTTTACGATATGTTTCCAACATATCAAGACCTAATAAACACCAAAGTCTTTAAAATTTTGGAAGAGAGAGAAGGTACTATGTGTTGAAGAGATGGGATAATTGTTACTTAACCCAAAAAGTTCAACTAGAACATTTAATATCCCAAGAGTTTTCTCAACATGGATCGCAACTTCTAGAAACCCACTTTTTCTTAGTAAGTCAAGACTTCACATGATTCTAAATTTAAGAATGAATTCCTAATCCCATTCTTGAACAAGGTTAGATCATACTGAACTAAATTCATGACACGCAGACGGGAAAGTTCAATAAGGAACTTTCAAAACGTTAAGGAAGCCCCATAATTTAATAAATGAAACTCGAGTACATTTTGTTATAAGAGGAAGATTCACTTTAGGTTTTGTTGAGATACCACATAATTCAAATTAGAATCATTACACGGGAAAGGATCTGTCACATCTCATGGACTCAGTTAAAGGATGAATTTAGTTATCATCTATTATAAGAGTAGGAGTATATAAATTACCATTTTGTCCCATAATGAGTTACCATACAAAATCGATGCCTCAGTTTCTAATAGAACACATAGTATGAAAATGTGATCAACTAAATTGAATCGTGTTAATTACTATAGAGGGTAATACAAAATTTACAAGCCAAGATAATTCCTATTTTGGGACAACCTAATCCCCACCCCTACTTGATGACTCAATTTCCAACATTTAGAACATAAACCCATCAAGCAAAGATAGAGCATAAGGATCAAGAAATCAAACTCTATTATCATTACTAGCTCATACATTGAGATGAGGCATGCTCAATAAAAGGAACAGAAAAACAACTTTTCAACCACAAAATCCAATGCATAAACCTCTAGAAGATCATATCACTTTATAGGGTGCTTTCCTAATGGTCAATAGTGGACTACATCTCTTACAAGAGGATGGATATTCTTATTCGAAGTCGACATCACTTTCAAACTTAGCAAGAATTACAAGAAGAACCAAGCTTACTAATAGTAGTGAATAAATTAGCCCACTAAGTAACATACAAGGTTTTACAAGAGAATGTCCATCCTCCGCTATAGAGGCTAAAATGGAAAATAAGTGACGATATTTTAACAAGCTAGACTTAACCATAATAGTAATCAAATCTCAATATAACCTTTCCACAACCGGCTTTAAACCTCGAAGAAGTCGGAATAGTTCCAGAATTATTAATGAAGCAACAAGGAGATCAACATGATATAATAGAATGAAGTATCTGGAACTTATACAATCTTAAATTGTAAACAAGATACAACAGTTATCTATTAGAAAACTCAACTATTCATTCGTGCCATCATAGTGGCTCGGAGTAGACCAAAGGTACCATTCTAAACCGCCTATTCAAGGGTGAAGAGGCAGACCATATAATCATCACAACTATCCTGTTATCTATGATTCCATGATAATATTAATTCGATTGTTTTCTTTCGGTACACATCCTTATTTTAAATAAAACTAGATCGATTATAAGTATAGATGATTCCTCATACAAGACCAGCACAACTCCATAGGCATAGATTTATTTAAAGAATCATACCTAGTTATGTATATCCAACAAACACTAGTTCAAGGAAAGACATCTGCAACAAAACTCACACAGTAACAATTTCCAACATACCACAATACCTTGCTATACTTATTCATACCTTCATCACATTCACCTAGCCATGGCCCCTTCCCCTTCACCCACTAATATTAATTAATTATTAATTAATTAAATTAATTAGCCTCACAATATTTATTATTTAAATCTCCTAATTTAAATAATGCCCACACTTACACCTCACCTAGACACCTCACCAAGCCAACTCACCCTAAGACCTATTCTTAGTAAGTTGCCATAACTAACTAAGACTTACCCAAACCCTAAAAATCAATGCCTACATTCCCTCTAACCACATTCCCGCATGTTGACAAGAAGCTTCCAGTCTGATCCATGGGGTGAATGACACGAGATCCCAGAAAATCAAGGGGATCTGCCTAGTTTAGTAAACCTAGGAAATCCCACCTTGACGACGCCAATTACTACTACCCTAACCATCATCGGTTAAGTTTCGACCACCATCGTTGGTCACCTTTTAATCCCCAAAACAACCTTATTTTGAGAGGTTGGAAAACATTGGGAATTTTCCGAGAGATAAGACATCTTTTTAGAGCAAGTTTTTCATGAGAACACACATGCAAGGAAGGAGATCAAGCATTTTCTCTTGCACATGCATCCAACAATCACCCAACAATCATCCAACACTCACCCCAACACAGATTTGATCCAACCAAGAAAAAGGAATGCACATGCAGCCCATGCAGGAGCTTTCCAATGTTTGGTGATCCTCAACAACATTCAACCTCTTACCAACACCTTCATCCATCACTCACAAGCACCCAGAACCAGATTTCAAGTAAGTAGAATAGTTTACTCCTCTGGTTCATTCATTTCATCATTGTATTGTCATCCTTTGTTCTCTTAGCCACCCATTGACCTCCTTTAATACTCACCCCTCCATATACCCATTAAAACCCCACCAAACCCCATCCAAACAGCCTAATACCTCATTCTGGCCAACCAAGTCCTTTGTGCAATCACAAGGGAGACCCAAAGCTCATTCTGTGGCATTCTCAAGTTTTCCACAGTAACCGGCACCGGTTCTCCCCAACCGGTCGTTCGGTCACCCTTAACCGGCATCGGTCTATATTTACCAATAGAGTCCATAACAGTGACCTACCCACCTATTCTCACATCACCCTTAATCTGTGATCTCCCGAGACCTCTCGACGACTGCAGAGACCCAAAACCAGTTACTTGACCTTCGGATCTTATTTTAACCTAGCTTGTTAGATTAGATCTTTCTTATTGTGTTTTTAATGAGATACCTAAATCATTTCAATTACAATAGGATTTACTTCATTACCAACATTAAATTGTTTTAAATAAAGTGGATCGACACCATCTAGAAGTATCACACTTCCGGATCTAGCACACACGCTAGGTAGTTCACGCACATATTGTTTAACTCTTTTTGGTGGTCTTGTGTTCCATTTTAGGTAGTTCCTCCTAGCCAAAAGGAAGCTCTCATGATCATTATGATGGATTCAGAAGTCATACACGTGCAACAACCCAACAACCAACATTCCAACAGGTATTCCTCCTATGCCCATTACCCTATCTCTATTTTTCAATCAATTTCAAAGAAATGTCTAAGAATCAGGTGAAACATTTTGGCACACCCGGTGGGACCCATCCGGGGTTCCTTGCATTTTATTCATTCCTAGGAAAAGTTGTGTGTTTGTTTCCCTTCTGAAAAGCATACACATTAATTTTCTTCCTTGGTAACCCTCTTTTTCTTTCTATTTTCTCTAAAAGAAACCTTTCTTTTGGTGTACTTAAAAAGAATCATTTCTTTTTTTTTTCTGCATTTTAGTGAAAGAGCATCCCTCTTCCTATTCATCCATTTGTGTCATCGAACTTCATATTTGATTTGGGCTTAAAATAAGTGCATTGCATTCTGATTTATCACATTAGCTCACATTAATTGAGGGCAACCTATACGCTGGAAGTCATTCCCAGCTGATGGTTGACAAATGAATCATAGAAAGCACATCTCTCTCTCTCTCTCGAGTCTTGCCACATTGCACAAATTCAAAACAAATACATATTCTTAAACAACATCTTTCCTGGGAATGCCTATCAATGATCACACTGATATGAGGATTGGTAGGTACTCCCAACTCACTGCTCTATCGAGTCATACTTTAGAGTGAAGCCCGCCCCCACCATAACATACCTAAAACCTCACCTTTTAGATCTCCTTCTTTGTAGGAAGCCATCCTCACCAAAAAAATTCTATTCTATAGTTCATGAGTCAGTCCTTAAATAGCATAAGCTAAACAAACATAATAGAAAAGGCACTCTTAGGATCACATTTTTCTTAGTGTTTCTTGCTTGGCTTGCATTTTGAGGTGAGAGGTCACATTCTTCATTCTTCTTGTTTATCCTTGCATGCTCCTCATCATAGTTGGTGTATTTCAGCTTCATCTGAGGGTGCCTGGACCATATTCTCATCATCTAGAATTTTGGGTCTGATTCCACATCAGATTTTAATTCACAACCATTTTCCTTTCATCACTATTTCAATTTCATAGTGATCTGTGTGTCAGTCATCATGACCATCATCTTCCTCGGTTACCCCCTGACCATCATCATCGGTTATACCCAACCGGCATCGGTTCACTGTCATTTTGGTTAACCTACCCAAAAGGACATTTATTCACCTTCTTCAACTTTTTAGAGTCCCTATCACTATTATCATTCCCATTGACCTTGTAAAACTCATCAGGTTTGGCATACCTATCAGATTTGACCTTATACCTTGTTTTTGACTCACTGTCCATTTCCCACAGTGACCGGCATGGTTACCCTACCGTGTGACTAACCGTCGGTTTACCCTAACCGCATCGGTTATCCTGTGTCATTTTCCAGCCAACATTTGGTACCTAGTCCACTTTTTACCACTGTTTCACCTTGTTCTGTTTTTTTCTATGTCATTTACAGAGAAGTAGCCTAACCTAACTCGATCAAGTACTGTTCACATGGTGTTGACCCAAAGACAAGCAAGCACACTCGTATTCCATGCCAAGTTTTCAACCACTCCCACCTAGTCCTTCACCACCTTCCATTTTATCACCCGCCATGGATCCTATCCAACCTATCACTATCACTACTGAGAGATGAGGAGTTCACATGACTCCTTGACCAAAACCCGCCGCCTTGTAATTTTATCTTTCCCACTCATCCACTCGAGATGCCTCGGGTCAGTTGATATATGACATGCCCATATCTATCCCCCCGACTCTCACTCCCACTCCTGCATCAGCCCCATCTGGCTCCACGCTGCCCGCATCTACCTTACCCCTAGTCATTTTGCAGCTAGGGCCTATACCCGCTATGACTATATCCTGCACTCTGCTATATCCGTGACACCCGCCACATCCACCATACCTTCAAAACCACCCAAAATGCAACCTCATCCACCCCCTAATGTCTCGCATATACCCGTAGCTACACTACCACCTCCTCTGCGGTGACCTCTACCCCTTTTCAAAATGTGGTCCTTTCCATTCCACAATCATTAGCCCCCATTGCCACTAGGGTTACCATGACCCTTCCACCTCCATATATGTACTACAAAGCAGCCTCCCGTTTCATCTATTATTCACTCTGGGTACGTACCCCTATTTCACTACCTTCTTCTCAATCTACCTACATGGCAACACCATATACTAGAATGCCACCCCATTATATGCCCAAAACCAACCCTCTTATGCTACAGGAGGCACCCAATCATCACAACCTACCAATGACCTAATCAAATTGATGATGGACAAGATGTAAACATTAGAGGCATCGGTTTCTGGCTCCCACAATACTCTCACCTATGATGAAATTTGCAATGAGCCCATCCACCCATCCATTCCTATTCATCCATACCCCATGCATTGGGAGATGCCTAAATTCAACCACTTCAATAGCAAGGAAGACCCACAACAACAACATTTGGTCATTCAAACATGGGTGCTACTTAATCACTCATGATGATGCTTTACTCTTAAGGACCTTTCCCATGTCTCTGACTGGACCTGCGTTAGATTGGTATAGTGGGTTACCTAGACACTCTATATTTTCATTTAATCAGGTAGCCCAAGCCTTCTTGGATCACTTCTCCATCAATATCATCAAGAAGGTTACCATGATTGACCTATACTCCACGCGTCAGTATGAGGATGAATCTATCGCAGATTTTTTCTCACTCATTGGCGTAGCCTGATCAATCAACTCACCTTCCAACTGCCACAAATAGAACTCATCGAGCTCTTCACATGGGCTTGTGCTAGACATATCTCACCGACCCTGTAGGTTCAAACTTTCCAAACATTTGATGAAGCATTCACCATGGCATGAAAGTTAGAGATTCGGGCCATCGAAGAGAAGAAAATCCAATTACGTAGTAAAAATTTGGCATTCAAGTCAAATGATACTTCTTCTTCTTCCAAACCACAGAACAATTATTCAAAGGCCAAGGGCACCACTAACGTAGTGGTACTCAAAGCCTGGTCCAGCTCATCCATCAAATCAAGCTACCCCCTCATCTAATCTCTCACCCATCCAGACTTTTCAATTCAGATGAGAACAATGGAAATACACCCCAATTGGGGAGCCTTACTCTTTTGTCTTAGAAAAGCTCATCAAAGTTGGGGCCATCACCCTTCCACCTATAAAACCACACATTGGTTTTGACCCTGCTCACCCCATGCCCGCATGGTATAAAGAACATGACTTCTATAACTATCATCGAGTAAAGGGTCATAGTGATGACAAAAATTACATCACTTTCAAAAATATTGTCCAAGAAATGCTCGAGAAAGGTGAGTTAACCATGGATAATCCTAACACACCTACCAACCAAAACCTACACATCTTCAAGAAACCATTTCCCAATCATGCCCCTTCATCTGATCAAACCGGTGAGACCTCAACTCATGATAGCCATACCCGTGAGGTCCATGCTATTTTTAGTGATGCACTGTTGCTTCCCAATTACCCCATATTCCTTCCATAGAGAGATTCTAGCCAAATCCTCCTTCCACATTGGAACCAACCTCCCTATTCCTCCACCCATAGAGGAACACCTTTCACCTCCTTCCTCACCTATGGAGGAGCCTTTCGCTAACATCGAGACCATTTCACCTTTGGCTTCTCCACCTAGGGAACCGACACCCACAATACTTCTTCACTCCATGGAGGATACTTGTTTGCCTCCTCCACCCACAGAGGAGCACCCATCATCTCCTCCACCTATAGAGGAGCACCCATCATCTCCTCCCCTATCACAGACCCAATAGAGATACCTTTTCCTCTAGGCGAGCATTCTCCTTCAGCTACCCAAGATCCTGCAGACCTACTTTTGGCTCTCTTACCCACGGAAGCTGAAGCTAATTTCCCATCTCTAAGACACATTTTATGGGAATAGCCATTAGGTCCTCATCAACATCACCTACAGATGTGTCATTCTCACATTTGGCCGATCACCTAGATTATGTGGATAGAGCCTTATTGTGGGGGCTTCTCTTTTGCTCCTATTTCAACACAAATGTAGATGTCACTTGTTGATACTTCCACTATCTACCCAAAAATATTTGACCAATCCAACCGAACACAACCACCTCTATCACAACTTCTTCCATGACACCCATCATAACTCAACACATACCCTTACCCATAACCCAACCTACATCTAAATCCAAACCCACACATACATCATCTTCCTCGACTAAACCTATCACTACCTTAGGGGTCACCCCAACCACCAGCCTTACTCATCCACCTATCAAACTAGATTTAGCTACATCCTCCAAAGTCAACACCACACCTACTCCAACACCCAAACAAAAGAACCAAATCCATAGAACTCATACCTCGCTATGCCAATCACACCACTGTCACCGTCCCATCCATCTTAGGACCTCAGCTTCCCAACATGGTTAAGAAACTTCCACCCATCAATAAACCAAAAACACAACAGCCCACTCCTTCCTCACAAACCTCTAACCTACCCAAGCACCCGACACAACTTACACCTACACCTGCAACATCTTTACCACCCATACCCCAATACTCTCCACAACTTCTTCATTACCCACTACACTTCAGTCTCTTTTCTCTCACACCCCCTGCTCGACCCACATCATCTACCTTCACAGCACCCCCATTATCCCCTGGGTAACTCCCCTCTTCCCCCATCTACTTTTCCTCTAGATCTCATACACCCATATCACCTTTACCAAGAAAGAAGGTGCAACCAAAAACAAAACTCCGCTACCCTCCCAATAAGGTAGTCAAAACAACCACACACCCTCCTACCCATTCATCTACCATACCCCTACCCAAACAAACACATGACCAACACCCAAGACTACTCCAACACCCAAAACCATGGCTCAACCCACTCCCCCTCCTGCAAGGACTGTTCCTCAACAATCAACCATACCTACACCCAAACCCACTTTCACTTCCCATTGTGATCCACTAGCGGGGTCCTATGCCAAAATATTAACCAACCTCCTTGAGACTTTTGTTATCACATTACCACCACTCAGACCTTATGACCCCCTCAAACCCAAGCCAAAAGGGTTTGATGACACTAAAATTTGTGCCTACCATCGTGTGCCAGGGCACGATGTGGAGAACTGCAAGGCCTTGAAAACCATCCTTATCTAGTTGTGTCCTCCGAAGCCAACTTTGATGATGATGACCTTCTCGATGAGGACACTACTTCACCGACACCCATTCCCATAGTCCTTCCTTCATTTCCCACTCAACAACCATGACCTCCACCACCACAAATCTCCTAGAACCACCTCCAAGATTTGAAATTAACATGGTTCACATCAGAGAACTTGCCACACCATCACCCAAATGTCATTGTGCCCAGCTCACCTCACAAGGTTTTTCTCCTCCGGTAGGTTTTTTCCCATCATGTCATTATACCACTCACCCTACACCTACACCTTCTCCATTTTCCAACTCCCCTCAGATCAACATGATCCACATTACTACCCATGCTCAGAAGGATAAAGGTAAGGAAAAGGAAACTGACCCACCAACCAATCCTATACCCAACATACCATCTACACCACACCTAAGATTACTATCCATGGACCCACATACCCTATTTCTAATGGGGTCACACATCGCACCATGCTCAAACAATTACACCAATCTCCCTCAAAATGTCCTTATATGACCTCATCCAAACCTCATAATCCCATCATCAAGCTCTCATGGAGGTTCTTCAATCTATTGAGGTTTTACCCAATGACCCTACACCCGTAGCCTCCATTATCACACCCCATCATGTAGCCTCTCTCACCAAATTACCACCTTTATCCACACCGCACCCTACTCACCAAGTAGCCTCCCTTAGCTTCTCAGAGGAAGAGATCGCACCACACCAAATGGATGACCCAGACCCATCCCTCTTCATCTCTATCCACATCGATGATATATATGTATGATGTGTAATGATTGATGGGGGTGCTAGTATTAATATCATTTCATCCCATGCATTCACTCAAATGCGCATACCTGACAATTACATGCATAAACATCCTATCATGTTGCATTCATTCAATGATGCTATCACCACATTAGGCATTGTCATCCTCCACATTTGCATGGGCCCCCACACTATCCTAGAATTATTTTATGTCTTGGAGGGGGAATTCAATATAACTTGTTGCTTGGCAGACCCTGGATTTCATGTCATGGGTTGTGTTCCTTCCACTTTGCATCATTGTGTAAAGTTTGAACATGAAGGACACACCTATACCATTCCAGCTGATCCATCACCTTTTAAAACATGCAACATGCTTTACCGACCTAATGACATGCTTATACCCATTAAGGCATCTACCTCCACAACCACTACCACTTCACCTACACTTCCACTTACCAGTACAGTCGCCACCTCCACCGCACATACCTCTTCCACTCCTACCGCCACAACCTCCACGGCCAACCCATCAGTCTCCCAATCCATTAACTCCACCTCCGCATCGACCTCTCGACACATCATCTATTCCCACTACCCACATACCAACCACCGATCCCTTGGAAGGTGTTTTTCAATGCCTCACTCTGGGGGAATACCGCCTATATAGTGTCAACACATTCCTTACTCCACAAGAGTATGGAAGTCTTCACCAACACCCTCGCTATGATCACCACATAGGAGAACACCTCCTTTATGGTCCTCCTCATCTTCGTACCAGTCTCACCTATGGGGGACTTGATACTACCATGTACACACCCGAACCACCATCACAAACCCGCCCATTTTCCATTTGACTTCTAGTCTCTCACCAATCACATTTTTTTCCCACACCTTCCTGCACCGATGTGCATGGAAGGGTTTTGGTTTTGGATTTTATGAGCAAGGCTGCCATACCATTATTCCATGTACCACCCACAAACATAACGACCGTAGTGGTATCGGCTTAACCACCTACCAAACAAGCCCGCATTGAACTCATCAAGGACATCAACCCCTTCTCCACCTTCTTCACCCACTCCACCTTCATCACCACCTTCACCGATGGAGTCGATGGATCCTGAATCTATCCCTCCTATTTTTTTTTTTCATAAACACCATTTCATTGGGGCCTTTGACTTATCAACGTGAGGGCGAGGCTCCTTCCTCTCTTCCCTTCCTGTATCCTGAAATGATCGATGATGATACACCTTCAATTAACGTCGTCATTCAATGTCAGGATGATGAATCTATACTCACCTACCTTGGTGCAGAAGACTCATATATTCATCGGTCATTACCTTCTGAGATGCAAACCATGTTGAATGAATCGACTATCGAAATCAACATTCATACTCAGGATGACCCGCACATCCTAAAGATCGCCAATCTTTGGATGCTATTGAACAGGAAGCCATCACTTCTTTTCTCAAAGATCATAACCATGCTTTTGCTTGGTCTTATGCAGACATGCCCAGTATTGACCCCACCATAGTGGTCCACAATATCGTAACCATTCCCGATGCCAAACCCATCAAACAAAAGCTGAGGAAAATGCACCCTCGCATTGCCCTTCTCATCAAAGAAGAACTTCAGCGCCTTCTTTTTCATTTCCTTCATATTACCCATTGATTATCCTCGTTGGATTTCTAACATTGTCCCTATCACTAAGGTGATAGGGGACTCACATTTGCATGATTTTCATGACCTCAACCTAGCCTACCCAAAAGATGACTTCCCCTTACCCGGTATTGACCAACTGGTTGACCTTACCACTGGTCACGAGATGCTATCACTCATGGATGGCTTCTCGGGTTATAACCAAATCCTGCTTGCCCAGAGGATCAACATAAAACCACATTCATCACCCCTTGGGGGACCTTCTACTATCGAGTCATGCCTTTTGGCCTTAAAAAATGTTGGTGCCACATATCAATGGGCTATGACTTACATCTTCCATGATATCATGCATCGTATATTGGAAGATTACGTGGATGATCTCCTGGCCAAATCTAAATGCCGCTCCGAGCACCTTGCCATCCTAAAAACCATTTTTGACCATCTCATTAAAAATATTGTTCACCTTCAGCCTAAGAAGTGTGCATCTTCATGGTCCTCTCAGAAAACTCCTGGGCTTTATCATTTCCCTACGTGGTATAGAAGTTGACCCTACTAAAGTCAAGGCCATTCTCGAAATGCCTCCACCCACTAACCTTAGACAACTTCGTAGCCTGCAAGGTAAGTTGCAGTCTATTCTATTCACCATTTCATTTCACAATTATCTGATCGGTGCCAACCATTTCATCATCTGCTCAAGAAGGATGTCTCCTTTAAATGGGATGATGACTGCCACAAAGCTTTTGAGGCCCTAAAACAATACCTTCTCCAACCACCCGTACTCATTCCACCTAAAGATGATCAACCTTTCTACCTATACATCTCAGCTACCGATCACTCCTTGGGAGCCATGCTCGCTCATCATGATGAAACAACACAGGAGCAGTGGTTTATTACATAAGCCATACTCTTTTGGATTATGAAACCCGATACACCCATCCCAAAATTTTTTTTCTTAGCCTTAGTTTTCATTGCCACCAAACTCCTACCATTACCTACTCAACCACAAAACCTATGTTGTGACCAACACCGACCCCTTACACTTCATGTATGCCAAACCTTACCAAAATCAGCATGCCACACATTGGCTTATGCTTTTAGCTGACCTTGACCTCAAATTCATTCATCAAAATTCCATCAAGGGCCAAGCTATCACCCAACCAATTGGCCGACGCACCTATTTTCGGGATCAACCCTCTAATTTTGACTTTCCAGATGAGTCAATTGCTACCCTTTCCTGGATGAACCCCTTACCAAATGACACTCTTCTTCGATGGTTCCAAGTGTCAGTGTGGGGGTGGGGCTGGTATTATCCTCATTCTTGATGGTGAACCCATGCCTTTGTCTTTCAAACTTGATTTTGAATGCACTAACAATATCACCGAATACGAAGCACTCGTATTAGGTCTCCAAGCCACCTATGCCCTAGATGTCAAATCAATCAACATCTTTGGTGATTCTCAATTGGTCGTAAACCAAGTCAATGGTATATACCAATGTCGTAATGAGATACTTCAAAAGTATAAACATCATGTAGACATACTTTTGACCACCTTTGACCATTACGCCCTGCAAACCATCCCTCATTCAACCAACAAATTTATAGACACCATGGCCTGCTTGGCTTCTCAAATACCCACTTCACCCACCGATTCTAAAATCTTTGTCACCATACAATGACTCCAATCACCCTCTTACTTACCTCACAATGTTTACTCTATTAGAACCACTACCCCGACCCGAGTGACCTGTGGTATAAACAATACTCGACTATCTTTCTCTCTCCATTTTACCCCCTGATCTCACCCGTAATGGACAACGTGCCTTCCTTAAAAAGGTCTCTCGTTATGTCATCATGGGGGGCCTCCTCTATAAGTGGCTTTGATGGTATTCTCTTACGATGCCTCATGAGTTCTAAAATTCCTTATACCATTAAGGAAGTTCATGATGGCATATGTGGAGGTCACTTCAGTGGCCTTGTTGTTGCTAAGTGTATCCTTCGCCTAGGCTATTACTAGCCGACCCTTAACCTTGATTATTGCAACTACATGTCAAACATTGTATAAAATGCCAACAACATGCCAACCTTCATCATACACCCAGTCATGCCTTATAGGTCACCCGTGACCTTTGGCCCTTCTCTCAATGGGGTTTAGATCTTGTCGGAGAGATTAACCCCCATTCTTCCCAATGACATCAATGGATCATCACCACTACCGAATACTACACAAAATGGGTGGAAGCCATACCACTCATCTCCATGAAAGCTGAGAAAATATGTGAGTTCATCAATCATCACATCATTTTTCACTTTGGTGTTCCTCATCGCCTCATCACTGATAATGGAAAACAATTTAAAAACAAAACATTGCAAAAACTTTTTGACATGCCTTCGACATTCAACTAAGTTTCTCTCACCTTATTACCCACAAACCAATGGCCAAGCCAAATCCACTAACAAAACCTTAAACAAAATTCTCATGAAAGTGGTTAACGATACTGGGAAGGATTGGCATACGCACATTCCTTTTTCCCTATGGGCATACCGCACTAGTATTCACACTTCCACTACCGCCACACCATTTTCTCTGGTCTATGGTACCGAGGTTGTTCTACCTCTCAAAGTCTAGATTCCCTCACTCCGCATTTCTCTCCATGACATGCTAATGATGATGACTTTTTCATCAAGACCATTTAGCACAACTTGAGTTATTAGATGAATGTCATCTTAACGCTCTTGATCACCTTCAAGTTTACCAAAAATGTATCAAACGTGCCTATGACAAATGTGTCCATGAATGAACCTTCCAAGTTGGTGACCTTGTCCTGAAAGAAAATCAACACGTAACCAAAGCAAAAAAAAGTAAATGGGGAAAATTTTCTCCTAATTGGCTTGGACCATACATCGTGACTCATACTTATGGATCAGGTGCTTATCATTTATCTTCACTCGATGGTAAACCCGAACCTGAGCCCCTTAATGCCTTGCATCTTGACCATTCTACTATTGACCTATAGTCCTACCTCACCTTTTTCCTCTTTCCATGCTCGTCCCTTGAGCGCTACCCACTTCCTACATCCTCACCAATGATTAAACAAGAATCATGTGAGTACCCATCACTTGTCATCTTCTCTTGAATATGTGTACCATGCATGCGCACATAGCATGATTCTCATGGATACTTTTCATCCACCTTTAGATGAGATCCCATGGTCGTTTCACCCTACTTTTTGAACAAGAGTCCTATTCTTCACCTTGGTCTTGTCCATGACTTCAAAGCCCTCACATGGGACCCAACTCCTTGAGTCAAACTTCTCACAAAAAGATGACTCCCTCAAAAGGACATCTTCCTCTCAAAGCAATCACTGTTGTAAATAGACTGCTCCCTCGAAGGACAACTATGTAAAGCTAAAAAAAAAAAAAAAAAAAAGAGAAAAGTGGAAGCTTCCCGCATCGATCAGCTTCACGAAGACCTCAAGGAGTTAAATTCCTCATCCCATATAGACTTCCCACATCGATCAGTCTATCTCAAATACAAGTCAAAACAGAAGACTTTTCATCATGGACTTGCCCATTGTGACCTCGGATCTCTTGCCCAAAGAGCATGCTACCACATATCATATAAAATTTAACCACCTTTCACTTTTCTCACCATTCCCACTCCCCTTTCCTACCACCTCAAGGGACCTCTTGGAAACCAAGATATTTGGTGATCATGTGACTACTTTTCACCTTAGAACAATCAATCATGCAATGTCTTTAGGGTCTTACGTTCATCACCTCCTCCAAGGTATGATCTACTTGGTATGATCCTAACCAATCAGGTGGCTTTATTGCCTCCTCTTATCTTTTAAAAACGTTATTTACGTTTTGATTACCTTATACAAGATTTGGTCCTCGACACTTACCTTTGGGGTAATCTTCTTCTTTTCCACAATCAACATCACCTATACCAATTTTCCTATAACCCACACACACCTAACAGACCTAAACCCACAACATGCCTAAAACCTACCAACTCATTTTCATACCCCCTCATATTCTTCCCTAGCTTATGGGAGAACTACATCGGCCTGAGGTCCCTTTTCACCGGGACTATGTAGGCAGCACTCCGAGGGCATGGGGCCCTTGGAGGTTAGCTCGGCCACTCTCTACCCTAACCAATCCATCTTTTCATCTTCCTAAAATCACATTTTTCCCCTACGTAGTTTCCTTTTTATATCACAGAATTGGAAATTAAACCACACAAACAACAAGTTGCAACACATTTTTATCATCAACACAACATACATTTATTATGACTACCATTTCTCTACCATCATCATGTGTATATTATAACACATCTCACACATGAAACATTTTATCATTCATTACACAAAATAATGAATCACAACTTCAACTACTTTAAAACAACCACTTTAAAACAACCATGCCAAACCTAAACCCGACTCAACCATGCCAAACCTCGACTCAATCCATGCCTAAAAACCAACCTCGATCCGATGCCCATGCCTGACTCGATCCAAACCTAACCATGCCATGACCCTAAAACTCGATCCATGCCTAACCAACCATCCATGCCTAAACTGACTCGATCCATGCCTAAACCCGACTCGATCCATGCCTAAACCAACCTGACTCGATCCATGCCTAAACCAACTGACTCGATCCATGCCTAAACCAACCTGACTCCATCATGCCTCACTCACCTAAGTTTCCATCCATATCAAAAAAAAATTAAAATTCTCATACAACACCAACAAATCATCAAGAATCTCATGTATCTCATCATATAAATAAATGTGTATCTCAATACAATATACATGGATATCCCATCATGTCTATCTCAAAAAAAATCATCGGCACATAGGCCGATACTCAATACAAAATGTCATCGGCACGCAGGCCGGTCTCATATACAATAAAATAATAAACCAATACAAAATCTCTTTGGCACGTAGGCCGGTATATGCTCAAAATATAAAAAAAATCTCATACATCCTCACTATCTTTGGCACGTAGGCGGTATATATCAAAAAATGACTACCATACATCAAAAATCAGGAGCCATATATCAGGCATCTCGGTGGATATCCTCCATATCTGTATCTCCTACCCTCTGCCTCCTCGGCCACTGTCTGGCGACCGGCTAACATCTCCCCACCCATCAGAGGTGGTGGTTGGGTCCGCTGCACCTCACCTAGAGCTGGTCTCTCGTGTGTGCGCTGTGGTAGCCTCTCTCCTGATCTGGCCTCGGAGCTCGATGGCCCCCTGTGCTCTCCACACTGTGAGTGTGGGATCTAGTCCTCTCACTCAATGCCTATGCTGTGCCCGGTACTCTCCATAGGATAGAAAGTCTATCCCACCACCATCAGCTGGTCCTGGTAGTATCTGGCCTCACCTAGGGCATCCCATAACCTAGATATAGGCATGGTCTATGGTGGCCCCATAGGCCTGGCCCTGTACCTATCCTGGGACCCTGTCCCACTCCTGCCTGTGAACTGGGACCCTGTCCCAGTGCTTGTGGTGGTGCCCCCTGCCCCCTGTGCTATATTTGGGCCTGTAAGGCCCCAATCTATGCCTGAGCTATGGCCAACTAACCCTGTAACCCTATCACTGTGCCTGTAAGGCCGCCACCTGACCATCATCCTCCTCTCCATCTCCATCCCCACCACCAGCCATCTAGGGCTCTGCAGACTAGCCACTGTACATGTAGCTCTAGCTACCTCTACCTCTGAGCTCGCAAGTTGTGTCTGCACCATACCAACTGGGTAATCAGAGTAGCCACCTACCCCTGTAGGGCATCTCTCTGCACCGTGATGGTGGCTAGATCCGCTACTGCCTGGTCTGGGTGGTATGGCTCATAAATGGGCCACCCACCACTATCTATACATGTCTGTGACCCCGACATCATCAATCCATCCGGTCCACTACCTACTCCTCCTACCCTGTGGGCACTGTAGGCTGTGGTAGAGGTAAGGGCCTCTCCACGTCATCTCTCTATACTATGGGAAGGGGAAGGGGAGGCATGTCCTTGTAATAGCCAAAACTACCACCGACTCATCAACCGGGATCATCTCGTGCTCCCCCAAGATGGTGACCTGTATCCATCTCAATAGCTGGAGCTCAGCTAGCTCCTCATGCATATGCCTATATGAGGGGAATCCCACATACGACCTCCATATAATGTCCACTCTAGACAACCCCTCCAATAAACACAAAAATAGGCCACATCATGTGTGGGCCTGTCTGATCTCCACTCTCCAATAGTAGGCACCCATCACCTGTATCCCACCCACACCAACTCTTGGTGGAAATGCATCTGCTTGGGGCATCCCTACTGGCCACACACAAACTATGTGCTCATAAGCCCAAGTAATGAAGTAAAAGGTACAACATAGGATGAACACGCAACTGCCCATATGCCCATAACTCTGTATCCGCACCAGAATGTTGGCACCAGAAAAGTGGGTCTGATCTATCATCATGTCATGGAGTACCCCCATCAATGATCGGGAAAACATCCACCCTCTGCATCTGGCAAGTGCAAAGCAACACACTACCTCCATCAATAGAACTACTAGCCTCGTCTCCTCCGGATGGGCTAGGTACATCTCTCCATAGTGAAATGTTGGCACTATGGAATGTCACTCTGGCCATCCCCTCACCAAACACCATCAGCATCAACTCCTCCGAGGCCTCGAGGAGATAGAGTAGACCTACGTACCCAATATGGGTAGCCGTAGAATCTTGAACATGTCCTCCAAGGTGACAGTGATCTCACCCATCGGTAGGTGGAATGTGTTGGTCATGGAATCCCATCTATCGATGAGCATGACCATCAAACTAGGTTACCAGACCGCATGCCGATAGCATCAAACCCCACTCAAGCCCACCACCTCCACATGTTGCAGCTCCTCAGGGGTCACTGTGCCACACACTATCAAGTAGGGGGAACCCTATCCCACATACGTAGCTGATCTCTCCCCGCATCCAATACAAACAATACATTAATCTACATTTATCACACCCATACTTTCCCCTATCATTTCCCAACACCCTATTTTACCCCTACCCATCTTAATCACCCAACCTGTGGCACTTTTGGCCCCTTTCCCCAAAAACTGACCGGTGCCGGTTCTCTCTAACCGACCCTGGTCACCCCTTAACCAGCATCGGTCACTTGTTTAGTGACCGACCGATACCAGTTACACACTACCGACGACTCGCCAAACCCGACCGACGCCGGTCACTATCACGGTGAAAACCCATGACCCCAAACCCCCTTTCTCAAAACTTCCCCCTGTCCCTTTTACCCACCTAAAACACCTACACCTCCCTTACACCTCATCCCCTCCCCTCCTCTCCCACTTATTTCTCTCCCCATTCCTATTTTACCCACTTTACCCTCCCATTTCCAAATTTTATTTTTTTTTCCCCCACCCAAAACAAAAACCACAAAAACAATTTGCAAATCATCTAATCTATCTAACCAAATACAACTAGAGTTGGATGCTTACCTCATCATGTTGCCATCATCTGGTGGCATGTCTGGCCACTGCACCGGTGGCCCACCCGATCCCTCTCTGGCCTCTGCCATCACCAAATCTCCACCCATGTCTCCAACCAATCGAATCACATGCACCGATCCTATGGACCCACCTCTCACCAACCAATCACCCACCATTCACACCACCAACTCAACACTCCATTCCATCTGGACACTTTTCCTCTTTTTCTCTCTCTTTTTCATTTTCTCAATTCACTAAATGACAAATGAATAACAAAAAAAACATGGATTTTTTTGTTTTTATAACAAACCCGACCTAACCGATGCTCGGTTCACCTTCACCAAGCATCGATCATGCATGCCCTACCTTACCATGGTCGGTTTCACTATACCAGCATCGGTTACCCTTGACCGCATCGGTCACCCTCTCTTGCACAAACCCAACATTTTACCCTATTACCCTACCTATCCCTCCTTTTTTTTCCACACCTACCCTTTACCCTGACCATTTACCTCACCCAACCTTTACCCTGACTATTTACCTCACCCTCCTGACCTCATCCTTTACTACCTACCCTTGTCCTCCTTTGGGGACTCATTATTTTACCCATACCTCGGCCTTACCCATGTCGTGACCTAGATATTTGGACCTGGACCATCGCTAGTGACCTTTGACCCCATGTGTTCGCTATACCTTGCGACACTATTACCTATGTTGATTGACCTAATGACCTTACCTTGTCTCTTGCCGTGACCATTTATCCTAACCTACCTTGGGTGTACCGAACATACCTAAACATTCCTGCACCTCACCTATGTTGTGCTTCCTGACCATATCCTATACCTTGGATACCGGAATCACTTCAACCTTGTTTGGATGAACCTATCAACCTTAGACAATGTAGAGTTTTCCTTGCTCTTCAACCCGGTAATGTGTCATGTAGTTTATACATGTGTGTGTGCATTTGACTGTTCCTACCTTTGACCCTGACCCATTACCTAGATTACCCGAGTCGACCTTTTTCCTTTTTCCACCCGCTCCCCACCTTTTCCCTTTCTCATATTTACCTTTTATCAAACCACTCACCGATTCTACCTTCCCTCGTCAGTTCCTGGTTTGAGGGGGATCACCTTCACCCACACATGGGGCACCACATCTTATTTTTGTTAGCATCGCTTACCAATACAAGCTATGCAACAAAAAGGGGCAAAATGTAGACACTAAAATTAGGTCACACTCCCCTTTGGTCCCTCGACAAATAAATACCTTCATCACATTCACCTAGCCATGGCCCCCTTCACCCCACTAATATTAATATTAATTTAATTAAATTAATTCATTATCCTCACAATATTTATTATTTAAATATCCTAATTTAAATAATGCCCACACTTACACCTCACCTAGACACCTCACCAAGCCAACTCACCCTAAGACCTATTCTTAGTAAGTTGCCATAACTAACTAAGACTTACCCAAACCCTAAAAATCAATGCCTACATTCCCTCTAACCACATTCCCACATGTTGACAAGAAGCTTCTAGTCTGATCCACGTGGGTGAATGACACATGAGATCCTAGAAAATCAAGGGGATCTGCCTAGTTTAGTAAACCTAGGAAATCCCACCTTGACCGATGCTAGTTACCCCTAACCACCGGTTAAGCCGAAACCACCATCTGGTCACCTTTTAATCCCCAAAACAACCTTATTTTCGAGGTTGGAAAACATTGGGAATTTTCCTGAGAGATAAGACATCTTTTTAGAGAAAGTTTCATGAGAACACACATGCAAGGAAGGAGATCAAGCATTTTCTCTTCACACAGCATCCAACATCACCCAATCATCCAACACTCACCCCAACATAGATTTGATCCAACCAAGCAAAAGGGAATGCACATGCAGCCCATGCAGGAGCTTTCCAATGTTTGGTGATCCTCAATAACATTCAACCTCTTACTAACACCTTCATCCATCACTCACAATTGCTGCGCCCTTAACCTACCAGCCCGAATAACAAACCATCTATTTCAAGTAAGTAGAATCCAAACACCATAAAGTGAATTCTTTCCTTAACAATAATAAACCTTATTGGAGTCTCATGACTTAATTTAATCACTTCTAACAACATTTATCATGAAGCCATAGAAATTCATACTCTTCAGAGAAAATATTAAATGATTCCACATCTTAGAAATTATAAACACAAAATCTCATACAAGACAAGGTTACTTTTGTGAAACTACTAAATAGAGCAGGAAATTATGAAAATTTTAGAGCGTATCATGCCTTTTAAACTAGTGATTTCTTTCCTTGCAAAACTTTCATGATTACTTAGGAAAATCCCCAAACCTTTGAAATGAGTTCCTTCATTCAATAGATCACAAATTTCCGTGATATTTAATGAGTCTAGGAACTTGTTGTTCCAACTACTCAACTATTGTTTTCTCCATGAAAACTCACATCAACACACAGCTAAACTTCCTCCTTGCATGTTGAGCAACTACGAGTTTCATGTAATGAAATGAATCGATACCAAAACCAAATCGTTTTCCCCAAACTGCTTCGCACTTCGAGGAAGGTGGGCATTAAAAGACATTAAATGTAGAGTTAATGGAGCTTTGTGCTAACTATTCTTATCTCTCCTTTTTAAATTTAGCAAACTCATACTCCATGCCATGCAAGGTGATTTAGAAAACTAAAGTACTTCACTCCAAAATTAGTTGGCGTAGTTAATCAATAAATAATTAAGGAATTTGTGAGTACAAATATTAGGTGGTGGTTGCCACCTCATCAACCATTTGAATTTCAGAAACATTATATTATTTTCAATGACCAAACAATATTTTATGTCATAGAAAATTTGGATGTCATTCCATTATATGCCTTAAGGCTTCACAACACTAAATATTTTCACACACCCTTTTCAAATAGCAAAGGTTATGTTCACTTCTAGCTTCGCAAGTAAGTAACAGTTTACATGTTAGGTTTAGAACTATACCAATGGAATTACATTATCTTTCCTTTTTGCAATCTATATATATATATATATATATATATATATATATATATATATATATATATATATATATAATATTTGCGTTGATCAAGAAATTTGTTCATGTATACTCGAAGGAGTAGATGCCCTTAATTCATAATAATTAATTCCTTGACTAATGACTATAGCCCTTTTATCCTCGGAAATATGATCATGATGGCATTAGTCATCAAATGGGAAGATTTTTAGATGGTCGACTTAAGACCTATTATAAACCAACAAAAAGTCTTGATCACATTCCAAATTAATTCGTTAAGTGAACTATCAAAATTGTTAAAGCCTCAACATAACTTAGTTATAAAAATTATAATGTTAATAATTTAATAAAGATAAGCAACAATATCACAAATCACTTTCGAGGATTAAATTTACATAAAGAATTTTATGACATATAATATTACAAATGACGTAATGTCACCTTAGCAAAAATAGTTCATCAATAAGATAGACCCGGATTAGTAGGGTTCTCATCTAAGGAGATCATCTTTAGCTTATTCTTGATATTGTGATTACATGTTCACATCAAGTTTTCATTTAATTTTTGATACACAAGGGTGCCAACAACATACGATAAAACCATTTGTCCTATCATTGCTTTGATAATAGTAAGGAAAGCACGGGCGTTACATTGTAAATAAAGTAGTATTGCCAGTTAGATTAGGATTTCCCTTTATGAATTTTCTTTTCTTATTTTTCCCTTTCTCGTTGCTTGTTCCTCTTTGATTGTTCTATTTTTCACCTTGTGTGTTGGTAACCACTTATTAATTTCAAAAGGTTGTGTATACGTAGAGGGTGCACCTCGATTTAGTGTGGGGTGGAGTAGTGTGAAGTGAAGAATTAGTTGGTAGTGGAAGTTGTGTTAAATGGCCCAGTTGAAAGATAAAAAGTGCGTAAGGAGGAGAGCATGTGGAAAATGTAGAAAAGAAATTTTGGTGTTTAGATAGCTTAACAAATACCATGTTCAAAGGATGAGAAGCAGAACAACACAAGGTAGGTGAGGGCAAAAAATGGGTTGATAGAATAAGTTCTTTCAATGCTGTAGATGCACATGTAAGATTCTTGATCAAATAACAAAATTCTTGTATGCCATAAGGTTGTAAAAGTTTTTCACACATTTTGGTGCATGGGTAAGGGTGCTTAAGGTCATATTTAGTGGAAAAAGCCACATTTAATGCTAAGTACATTGGTAGGTGGTGTAGAATTTATTGCTAGAAAGGAGGAAAAAGCTATAAGTATGAAGTTGAGCACGTTATTATTTACCTTGTGATTACAAAATTGAAGAGCTCTTGTGAACTAGGGCATCCGTGAAGACAGATTTGTATGAATATGATTCATAGAGATTTGAGTGTGTGACTAGGGTTGATCTGTAAACTAGAGTGGAAGGAGTACATGGGTGTAGGGAGAAATTTTTAGTGGAATACGCTATCTTATGGAAGAGTTTTTCCAAGTTAGGGTTTTGCAGCTAGGGCACGAAGATAAAAGGATTCTTTCATGGAGTTGAGCCATAAGATTGGGTAGAGTTAGGAAGTAGAGAAAGGAAGATTTTAGGGTTTGGATGATAAGTAAAAATGGCACCAAAGAAGGTGACTGTTTCACCAAAGAAGAAGGGAAAGGGAAAGAAAACTTCGCAAAATTTTTTTAATGAGGAGTGGTATGCAGAGATGCAATACCTAGATGGAGTATTGTTGGGGAAATAATGGGTATCACACATCAAGAATATGGCCATGAGTGACTAAAACCATCACATGAGTACCACAGAGAAGGAAATGACGTTGGAACTAGTTTTTCGCCAAATATGAAGACACTAGAAGGTGTGTCGATCGACAATGATGAGGTGAAGGTAAAGTTAGGTAAGGTTAGGTTGTTGTAACTATATGAGTTGCCCTATTTTGGCAAGCCTGAGTGGTTATACCAGTGGTTGATGTCACACATGCACGAAGACCACTTCTATTTTACAGGCCACAAAATGCGCATAACTCCTCAACTCATATCAAATTTCACTGGCTTGATTTGTGAAGGAGACTCCATAGATGACGACTTGGAGGATAAGGAGGCCATAAAGGAGACAGTAGAGGCCTATGACTATAAGAAGGGTTCGCACTACTTTAATATCACAGATATCCCCGACCCTGTAATGAGGATGGCTACCTACTTGGTTATAAAGTTGAATGGTCAAGAAAGATGGACCCAAGTGAACAAAGCATGGCTAAACATATGTCGGAAGATCTCAACAGAACCATCTACAACTTATCTACCTTCATTACAGATGAAATCATTAGCAACACACAGGAGGGAGAAAATATAATGTTTGGAAACATTCTCCTCACCATCATCTTCTCAGAACAAGAGTGCCCGATGGGCCAAATAATTTTTTATGAGAATACCCAGAAGAGGATCCCTCGCTCATGAAGATATTTGAGAAATATACCTGTGATACCATGATGGCCACTCACAAGGCACGCTTGGAAAAATGGTACAAGTAAATGCACGATGCATTTGAGGTAGAGTGGAGGATACCTAAGCAACTACCCATGCTTGTAGGTGAAGAGGTGAGTTTGTTGTATATCAAAGCACTTCTACATCGAAGATTCACTTTGATGGATGGGACTAAGATTCCATGGTGCAAGTTTCCATTTTCCTTCACCGCGCAATACTTCCAAGCAGGGGTCAACCATTTTAAGGAGGCCAAAATGACTAAGGTTTGACCTTAGTGAAGTAGACCAAGACCACCACGAGAGCTGCACCGAAAGCTTGTATATCCGAAAGAAGTGTGCATATGTGGAGAAGTATGTCTCCCATGAAGTGCAGATGATGAAGCCATTGACACATCAATTTTCAGGATCAGTAACAAGAGTATACTTATGCATCATACAAAATTTTGAAAAGGGAACCTACCTGGAGAATGATGTCTCCATTCCTGAGGACCCCACAGGAAAGAAGAAGGTTGTGCCAAATAAAATGGAGAGAGAAGTGTAGGATAAGAAGGTGCCAAGTATGCAAATAACACAATTTGTGGGTGCCCCGAAAGCAAGTGCTAGGCCAAGCACTTATGCACGTAGGAATAAGTCCCTAGTTAAGGAGAAGACCCTAGAAGAAGAGGCGCCAGAGCAAGAGGAGCCTCCCACACAATAAGAGTCACCAAGGAAGGATTCACTACTGGAGAGAGAGAGAGGGGGAAGAGTCTCCTATAATGGATGGCTTAGAGGAGGCCTACAGGGGCAAGAAGGATGATGATGAGGATGAATAATTTTAGAATCATCTCGTGTATGATATACATGATTTATAAGAAGAAGGAAGTGAAGGGAAGGATGGCAAGGAGGAAGCAGATGCTCAAGGCAAAGGGGTGAGTGAAGAAGTGAACACAAGAGATTAGAGGACCCCAAGCCTCACCAAGGAACAAATAGAAGAGGCCACAGAGAGAGAAGTGGCAGGCATCATCAAAAGTTAGTGGAACAAGAGGTAGAGCACAACGTGGATGAATTGCTCAAGGAGATAGAAGAGGAGAGCATTGGAAAAGAGTATGGCAGCATGGGCGGAGACCCCAACCTAGCAATAAGCTTTCCAAAGGCTGCGTGAACATGTGGGAAGAGCGTAGTGGCAACACAAGGGAAAGGAATGGGTTACATTAATGATCCAAGAAAGGTGCTACACGTACACTTCTAGAGAATTGTACTAAGAATAACTCCTATACATGCCCTCATTTAACATAGAAGGCACATACCCATGAACCAAGAAAATGCTATCTTGGGCGTTTGAATCCCATGTCGATGAACCTGAGTTTGAGGTAAGCCAAGGGGTGCTAATGAAGATTCCAGAGACAAAAGGGATAAACCCCTTGGTTAATGCTCAAAAATTTTAGATGAGAACATATATAATGCATTCAATAAGGTTTCATTTGAGTTTGAGGCGGACTTTTTGGAAGGAATGATAGGGTGAGATTCCTAGAGGTGGAATTGAAGAAGGAGGAGGAACTTCTCGAGAAAAGAAAGGATCTGAAATAAGAAGAACTAATCAATGCACAGCTAAGGCACAAAATGAAGGAGGATAAGGCAAGGGTGCATGAATTATATAAGAAAATTGAGATGATTACGGATGTTATTATCTTAAAGCATCCCGACCTAGCACCACCTGAGAAAAAATATGAATCAACCTTGCAATTGCATGGAGGATTTGACTCACATCCTCATAATGGAGAGGTAGCCACTCACATTAGAATCCATAGAAGAGGCAATAGCATGCCAAGAAAGGGAGGAGAAGATGAAGGTGGTAGAGATCATTTCTCAGTATACCAAACTCCTCACCGATGTAAAGGCCGATGCACATGTTCTGAGGCCACTTATGATAATTGCACGTTGATAGGGATAGGGTAGCAAGCATTTTAGTTTCTACACATGAAGCGAGCTCAAGGAATTTTAAGAGAAGAATAAGGGAAATAGAGAAGAGAGGGATAAGATTGTGGACAAAGTGGAAAATAAATTAGAAGCTATTGAGACCTTGCGGGGTTTGATCAAAAACGGCTAAAGGAGTTATATCCCCAGATCACCTATAGAATGGATGCACTCGATGACCTTAGAAAACAATTGGAGGGTATTGTTGATATGATGAGTGCCAAGGGGGAGGAGATAAGTTTACGGGAGGTGAGTGTTCTAATAGTTGACCTCTGTCAACAAGCGTGGAGTTAGGTAGATACCTAGGAGAATATTGAGGTAGATATTGGAAAGGATTTCTCACTCCTCCAACAATAAAAAAATTCTTATGCCTCCCCATTCTTTAATTCATTATTTCCTCATTCTTCATTCCTTCATTATTTATTCCAACTATTCAGATTCCTCCATTCTTTATTCATTAAAGGAATGTGTTCCCGAGGATGGAGAATAGGTTTAGTGTGGGGTGATGTTAGGCCTCAAAATATTGGCTAAGTACAAGAAGGCACGTGGGCACGCGGGACCTATATGAAGAAGGGCACATGGGGTAAAGATGCACATGACAAGGGTTTTAGGAGGGTTTAGTAGAACCCATGGTGCATGCACAAGGTAAAGCAAAGGGTTTCGAGACTTAGCCATATTTGGCATTCCTAGTAGCACATGAGAAAAGTATGACCCGACTGAGCATGTGGAGTGGATAAGGTGCCAGCCTGGCAACTTGGTGGTTAAGGAAGGAATATTCCATGTGATGGAAGGATCCAAAAAGAAATCATTGCAAAAAGTGGAGAGCTTGGATGGGAAGAAGCATGCTCCATTGAAGGACCACATGGACACTTGGCAACCAATCTATTACTTCAGGAAGGCATGGCGGTGGATGTTAAAGCTATATATAGAGATGCTCGGGTAGAAGGAAGGGATGAATTTTTGAGAAAAGTGTGTGGTCACTAGCATCACATAGCGATTAAAGAGGTGAAGCTCTACAAAAATAGTAATGGGTTCTATGGACTCTCATTAGGAGGGCTATAGGAGAGATGGCATATCTAGAGGGATGGGTTTGTGATCATTTTTGTAATATGGGAAGCATAGTTAGGATTTCTAATGCATGAGTCTTATCTGCATTGATACATTGGTTTGTTATGGCCTTAAGGAATGTAATGTGGTTACTAAACTAAGATCAATGAGGAATATATGGTTTTGTTCTAAATATACATTATTCATGGGTGTAAACCCTAGTGCATCTTCTTTATATTATGAATCAGATATGTTATCTGTTTGATATTTCTCTTGTTGATTGAATTGATGCATTAATATAATGCCTCATCTTAAGCTCTCAGAATGAATGCATGGCTCTTTACCTTTTTACATCTAAGTTTTTGTCATTGATCAATGTATTCTCACAAGACTCACATAAAGGAGGGCTTGGTGTCTACACGTGCCTCGAGTGAGTTCCCAACTCCCCTAGGTGATAGGCCAACACACATGGGATTAGAATGTTTTTCTAAGGCATAAAAATTACTACAACAATGTTCTTCTCACCATCGTCTACTCATAAATTGGAGTGTCGGTGGGCGGAAAAGTTCATAGGGAGTATCCAAATGAATACCCCTCCCCTGCAAAGAGGTTTGAAAAATACACATGTGACACCATAATGGCCACCCACAAGGCACGCCTGGAGAAATGGTACAAGAAAATGTGCGACACATTTGGGGATGAGTGGAGGATACCTAAACAATTTCCAACACTAGTAGATAGAGAATCTGAGTTCGTTGTCTATCAACACTTTTACATTGACAAAGTTCACTCACGATGGGACCAAGAGCCCATGGTGTAAATTACCCTTATCTTTCACTACACAATATTTCCAAGCAGGGTCAACTGTGTAAGGAAGTTAAAATACTAAAGTTTTACCTTAGCGAGGTGGATCGGGACCACCGCGAATTATGGAGAAATCTCATATACCCCAAGAAGTGCACTTATATGGAGAAGTATGTCTCCCATGAGGCATGCATGAAAAAAACCATGATGCTACCAATTGTTGGAAGAAGCTGCAAAGCAAGAGTATAATTTTGCATTAGGCCCAAGTATGAAAGGGCGCTTACTTGGAGAATGATGTCTCCATCCTAGAGGATCCCACTAGTGGGAAGAATGTCATGCCAAGGAAATGGGAAAGGGAGCAGTGTATCAAAGAAGAAATATCCAAGTGTGCGAGACAACACAATCTATGGGCATGCCGGAGTTAGGCACCAAGATGAGCACATACGTGTGTAAAAACAAGTCTCCCATCAAGGAGAAGAAAAAGAAACCTACAGAAGAGGTGTCAGAGCAAGAAGAGTCACCAAGGAAGGAATCACCTGCTGGAGAGGAAGAAAAGGAATAATCCCCAATTAAGAATAATCAGAAGATATCGAAGAAGGAAGACTCAGAAGATATGGAGAGCTTAGAGGCTTATAGGGGAGAAATAGACAATGGTGAGGGTGAATAAGTTTAGGATCATCCTATGTATGATATACATGACTCGGAGGAATAAATAAGTGAGGAAAAGGGTAGAGAAGAGGAAGGCACTCAAGGAAAAGGGGAGAGTGAATAAGTAAATACTAAGGATGAGAGGACCCCCAGCCTCACCAAGGAGTAGATAAAAAGGCCATGGAAAGAGAAGTAGTGGGCATAATAGAGAAGTTAGTGGAGCAAGAAGTGGAGTGAAGCGGTGATGAGATACTTAAGGAAATAGAGGAGGAAAGCATGGGGAAGGAATACTAAAGTATGGGTGGAGATCCCAACCTAACAATGAGCTTTCCAAAAGTAGCACGCATGGGAGGAAAATATTTGGTAGTGGCGCAAGGTCAAGGGATGAGCTATATCAACTACCTTGATAAGGTATTATGCATGTATTTCCAGAGTATTGTTCATGTGGACCAACTCATTGCATGGTCTTTGTTCGAGGAAGAGGGAGCATACCCCTGAACCAAAAAAATATTATTGTAGGCATTTGAGTCCCACATCGATGAACCCTGAGTTTGAAGTAAGCCAAGGGGCATTAATGAAGGTACCGAGAGAACAAAGGAATAAACCCGATGGTGAATGCTCAACAGCTTTATCGATGAGTAATTCTAAAATGCACTCAAGCAAGGTGTCGGTTGAGGTGGAGGTAAAACCCTTCGGGAGGAATGACAAGGTGAGATTCCTAGAAGGATAATTGGAGAAGAAAAATGAGGAGCACATTGAAAAGAGAAAGGATATAAAGCGAGGAAGAAGTTAAAAGCACATAATTAAGGCATGCACCGAGGAGGAAAAGGCAAAGGTGCATGAGGTATATAAGAAAATTGAGATGATTATAGATGTTATTGTCTTGAAGCATCCAAATCTGAACCCGCCTGAACAAAAATATGAGTCAACCTTACAATGCCTACAAGATTTGACTCACATCCTTATGATGGAAAGGCAGCCACTCATCTTAGAGTCATCAGAAGAGGCACTGGTGTGCCAGGAAAAATAGGAAAATCAGAAGGTTGTGGAGATAGTCGCTCGATACACTAAGCTCCTTGCCACTATAAAGGCCTCTGCGTAGATGGTTGAAGTTGTGTATGAAAATTGTTCTTATAGAGATAAAGTAACAAGCATTCTAGTTGCTACACATGAGGCAGATCTCAAGGAGTTTTAAGAGAAGAATAAGGGAAAGCTGGGCGAGTAGCAGATAAGATCTTGGCCAAGCAGATAAGAAGTCAGAAGCCATCGAGACCTTATGGTGCTAGATCAAAAATAGGCTTAAGGAATTATATCCCCAGATCACCCGCAAGATGGATGTATTAGATGACCTTGGCAAGTAGTTAGAAAACATTGTGAGCACGTTGAATGCTAAGGATGATGAACTAAGTTTTGATGAGGTAAGCACCCTAGTAGGTGACCTCTGTCAACAGCGCAGGGTGAAGTGGATTCCTGGGAGAAGATTGAGGAAGATATAAGGAAGGATTTCCCACTCATTCTTTAGCAATAAATAGATTCTTCTTCATTCCTCCATTCTTTATTTCTTCCATTTATCATTCTTCATTCCTTCATTCTTTATTCCAACCATTCAAAGTCCCGCCATTCTTTATTCTTTGGAGAGAGGATTTTTCGAGGATGGAGAACAAGCTTAGTGTGGGGTGATGTTGGGCCTCAAAATATTGGTTAAGTATCAAAGGGTGCATGCGCATGTGGGTCCAATAAAGAAGAAGGGCTCATGGGGAAATGTGCACAAGACATGGGTTTTAGAAGGGTTTAGTAGAAACCACGGCGTGTGCGCAAGGCATAACAAAGGATCTCAGGACTTAGCCATATTCGGCTCTCCAAGAAGAACTTGAGGAAAAATGTGACCCAACTAGGCATGCTGAGTGGATAAGGTGCCACTGGTGACTTGGTGGTCAAAGAAAGAATATTCCACACATGGAATGTTCCAAGGAAGACATCATTGTAGAAAGTGAAGATCTTGGATCAGAAAAATCATGCTCCATTTAAGGACCACAAGGACACTTTGCATTTGATATGCTCTGGGAGGAAGGCATGGAGGTGGGTGTTAATCCTATTTATAGGGATGCTCTGGAACAAAGAAAACACACATGGGAGTTTGATAGTGGAAGCTTCAAGATATCTTCATAGAGAGGATGAAAGGTGAAGCCCTACAAGAAAGAGTAGGATGTTCTAAGGGATGGGGTTACCATTAGAGGGTTGTGGGAATGATATCATATCCAAAGGGATGGGTCTATGAAAATTATGTCATATGGGAAGCATATCTAGGGTCTCTGATACATGAGTCATGTTTGTCTTGATACATTTGGTTTGTTATGACCCTTTTGAATGTAATGTGGTTACTAGAACTATGATCAATATAAATATATGTTCTAAATATATTGTTCATGGGTGAAAACCCTAATATCTTTTCTTTATGTCATGACTTAAATCTGCTCTGTATGATGTTTCTCTTATCTAAATGGGTATATTGATATAATAACTCATCCTATGCCTTCAGAATGTATGCATGATCATTTAATTTTATGCATTTAATTTGTTATCAATGGCATCATCTTCTCACAATGCTCACATAAAGGAGGGCTCGATGCCTGTGCGTGCCTTGAGTTAGTGCCTAGTGCCCATTGGGTGATAGGATGACACGCATGGGGTTAGAGTGTTGTTCTAAGGGCACATAAAAATGACTACAAAACATAGAAGAATAATCCACTATAGAGAAAAAAAATTTACAACACCGGTCTAGTAATTCCTTCCTCACTTCTACTCCATGTATTTACCCAAAATCTATTGATTCACGCAATTTTTGAATATGACATAAAGCCATATTTAAATAACCCAAAGGGTTATGTCCATATTGAGTGATGGGGCACACCCCGATTTAATAACTAGTTAGTAAATTAATAACTAACAAACCTAATACAAAGTTTATATTTGAATAATAATAAGATAAACTATTCTATATTATTTAACTATAAACTAACTATTATGATGCACTTAATATTATAGTTCCCGCTTAACTCTCTTAAGCACTCCATTTTGGAGTTTTAAAAGCATGCTCCTGTGGTTCCATTGCACCAGGGACTCATTTTCTTGCTACATAAACTGTGTCTTCTTCGATCTCCCGGTATCCCTTCCTCCCCTGGCTCTATTCTTCCTCTGCCCAATTTCGCTACCGCTAGCCCCTTCTCTCCACCATCTGTCCGACCATTGATGTTGTCACACCCTCTCCGGCCTTCTCGGCTCCATCTTCCATTCCCCCACCCTGCTCCCACCCCCTTCGCTTCCACTTTGGCTAGACACATTACTGTGTCTTAGAAGACTCGAACCTCGATACCCCTTCTATGGGGAAGGTTCCTCAAGAATTTGAAATTGCTCATAACCTCCTACATATTAGAAGTGCTAATTCTAGGAAGCACATATTGAGAGTTCCAAAAAAGGATGGAAGCCTTAGAAGCTGACATGAAGCTGTTAAAGGAAGAGGTTAAAACTTGGCAAAACAAAAAGGTAAGAGGAAGAAGGAGGAGGAGGTGGCTATGGATAATAGTCAGGTTGAAGATATATACAAGAAGCTGAACTCCTTAGACACCCATTTAGGGAAGGCCAAGACTCGCCATGATTATAATATGGCCATTTTTAATGCAATTGAAGAGTTTATTGAACAACATGTCCGCAGTGTCTCCAATCTCAGCGGAGTTCCGGCAACCCTTTGGGGCACTGATAAGGAAAGAAAAAGGACCATTGAATAGCTGGATGTTACTGACCTTTCCCACATGACGACATTGGCTATGTTCACCTCCTGGCAAAATATCAAATCCAACATCGAAAAAGCCGCAAAGAAGTAATTGTGGGTGCTTCTATTGCACTTCTTTGTAATTATTGTTGTTTTTTTCTATCTTTTTACTTCTTTCCTGCAGTGTTCGTACTATTTTTGTTTTGATGGGGTAGTTACTCTCGGGTTGCTTTGGGTTTCACTGTCCCATTTGGATTTTGATCCTTTTTGTTCTGGTTCTCATTCCTATTCTGGCTTCTAGGCCCTCTTTTGTTCTCAAGGGTATAGTCCCTTTCAAAAAACTATTTTCCAAAAATAAAATAAAAATATTATAGTTCTAAGACTCCCCCTTAATATTAAGTGGGGATCCATATGCCAACATTACTGTTTGTACAATAGGATTTACAAATCCATAAACCCTAAAGGTTTAGGGTGGCACATGTACTTTTGAAGGATTTATAACACCTTCATCATGCTCAAATTACTTTTTGGTACAAAAGGATTCAAAATCCATAAATCGGACACATGATTTAGGTGAGAGCATGATTTGTGAGACTACATCTCACTATTTCTCATGGAAATATTCTCTTACCACATCTCTAGGATATTTTTATAACACAAGGATCTCATTTACAAATAGATGCACACCGAATCGTATTTTTTACGTAAACTCTATCGATTACTATAAACTCTATCAGTTTAGTTTAGATCATACAAGATCTTTTACAATTTTATACAAGAGCAAAAGTATAGAGGAGGAGTCAAAAACCAACCAACCATTAGGAAGTGACATAACATGCACATTCCCCTAATGGAAACTCTTAGAGGCCATGCATTGCACACACTTACAGTATTTTACAACACACAATGACTTGTAAACATATCTACAATATAATCTTTAGTTTGGAAGAAGCGGAGATCTCTATCAAACACATAGAACCTTTTCTCGGATAACATCCATATGAACCTCAATATGTTTCATTCTCTCGATGTTGAATTGGATTCTTTATCAGGAGTAATAAAACTCTAACCACCACATAGAATATAAATTCTTCCTTCAACTTCCATGTGTATCTCTTCCAACAACCACATGGCTTCGTTTCTACTTCCATTGTACTCATCTTCCTCATTAGAAGAAATGGAGAGTGTTGGGTTCTTTTTTATTCCAAGTAATATTTCCCGCACCAAAAAACTTGAACACATATCCAATTTTTTTATATCTAACACAACATCAACATGGTTAGAGTTACAATATCCATATAGACATCATAATGAGCATATTCATATAAATTATTTATTGATTTCACTTTTAACTATTTATAAAATTTAAACACTAGTTGTATAACAACTAACAATATTCTTAACAACTAACCATGTTAAAAATTACGTTGAAAATTTTCAACATACTATCCTTGTAAAATATGTATTATCGTATTAGACATCTCCGATACAAACACAAAGGTGTCCCCAAGTGTTATTTGATATGTGTATAATAGTTATATACTAAAGTAGAAATGTTTTATCAACAACATATATAACTTCATCATCTACTTTATCTTATAAATGATAAGACATATAGATAACATATATGCAATAATGAACAAATCATGTCAAAATAAACATCTTCCACTTATACTTCTTGCATACATAAAGGTGAGGATTTGTTCACAAAAGGAGTCTTGGACACGGAATCAGGGAGCAGGGGTCTGGGGGTGACAGTGCCTAGCAAAGTGTTGAGGGGCGGTGCGCCTCGACGCTAAGCACAATTTACAGATTTACTCCTCCTTTGAAATTGACAAAAATCAACTCATTATGATAAAAAACATGATTATTATGACAATTTTAATGATCAACTTTTCAATAATAACTTAGGGTTTGGAGGAAAAACATTACAAAAAGAATTTAGAAATCAATCCCTTGTTGTTCAAGCCATACGATCAATTTTTGATGAATTCACATCATAATAAAGGGACACATCAAATAAATCATCTATACATTTGATATATTAGTTCAATGGTAGCAATAAAATTCAATCAAAATGTGAGTGAATTTTTTCTTAGCTTTCTATACAAACGTCGACAACGATTTAATCATGGGGTTGCAAAAACAACATTTTGAAAAAGATCCTCCTTTTAATTGAACTCATTATCATATTTTCAAAATAACAAAAACTAAGTTCAATTAAATTCAAGTGACTTAAAAAATGAGAGAAATAAAGATTTAGCATATTCAAAAAATTTGATGGAGCATTGCTCCTCTAGAGATGATATATGTTTGGCTCGGCCGAGTTGGGATACCCAACTCGGCGAGCTGATTTGATGCTATTTCAAATACACTAAAAACTATATTAAACCAACCCAGCTATCCAAAAGGAATTTAAGATAAACACAAATACAAGCGAGGCGAGCCATGGTTATTCATATTATCTTGCAAAACAAAATGACAGACCTTCCATGAGAGAGTGCGAGCTACCTTTCACTAACTCCCTCGAGAATGCCTTGGAGTGTGTGATGGACGTAAGTTCTGAGTGATACCATTTTAGCAGTATAGCCTTCTCCTTCCCATTCACCATAGCTTGTGGAAGACGCGCCACACCTCTGATCTTCACTCGATCTTGCTCTGGCCCCGTCAGAAGATTATTAACTTCTACAACCCAGATCGCTGAAATGAGTTTTTGCTCTTCATTTTCATAACCGAAATGCGCCAACATTAAGTAGAAAGGAAAAAACTCAAGTAGGATGGAGTCTAACTAATCTGAGTGTGAGAGAAGAGAGAGGATAAATTAAGCTTTATATAATCGCAAGCAGAATTGGATGCATTCGTTTCCCAGTCATCAAAGATTTCTTCTGAAATGATATTCCTTCCTTCTTTTATGTACCCATCAGTCACTCTTGTGACAGAGAAAAGGGACAAGCGGAGAGACTAATCATTTTCACTCCTACTTTTCAGATGCTTTTCCTACTCTGTTTTACCACAATATAATAAACGTTATGTAAAGTTTTCAAAATAATTATTATTACAAATGTAACAATATCTCTTTCAACATCGTTCACCCGAAATGCTACTCCTTTTGTTGAACCCAATATACTGGGGAGTTACAAACCAATATAGTGGGGAGTTACAAACTTGCAAGTGTAAAAGCTTTTGTATCTTTTTGGATCCGTGCCATATGAAAAATGTCTCCTTATTATTAAGGTTTTAATCAATATCTTCTCTTATTGAAATTTAAAAAGACTTCGCATATTCATAAAGATTTAAAAATACATTATCCCAACATAATTTTTAAGCAGCTTGAGTGCTTTTGTGGCTATTTAAATTTTGCTAAAAATCCTTCTACATTAACCATGCCACGCAAAGTATTAAGACCATAGCTCAAGCACCATTAACCAAATTCTCCCACAACTTGCCACCTCACATCAACTTAAACAATGAGGTCCATTAAAGACTTTTAAACTATAGTATAGCTTAATTACTAAATATAAAACACATCGTAGTTTTTGGAAAACTATAGTATTACATTTGTTTGAACTTTAGTATGTGGTTTAAATTATAAGCATTAATTGAATTAGAAGGTGACCGCATTAGAGATGGTATATAAGCTTAGGATGGTTTTTTTAAAAATGTGAATAATATTATATGGACGGTGGTTAGGAGTAAATTTATATAGGCATATACATATGCCTATAACACAAATTTAAAAAATATTATAAGGTTTTTATAAACAAATACCAACTTACAATTAGAAAAGGGTCTTTTTATTAGACAAGTTAGTATGTTAAATAAAGTAATTTTTATTACATGAGTAAGGTTCCCTTCCATGTATTTTGCTACCGGTTAATTACAAAAATTAGATGGCTATTCTTGTGGAGAGTTGTCTCCATCTCGGGAGACCTTCCATTTTACCCTCACATACATTTATTTTTTTGCACATTTAAACCATAAAAAATAAACTTGATTTTATTAGATTTTGACCCCATATATTTACTTCCACTTGGACACACTTTAGAAACTATATAAGATTAACGAAATATTTCAAACAAAATTTACCCAAATCTCGATTTTAGGTCCTCGTAATTCCTTTCACTTTGAGATTTTACGGCAAGAGGAAAACCCGAATAACTTTCCACCTCTACAACCAACATCAATGCCCCCAAAAAAACATTAATTCATTAACATGTGTGGGAGAGGGTAGGATGGGGGTTAAATAAATTTCTAACCAACTACCCCAAGGGACATGACTTTTGATTAATTAAATTAATATTAATACTTAACCATGTAGAGGGGTGAAAAAGGTACGTTCACCAAATTAATTAACTTTATTAAATGTTAGGTTAACATAAATTAATAAACAGAAATATAAATGTGCACACCATAGTGAAATTAAATAACAACATAAACCAAAATACACAAAGTGTATTAAAGGGGAAAACCCATAAATGGGTAAAAACCACGGAAGAATAATCCACTAAGTGACGGGCACACCTTGATTTAATAAATTGTTAGTTAATTAATAACTAACAAACCTAATACAAAGTTTATATTTAAATAAAAATAATATAAAATATTCTATATTATTTAACTATAAACTAAATATTATGATGCACTTAGTATTATAGTTCTAACAGGCAATGTGTCCCACCTGCATGCCAAAATGTTTCACCACAATGTTACGTATAAAGAAAATAAGGTAAAGGTGAGGTGAGGAGTAAGGGAATTATTAACTTAATATGCGTAGTTAAATTAATAATAATGTGTGGATTGGTCATGATCGGGGATGTGTCAAATTAATTAATTGGAAGGGGCTTATAGGGTTGCAACCTAATTTTAAGTGTCTACACCATGATCAAACAATAATCTATTTCCTAATATCATCTCATAAGAATAAAATCAATAGAGTAACCTTATTTAATGTTCAACATTCAATAACAGTGATTCAAACTATCACATCACCCTATTCTTATATTATTACAAGGAGATAAATCAAATTCATGCTTATACAAATAATCATATACGTCCAATAGTTTCCCACTATCTCACTCAATCAAAAAGTTAAAATAGTCATGAATGTAAGAACAAAATCATTGCTTGAGAAAAACTTAGAAATAATTTAGTGTTAACCCCTTTTTCTTGCAATGAACTTCTATCTCCATGAATCCACTATTAAATCATCATATTCAAACAAAGAATGATTTAATTACCCTTAACATTCTTGTTTGTTAATAGATAAGTAAATATTACATGCATTCTCTAACGAGGATTGACTTCCATTAACTCTAACCAAAACCCAGTGATACCCATATATTGAAAGAGGAGATATCAACAAGTCACGGGAACCGAACATTTGCACACAACAACAAAGGTAACCATAACAATACAAACAATATTATTGGCCTAGCTCCTTGAGAACTTGACAGAAAATAGAATTAGACCACAAAAAAGAATGAAATGAGAAAGGAAAAATTGAAAACAAATAACCCATAATGAGAAAAGAGCAATAGTCACTCATCCAACCCATAATTTTATTCACATATAACATAATTTACATTATTTTCATATGCAGCCGAGAAAATGCAATCTATTTGCATTTATCTCACAACAAATGTTTTTCAAGCAACCAAACGTATTTGAGAGAATAAAATAGATCTCTTCATGAGCTTGTTAAAAAATATACATAAAACTTATTACTTATTCATGTTTTAAATCAAAGCATCAACTGGCCGATTTTCTCCCTCAACTATATCCATAAAAAAATGAAGGGACAACTCTTATTCCACAAAAATGAAACTCAAAAACCCTTTTATGGTGAAACTTCTACTCAACATCATGTTATTTATTCACTCAAAATAATAAAACCATGGAGTCCAAAGTAAAATGAAAACCAAACTTTGAAATAGTGAACAAACCCATTTTGTTTCCTTATTTTTCCTTCACATTTTCCTCTAAAAATTTCTTAATAAGACTAAGAAGAAGTCAAGATTTATATATAGATAAAGATAACCAAATCATCTTCTAGATTTCAAAATAAAATAAAAAGAACAAAGTTAAATATCCCATTTCAAAATAGCAAGGTCTCATGCATAAATTTCATTGCAAATCGACCTCCACAATTCTCAAACGATTTGATAATAAATACAAAAATATGTATGCACATTTCCCATAAAACTCTATAAAATTTCATGCCCAAATTTCCAAATATACCAAAGCAAACAAATTTTCACAATATACCCATTTTTTTCGCTTTAAAAATTGATTAAAACCCAAGACACATCCCCATTTTTCAACATAAAGATAGCAAAAATGTGAGAAATAATAACTCGTGCACTGTAATGTTTTTTCCTTGCTTTCATTTTTCCTCTTTTCTCTAAAAACCTGTAACTCACATTTCTAGCAAAGGCTCCCAAAATTTCCACAACAACAAGAATAAACACAAACTCGTAAATTAAAAAGAGATGCATCTGCTCATGCAGTTTCACCCCACAATTTTCCATTATTTAACCATGCCAAAAACCTCATGCAATCTCCTAGAAAATGAAACCAGACAATAAACCCAAAAAATGTGACTTGGGGAGAGAGAAGGCATGCATTAACTTGCTTTGCAAGCTTCCAATTCCCAAGAATAGTATTATTTTATTTAATGAATTTAATAACTGATAATTCCACTTTTCATTCCCTCCAAAATCTCAAACACTACATGCAATGTGTATGGTCTGTGACCTTGGTTCCACATAACATTAAACAATCAATACATTTCCTTGTATACTCTCCTTATGGTCAGTGATTATAGTTTATAAACTTTTTAATCTTTATCTCTTTACCTTGTGATATGGTCGATGGCCATATAAACAAAAATCAATAACATAAAACCCTTTAAAATTTTCCATTGCAAGTAATGTGGTCTATGACCCATTTAACAAAACAAATATAATTTTCCCCCTTGGTCTATGATCATTTTCACATAATTAAAACATTAAAAAATTACCTTACACTTTAATGTACAATTTAAACATTAATCAATACCCTTCTATTTCGCCACAAGGTCTATGACTGTCTACAATATCAATGAACCAATAATCAATAAAAATTACACTTATTACCTCATCAATGGTCCATGACCATGTTCATGATGCCAAGGAGGTTCAACCTCACAATTACAACATTTACATTTATACCTTTTCCAAATATCGATAACACTTGCAACCAGTAATGAAGTCAATACAAATCATTATCATGTAATGATATTAACTAGAAAGTGGTAGTCTAACAATTCCAACAAATCAACATCAAACAACCATGCAACCAAGAAGATGGTTATTGAATCAAAACAATCATACAACGAAATAATTGCACACACACACACACACACACACACACACACACACACACACACACACACACACACACACACACACACACACACACACACACATATGCTTATATATGCATCTATATAAGTATATGTATATGTTTTCGAATATACATATACATATATATTTGTATATACAATAATATAAGTATAATTATTAAATCAACTTTTACAATTAATTTAGTCATCAACCATAAAACATAATGATAGAAAATACATATAATTGCGGGGTGTGACACATCAATATATGTTATAGGTTGTATTATAATGAATACCCAAACTATTTCAAAGTGCAACTTGTTAAAAATTATGTAATTATCTCAATAAATCTAACAAACATATTATGTAATAGCAACATTTAAGAAACTACAAAGGAAATATATAAATGAGATATAAGTAACCATAAACTGGATTTTTATTATTGAATCAAGAAGATATACCCAAATTAAAAAGAGAATCAAGATCAACCTTTTTCTCAATATGCTCACAACATTTTATACATTTCAACACCATACGGATTTCTAGCCCCCTCTTCCTTCATTTCTTATGAAGAGAGACTCTTCACATTCTCTCTCTCTCTCTCTCTCTATATATATATAATTTATTTTGAGTTAAATTTATATGTAGAGTAATTATTGTAATAAGCTGATAAAAATGCTAAAATATAGTAATGACATAAGAAAATAAACATGTAAAGTATGGAATCCTAAGCAAGGAAGAGAGATAGGCAGACTTAGTGTATTTATGAGTGGATAAGAAGTGATCGGCTAGATTTGAGTGTTAAACAAAGCGTAGATAGGTTCGTTACTACTCGCTATAAAATCTGGAGCTCATGAACAAATCTAGACAAGGGCATCAAATGTATGGCAAAGGTGCCTAGGTGCTCGTGACTAGATTTGGGCACTGGTGACTGGATAGAAGCCTGGGTTTTCTTTTTTTTTTTTTTTTCGCGAGGGTTTTGCTATTGATCCCTATTGATCACCTGATATTCACTCCTTGATCACCAAAAATACTTGTAACTTGGCAAATATAATTTCACCTGTAAATACCCACAAACCACATCAAACCTAAAAAGAAAAATGCAAAATGGGGAGTCAAACTGACCCCGATGGTCACCTAAAGAGTGAACTTACAACCGAGTGTTGCACTACATCTTAGAATCCATGTAGTTCTTATGTGTGTGTGTAGAAATGATTCCCTAGGATGCCCTTGTGTAAGTTTCAAAATGATAACGGGTTATAGCTAGAATGTAGCAATGTAATAGTATGTGTGGATGGAATAGAATAGACTTCCTCCCTCTTATGCAGTGTATGTAGAAGTATACAACCCTTTTCCCTTGAATGGATGTTATATGGATGCCTTTGGAGTGCTTTAGTGCCTTTGGAATGTAAGCTTAGGTGATAATAGTAATGCTTAGTGTTTGGTCCTTGATTTTGAGCACATAACTATTTATTTATATGATTCCCTTTCTTGAATTTTTTAATTGACAACCTGGAAGGCCTACACATAAGCAAAAAATATGCCTAAAATATAAAAGAGACCCAAAAAAGAACGATTAAGGTAAGAAAGGGTCGGGGCACCCAAGAGGGATAGGAGCTCATGAGTGTTGTTGTCTTGGTTGGGCACTGGTGTCTGAAGCTATAAAAGATAAATAATTAAAGTTATGACTTGGTTATAGGGTGTGTAAGACAAAATTAAAAAAAAAGACAAAGAAAAGAGGCCAAAGATAGTTATCAACCACCAATTTTTTAGCTTATGAATCATGTAAATGCTAGCATGCTTTTAGGACCTATAAATGTACCCAAGTGTGATTTTGTGTCTACATTTCCCCCACTTTATGTTGTTGAGTGAATAATTGATAACATAAAGTAGATAAGAGATGTGTAACTTATTATCCTATCAAGTGTGTGGCGAATGGTGTGCCAACTAGACAAGTGAAGTGTGGTGAAACGTGGAGACTAGGAAAGGGAAGTAGAACCTAGGGGTGAAGTGTATGTTTTTTGTACTATTGGAAGATGTGTTTAATGATGTAGTGTGTTCCTTGTTTTTTATTAAGGACATACCTGCAAAATAAGATCGAAAGAGTAGTCAAATTTTGGTATATGATAAACCAGAGAAAAATGTGCATAAGTATGTAAAAGTATGTAAAAGTGTGTAAAAAGGAAAGTGTACACCTGATATGTGAGAGAGTAAGAGATAGAAAAGTGTCTTGTTTTTGAAGTTTCTGATCCAAATGTTGAAGGTGAGTTTTTTGGGTGCTCTCATGCCAAGAGTGAGCTTTTTGGGATATCTCATGCCGAAAGTGCGAGTTTTTTGGGTGACCTCACGTCGAGTGCGAGTTTTTTTGGGTGATATCATGCTAAGAGAAAGTGTTGGTGAGAGAGGTATATTTTTACTCTCCTTTCATGAATCTTCCTAATAAGCACCACCACAGATGGTGTGTCCCAATTTGTTTCTTTTGTCTCGATTTATTCTGAATTATTTTCGAATTGTTCCAATTATATTGATTGTAGGAGATAGAATGCATTCTATAGATGAAGTTCAATGCCTATTCTTGTAAAACTGATATGTAAACTATTGTAGACTATGTTGTACTAAGGAAATGATTGTGTCTACCCCGAACAATATCTCCCGAGGGAGGACAAGAGTTCTCAAATGCTAGTGTCTCAGTTCTCGGGGTGCTTATGTTTCATCTTGTGTGTTGGACCCAAGTTATATTTTGGTTTGTTTGTAAGTGTGTTCCTATATTGTTCTGTGTTGTTCTATTTTGAAATGTAGCTCGAGCTTTGTAGGGGTGATTTTTTCACCCAATGTATTCCCCTCTCTTTTAGGGTGCATGCAATGATAGTAGGAGAAAGCAGCCCAAAGAGAGGACTGATGCTGAATCGAAGTGGATACATGTGGGGGTAGGGGATGTGTATGGTATAAACCAAGGCACATGCAAACAAAGTAGGCTAGTAACATGTGTTAGTAGTGAAATTAGTTATCATGAAAAATAATACAATGTAACAAGAAAGTGTGCAAGCAAGATAGACCATGAAAATTAGGTTTCAAACATGGGACATCACTCATAATGTCACAAGATAATCAAGGTCGAAAGCGGCCAAAAGCATACAAATAGTGATCAAGTAAGACATAGGTCATAGCCTACAAACAATATCATATAGTGGCAAACAAGATCAAACAAAATGTGTCAAATAACCATGGTGGCATATAGTCTTGCAAAGAGAATGCTACATATAAAGCACCCATTAGCATGTTAGAAAGATAAATAGTATGTCAAGGCATGTATAAATCAGTGAAAAATCAGAGTAACTTGTAATGATAACTATTTAATAATGTAACAATAGAACTTGTAATGCGTAGGATGTTAGAGTAGTAAAAGTAGATTTCCCCACGAGCCTCGATGGGACTGGTAAAAGTTACAGATTCGAGCATCATTGCAGCATTTTGAGAACTCTGTTAGAGATCCGAATTCACCATAAAATACCAAGTGAATGCGCATGTGAATATATATAATGATAATGGAATACTAAGAATCAAGTATAACATGGAATATAAAGTGCAACATGTAAATAGCATAAGCTAACAAGAATAGATGTGAAAAATATATGAAAATACAATGTATGAGTGTGATAGTATGGAATGAAAAGTGTGAAGATGATAAGAGAAACATGCCCCTAGATGATGTGTATGAGATAAGGTTCATTTATAAGAACCCTAAATAGTCAATAATAAACCATATAACAAGATTGTGTCATTGATTAATGTGTGTGAATAGATGCTAGAAAGACGTATTAGGAAGCACATAACGTGAAGTGTGAATGATGTGAGGTTTATTTCATAATTAGACACTCATTAGTCAAGTATGAACAAAATAAATAGAGTGTGTCATAGGGTAATGACAATACAATGCATGTATCAAAGGGTATGAGAGTGTGGAGTAATATTAGTGGTGATGCATGAAGTGCATTGTAGTAATATACATTAGAGAGAAGTGATAGTGATTAGAAGGGGGAAGCAAGCATGATTCCCCCAAGTGTGCGAGGAATAGGAGGTTATCACGATATTGAAGGGTGAGGGCCCTACACCCGATATCCGAGGCAACAAAGGCTTATGATGATGCTCTAAGATCATTGGTGTAGGAGATTAATGATGTACACGTGAAGGATACCTATGTGTTGAAGGAGAAGTTGAACATATATGTGAAGGGGAAACCCGAGTAGGGTACTTAGGTGATGAGGATGACAAGGTCATGAAGTAGGTCATGTATTAATAGGAGAACTAGGTGTAGAGGTTTTTTTAGATTTGAGAGGCATGGGAAGCATATATGTTATGATTGGTGTATCCACAAAAGTGGGCCAAGGAAATAGTGTGCATAGTGTAACTCCTTTGATAGTAACTAGTTGTTTGTTGTGAATGAAATTGAGGCAAAAATGATTCATGGAAGGGCAAATTTAGGCAAAGTGCGGAGCCAAGAGATACCTAAGAGCATGTCACAACCTTTGATTGAAGATGCGGTGAATGGTACAAACATAGTAAGAGGCCTAACTATGATGGGAATCTTGACATAGCCAAAAGACTTAGGGACTAGAAATGTGACATTAGATAGTGGATAATTAATAAATAGGAGGATTACAATAGAGCACACGTTAGAAGGAGCCGATGGATAGATTATAGTGCTATTGAAAGAATATGATCAAATAAAAGCATTGATGTGTAAGGAATAAAAATTAAATGTAGCATGATAATCATGATCCAAAAATGTAATGACTAGTGATGATGCATCAGCAGAAGAAACAAGGAAATCAAGGGGCCTTGATGAAGGGCTAGGAACAACTCGATACGTATGATTAGTAGAAGAATCATAATATTGTGTGTCATTCTTGGGAAAAGGGTCATTAAATATTTTTACCTTTTTATTATCATTGATCGGTGTAGAAGTGGATAGCTCGGGGAGCTCAAGTGTATTTTGTCAATTACATATTGAATAAAATTCTTTAGTTTGAAATAGCGATCGTATAATGCCCAACTCATTGGTGATAATTATATCATGAATTTTCATCATATTTGCAGCCATAGGGGTGAGAGGGGTCGAGATTGAGTGGTGAAGACAAAGTGATGAGATTACTTTCGATAAATTGAGGCGATAGAAACTGGGGTGCATAGGGTAATTTGGTAAAAGTATGATGTGGAGCTTGCACTTGAAGTGTGGGGGATGGAAAAATAGTATTGATAGTAGATTTATTTTTAATGGGCTTAGGATATGGCTTGAATGCAAATTTAGCTTTAAAACTAGTTGAAGAATATGAAGGAATATCATGATATTTTAATTTTCCCATTGATAAGAGTTTGACTTCACGCATTTTGAGCATATGGCACAATTGATCAAAGGATGGAGAGGTATACAAAATAAAACTCTCTTTTAGTGGAGGTAAAAGAATTTGAATAAAAATACATTGCAATTCTAAATCGGGAGAGTACATTGGTCATCTTAGCTGGCTTGTTATTTTAACGAAAGACATATTCATTTATATGTTCATTAGATCCTTTTTTATTCAAGCAAGTTGTGCATAAGAGATATTTTTGCTGATATTGATGGAAAAGTGAGCAAAGAAATCATCTACTAGATGCGTAAATGAAGTTACCTAATGAACAGGTAGATCATAAAACCAATGCGTGGTGTAATCTTGCAAGCTTATAGGAAATATCTTAGCTAGTATTGCATGATCATCCACATAATCAAGACATGCTATATTGAAATATCTAAGATCCTCTTCAAGGGTCACCATGGCCATTGAAGGTGGGTAGCTTAGGTGTAATAAAGTTGAGAGGAAGGGGATAAGCAGATATGGCAGGTGCAAAAGGGGTGTGAAGGAGTAAGGAAGAATCAAGAGATGGAGAGGAGCATGAAGTGGCTTGCTGCAGTTAATGGATTTGGATTTTGAGATCCTGGTATAGAGAGGTTAGGTCTTGGGTTCCTGAAGAGGATAATTGATGTGTATGTGAAGTAATATGATGGGTGAAGTGATTGGTATTTTATGCTAAGAGAATATAAAAATTGCGTACATTTAACTATTAAAGGAGGTTTCATATTAAAACGTCACCCTTTCTCTATAACTGAGGATCATATACACAACACTAGAATGGCTTAAACTTGCAAATATGAGTTATTTCACACCATGGATTCTCACCAAAATCAGAATTTTATTTCATGAATATATCCTTGTATGGATTTCAAATCAATAACCCCTTCAAATCCCACTTGAAAAATCATCCCAAAATTCTACCTTCCAAATTTCATAGGCTAACTCTTCGAAACATGAGAGATACATTCATTTTACTAGACAGACATTTTGTCAAACATATTGTGTGCAACCTCAGTCTAACTAGGAAAATGTGCTATAACTCAAAAAATACTGATAATAAAGAAAAACGGTTCAAAACCCATCTGCAAAAGGTTCTCATATTTTTGTGGTAAAAATTTCAAGTGATTTTGATTTAAAATGAGAAATTTATGCTAACTGGTTTGGGACAGGTTACACACACAGTCACAGTCTATCAAAACAAGGTGTTGAATTCCTCATACCAATTTGAAACAAACACATACCAGTCTCATTATCCATTCCACAGTTTTATTCTTCATGCATTGAAATTAAAAATACCTTAGTCTTGATACCAACTTAGAAAACACACTTGAAAAGGCAGAATATACACACAACTAGAGATATGTATATGTTTTACTAAAATATTCATACAAAAACTTTCTCCTCCATTATTCTCCTCTTCCTCTCCATGAGGAATGCCCCAAAAATTGACTAACCCCTTCCTAAATTCAAATTTCCATGCATGCACCAACTACCCCCAATGTAACTGACCTCCTAAGATTCACATTATGATTGGCCTCTCTAGTGACTCTTCAACTTCCCTCTATGAGGCTTATAACTACCCTTACACATTATTCCAAGCATCCTAATGATGCAAAAACATACAAACACTCAACACACAACCTAAAACTTAATGAGACACTCATAAAACCTTAATAAACTCCTAACACACTCAAAACACCCTTACAAGTCCATATGCCTCATTACATACATTTGAATTTTCAAATATCCCTTTTGGAGGGAAAACACAAAAGAGGAACAATTCAAAATTCCTAACTCCACTACTAACTTGAAATGCCTCATATGACCATTTAGAACCCCTACATCTCTCTCACAGCTTACAATGATCCCAAGAAGCATGAATTGTGCAATTGAAGGTCTCTTCATGGATGCTCCCACGTCAAAAGTAGTAGGCATAGAAACAGGATCGGTAGAGGTAGGTGGGAGAGTGGAATGAGGAGGTTGGGTCGGAATAGGAATAGATGTGTCATTAGAAACTAAAAGATTGAGCTCAGCTAGATTAGTATCTTCTTCATGAGAAGTGAATATTAGGAGATCTAGATCTTGAGGTTGTTTAGTAGTATGGGCTTGGAGGTCACAAATATATTTGTCAATCGCTGTAAATGTGTCATGAATGGAAGTCATGGGAGAAGAGAAAAATAATGTGTAAAATTAAGGTAGGGTTCGAGTGATGGGTTCACAAAATGATTTAATTTAATTTGAATTAAATCTATATTGCAGGGTAACTATTGTAATAATTGATAAAAATGCTAAAATATAGTAATGACACAAGAAAATAAACATGAAAAATAATTGAATCCTAAGCAAGGAAGAGAGATAGGAAGACTTAGCTAATTTTTGAGTGGAAAGGAAGTGATCTAGGAATACGTGGGTCTTTGAGCTGATTGTATACATGGTCGTTACTACTCATTGTAAAATATGGAGCTCAAGAACAAATCCAGGACAAGGGTGCCTAATTTAGGGAAGAGGTTCCTAGGTGCCGATGATTGGATCTGGGCATTGGTGACTCGGGTAGAAGCTCATGATATTTTTTCTTCGTGTCACAAAGGTTTCATTGATCCCTATTGATCTCTTGATATTTACTCCTTGATAGCTGAAGTTACCTATAGCCTAAAAAGATAAGCTCACCTACACATACCCATAAACCACATCAAACCTAAAAAGGAAAATACAAAATGGGGAGTCGAATTGACCCCAATGGTCACCCAAAGACTCAACTTACAACCGAGTGTTACACTACATCTCATACTCCATGTAGTTCTTATGTTTGTGTGTAGAAATGATTCCCTAGGATGCCCTTGTGCAAGTTGCACAAATGATAGTGAGTTATAGCTAGAATGTAGCAATGTAATAGTATGTGTGGATGGAATAGAATAGACTTACCCTCTCTTATGCAATGTATGTAGAAGTATGCATCCCTTGTCCCTTGAATGGATTCTAGATGGATTCCTTTGAATTTATTTAGTGCATTTGGAATACAATTTTAGGTGATGGTAGTATTTTTATTGCTTGGTTGTTTGTTTTAAACACATAACTATTTATTTATATGATTCCCTTGTTTGAATTTTATAATTGAAAACTGGAAGGTTGACCCATAAATGAAAAATATTCCCAAAAGATAAAAGAGACCCCAAAAGAGCAAGTAAAGTAAGAAAGGGTCGGGGGTGACCCGGGAGGGACAAGAGCGCCTGGGCACTCTCTTTGTCTCTGGGTGGGCGCTAGTGTCTAAATCCATGAAAGATAAACAAGTAAAGTTCTAACTAGGTTCAGAGGGTGTGTAAGACCAAATAGAAAAGAAGAGACAAATAAAATTGGCCAAAGATAGTTGTCAACCACGAGTTTTCTTGCTTATAAATCATGTAAATGTTAGCATGCTTTTAGGACCTAGAAATGTACCCAAGTGCATGATTTGTGTGTGTGTGTGTGTGTGTGTGTGTGTGTGTGTGTGTGTGTGTGTGTGTGTGTGTGTGTGTGTGTGTGTGTGTGTATAATGCATATATGTTAGGTATTATACAATATACAATAATCCAAAATACATCAAAGTTGTCTTTTGACCCCTATATAATTCCAACAATATTGAGCACTTGATTCTTATTATATGGTTTGTAGGTTTCCCCCTCAAAGTGGATAATTCATTTTAATTTCATATTTTGATATTTGATCTCTATTTTTTGTTTTTAGTTTTCTACTACTTCTTATATTCAAATGTATTTAGTTGATTTCATGACAAGTGGTATTAGAGGTTTATTTGGGCCAAAATTAGGTCAAAACACTAATTTTGAGCTTTCAAACATAGCTTATAATCTTTTGTGAATTTTATCCAATTTTTAACTACATTGTTTACATAAATCAAGTAATATGCTCTCATATTTTAGTATGTTTTGACTGTTTACAGTAATTTGTCTCCATTTAGTGTTTTTCATAAAATTGCTTCACAGCCACAAATTTGATATTTTTTCTAAGTTCCTTATATATTTGGAAATATTGAGAAAAAATTAGTATGGGTTTGTCTCTATTCATATAAAATTCACTTGAAATCTAAAACCCTAAACCCAAATTTTGAACCCTAAATCCAATAAAGTCGTGACATGCCCATTAATTAGAGGAAAAGAGGGTGATATGAATCTAGCAAAGAATACTTAGAACATGTATTTGGGAGGAGGAGTTATTAAATATGCATACCTATGGTTTTCCTCAAGCATATCATAAATTCAATTAGCTTGAGTACAAACTATGCAATATGAAATCAATAGCAATAACAAAATATGATCTTGATTCGGCTTGAAAAATGGAGTAAAAATCATGGAAGCCATTTCTATTCTATAACCATAGGCCACCAACTCATAACTAAATTAGTTAGGTCCCCCATTAACCATGTCTCAAATTCAACACGGTTGTATCACTCATCTTATTATAATGTGGGGAGTATAAACATATTGTTAAAAGTGGAAATGAGGGAATTTGATGGTACAAACCAGGTCACTTATATCAACCACATGGATATTTATTTTTAGGTGCATCAATTTCCAAGTGGATAGATGGTGGTATTGGAATGCTTATCTTGAACCAAAACAAATAATTTAGTATAGATGGATGTGCATAAGAAATTATCCACCCCTAAATCTCTCTTATTCAAAAAATTAAATATGTATGTGGATTATAATATCATTCTATGTTATTTTATTGCGTATTAAAGTGTAAAATAATCAAGACAACAAATGTCAAATAATTCCAAAAATAAAACAAAAATAATCTTTCAAAAAAAAAAATTGAAAGATTTCATAGATTACCCTTTTCATATATTGTTTATCATGTAAGAGAAGAATAAAAATAAGGGTCTCTTTATTACCTTCTCAATGTTCACATATGATCTCTAGCTCCACTAGCGTTAAAATTTTACAAATGAATATTTTAGCTAGACATAAAAGTTGCATCAAACAATTATATCTTACAATTTCAAATTTTATCCTTATGTGTGGAGGGCATCTCAAAGGATCATCTACATGACATGTTCTTGGGTAGTCTCAAGGATATTATTTAGCTTGATGTATACCTTGTTAATCCAATTTCAATATAAGAATCCATGATATTTACTCGTTGAGTGGAGTAAAGATATATAATCAAATAAAGGACTTTCACTACTAGAAAAGAGAATATGGTTCCAACATAATCAATACATCAACATACTAAACTAACTATTTAACATATTGAAGAGAAACAATAAATAGGCTTATGTTTCAATTGTGATAGAAAATATGGTTATATGTATGTGATTGAATTAATCTAAGATAGTGAAATGAAACTAACAACAAATAGATTCCTAACTTAGTTAATCAACAACATAAAAATCATTATAAAGATAGAAATGAAAAGCTATAATAATGTGCATCAAAAATTAGAAAATTAAATGAAAATCAATCCTTTGATATTTGGATATGCTTTATAATTGTAGATATTGTTGTTGCAGACTCACAACACCCCTGGATGCAAATCAGGCTTCTAGGTTGATCACTCTAGCATCCAGTGTGATTGCACAACATGGAAACCTCTCTCCAAGTGTGGGACTTGTGAAACTGAGAGAGGAATCTCCATATTAGAGGCTGGTTCCTCAAACTCCTCTGATTTAGATCTATATTTGCACAACTACAGAGGTTCAGATCCTAATCCTACTCTAAATTGCAAGGAGACAGGGATAGAAGTGCAAAAATTGAAACTAACTAAAGATGGTGATGCACCAAAAGGAGTGGTGAATATTTTTGTCATGCAAATAGACACAAACCAAAGATTGCAACATAAAACATACACAGGCTGATAAGATATAATTTAGGATCTGAAATGAAGCAAATAATACAAACAAAGGACTAAAACCATTCACAAAGCTTGCATTATCATTTCTAATGTCAAAACCACTGCATTACAACCTCAGAGAGGTAAAAGCTATTACAATCTTTGAAGAGGTCTGATTCTTTCAACAATCACTTGCTGGAGGTGAAAGAAGAAGATTGCTATGCCAAAAGATGTTCCCCCTTTTGAAATGAGCCAAATGGCTTTTACATTGCATGGGTCGAGCCCAGGAGAGAGAAAATGTACAAAATGTGGGAGCCCATTCCTCATTGACTGCAAATGCATTAAATCAGCATGGAGGACCTTACAAACCCATACCTTGCCATTTTTGACCAATTTGGAGGAGAATGCGACCCATTCTACATTAAATTTGGTCGCTGAAATGTCACTTCTGGCCATGAACACGCGTAGATCCGTTTCTTAACTTTCTCTCTCCAGACTGAACCAAAATTCAAGATTGACCCGGAATCATGTAGAGAATTTTATAAGATTTCCAATGATATAAAGAACGTGCAAATCGAGCTCTGGATCGAAAGATATGGTGATCTGAAGATTTAGGGCACAAAACAGGCAAAAATGGGTTTTGAAATTTTTCCCGCGCTCCGCCACCTGGACGACACGTGTCAGGTGCTGATTGGATGAGCAATTCTCTCTCCTTCCCTTACCCACGGGTTTTCCCTTGAAATTTGACCTTTTTTTAATTTTGGAAAATTTTCCACTTTTCCCGCGTCCCCCGCCACTTGGGACACGTGGCATGATCTGGTTGGAGGACAGGGGCGCGGGGTCATCCTTCACCTTTTAGTTTTTGGCCAAAACTTTTGCCAAATTCTCTAATTCCTCCCCGAGCTCCACACTTCCCTGCTCCATTGGACACGTGTCCTCTTTTTATTGGCTCGAGGCCAACGCTTCAAACCTTGCCCTTTGAAATTTTGGACATTTTCCCTTGTGACATGTGGCGTTACCTGATTCGTCCTCGGCACTGGGCCTGCGGATTTTCGTGTCCTTCGCGTCCATTTGTCCCTTTTGCCCTGGTTGTCCCAGGCTATCAGGACAAATTCTTCCGATCCACCCGAAATGGGCTTCCCTGTCCCTCTTTGAAGCGAAGACATGTGGCATCATTTGATTGGCTCTCGGCTCCTTCGGCTCTCCGCGTCCCACGCGTCCCTTTGTCCCAACTTTCCCAGTGCTAAAGTTCTCTGTTCCGGCTGATCCGGGTGGTTCGCGTCCTTCGCGTCCTCCTTATGTCCCGTGTCCCACTGCTTTCGCTCGTGAGTTAGTCGATTTTTCTTTTACCTTTGGCGATTCACTCTTTCATGTCTCGCGCGTCCCCATCGCCCGATGTCCCCGTGCCTCTTTGGACCGCCTGGAGGCTTTTCGGCTGGTTCACGCCCCGACGTCCCAACTGTCCCAACTATTGCGAGGACTAGGACTTAGCCAATTTTCATGATTTTTTCTAGCCCAAGCTTGTTTTTTGCAACTTTTTCCCTTTTTTAGAACTTGCTCCTTTCTTCTTGGACAGGGAGTTAGAAAAAATCGAGGGGACCCTAGAAACATGATTTTTTCCTTGAATCAATCTATTTCCTAGGACTTGAGTATTCTGATGCATGTTATCAAATTTACCCTGGGGGTGAATTTTGGATAACAATTTGGTGACTCAGTGGGGTTACCTACCTGCTAGGTAGAAGATACCAGTTACCTGAAGCAGTCCATTGGGCATGGAGTCATCAGATATTCTGTTTAGAACCCCAACTGACTTAGAATGTGTAAGGAGGAAGATGGAATATCACCTGATGGGAGTAAGGATTGCAAAACATCTCCATGGACAACAAGTTGTGCCAAAGCACTTAGGGAAAACAAAACTAACCTACAACAAAACAATGTGCACAAGCACTTGGAGGAATGAAAATCTAATCTAATATTTACAAGGTAGTGAATTTCCCTCTAGAAGCAATGCTTGAGATAGATTCCATTGACTGGAATCTGCAGTTCTTCACCATCCAATGAGGCCAATTGGAAAGCATTGTTGTTCTTGCACTTTGTGACCATGTATGGGCCACTCCAAATGGCATCAAATTTTGAATGCCTTCCCGGTTTTTCTCTATCCACATCCCATTTCAACACTAGATCTCCAACCTGAAAAGATCTATCCTTGGCCTTCTTATCAAAGGTCTTCTTGATCAAAGCTTGATCCTTTTCCATTGCTTGGGATGCCTGATTTCTGATCTCTTGCAGCTCCATCAACTCTGCATACCTCACCTCCATGGGCTCAAACTCTAGCAACTCCAGCTGCTTCATGAGTTCCAATGTTGGCAACTCAAGTGACATGGGCAAGATTGCCTCTCTTCCATAGACAAGTTTGAATGGAGAGTTACCTGTGGATCTTTTGGGAGTTATCCTATCAGCCCATAAGGCTGATTTCAGTTTGGTATGCCAAGACCTCTGATTCTCGTCAAGAGTCCTCCTAATGATCCTCAACAAGTTCTTGTTTGTAGACTCGGCCTGGCCATTACCTTGAGGGTAATAGTTTGATGAAGTGCTTAGGTAGATACCGTTCTTGACAGCCCACTCAGTCACCTTAGATCCAATGAATGCCAATGCATTATCAGAGATTATTGTAGTAGGTACACCAAATCTAGTTGTTATCCCCTCATAAAAGTCTAAGATGCTAGACTCATTTGCCTCTTTGAGTGCTATTGCTTCTGTCCATTTGGTGAAGTAGTCTGTGGTTGTCAAAATCCATTTGTGCCCTTGGCTTGAATTGGGATTAATGACTCCAATGAAGTCCAAACCCCATTGCATGAATGGCTGGTCAACTGAGATTGGATGTAATGGAAGGGCAGCAAGTCTCTCTTTTCCTGTGAAGAATGCACAATTCTTACACCTCTTGATCCATGCATAGCAATCACTGAAGATTTTAGGCCAATAATAACCAGCCTTCATGATTTTTAGAGCTGTCACTCTTGGTGCAAAATGACCACCAAGCTGGTCCACCATGGAACTCTTCCAACACCCTTTGAATCTGATTTGTGCTAATGCATCTCAGCAGCACTCCATTCACATCTTTCTTGAACAAAACTCCATCAACAATGGCATACGGAACAGCCTGCAATCTGAAGTGTCTCCTTTGGGTCTTGTTCATCTCGGAGGGCATAGGCCTATGCCTAGGAAGTGTATAATGCCTTGGGTCCAGCAAGGAGTGGGGGCAGCATTGTCTTCTTCTTGATTGCCACTTGGCTCATGGCTGTCCTGGACTGTCAAAACAACCTCTTCTTCATTGCATACTTCTTTTGCTTCCCCAAAACCAGCTGCTCACACAATCCTTTCCCTCTTACCAGCTTGGTGATCTTGATCTCAATGTCATACTCCATGACACGGGTGATCCAACCTGCCCTTTTCTCATTCAAATCCTTGTTGAGGAGGAAGTCCTTAACCCCAGCATGTGAGACCAACAACTGGACCTTGTTGTTTGAGACTAAATGCTTGAATTTCTTCAAGCTTCTGATTCTTTGCAAGTACATGCTTCTCAATAAAAGAGTATCTCACCTCATAGTCATCTAGGCTCTGGCTGAAGAAGGCAATTGGCTGCTCATCATTATCCTTGTTCTGCTGTACCAAAATGGCAGAAATAGTGTCATTACCTCCAAATGCATAGAGGATGAAATCCTTGGAGAAGTCCGGGTTGATGAGAGTTGGTGCTTGAGAGATAGCTTCTTTGATTGCTTCAAAACTCTCCTTGCTTTCTTCTTGTCCACTTGAAAGCCATGCTCTTCTTTAACATTTTGGTGATGGGCTTGACAAGGGCTGCAAAATCAGGACAAACCTCGAACAAAGTTTATCCTTCCAAAGAAACTCGAAGGGCTTTCTTGTGGCTTGGCAATGGTAGTGCTCTTATGGCTTCAACCCTCTCTGGATCAATTGCTAATCCTTCTTTGGAGACAATATGGCCAAGGAGCTTTCCTTCATGTGTAAGAAAGATGCACTTCTTAGGATTCAAAGACACTCCAAATCTCCTGCACCTCGTGAAGACTTGTCTCAAATGAGAGAGGTGGTCTGCTGCATTTTTGGAAAAAATAGTGATATCATCAAGGTAAATCAGCACCACATTGTTAATCAAACCTTTGAATGCCATGTCCATTGCCCTTTGGAAGGTAGCACCAGCGTTGGACAACCCAAATGGCATTTTCCTGTATGCAAAAGTTCCCCATTTGGTTGTGAAGGTTGTCTTGAACTGGTCCTCTTCCTTCACCATAATCGATTGTAGCACGAGTAGCCATCATCAAGTAGTGAAAACCTCTCGGAGCCAGCCACCACTTGCAAGATTTGCTCCATGGAAGGGAGTGGGTAATGGTCCTTGAGAGAGGCTCTATTCAAGTCTCGAAGTCAACACACAATCTGATCTCTCCACTCTTTTTACATTTGGAACTAAGTTGACAACCCAACTAGAATGCTTGATTGGGAATATGATCCTTGACTCAATCAGCTTGTCCAATTCTTTCCTCATGAGAGGCTCCATGTGTGGATTGGTGGTCTTTTTTTACTTTGTGGGCTTAGTATTTGGATCAATTGATGGTATCTTTGAGCTAAGTTGGGATTGAAACCTTTCAAGTCTTCATAGCTCAAGAAAACACATCAGGGAACTCTTGACACAGTTGTATGAACTCATACCTTTCTTGTTCAGTTGTCATCCTTCCAATTTGCAATGGTTTGTTCTCTTCTACCAAGATGGATACTGAATCCTCTCTCTTGACTGAATGTTTGCTTTCTCCTTTCTAAAGCTGATCATTAGGGTTAAAAATGGACTCAAAGTGATAAGTCCCTTGGGTAGCTTGTTAGTTCTCAGTTGTACCACTTGGTCACCATACTGCTGTTCCAACTTTTCTTGATTCTTGGCTGAGAACTCAGCTTCTTCTTGCAAGAAATGGATGATTTGCTGGTCATTTTCAAACACTTGCCAACTAACATTGTTATCTGGCACTGAAGGCCTCACAATCACATGGATGTTTGGTTGTACCTTGTCTTGTTGAATGCTTTCCACAATGTCAAAGGCTGCCTACTTTGCTGCAAGCCAGCTGTCGGCGACTTGATTCTCTTTCTAGGAATGGATTTGATGCCAAAACCCTCAAAATCTTCCATGAGGTCCCACACCTGTTCTTGTAGCTTTGAGTAGATCATTCTTGGCAACATGTTGTCCCTTGACCTGATTTACAATCAATTCACTGTCACCAAAGACTTGCAAGTTCTTTATTTTCTTCTTGATTGCCCAATGCATCCCTTGCACTAAGGCTTCATATTCAGCAATGTTATTGGAGCATGCAAACTGAAATCTAAAAGCTGAATAGTACTTTACTCCTTGAGGTGAAACAAGCATAGCTCCACCTCCTGCACCTTGTCTACTCCTTGATCCATCAAAAAAAAGCTGCCATACCTCATTGTCATCTTTGTGGTTTGGCTTGGTGATGCTAGGAATAGGCTGATTTTCTTCGTGTATGCAATAGACCCCTAGCTCAGATTCTTCCACTTCTTGATAAGGATCAAATGCATGTATCTTGTTTTCCCATTCATCAAGAGTTAGATCCGGGATGCTTCCAACCTTAGTGTCAGCTTCATCAGTGCTTGGGTGATCTTCTTGATCAAATGCTGAGCAATTGGCATTAATCTGACTTGGAGTGTAAGGCTCAATGTGGAAGTTTGCAATAGGTTTAGACCTGATTGTGGCTTTAGTTCCATACCTCATTCTGAACATAGCATGTGTGACCAATCAGCAAACAAATATCCTCCAATCTTGGCTGTGAAGTCCCTTGACAAACATAGGGCAAAGAGTGGTGGAAGGTCTATGACTGATACATCTTGTAAAACAACAACATTTGGACATGCATGCAAGGTAAGACTCAAGTTTCTAATCACTCCAAGCTGTTTATTATTGCTGTCCCATCAGCTGCACTACCCCTTTGGATATTGTTTCATCTTTGGAGCCCTAGGTGATCAGCTATTTGTTTAGGCATTCTTGAGCTACTTGCCCCGGAGTCTATCATGCAATTGTGCACTAGCTGATTTCCAATGATTAATGAAACATAGAAAGGAGGGGGCTTCAACATTTTACCTTGTTGTCCTCCATGATTTCCCTCAGGCTGGGCAGCATTTGTAAGCACTTTGTCTTGCATCTGAACTTGCTGATTCGAAGTTGGCCAGTCCTTCATGGCGAACTTGCAGATCTCTTTGGCACAGGATAGATAGGGATTCCCACATTGATATATTGACGTTTGTCTTCTTCATCTGATCAATGATACTGAATGGTGATGAAGGATCCTTTTTTTGTCCCTTGGTTTGCACATTCACTCCTTGCATGTGGGCAGCAACAACTGGTATTTGAGTTGGCCTAGGAGCTGTTCTTGGCTGCCCTTGTGCATTTGAAATTGGATTTTTCTTGCCAATCATTTGTGGAGCCATGGAAGGTTGTGGATTGGTTGGGGCTAATGGTTGTTCTTCACCCAAATTCCTCCTTTTTGACCTTGTGTTGGCTGCAACACCTTGAGAAACTACCTGGTTCATGCCACAAAAATCCTCTGCTTGCCAATTTACCAATGTGGTGTCATTTGGGGCTGATTGTTGTTGGAATGTTTCTTGTTGTTGATTGTTTCCTTGATTGCCCTCTCACCCTCCACACTAGTAGTTGTCACCATTAATGCTTGATTCAAAGCACCATTGAAGCACATGGATTGGTTATGAGGCTCATTGCATGGAAAACACCAATCATACTCCTGAGCAATGTTGTTTTGTGTTGGCACTAATGCCTTAGAGGCAGATATGGCATTTGGATTATAGGGCTGAAATGGTCTATTGGCAGGAGGCCTTGTTTGATTCATATTTGCAGCTGGATTAGGTGGCCTTTGTGGTTGGTATGGCTGCCTGTTAGGCTGAGCTTGGGGTTGATAAGAAGGTCTAAAACCTTGGGCTTTTGCCTTTTGAGAGTAACCAGCTCATTGCCTAGGTTTTGCAATTGCTTCATGACTTCTTGAAGCTCATTTGGGGCACTTGGAGATGAAGTGGAAGCTTCATTTGAACTCTGATTTCTAGGAGTGGGAGAAGGAGCCAAATTAGGTGCTTGATTGGTGTTTGGACTCTCTAAACTTGGAAACAATGGCATGGGAGGTCTAGGGGCAAGTTTTCTAGCTTGGATCAAACAATTTTCAGCCCTAATGGCAATGCTATAAGCCATAGGGATAGTTATGCCTCCCATGGACTGAATTAACATAGAAATATCAGAATTTAGAGCTTTGAGATAGTAGAGAAAAGCACCTTCTTGTTGTTGCCTGACTGCCACTGGAATTCTCTCCCAAGTCTTTTGAAATCTGAAGTTGAAATCGGTCAGCTGCTCATTGGGAGCTCTCTTGATGGTTGTCAGCTGCTCCAAAAGAGACAAGTTGTCTCCCTTTTCTCCAAATTGCTCATGAAGTGCTATACACAGCTGATTCCAATTTGTGATAGAACCAGCTCCAAGGCTTCTAAACCATTGCAATGCTTTACCCTTGAATGAAGATGCCAGTAACTTGACAGCCACTTGCATCTCATTGATTTCATGGATTGCACAAAGGTTAGCAATATCTTTAACATGATCACCTGGAGTAGTTTGATTTTCTCCAGTGAAGTAGGGAATGTTCTTCAAGGCTGCAATAGGAATTGGATGTTGTGCATTGAGGGCAAGTGGGCTCTTGCTGTGAAGTTGACATAGGGGTTGTTTTGTGCCATTCTAATTGGTCTTAAAACCCTTGTTGACTGAATGAAAGGCCTACCAGGTGGAGGAGTTGAGAGAGTTCTATTTGGTGGAGATGGAGACCTTTGAATCCTTCTTCCTCTTTGCCTTCTTCTTGGAGATAATTGCAGGTATTCAAACAACACTTCTTCTTCTCCAACTCTTGACCTTGTGGTGATTCTTCTCATGAGTTTTCAGGCCTGCTGCTGTGAAACCAGTTGATTCTTCCCCTTGGAGTCGCAGATATGCAAATAATAGCTCTTTTCAAGCAAGAAAATTGCAGAAGATGCACATCAACTTTTCTGCAATAAAAATGAGACCTCTAGTGTCCCACCGGCGTGCCAAAACTGTTGTTGCAGGCTCACAGCACCCCTGGATGTTGATCAGGCTTCTAGGTTGATCACTCTAGCATCCAGTGTGATTGCACAACATGGAAACCTCTCTCCAAGTGTGGGACTTGTGAAACTGAGAGAGGAATCTCAGATTAGAGGTTGGTTCCTCAAACTCCTCTGATTTAGATCTATATTTGCACAACTACAGAGGTTCAGATCCTAATCCTACTCTAAATTGCAAGGAGACAAGGATAGAAGTGCAAAAATTGAAACTAACTAAAGATGGTGATGCACCAAAAGGAGTGGTGAATATTTTTGTCATGCAAATAGACACAAACCAAGATTGCAACATAAAACATACACAGGCTGATAAGATATAATTTAGGATCTGAAATGAAGCAAATAATACAAACAAAGGACTGAAAACCATTCACAAAGCTTGCATTATCATTTCAATGTCAAAACCACTGCATTACAACCTCAGAGAGGTAAAAACTGTTACAATCTTTGAAGAGGTCTGATTCTTCCAACAATCACTTGCTGGAGGTGAAAGAAGAAGATTGCTATGCCAAAAGATGTTCCCCCTTTAGAAATGAGCCAAATCTGGCTTTTACATTGCATGGGTCGAGCCCAGGAGAGAGAAAATGTACAAAATGTGGGAGCCCATTCCTCATTGACTGCAAATGCATTAAATCAGCATGGAGGACCTTACAAACCCATACCCTGCCATTTTTGACCAATTTGGAGGAGAATGCGACCCATTCTCGCATTAAATTTGGTCATTTGAAATGTCACTACGGCCATGAACACGCGTCAGAGCTGTTTCTTAACTTTTCTCTCTCAGACTGAACCAAAATTCAAGATTGACCCGGAATCATGTAGAGAATTTTATAAGCTTTCCAATGATATAAAGAACATGCAAATCGAGCTCTGGATCGAAAGATATGGTGATCTGAAGATTTAGGGCACAAAACAGGCAAAAATGGGTTTTGAAATTTTTTCCCGCTCTCTGCCACCTGGACGACACGTGTCAAGCGCTGATTGGATGCGTAATTCTCTCTCCTTCACTTACCCATGGGTTTTCCCTTGAAATTTGACCTTTTTATTTTTTTGGAAAATTTTCCACTTTTTCCCCTGCGCCCCCGCCACTTGGGACATGTGGCATGATCTGGTTGGAGGACAGGGGCGTGGGGTCATCCTTCACCTTTTAATTTTTGGCCAAAACTTTTGCCAAATTCTCTAATTCCTCCCCAAGCTCCGCACTTCCTTGCTCCATTGGACACGTGTCCTCTTTTTATTAGCTTAGGCCAACGCTTCAAACCTTGCCCTTTGAAATTTTGAAGGCTTTCCCTTGTGACACGTGGCGTTATTTGATTCGTCGGCGGGCTGCTTTTGGATTTTCGCATCCTCTCGCGTCCATTTTTGTCCCAAGCCATGCAGGACAAATTCTTTCGAACATCCCGAAATGGGCTTCCCTGTCCCTCTTTGAGGCGAAGACACGTGGCGTCATTTGATTGGCTCTCGGCTCCTTCGGCTCTCCACGTCCCCATGCGTCCCTTTGTCCCAACTGTCCCAGTGCTGAAAGTTCTCTTTTCCGGCCGATCAGGCGGTTCGCGTCCTTCGCGTCCTTATGTCCCAGATGTCCCAGCCTGTTCCGCTCAGTAGTTAGTCGATTTTGCTTTTACCTTCGGCCGGTTTGCTTTTCACGTCCCGCGCGTCCCCACGGCCCGGATGTCCCTGTGCCCTTTGGACCACCTGGAGGATTTTCGGCCGGTTCGCGCCCCAACGTCCCAACTGTCCCAACTGCTGCGAGGACTAGGACTTAGCCAATTTTCATGATTTTTTCTGGCCCAAGCTTGTTTTTTGCAACTTTTTCCCCCTTTTTAGAACTTGCTCCTTTCTTCTTGGACAGGAGAGTTAGAAAAAATCCGAGGGGACCCTAGAAACATGATTTTTGCCTTGAATCAATCTATTTGCCTAGGACTTGAGTATTCTGATGCATGTTATCAAATTTACCCTGGGGGGTGAATTTTGGATAATGATACTTCTTTAGTGATCCGAACTAAATTCTCCATGGAAGAGGAAGAAATCTCACAAAGATGGCTTAATAGCCATGTTTGGTTCTTCTCTTACTACTCTTTTCCAAGTAGAAAATGGAAAGGTTTTTTGATCAATAAGCCTTCTAAGTTTGAAATTCTCTTACCATATATGTCTTACAAGGACATGGTGTAAATTTGGACAAGGTGTACTATGTTCTTTATATAGTTTTCTAGTTTTGGAGAAGCTTACAACCTAGTGAATGTGGGATAAAGGTAAAGTAGAATTATAAAGGGATAAATATGATTAGAAGAGATTAATTATAGATTAGAAACTCATGGGATTTGGGGGTGATTTAATTAATCAACTAGGATTAATTAATAGGCCAAAATAAGATTAAGAAGCCATTTGGAGATTATTTAGAAGGAAATTAGCATAATTTGAAGGGTTTGAAAGGGGTTTAACTAATAAGAAGGTTTATTAGTTAAATACAAGATTGAAAGACTTAATTAATTAATAATGGTTAATTAATTAATTAAAAGAGGATTATAACTAATGAAGTATCGTTAATTGGCATCTAGGATGGGGGAAGGCTAGTTAATTAATGAAGTGTCGTTAATTGACCAAAATGAAGGGGAATGTAAGCTAATTAGTGAGAAATCACTAATTATAATGAAATGATGTGAAAGAGGATAATTATTGAAAATTTAGTATTAAAAATACGTAGTCAAATCTAGGTGTCTACATATTCTCCTCTTTGATGTGGTGTAACACAAGTGTCAATTCAAAGAAGTAGAAAACTTTACATAATTTGAAGGAGTAGAATAAAAATTAGTAGAATGGAAGATGCCCCTTTGATTATTGATGGGGTGCTAGAATAGGTTGATTGATGCTCAAAAATAAGAGAAGAATGATTGTGATAAAAAACAATCCAATCTCACCAGTAAGAGATGTTGTTCTTAATGAGATCTTGTGAAATAAAAAATGATAAAGCAATGAAGTGATTTGATCTGGGGCTTCACCGACCATTTTTGGAATCGATAAAAATAGTAGGATACCATGCCTTAAGTGGAAGAAGCAAGGAGGGGGAAGAATAAGAAAATGATAGGTAGAAATTTAGTTAGAATGAACATAGGAAGATAGATGGAGAATTGGAAGTCACAATGTAATGACGTATCATCTATCTCTAAATAAATATTTGTTTGATATAAGCATACAAAAATTGTAAAATGAAATGAAGATCCATAATAATGATTTTTGTTCATTGCTAAAGGACTAACTCAAAGTAAAATACATGAAGCAATACTTGCATAAGAAAGTAAACAAGAAGAATAAAAACTAAAAAAGCATAAACAAACATTGTTAAAGGAGTGACTCAAAGAAAAAAACATGAAGCAATGCAATACGAGAAAGTAAATAAGAAGACAAAAAATAAGAATACTCAAACAAACAATGTTCAAGAAAATTTCACCATTGTTTTTGTTATTTAGCTTTAGTTCCCAAATGTTCAAGTTATATGACAGGATTAAAATGATGCCCCAAGAAAGGATACATGCAAGGGAATAGATGGAGGACATAGAAGTCCCATGAAAAATAAATGTGCACTATGAAACTTCCTCAAGAAATGATATATACAAGGGATGCTAGACATAGTAAACAATCCAGCTTTGTTAGTGAAGGAAGATTAAGATGATCCACATGTTGAGCACTAGAAAAAAAAAAGCACTAAAATAAGATGTTTTATAGGATAGTTTTCAATGTGTGAGGATGTTTTACCAATTTTTTGGATTTTTTATTATTTTACCAATGTTTTTAGATTAATGATGTTTTACCAATGTTTTTGTATTTTTTAATTTTTACCAATGTTTTTGGATTTTTGATTTTTTGCTAATGTTTTGGATTTTGATGTTTTACCAATGTTTTTGGATTTTCTAGGATGTTTTGAATTTTTAGGGTTTTTTAAAGTTTTCCAAAGCTATGTACATGAAAATGATGATGCAAAGATTCCCCCAATGAGAGGTGAGAATATACAAGGGGAATTTTTGTGCATATACAAAAATAGAATCGGTCAGATCAAGGCCAAGAAGGATCGGCTCACATGATGAAAACTCAAGCCAACAAAGTGCTAGGAAGTAATAAGCATGCCCCCGAGTGCAAGCTGGCCAAGAAATATACTATAGAAAAGAAGATAAGAGTGTTTACGGAAAGAAGGGATCAATTTTCCCTTAAATATGGTAAAAAGGAAATATTATACACATGGATGTTCTGAATGAAGCAAAAGAAAATTGTGAATGTTATGGAAGGATATGGAAAATGTAACTATATAATTGGTGATGAAAAATTAATTATCCAAAGGCATAAATTGTGATGAAATACAAAGAGTAAAGAAATATTCTAAACAAGGTCAAAACAACACCTGGTAACATACTAGCCTTGTTTACTCATCGAGATCCATTGTGTGCACGTAAAAAAATTATTGAAGAGAATATTTAAAGAGGAAATAAGTGAAGACACACTATCAAATGTGTAGGAATGATTTATTTTGAAGGGTTATTTATGAATGGAGGGTGGAATGAGATCCATACATTTCTCCACTTTGTTCCCACCGGGTGTCCATATCCTTGATGGAGATGCATCTAATTCTAGTTAAAAATTACTCTGCACTATGAGGCATCCATAGCCTCGATAGAGATACTAGAAATACCCCAAGAGAGAGTTATATTTGTTTTTCTTTTGATTTTTTGATTGATTTTTTCTTTCTAAAAATTATTTTAGCTCTCTTAATTGTTTTGATAAGGGGTTAAGAACCATGATGGCTTAACGGAATGAAATGGAAGTGAATATTGTATCTCGCCTTTTACCTACTCCCTTTAAACCCCAAGCGCATCGGCGTATCACCTAACATTAGTGGTCAATCGAGGCACACGTAAGCGTCGAGCCCCCTCCTTTATGTTAGATTTATAAGAATGCTCTACCGATAATGGAGGAATGGTTGTAGAAACTGAAAATACATGTATCCATTCTAGCAAAGAAGTAAAAACACTCAATCTAAGTATAGATGAAACATGAAAAGGATGTATACATTATATCAATATAAAGGAATCATATTTGAGCCATGAGCAATATAAATGACACAAGGGGTTTGTACCCATGAGCATAGATATTTAGAACAAAGAATCATATATTGATTTATAACCATTTATAGTAGCCATATTACATCAAAGAGGGTCATATTAGACTGATTACATCAAGGAATGAAACTCTAACCCTACAAAATGACTCTACAGAGAGCCCTAACTATATTCTTCCATGTACCTAAATATTTCTTAACCGGTCTCGACACCCTCTCTCTCTCTCCCTTTGCATCTATCTCCCTCATTCTACATGCATCTCTACACACACATCTCTCCACTCATACCCATCTTTTTAGATCTAAATGCATCCTTAAATAGAATCGGGAGGATCTCCTTCACCGCCTCAACTTCACTCATGAGAGGCCTGCATGTCAAGTGAAATCATGCTCCTCCATGATTGAGTGCTATTCCCACTTGCCAAAACCATGATTAGCCTCCACTAACCGTAATGATTCCCCTCTGGAATATTCCTTTCATGGAATATTATTTCCTTAAGCTCCAAGACTCCAAGTTGTAACCTTATCCACTCATGGCACACCTACTCATGTCTTCACGTGTTATCCATGTAGTACCATATCAAATGATGTGGCTAAGTCTTCAAACCCTATCCTAATTTCACGCACCAACCTTTGCACACTCCATGTTTACTCTGACCTTTTATTTCAACTCCTTAAACTACCCGTGTGCACTCCTGTTCTCCCACGTGACATTCCTTGTGTATTTTTCCTTACTTTCCTTGCACTTGCTGATTCTATTCTCAGGACTTAGCCACTTTTTTGGCTCAACATTACCCCACATTAGATGTGTTTTCCATCCTCGGAAACAATCGATCTTCCATAAAGAATAAAGAATGGAAGGAAATAATAACCTTTATCTAACTTATGCCAAGGAATAAAATAATTTTGTCACTTCTTGAACAAGGATTGGGAATTCTTTATTCAAGGATGCTTTAATCTTATTCCAAGTGTCCACCTCATTCTGCACTTGTTGAAATAAATCCCCTATCAATGCGCTGACTTCATCAAATGATAACTCTTCACCTTTAGCCTTCAAGTGTATCAACAATACTTTCCATTTACTTGCTAAGGTCACTTGAGCACGTCCATCCTTCATGTAACCTAGGGATATAATTCCTTCACTTTATTTTTAATCGAGACCCTTAAGCCTTGATCGCCTCGGAATTCTTCTCAAATTATGCTATGATCTTGTCTCGTTCCACCCTATTACCCTTTTTATTTTCCTAGAACTCCTTTAGGTCCTGCCTCATGGGTAGAAACCAATACACTTACCACCTTGTCCCTATCTCCATAGTTGTCATAGAAAACTTTGGCCATATGTGCTACATTTTTAAGAGGCAAGGAGCTTAGAGTATCGAGTTATGGTCTCCCCAATTTTCAAATTCTCATGTTCTCTTTGTCATGCCAAAACTTCCTCCGCCGACTCTAGCACAAGTGGTTTCCTCTCCATGTGAATATGCATGTCAAGTCCTCTAGGTAGTGGAAGGATGACTCATACTTTACTCGGGGGGGCTAAATTTGGGTGCTTCAAAATAATGGAGTCTGAGATATTCTCTATTTCTTGTAGGCCTTGCACACCTTCCCCTTTTCTTCTCTCAACTCATCCCTCAACTGTGTAATTATTAAACTCCTTCCCCTTTATCTCCTTGTCTCTCTCAATTATCTCTTATTATTCTTTTCCTCCAACTCTTCCTCCAAGGCTCTGATTTTGTTATTCCTCCCAAATAACCTTACCTCTACTTCCATTGATACCTTGTTGAGTGCATTACACACCTACTCATCAGTTATCCTTGGGCATCCACAATAGGATTCACCTCATTGGGGTTCTCCATTTCTATCAATGCATCTGCATTAACTTTCAAATTTGGGCTCATCAACATGGGACTCAAAGGTCCATGAAAACATCTTCCTTGTGTGCGTGTACGCACTACCTCTATCAAATAATGACCAACAAAATATTTGTCTATGGGCACCATGCTCTAGAAATGCACGTGTAGGACCTTGTTTGGATCATTGACATAAGTCATTATGGGTCCTTGCACCACTTTTCATGCCCACACCTGCCGTGTGTGCGCTTCCTTGGGAAGATAACCACTAGACTATTCTCCTTGTCTATGATCTCTTCCATCTCTTTTAATATTTCTTCAACATTGTGCTCCACCTCATGCTCCACCAAGTTTTTATGATATATGCCACCTCCTTTTCCATAGTGTCATCTAACTATCCTCCGATCAAGTGTGGGGTCTTCTGTACATTCATATCCACCTCTTCACTTCCTCCCATATCTTGAGCACCCTCCTCATATTCATTCTTATCCTCATTAGATTCATGTACATCATACACAGGGGGATTCTCACCTTCCTTGTGCTCCTCATTCTCCTCCTCGGACTCATCACCCTTCATGCTCTTCATCTCCTCGAGTCTGAACTCTATGTGCCATATTTTTATTCTTCTTCACTGGTGACTCCTCTATCACAGGGGACTTTTCCTTCTCAAGTGGATTATCCTTCTCGGGTGACTTATCCTTCATGGGGAGTTTCTTCCTTCATGTGTAAGTACTTGGCCCCGCACATGACTCCTTTGCCCCTACAGTCTGAACTGTACGCGTGTTTGGCACCCTACTTGTTGGAGTTTCCTCTCTTTCTCTCTTCATCCCTTTCTTCTTTTTGGTAGGGTCTTTTGGGATGGATACATCATCCTCAACATATGCACCCTTCTCAAACTTGGGCCTTAGGTGTATATACACCCTTGTCATCATTTTTCCTGCAAATGGTAATGTTACACGGGTCTTACATATGTATGTCATGAGAGACATACTTCTCCACATATTCATTTCTTAGGATATACCAATATCATGTGTAGTGCATGGTGCTCTTGATCTACCTCACTTAGATCAAATATAAGTTTCTTGGCCTCCTTGAATATGTTAACTATGCTCTGAAAAATACTACATTGTGAAGGAAAAGGGTATTTTACACCATGGGCTCTTGGTGCCATCTATTAATGTGAACCTACCAATGTAGAATTGTTGGTACACTAAAATTAAGCCTCATCCTTTACCAAGGATGGAAGTTGTTCATGGATTCTCCATTCTACCCAAAATACATCATGCATTCATTTGTACCACTTCTCCAAGTGCACCTTATATGCAATAGTCATTATATCACAAGTGTATGCTTCAAACCTCTTAATGGGGGAAGGGTCCTCATCAAGGTACTCCTAGATGTAGCTATTCGGCCCATAGGCACTCCAATATCTGAAAACACAATAGTAAGAAGGAAATTACCATACATGATTTTATCCCCATCGCGCATGACATCTATGATATCCTCCACAATGAAGGCCAAGAGGTTGTAGATCATTCCCTCTGAAATCTTCCTGTAAATGTTCAACCATCTCTTGTTCACTTGTGTCCATCGCTCTTGTCCATTCAACTTGGTGAGAAGGTGCGCAGCCATCTTCATGGTTGGGTTGGTGATCTTGGTGATATAAAAATAGTGAGCCCTATTGTATTCATATGTCACAATTGTTTTTGATAGCATCCTTGTTTCCCAAGTCATCCTCCAATGATTCTCCCGTGTAGATAAGTCTAGTGTATTTGGAGATCAATGATGATTAGTTAATTACATTCTCCTCCTTACAAAAAAAAATAATATTCATACACATATGACATTAACCAATAGTATAACCTTTCGGGTTTCAAAATATGAAAACTCATAGAGTTAAAAATTCTATCCTTCTCCAATGTGGTCTTCACAGAGTCATCATACACAAGTTTTTTATCTTGTGTCCTTTCTCCTGTAGGGTGAACTAGATCAATCGCCATCTCTTTCTTAGTGGCACTTTTCCTATGGTTATAATTACATATAGCCATATTTTGTACACGTAGACACCCAATCCATCCCTAATAAAATGCCATATGGATGTTTCATCTTTGTATACCACTCCTCGTTAAAATTGGTTGATATGGTTGGTTTTCCCTTACCCTTGCCCTTCTTCTTTGGTGAAGTGTTTGATCCTTTCCTTGGTGCCATTTTTCTCATCAAGCCCTTGTAAATTATTCCTTATATCTTAATTTAACACTTCTTAATCCCGGCTCCACTCCTCTCCTATGAAATTTCTTCAAAACCCATGCCCTAGCTCTACAAACCCTAACTTGGAAAAATATTCTTCCATAAGACAGCATAAACACTTGTGGGAATCCACCAAAGAATCCTCCTTCGTGCATGCCCATGTACTCCATTCAAATTTGGTTCACAAATATATCAAATTCTCTACTTCACATGCAACTCTTCACAAATTCTCTCGTAAGGATGCCCTAGTTCACAAGAGCTCTTCAACAAACAAATGCAAGGTAAAAGAATAACTTACCCTAACCTTCTATTTATAGCTTTTTTCTTTTTCTTGAATTAACTCCCATGCCACCTACCACCGTACTACATTAAATTTGGATTTTTTTCCAATGCTATCCTCCCATGTGTTTTTTCTAGCACTTTTCCTTCACACGTAAACTCATGAAACTCCCACAACCTTTCGGCACGCAAAAGCGCATCGACCAAAAACCTTACATGCACTCATAGCATCAGAAGTTAATCATCCTCTACATCTTAATCCTTGTTCTTATCATCACCTACCTCATGTTGCTCTATGATTTTATCGCTATACGTGGTTTTTATAAATATTTTAACACCAATCTCCACCCATAATCACTTTCTACTATGCGCTCCTCCGAACCATGCGTGTTTTTATTTTCTCATTTAGGCTATCAATCAACATCACTCCCAACACTTTCTTCTTACTTCTTACCTTACTATTCACTAAAACTCTTCTTTACACTCTCCACCCCACACTAAATAGATGTTTGGTCCTCATGCATAAAACCCATTTATATAGTAAGCTGGCTACGCATGCAAACATGCCCACAAAAATGAAACTAAAAGACAAAGCATACAAATGATGAAAGAAAAAACACATATAAAGGAAAATACATTAATGGAAATCCTAAGCTAAATGGTAACACTACCTTATTTAAAAACACACAAAAGACTAATTTATAGTAGGGCTTTCATCCTACTCCCATTGAAAAGTCGAGAAATCATGTTCCATCCAACACTTATAACTTGAAAGTGCCTGAATCAAGTATATGAGATATCACATATGGTCCCAACCAATGCACTTTAAGTTTTCTAAGATGGCACAGAAATTTTGAATCATATAGTAGAACCATCTACCCAACCTCAAACTTCTTGTTTTTAATATGATGATCATGCCATGCCTTCTGTCGTGCTTTCTTCATCTTTTGACTCCATCTAGCAATGGCTCACCTCTCATCCAACTCCATAAGTTTATCAATGCACTCCTCTAATGCTTGTTCATCACCAATCCTCCTACGCATGTAATATGCAAGGATGGTAACATGAATTCCATAGGAAGAACCACCTCTGCACCAAATACCAATTGAAAAGGAGTGGTTTTTTTAATCTTTTATAAGTTGTGTGATATTCCCATAGTACTACAGATACTTTTATCATCCTAGTCCTTCTTCCAACATCACAAATCTTAGTTAATGTGTGGCTTAAATTATTGTTAAAGGCCTCGGTAGTTCTATTATCCTCGGGGTTATATGGTGTATTTTTGTGATGTGCCACCATAAAATTTGTTAATAAGATTCTAATTGTCTCATTCAAAAATGATTACCCCTATCACTAGTTAAACTCAACGGCCATCCATATCTGTCGATTATATTCTCCCATAGGAATATAACTCTTATATCCATAGTACAATTATTTGTAGGTACCACTTCTACCCACCTTGTAATATAGTTTCTACAAGTGATAATATAGTGTGAACTTGTCTTGCGTAAATGGTGGGAAATAGGTCCCACAAAGTTAATTACCCAATTTTCAAATGGTTCTGCACTAACAATAGCTCTTAACAACATTTCATCTCTTCACCTTGGATTTCCAAGGTGTTGGTAATGGTTACAGCCTTGTAATAGTATATACAATATTTATAAAATGTCTCCCACCAAAGATCTACCAATAAGAACTTGCGCACGGTCACATTCCCCGCATAGTGACCTCCTACAATGCTGCAATGAGCTTCCTCCATTATTGCAATACGTTCATGTTCTAATATGCACCAATGCAAAACATCATCCCGACCTATCTTGTATAGGTCTCGTTAATCAACATATAGGTGCATTGCATATATCGAAATGCTTTTTTAATTTTCTTATTTAGGTCCGTCAATCAACATCACTCCCAAGTAATTTCTTCTTACCTTACTATTCACTAAAACTCTTCTTTACACTCTCCACCTCACACTAAATAGATGTTTGGTCCTCTATGCATAAAACCCCTTTATATAGTAACTAGCTACCGGCATGCAAACACGCCCACAAAAATGAAACTAAAAGACAAAGCATAGCAAGGATGAAAGAAAACACATATAAAGGAAAATACATTAATGGAAACCCTAAGCTAAATGGTAACACTACCTTATTTAAAAACACACAAAAGACTAATTTATAGTAGGATTCATCCTACTCCCATTAAAGTAACCGAGAAATCATGTTCCATCCAACACTTATAACCGGAAAGTGCTTGAATCAATTATATGAGATATAACATACGGTCCCAACCAATGCACTTTGAGTTTCAAAAGATGGCAGAGAAACCTTGAATCATATAGTAAAACCATCTCGCCCAACCTCAAACTTCTTGATTTTAATATAATGATCATGACATGCCTTTGTTGTGCTTTCTTCATCTTTTTACTCCATAAATAAATGGCTCACCTCTCATCCAACTCCATAAGTTTATCAATGCACTCCTCTAATGCTTGTTCATCAGTCAATCCTCCTACGCATGTAATATGCAAGGATGGTAACATGAATTCTATAGGAAGAACCACCTCTACACCAAATACCAATTGAAAAGGAGTGGTTTTTTTTTATCTTTTATAAGTTGTGTGATATTCCCATAATACTGCAGATACTTTATCATCCTAGTCCTTCTTCCAACATCATAAATCTTAGTTAATGTGTGGCTTAAATTCTTGTTAAAGGCCTCAGTAGTTCTATTATCCTCAAGGTTATATGGTGTATTTTTGTGATGTGCCACCATAAAATTTGTTAATAAGATTCTAATTGTCTCATTCAAAAAATGATTACCCCTATCACTAGTTAAACTCAACGGCCATCCATATCTACTGATTATATTCTCCCATAGGAATATAACTCTTATATCCATAGTACAATTATTTGTAGGTACCACTTCTACCCACCTTGTAATATAGTTTCTACAAGTGATAATATAGTGTGAACTGTCTTGCGTGCTACTGGTGGGAAATAGGTCCCACAAAGTTAATTACCCAATTTTCAAATGGTTCTGCACTAACAATAGCTCTTAATAACATTTCATCTCTTCACCTTGGATTTCCAAGGTGTTGGTAATGGTTACATGCCTTGTAATAGTATATACAATATTTATAAAATGTCTCCCACCAAAGATCTACCAATAAGAACTTATGCACGGTCACATTCCCGCATAGTGACCTCCTACAATGCCTGCAATGAGCTTCCTCCATTATTGCAATATGTTCATGTTCTAATATGCACCAATGTAAAAACATCATTTCGACCTATCTTGTATAGGTCTCTGTTAATCAACATATAGGGTGCAACGCATATATCGAAATGCTTTTTCTCCAAGTCCTTCATTCTTTCAGGTGCCACACCCATTCATAAGAAAATAGTAATATCCTCCAAATTAGAGGGTGTCCGTTATAATTTGAAAAGCTGTGCATCGACATTATGTTCTCAATGCTCTACACATCCTCACCTAAGTTAATCCTTGAAAGAGGGTTAGGTCCCAAATTGTTCTTTCCTGGTTTTACAATGACTGAGAACTTAAACTCCTGAAACAATAAGATCTATCAGCATATGCACCCTTACAAAATAGACTTGTTCACCAAGTATTTGAGTGCCTTATGATCCATGAAAAATATAAATGGATTAGCCAATAAGTATTGCCTAAACTTGTGCAACGTATAAATCATAGATAACGCTTCACGCTCCATTGTTGTGTAATTATTCTTAGGTGGAGTTAGCTTTCTACTTACAAAACATAAAGGGTGGTCAACAATCCCTTCTCAAGGATGTGATAGAACTACTCCAATTTCCATACCTAACGCATCCACATGCACATGAAAGGGCTTATCACAAGAGGGAAAGTGTAAAATGGGCACAGTAGTAAGTTTCTCCTTCAATGTGTCAAAAGCCACTTGCTATACTTCACCCCAATAGAATTTACTCTTATGTTTCAACAACTCTTCCAATGGCGCAAATATCCTTACATAGCCTTTCATGAATTTTTTGTAGTAACTTTTATGCCCTAAGAATCCATGCATTGTGCTTTGGTGGTAGGATCCACCATACCTAAAATAACAACAACTTTGGTAGGATATACCAATAAGCCTTATTTGTATATGATATGACCAAGTAATGTGCCAAATGGAGTAGCAAAGACACATTTCTTAATGTTTAGAGAGATACTTAACTTCATGTGCCTTTCAAACATCAATCTTAAATTGTCACAATGATCCCTTACTAACCCATATACCATCCACTCATCCAAGTAAACTTGAATTTTTTTTTGGATGAAGTCTTGAAAGGCTTGCACCAGGATACGTGAAAATATAGCAGGTGCATTCTTAAGCCCAAAGGGCATAACCATATAAGAAAAACTTCTCTATTCAAAGTGGTGAAGGTATTATTATCATGGGCTTCCTTCATAATAGTTACTTGGTGACAACTTGAGAATCCATCTATGAAAGAATAGATTTCTCACCCTATGACACCTTCCAAAATATCCTTAGTAAATGGGGTTGGGAAAGGATCTATGACACATGTAACATTCAAGTATTTATAGTCTACACATATCCTTATCCTTCCATCCTTTTTGATACTAATCAAAAATGGGCTCACCCATTCAGATTCGTCAATCGATTGCCTCAATGATTCTAGATTCTATCATCTTATCGCCTTCCTCCTTAACATTTACATGAAAATTCGGGTTCATCCTATATTTCCTCTTTCTAACAGGACATACACCTTATTTTAAATTAATCCACATTTCCCTAATGATTGATGAACTCCCTTCAATTCATGGTACCCGTGCGGGAACAAGTCTTGGAATTCACGCAGTAGCTCAACTATTTTTGAAACCTCCTGGTCCATCCAATAATCTCTAATGACAACATATTTTGGCTCTTCTTTTGTACCAATGTTAACTTTATTTGTTTTCAAGGGCTCATGGTAGGTGCACACTTTCTCATCTACTTTTTTCAATACTTCACGTGTACCTTCTATATGAGTAAAATCCAAATTTTTGACTTCCTCATCATCTATATGATATACCAACTTACACTTTTATTTTTCCGGGTAGGCACACTCAAAGCTGTACTTATTTTACCTCTTCTTCCACAAAGCACGTCCCCAAATCAAGTTCTCCTAAAAAATCCAAGATTCGGTCCTCAACCATGGCACTATCTCCTAGAGTAAGTTGCTTTACTACCTAAAACACCTCATTCAATGATGGCTTAGGAGTTAGATACTCAAATGTTTCAATAATATCTTTTGTCAACTCTTACCAATTTCCTATCTAACGACGTAGCTCGAATGGATATACCAAGCGTGCACACAACCTTGCAAGTTGGAATAGAACTTATGCACCCATAGTGAAGGAAGCAAGGATTCTAGGCCTACCATCCAGGATATCTCACACTCCTGGATGTGGAATGAGGTAAACTCTTTCCCATGATAGCTACATATTTTAGTGAAAAGAACGATAACTAGATCCTACCAATCTAAGAACACAGATGCTAATCAAACACCACGATCAATAAGATGAAAGTAATTTGCAAGAATAACTTTATATAAACCTTTCGCAAACAAATGAGCAGCAATATCATATATTATTATTAAACTCAATGCAATATGTTGGTGTAATTATGGGTTTGCACACTTTTCTCGATTTTCCATGCTTCACTTTTCCTCAAAAACATTTTATTGGCTCAGAGCTGGTGATTTGCAACTCATTTTTTCAGTTGGATGCTTTCAAATGCCCTCATTGTTGTTATTTTGCCCTAAATTGAAGTAAAATCCAAGTTCCCCCATTTGTGCCCGATTTATTCATTTTCATGGTCATGTACCATTTTCTCCTTTGCCAAATCGTGATATAGCTCAAAATTGATCAAATTGTGAGTTTGTGCAAGTGTTTCGCCAATACCAAGGTCACAAATGATGTCAAGAGATGATTCAGTTTGTTTAAAATGAAGAATTCTGCCTTCCCTGTCAAAAAAATCGGTTTCTAGGGCATTCCCTGAATTTTTCACATTTTGACGTGCTCTTGGGCCGTCAAATTTATCATTGTAAACTCTATGCTGAAGTTTCAGGTTTCTATTGGCCGAGGATGTTCGGAAAAAATGTTATAACTTGTCAAAATTTCAATTTTTGGTGAAGGGAGAATTTGCTCCGCAGCCCTGCATTTTCCTAGTGTGCCTACGTGGCATGATTTGATTGGACAGATGGAGCAGTGAGTGGTGGAGGTCACTTAAAAATTTTGCCTTCATTTTTTGCAAATTTCTCAAAATCAAATTTATGCCCGAAGGCCCGCAGTGAATGGCATGGTGACACGTGGTCGGGAGGGCTAGGTGGATGACGAAGGACTTGGAAAATTTTGATGTTTTTTGGCTCAAGGTGTCAGAGGAAAAATTTTGCCCGTGAGCCCACGACCAATGGGAAGGTGACACATGTCCAAGAAAGTTAGCATGTGAAAGGGGTGGAATTTGTGAAAATTTTGAAGTTTTTAACTTCAAAATGTTGAAGTTAAAATTTTTCCCACAAACCCGCGCCCAATGAGAAGTGGACACGTAGCATAGTGATGTTGAAAGGAAAAGCGGGGAGTTAGAATTTTTTTGAAGTTTTTGGCTTCAAATTGCTAGGGGAAAATTTTGATCCGGAGGCCTGCACCCAATGAAAGGTGGACACGTGTCTAGGAAAGGCCATATTAGGGGGTAGAAGTTTTGAAGACTTTGAAGTTTTAACTTCAAAGTGCCAAAATCAATTTTTTCCCATAGGCCCGCAACCAGTAGAAAGCAGACACGTGTCCGGGAGGAGAAATGGAAATGGGGGGCCAATGAAAGTTTTTGTGAATTTTTCCCTTGGTATAAATGGCAAAAAATAAGGATTGGCTCCACAGCCAATCATTTTTGAACACGTGTCGGGAGGAGAAATGGAAATGGGGGGCCAATGAAAGTTTTTGTGAATTTTTCCCTTGGTATAAATGGAAAAAAATAAGGATTGGCTCCGCAGCCAATCATTTTTGAACACGTGTTAGGGAGGCAAGATGGAAGAAGGGGCCGAAGGAGAAGTTCGTGAATTTTTGCCCCTATGTTTAAAGGGTAAAAAATGCAAGGTAGTCCCGCGATCAATGGAAGGAGGACACATGTCCATGATAGCAAAGGGAGCGGGGATTTGGGAATGGTTGGGATTTTTTGCCTTTGGAGGCAAAAATCTCAAAATCAAAAATAAATCCACCAAGGAGCGATGAGGAAAAATTGAAGGTGTCCCCCGCATCCAATCAGGGGGCGACACGTGGCAGAAGGAGCAGTGGGTGTTCGGGCCCATGGAGGTTTTTGAGAAAATTTTCCTTTTCTCAAAAAAGGAGAAAAATTCATAAAGTTGGCCCATGCGGTTCTTGGTGGGGCCCACAGGAGGACACGTGGCGTGTCCAGGGGCTCGTGGGGAAAATATTCAAAATTTTCCCCAAGGTTGAAAAAGTTTTAAAATGCATTTTTGAAGGCAAAAGTGCAGTCCAATGGTATTTGGGTGTGTGTCCCACCTTATCTAAAGACAAAAGGAGAATATTCGAGATCCCATCTGACACGTGGAGGGCAGAAATTTAAAGTTGATTTTAATCAACGGTTGCTGTGCATTCTCATTTTTGGGCGCCATGGAAGCTCCAGGAAGCTTGGATTCATCATTTCTTCACCAAATCACATGAAATTTTATATGAATCTACATCCCCTTGGCCCTCTAAGTGTAATGAAATCATTCATTTGAGCTATTTGGTGCCCTATAGTGATTTTCATGAAATATTTTCCTCAGCCCGTGAAAAACACGTAAAAGGTAAAAAATGAAAAGTTCAGAGTTAAAAATGACGAGAGTAAAAGGTGAAAAATGATTGCAAATGCATGCTGGCATGGTGGAATGCCAAAAACATGACCCTGGGATGGATAAGGATCCGAGTTCATGCAATATTTTAAAATATTTGTGCATCCCTGGCAATATGCGAGCTATTTTACAGTTTTATATCATTTTTCATCAAATGGATAGGGTTTTGTAACAAATTTGATCCCTTTGGCATATTATTTGCTTGGGATGCAAGGATCCAAGTTGGCATAGGGTATATGATGTATTTTGAGGGCATTTTGTAAGTCTGGTTGAGAATTTTGGAGAAAAGAGAAGAAATTTCACAGGAAAAAATGGAAGAAGTCCATTTCCTTTTGGAGAAACTGCCTGAGAGCCATTTTAATTCCTATTTGCATCAAATGTTCATCATGTTGAGTTGGTTTCAGCTGTAAAGCCATCAAAAAGCTTTGAGATTGTTTAAATAACATTCCCTTGCTGATATATTTGATCAAATTCTTGGATTAACTGGTTTTATCTCTTGGAAAAGCTTGCATGCACTTGTATTTCAGTATGTTTTCAATTTGTGTTTCATGCTCATGTTGCAATCTTGTGTTTGGGATCTTTATTGGTCATACATGGTCTCATTTCTTGTAGAGGGTTTGAAGGCATCTGCAATCTTCCATTCAGAAGAGCATTCATTTGAGTGGAGATAAACAGATTTAAATCCATCTTACCTTCCTTGTAAATTGAGGGTATTTACAAACCTTTGGGTGTACCTTAGGACATGATCTAACAAGGGGTTCTGAATGCTTTATTGATATTTTTCTTCAAGCCTTTGTGGCAGGCTATCAAATTTTGTATGGAATAGTGCAGATTTGGGCATCCATTGTGCACACATCCTGGTTGAAAGAGCACTTCAAATTCATTGAAACATTTCTGTTGTTTAGGTGTTGTAATTCTTTTGCAAGGTTTCCCAAAGAAGGTGATGATTTCTAGCTACTCTTGTTCCAAGGTCTCTCATCAGAATTTCATTTTAAACTAACTCATCCTACCTACAATACCCCTACATCTGCATTGTGTGTCCACAAAAGAATTCAATCCTTTCACAAAAATGCACAAGGTTGATCAGGGTTTTATCATGTCTTTAGCAGACTCTAGCTTTGTTTTGAGAACATTTCCATCATTTAGTAGTGACAACTCCTTTGAGTTTGGATAATGGATATTTGATCATGTTTTCACAAAGCTTCCTCCACACCATATGCAAAACACAAGGATATCTTCATCTCCTTACCACATAGGGGCTGCAACATAGGTTCTCTTACCTTGGTTGATAGGCACAACCTAAAATAGTGAGGGTTAGATCAAAACCCTCATGAAGGTGCTATCCACTCCCTCAATTCTTGAATGCAAACAAGTAGATAGGTGTGATCCCGGCTACAAATGACATACAAAACATCTATCTATCCTTGAGTGTCTTGTGCAGATTCATGATGTTGTTCAAGTTGTGAAGGAGATTAAATCTAGATACCAACACCCGAGTGGCGCCATTGCCGGGGACTTCTTGCAAATTCTTGGTGGTTTTGAAGTACTTGAAAGGTTTGAGCATTTGTATGATCAAGTATTTGAGCTGTTATATTATTGAGATATCATTTCATACTTCAGATCTGGATGTTTGGGTAAGAAAAATTCAAACTCAGCCTGCTCTCCTCATCTACCAGCAATTTATGTGATTTGGATGCACTATTTTTGGTTGAATTAAGAAGAAGAAAATCTGATTTGTAAATCCCTACAAGTTTTCAGTATAGCATGCATTTGACAAAATATTTTTGAGTGCTTTCTTGCACAACTAAGGTGAAAATCCTTGGTGGCAACTCCATGTTGTTGGGATCTTGAAATACCAGTTGTCTAATACATTTTTATCATTTGAAACTTGTTGTTTAAATCTGTCAAACTGGAGGGAAGGAGATCCCTCTTCATCAAGGACTCTTCTAAGAAGTTTCTCACCGAATCAAGAAGCTCAGAACTAGAAGGAAGAAAAGTGTGGAAAGTGGTTGGTGATTTGGTTGCAAGGAAAGGAATCCCCATAGTTGAATTTGAAGGAGAACAACCTGTCATTGAAGATTATAATTCCTCTTCAAGTAGATCTGATTCAAGCAATCTTCTTGCTGATTTTCATTCTCCATCAGGTGAGGGACCTTCTTGTGTATTTAAAAAACTTGCTCCTAAATCTGCTCCTATAGTTTCTAAGTTTGCTAAAGTCTATCAAGAGAGAGAGCCTTTGGGGGGTTGTCATTTTAGAGATCATTCATCTATTCCAATCAGACCCATTACTACTCCTCATTAGCTTGTTTCACCTCCAAGATCACCCCCACCAAACAATATGGCTCAACCTAGACCTCCATTTGTTGTAAACACATTTGGTCCTATAAATTTTGGAGGAATGGATGGTTATCCAAATGCTGTCCCACAGGATGTGAGAAATAGATTACCAAAATTCCAAGGTAACAATGCCATAACTGGAGATCAACACCTCAAACTCTTTGTTAACATGATGGAAGACTTTGAAATAGAATTTGAGGATGTGTATATCAAGTTGTTTATCCATACACTTGAGGAAGATGCAAGAGATTGGTATAAAGCTCTTCTGATAACTCTATTGATTCGTGGACTGAGATGAGTAATGCATTCAGATTACAATATGGAGACAAAACAGATCCAAGGTTCCTTCTATCCGAGTTTGAGAACATCAAGAAGAACCCTAATGAGACCGTTCATGATTTCAATACAAGGTTTAATAAGACATTGAGAAGGCTACCTGTAATTTTGAGGCCTTGTGATGAATCTTGCTTGATCAAATATGCAGATGCATTTGATAAAAAGGAAGCCTATTACTTGAGAGACAAAAATCCTACAAACTTGAGGCAAGCTTTCACCATGGCACTTCAAATTGAAAATAATATTAAAGCTGTTGGTAAACCACTTAAGAGGGATGGTGTGAAGTTGATAAACCCTGAGAAGCCTTAAACTAGCAAGGGTGCTGATTTGGAGGATGTTGTCAAGACTTTGGAAGGGGTTGTCAAAGAAATTTCCTACAAATTAGCCCGGCTGAGAAAGGAATTGGGCAAATTTCACAAGGACTAGCAAAGAACTCAAAACCATGATAGATTTGGAAATCATCCTAGGGGTGATCAAAGACAAGATGACAGAGGTAAGGGGCTTATTGGATCTGTAAATAGACAACCCCAAGCACGTGAAAATAGAGTGGTGCCTGACCCTCTGATTGCAAGATTTTCTACTGTTCAAGAAGTGGCTGATATGGATTGGTGTGACAGATGTTTTCTTCCTCATCCGCTATGTGAAATGGACCAGCAAGATATAGATGATGATAATGAGAATGAAATGGATGATGAAATTTGTATGATGGGCAACTCTTCAGGCTCACAACAAGCAACAACATCAATAGATGTGATAAGTGCAAGGACTGCTGCAACCTTTTGGGATTGCATAAAGAGGGTACCATTTCTTTCTCTTCCTCAAACTCATGATGTAGATGTAGTTCAGGCCTTTGAAATTCCTAATAATGAATTTGAATACCTAAGGGCTTTAATGATCAAGAAGTATGATGGTGGTATTCCTTCGGAGGAAGATAGACAATTGTTAATGAATGTTGTGGTTGGTCAAGAAAAGGAGTACAATACTAGAAGTAAAGTTATTAGAGGAGCTGGTCCTCAAGCCAAGCCAAAGACACCCTTGCTCACAAGCATTCCCAAAGATAATCATAGAAGAGAAATAGTTGCTAAGAACCATGTTGTCCCATGTAAAAATATTAGTCCTCTTCATGCCCAATCTGCCAAGAATACTTCTCCATCTGATGAACCTTCTTGTTTCCCTTCCAATGATATTTTGCCAAAGAATGTTCCATATGATATAGCCTAGGTATTGAACCAAATTAAAGTGAGTGTTCCCATTATTAAATTTCTCAGAATTCCTGAACACAAGAAAAGAGATTTTGAATACTTGGGATTAAAAGAAGAAAAGATTATACCAAGCAAAAATGTCAATGTTGTTGAGAGTCCTCTTCAAAGCGTTGCTGGCCCTGAAACACCACCACTAATGGAAGATCTTGGAGAGGCACCTGAAGTGTATTTGGGGACATCCTTGGTTGATTCCTAATTGAATGTTGATCCATTCTTCACAACTTTTCTCATCAAAGGTAGGTTGCTTCACAATTGCATGTTTGATTCCGGTGCATCATGTAATGTTATGCCTCTAGAAGTTATGAATGAATTGGATATCAAGGTGACAACATCATATGGAAAGTGTACAACCATGGATTCAAGGGAAGTTCTAGTTTTTAGATGTGTGAAGGGTTAGTAGTGAAACTTGCAGCCTATCCTGGGTAAGAATTTAAAACTTGATGTTGTAATTGTTGATTGCCCGCCAAATGGGGTATGCTTTTGTCAAGAAAGTGGGCTGCAAGTGTTAGTGGTAGTGTTCAAATGGACATGTCCTATGCCACCATTCCCATTGAGGGCAGCCTTGTCAAACTCTATGGTGAAAATAAGATGTTACACTTGATTGAGGATCCCAACAATGCTTCTTATGAAGTGTTGTTTGCTAATGTAGATGTTGACAATTTCATTGGTTTTGCTGATGGAAAAGAGAATAAGATGGACAAATGAGAGTGCCTTGGTATGGTAGGTTCTCCATGGACATTACTGTTTGATGGAGTTTTCTCCAAAGTTGGAAATGGTGTTGGTATAGTGTTGGTTTCCCCTAGTTTAGAAGAGTTTCCTTTTTCCTTCAACCTCAATTTTGAATATACTAACAACATTGCTGAGTATGAGACATTATTATTGGGATTAAGGATTGCATGGAAGTATGGAGTAAAAGATATTTTTGCTAAAGGAGATTCAGAGTTGGTTGTCAAGCAAGTAAGAAAGTTGTATGCTACAAAAAATCAGCGTATGAAGCAATATAAGCATGTTGTTTGGGACTTGATTGAAATGTTTGATTCCTTTAACATTGTTTACCATGATAGAAGTCTTAATGTTGCTGCTGATCAGCTGGCTGTTCTTGGTTCTAAGTTTGATAATTGCACCATTTCACCTTTTTGTGAATATGATGTTGAAGTGCTAACAAGGCCAATTTATCCCGGATAATGTGAAACATTGGCAGATTTTTGATGATGATGCACAAGTGTTGAGATTTTTACAATGCCAAGGAGATTTTGTTGGTTAGAATATTGATTGGGAACCAATGGTGTGCATGAATGAAGGTAGAGAAACTTTGTTTGACAAGGATATTATACAATTGAAAACAAATACCATTCCTAAGGGTCTTGTTGCACTTGAATCCAATTTTAGCAATGTTGATTGCATCATTAATAGAAAGATGTCTGCTTCAAGGGATGTGGAAGAAAAATTTGGGAACTAAAGACAAACCAAGGAATATCTGGTTGGGTAGTCATCTCAGCAAAGAAGAAAAATAGTCCTATGCCCAACTTTTAAAGAAATATCAAGACTGCCTTGCTTGGTCTTATTCAGAGTTGAAGGCATATAGAGAAGATTTGTTTCAGCATGAGATCCCTCTTGAGGCTAAAGCCAAACCATTTAGACAAAAACAAAGGCCTATTAACCCACTACTTTCCATGAAAATGCAAGAAGAGTTGAAGAAATTGAGAGATGGTGGCATCATTCAGCCTACTAGATACTCTTCTTGGGTTGCCAACCTTGTGCCAGTTAGAAAGAAGAATGGAGATATCAGACTTTGTGTGGATTTTAGGAATCTAAACAAAGCATCTATGAAGGACAACTATCCTTTGCCAAATATGGAGAATATGCTGCAGCTTGTGATAGGGTCAGAAATGCTTTCTACTTTGGATGGTTTCTCCGGATACAATCAAGTAGTTGTCAAAGAATCAGAAAGACTTAAGACAACCTTCACTACTCCTTGGGGAACTTATGTTTTTGTAAGGATGCCTTTTGGATTGATGAATGTTGGGGATAATTTTCAAAGGGAAATGGATGTTGCCTTTGCTGGTTATATCAATGAGTTTATTGTAGTTTACCAAGATGATGTGACTATTTTTTCAAGACAACGAGTAGACCATTTGCAACACCTAGAGAAGATGCTGATCAGATGTAGGGAGTATGGCATTTCACTTAATCCAAAGAAGTGTCATTTTGGTGTGCCAAAATCCAAGTTTCTGGGGCATATTGTATCTAAAGAAGGTGTTATGATAGATCCTGAGAGAGTGGAAGCAATCAGCAAGGTGCCTATTCCAAGAACCAAGAAGGGTATTCAATCTTTCTTTGGCCAAATCAATTTCATTAGAAGGTTTGTCTCCAATTTTGCTGAGTTGACTCTTCCAATCACAAGCATGCTAAGAAAGGATCAGGTTATTAAGTGGGAAAAGGCTTCCATCCAAGATTTTGAAGGGATAAAGGATGCACTCAAGCATGCACCTGTTTTGGCAGCTCCAAACTATAAGATGCCTTTCCAAATCTTCTCTTTTGCATCTAAATTTACTATTGCTTCAGTTTTGCTACAAAAGGATGAAAATGGAGTGAGAGGCCTATTGCTTTTTTAGCAAGGCTTTTACAAGTAGCTGAATTGAGGTACACAATTATGGAGAAACAAGCATTTGCATTAGTAAAAGCAACAAAGATTTTCAGGCCCTATATTTTGAGTTCAAAGGTTATTGCTTATGTTCCCACACCATGGTTAAAGACATCTTATCTAACATGGAAATATCAAGCAAGAGATGTAGATGGGTTAAAAATTACAAGAGTATGATATGGATATCCAAACAACAAAGCTGGTAAGAGGTTTAGGTCTTGCCAAACTCATGGCCGAGAGTAATTTTAGAATGTAGAAGTGAATCAGCTAGGGAAGAAAGGGAAAATCTCCTTGAAAATTGATGATTTCGAGTGGTACAAGGATGTGGTCTATTACCTCAAGCACTTATGCTGTCAAAGTCACTTAAATAAAAATTAGAAAAGAGCCCTCAAGTGGCTTCTCAAAAATATGTCATAACCAGACCTTGGGCTGGCTTGGAAGAAACCCCAAGGTTCCTCTTGAAATGCATAATCGAAGATGAAGCTCCCAAGTTGATTGCTGATTTCCATGGGGAGTTTGTGGAGGAAATTTTTTTGGGAGAGTGACATCACATAAGATTTTAAGAGCTGGTTATTGGTGGCCAACTCTTTTCAAAGATGCAAAACCGATTGGTTAGTAGGTGTGATAGTTGCCAATGTTTTTCAGGAAGATTGAAGGCTTGTGCTCCCTTCCTTTCGCAGCCTGTATCGATTGAAGCTCCTTTCAAACAATGGGGAATGGATTTTATTGGTGAGATTTTAGATCCTTCTAGTGTTGGTTATAAATGGATCCTTGTAGCAACTGATTATTTTACAAAATGGGTTGAGGCAATTCCATCTAGAAAGGCAACACACCAAGTGGTAATGGATTTCTTGCTGAATCATATCATATGTAGATTTGGGGTTCCATTTAAGATTGTGTCTGATAATGCTATGTGTTTTAGAGCAAGCCTTTGATGGCAATGTGCAATGAATATGGGATAAATCTGACCTATTCTTCAAACTACAACCCACAAGGGAATGGGCAAGATGAATCAAGTAACAAAAATTTCTCAAGATCATTAGAAGAACCTTGGAAATCAACAAGAAGAAGTGGGGAGAACAGTTGAAATTTGTAGTTTGGGCTGATAGGATAACTCCAAAAAGAGCAACTGGTAAAAGCCCATTTGAACTGGTGTATGGAACTCAGGATTTGCTACCATTACACCTGCAATTATCCACTTTTCAGTTTTCCCAACAGTTGGAAGATCAAGAACATGGCCCATATGAATCAAGAATCAATCATATCATTGAGTTGGATGAAGAAAGGAGAGCTTCTCATCAAAGGCATGTCAAGTTTAGGGAGAAATTGAAGAATTTGTTTGATAAGAAGGTCACCCCTAGAGCTTTCAGTGTTGGAGATCTAGTTTTGTTGTGGGATAGTAGGCATGAAGACAAGGGAAAGCATGGAAAATTTGATGCTCTCTGGATGGGCCCTTATGCCATTGATATCAGGATTGGAGAAAATACATTTTTTCTCAAGGATTTGGATGGGGATTTGTTGGAGCTACCTATTAATGGTAGACATTTAAAACACTTTTTGGATTAAATCCCCAAAGGAGGTATGCACAAGTTGTACATTTTGTATAGCCCTTGTTTTTTTTTTGTCTTTTCCTTGTTCTTGCTGTTGTTGGCTTGTGGTTTTCCCTTTTGTCCTTGGCAACCATTGTTGGTGTGGTTTTCTCGGTCTATTTTTGGTGAAAATTCTAGTTTTTGGGCTGCTATGCATGTTTTGACTCCTTGCCCAATGGATTTTTGGCACTTGGTCTATGTTGTGATCTTGTGGCACTCACTGGGAGTGCCCATCCCTAAGAAAGAGCCAATGTTGGTGCAATTTATGGGTTTGCACACTTTACTCTATGATTTTCCATGCTTCACTTTTGCTCAAAAACATTTTATTGGCTCGAGCTAGTGATTTGTAACTCATTTTTTTCAGTTGGATGCTTTCAAATTCCCTCATTGTTGTTATTTCGCCCTTTTTGAAAAAATTCAAGTTCCCCCATTTGTGCCCCGATTTATTCATTTTAATGGGATGTACCATTTTCTCCTTTCCAAATCATGATAGAGCTGAAATTGATCAAATCGTGAATTTTTGCAAGTGTTTCCCCAATCCCAAGGTTAAATGATGTCAAGAGATGATTGATTGTTTGTTTAAAATGAAAATTCTACCTTCCTTGTCAAAAAAATCGGTTTCTAGGGCATTCCCTGAATTTTTCACATTTTGACGGGCGTGCTCTTGGGCCATCAAATTTATCATTGTAAACTCTATGCTGACGTGGTAGGTTTCTATTGGCTGAGGATGTTCGGAAAAATGTTATAACTTGTCAAATTTTCAATTTTTGGCGAAGGGAGAATTTGCTCCGCGGCCCCGCATTTTCCTAGTGTGCCTACGTGGCATGATTTGATTGGACAAATGGAGCAGCGAGTGGTGGAGGTCACTTAAAAATTTTGCCTTCATTTTTTGCAAATTTCTCAAAATCAAATTTCTGCCCGAAGGCCCGTAGCGAATGGCATGGTGACACGTGGCGCAAGAGGGTCAGGCGGATGGCAAAGGACTTGGAAAATTTTTGATGTTTTTTGGCTCAAGGTGTCAGAGGAAAAATTTGGCCCGTGAGCCCGCGACCAATGGGAAGGTGACACATGTCCAAGAAAGTTAGCATGTGAAAGGGGCGGAGTTTGTGAAAATTTTGAAGTTTTTAACTTCAAAATGTTGAAGTTAAAATTTTTCCCGCAAACCCGCACCCAATGAGAAGTGGACACGTAGCACAGTGATGTCGAAAGGAAAAGCAGGAGTTAGAAAAATTTCAAAGTTTTTGGCTTCAAATTGCTAGGGGAAAATTTTGATCCGGAGGCTTGCACCCAATGAAAGGTGGACACGTGTCTAGGAAAGGCCATATCAAGGGGCAGAAGTTTTGAAGACTTTAAATTTTTAACTTCAAAGTGCCAAAATCAATTTTTTGCCTGCAAGACTACAACCAATAGAAAGCAGACACGTGTCCAGGAGGAGAAATGGAAATGGGGGGCCAATGAAAGTTTTTGTGAATTTTTTCCCTTGGTATAAACAGAAAAAAATAAGGATTGGCTCTGAGCCAATCATTTTTGAACACGTGTCTGGGAGGAGAAATTGAAATGGGGGCCAATGAAAGTTTTTGTGAATTTTTTCCCTTGGCATAAATGGAAAAAAATAAGGATTGGCTCTCGCAACCAATCATTTTGAAAACGTGTTAGGGAGGCAAGATGGAAGAAGGGGCTGAAGGAGAAGTTCGTGAATTTTTCCCCTATGTTTAAAGGGTAAAAAATGCAAGGTAGTCCCATGATCAATGGAAGGAGGACACATGTCCATGATAGAAAAGGGAGTGGGGATTCGGGAATGGTTGGGATTTTTTTCCTTTGGAGGCAAAAATCTCAAAATCAAAAATAAATCCGCCAAGGAGTGATGAGGAAAAATTGAAGGTGTCCCCCCGCATCCAATCAGGGGGCGACACGTGGCAGAAGGAGCAGTGGGTGTTCAGGCCCGCAAAGGTTTTTGAGAAAATTTTCCTTTTCTCAAAAAAGGAGAAAAATTCATAAATTTGGCCCGCGGTTCTTGGTGGGGCCCACAGGAGGACATGTGGCGTGTCCAGGGGGCTCGCGGGGAAAATATTCAAAATTTTCCCGAGGTCGAAAAAGTTTTAAAATGCATTTTTGAAGGAAAAGGTCTAGTCCAATGGTATTTGGGCGTGTGTCCCACCTCATCCAAAGACAAAAGGAGAATATTCGAGATCCCATCTGACACGTGGAGGGCAGAAATTTAAAGTTGATTTTAATCAACGGTTGCGTTGTGCATTCTTGTTTTTGGGCGCCATGGAAGCTCTAGGAAGCTTGGATTCATCATTTCTTCACCAAATCACATGAAATTTTATATGAATCCGCATCCCCTCGGCCCTCTGAGTGTAATGGCATCATTCATTTGAGCTATTTCGGTGCCCTATAGTGATTTTCATGAAATATTTTCCTCAGCCCATGAAAACATGTAAAAGGTAAAAATGAAAAGCTGCAGAGTTAAAAATGACGAGAGTAAAAGGTGAAAAATGATTGCAAATGCATGCTGGCATGTGGAATTCTAAAAATGTGACCCTAGGATGGATAAGGATCCAAGTTCATGCAATATTTTAAAATATTTGTGCATCCCTGGCAATATGCGAGCTGTTTTACAATTTTATATCATTTTTCATCAAATGGATAGGGTTTTGTAACAAATTTGATCCCTTTGGCATATTATTTGCTTGGGATGCAAGGATCCAAGTTGGCATAGGGTATATGATGTATTTTGAGGGAATTTTTAGGTCTGGTGGAGAATTTTGGAGAAAAGAGAGAAGAATTTTCACAGGGAAAACTGGAAGAAGTCCATTTCCTTTTTGGAGAAACTGCCTGAGAGCCATTTTAATTCTGTTTGCATCAAATGTTCATCATGTTGAGTTGGTTTCAGCTATAAAGCCATTAACAAGCTTTGAGATTGTTTAAATAACATTCCCTTGCTGATATATTTGATCAAATTCTTAGATTAACTAGTTTTATCTCTTGGAAAAGCTTGCATGCACTTGTATTTCAGTATGTTTTCAATTTGTGTTTCATGCTCATGTTGCAATCTTGTGTTTGGGATCTTTATTGGTCATACATGTTCTCATTTCTTATAGAGGGTTTTAAGGCATATACAATCTTCCATTCATAAGAGGATTCATTTGAGTGGAGATAAACATATTTAAATCCATCTTACCTTCCTTGTAAATTGAGGGTATTTACAAACCTTTGGGTGTACCTTAGGACATGATCTAACAAGGGGTTCTGAATGCTTTATTGATATTTTGCTTCAAGCCTTTGTGGTAGGCTATCAAAGTTTGTATGGAATAGTGCAGATTTGGGCATCCATTGTGCACACATCCTGGTTGAAAGAGCACTTCAAATTCATTGAAACATTTCTGTTGTTTAGGTGTTGTAATTCTTTTGCAAGGTTTCCCAAAGAAGGTGATGATTTATAGCTACTCTTGTTCCAAGGTCTCTCATTAGAATTTCATTTTAAACTAACTCATCCTACCTATAATACCCCTACATCTGCATTGTGTGTCCACAAAAGAATTCAATCCTTTCACAAAAATGCACAAGGTTGATCAGGGTTTTATCATGTCTTTAGCAGCTCTAGCTTTGTTTTGAGAACATTTCCATCATTTAGTAGTGACAGCTCCTTTGAGTTTGGATAATGGATATTTGATCATGTTTTCACAAAGCTTCCTCCACACCATATGCAAAACACAAGGATATCTTCATCTCCTTACCACATAGGGGCTGCAACATAGGTTCTCTTACCTTGGTTGATAGGAACAACCTAAAATAGTGAGGGTTAGATCAAAACCCTCATGAAGGTGCTATCCACTCCCTTAATTCTTGAATGAAAAAAAGTAGATAGGTGTGATCCCTGGCTACAAATGACATACAAAACATCTATCTATCCTTGAGTGTCTTGTGTAGATTCATGATGTTGTTCAAGTTGTGAAGGAGATTAAATCTGGATACCAACACAATACATTGATATTTGTCCTTTCTATAAAAGGTAAGGAATAACAATCTAAGAACCAATCAAGGTCGTAGATCAAGCCATAAATCAAGGAAATAACTAGTCAATACCATAGATTAAGGAAAGAACTATACCTAACAACTAGATAATATCTCCTAATATCTAAATAAGATAAAAGAAATATCCACACACATAAGTGGGTGAGGATAAATACAATAAAGGTAAATAAATTACCTAGGTGAACATGAGCTAAGGTAAATACCTACTCTAACACCCCTCCTCAAGTGAAGCTAGGGGCCAAAATAGAAGTGGCATGCATGTACATAGTATGAGTCCCAACAACTAGGCCTTATGAGGTACTCATGTACAATAAGCGGGAAAAGGGACATTGCAAGGTCCCCAAAACTTGTAACAACAAAGTAAAGAGAGTAAATACCCACTCCAAGGAATCCCAAGAATCTTGGCTCAAAAACTCATACAATGCTTTGAAGAAGTTTGGTGTGCACTGTGGTCCGAATCCACTGCTCGATCATAGAACTCAAAAATAACTCGATACTAGGCTTCACTAGAATAGCTCCATACAAGGAGAATGTCAATGAAGTGATGTCAAAAGTGCCAAAAACACTAAACATAATTCGATGAACTGCTACAAATAGGTGTGCCACAATCCAAGAACAAAAATCAAAGCAACAAGGCAAGGACACAAAATCCAGAGTGTCATGATCCAATAAAAGCCAAGGTAACAAGGAAAGGACACAAAACCTGAAGAAGAAGGATCAACACCACACCCTCCCATACTACTGAATGGGTGGAGTGGTGCTACAATTCTGTATGAGTCGTCAAAACAACTACTCAAACAATGAAAAAATAAAACTAGAATGCACTAGAATAGATCCCCTACAAGAGATACTATCAACATGTGAAAAGTGTCAAAAATATAGATACAAAATCTCTCAACAAACAAGAGAGATACACTATACCTGCTAAAGAAAAATTCTCAAAACAAGGAGCATTACAATGCAAAAGGTATAGAAAGTGGAGCAAGAGGCCGAATGGTGGAGGAGCCACACCTGTAGAGTCCTCTCAATGAATTCCTATGTCACCGCCATGAGTGATCATATATCCACCCCAAATCAACACAGATGGATGAAGAAGATGTCTACATATGACTTGGTGTAAAATGCACAATGGGTGCATGTAAAGGAATATCAGAATGTGTGTCAGGTTGATCATGTCTAACAGCTGAAATCCTAGGTTTCTCAATCTGAGTGAAGGTGTAGAACTCATGTGTTGCTCATGATCCTTAGAAAGAGTCGAGAAAACAAAAAAAGGAGTTCTATCAATGTGTGATCCCAATGAAGTATCTGGCTCAAAACCAATGTCATGATGAGAATTCCACTTAACATGTGGAATAGAGGAAATAATACCATGTGAATTTCTACCAATGACTCTACTAGTGAGACCCATATAACGGAGCATGCGAGAACTGAATGTAGTGGTATGTTTCTCAAAAATACATGCAAATTGAGCAGTAAGTCGGATACACAACATGTGGTATTGTAATAGGCACAGATGTGGAAGAGCATGTAGTAACAAGCTTCATAGGTGTATGAGCATCAAGAGCAGGAATAGACTCAAAGACTGAGATAAATGTCAGTGGGTTCTGGAGCAATAGCTGCAAGTGGACTAGGAGCATGGATATAGTTGTCCATAATATGATGGTGATGTTGTAGGCTAAAAATTTTGTTATGCGCAGAAATGTATTATCGTACCCTTATCATGAATGAGTGATTGTAGAAGAGAATTTCACTTCTTGAGTGATGTGATCTATTTTCTTCCAAAATTTTACAATATCCTCTTGAAGTCCACATACTTGGAGAAAAGCATATCATTATCGAATTCATGATAGATACAAAATGTAACTCCCAAAAGTTTAGGACGATGGGCTCATTCGAAGTTGCGTCCATAATTGATTACAACACTCCTCCATATTTGGCACTTTATAATTATAGTGCAAGTCTCAAAATAAATATTTCCAATGGAAATAACACGAAAAAACAAGCACTTTTGCAAAAAAATGACACTCAAAACCGAGTTACCGATCAAAAGTTACAAGCTTTTTAATATTTTGCTCTATTATTTATTTTAGTTCCCACTAAAACAAAATAAATTATTGTTGCCTTCACCACACAAATAAAATTCAAAGGGGGCTGAAGTTAATCACCTAATAGTAGAGAATCACAAGCTTTAAGCCCTCATATGACCAAGGGCTTAGGATGTTAATGGGTGACACAGATGCCTTTATATAAACCTTTGCAAACAAATGAGGAGTAATATAATATATTATTATGAAACTCAATGTAATACATTGAGAATAGGCCTTGATTAAATAGGAAAGGAATAACAATCTAAGAACTAGTCAAGGTCGTAGATCAAGCCATAAATCAAGGAAATAACTAGTCAATACCATATATCAAGGAAATAACTATACCTAATAACTAGATAATATCTCCTAATATCTAAATAAGATAAAAGAAATATCCACACACATAAGTGGGTGAGGATAAATACAATAAAGGTAAATAAAGTACCTAGGTGAACATGAGCTAAGGTAAATACCTACTCTAACATTTAGATGGTGCATTACTATGGAGAAACCTAACGAGAGAGCATGATTCTCACTTTGCACCACTCTAGAAGGTTGTCTCGATGGGTCACCCACCAATGCATTGTTATCCCATGTAAGGTATAAGTAAGCATATTCCTCCTATCTACTTTACATGTACATCGGACTTCCATCGCGCGTAAAAAGACATCGTGGTTTCCTTCCCCAAAGTGTAACTCAATAACTTCCTTCCTCCTAGGTGCCTAACTAAGTGTGCTCTTACCACTCTAGTCTCAATATCCTTCACTTATCTTCCAACCAACTCATAAGTCTCATGTGCCCAATTGTCACATGTAATGCTAGTCGTATCTCTCATGGATTGATCATCTTCCCACTAAATGAATCCCTCTCTTGATGTATGAATAAATTCGGGGTCCCCGATGGTTCACACATATATTTTGTCTAAATACTCTTCTCCTAAGGATTCCACATAGGCACAGACCTACCATATGTTATTAGAATAATGATGTGCTCCTTATTGTTCTTAAAGCTAATGTACCCCTTGTTGTAGTGTAAACCAATGTTATTCGTGTAACACCAAGGGCACCCAAGTAATGTTGGGAAATTGTCTACCTCAGCAAGTTCTAGAACCTCAAAATCATCAAGTAAACTTTTCCTCTTGAATTGTTATAGATGTATCCTTTAAAACCCCAATGGGCATAGCCTTTGTCCTATTTTCCATATACAACACATTTAAAGATGGCTGCAATGGAGGCCTCCCCATCTAATTGCATGCATCTAGGGTAAGGACATTAACATTTGTACTGTGTCAATCAAGTATGTTTCTTAAAATCCATCCATCAACCACCATGTTCAGTGTTATTTCCTTTTCATAATCAATATTGTGAGGAACTAGATTAGCATGTAAGACTTGTCTTTCACACTCACCTCTAGCACACGATACTTTTTCTCTTAGCCATTCTCCCAATAGAGGAATAATGTTCTCTTTGCACAAAATTTAACATAATTTCCTAACCTCATCCATATCCTTCTTGGGGACCTCAAGACTCTTCATCCTGCTCCAACTTCCATGATTGGTCCTTTAGAAATTGAATCTCCCCTTGCAGGATCCTAAGCACCTCCATGGTCTCTTGGTAAACCTCCTTCTTATGGCTTGGATCAGGATAATTTCTAGGTAATACTTCCTCTTGTGTAATGAGGGTCCTTTTCTTTGGTTCTTCCTGGTGTGTGTGGCTTCCACCCACGTAATTACTAAGACAGTTCCAACTCAAATTTATGTGCCACCCTAGGCATCCATAGAGGATCATCTCGCTTCACACTAACCATTCCCGTGCCCTTGTCCTTCTTTGATTCTGGCTCTCATATGTTCATATGTAACATCCTCATTTTAGACAATAGAACAAGTCAATTTTTTTTTTTTTGATAATTGCATCCTGGTTCTAAATACATAATTTAGAACTCACAATTCAAATAACCATTCATATAATAGATAACCATATGCAGCTGTAATGACTCGGAGTACCTCCGATCTATTCATTCCATGACTCGGTAATCTACCGATCTATTCATGAGAAATAAGAGTTGGCGTTTTTATTTAACACATCACTCTTGCGGTTCTCTTCCCTATTCTGGGATTCAGAATGCTCTGTCCAAGGAACCTAACTGAATAATTGTTACCATTATTCATCGGCATCTCATCCCTTAGACTAGGTGAATTAGGACAACGCAATCAGCAGCTTGTGATACTTTGGCCAAAGATTTGAAACATACTGCTTATGTCTCGTATTCCTTAACGGCATACTCGTCAATCGGAATACGTCCTTCACCCCATTCCCATGTTATGTAGAATTTCTTATACCGACTTACATCGGTCCCTTTTATCCCGCTTAATCACTCGGGAGTGGATTAGTAAGGTAACCACGTTATATGGATGCTCCCGAAGACTAGGGATAAGATGACATCCGGGTCAATCCTAATTAAACCAAAGTGTGTCAAGATACTCGAGTCTCCTAGGCAGCCATATAATGTGACCACATACCTAATCGGTCCAAAAGTAACATACGAGATCAAGTGTAAATCTTAGCGATCAATGCAAAGGGTGTCGTCATAAGTCACTGCATTGTTGTAACTTCGAGAAGATCCTAATCTTCTGGGAGGTACAACCCCTGCATTGACTTGTGCCGTCAACCTTTAAATCCACCTCGAAAATATCTACTTAATACAATGCGTTACGCACGTTGAGTTTAAATTATAATAAAGACGTTCCCTTAAGGTTAGCCTTTCCCAAACCCGGATTCCTCATCAAAGTATGATCTTTCTCAATTAAACCCACTACTGAAGATGAGTTATTAAGACCAAGGTCTCATCACGGAGCTCTTAGAATATATATGATTCTAAAACAACGGAATTGGTCCATATCTCATAAATTTCTCATGAGATAGCCATCCGAACCCCATTAGATTTATATCGGTTCTCATAACTGAATTTATATCATACTTAATAGCATCAAATATAAATGATTGAGAATCTAATTAAATGTTGTCTGTCATAATCGGGACTAGGGATTAATAATTTAATTCAGTTTGTTTAGTGTTCTGTTTAGGTATATTTTAATCCTATCTTCCAAAGAAGATTACCTAAATTTCAATTTAGCTTATGATAGAACATACAGAACTACTAAACAATCATAAGAATTCAGTCTTATATTCTTGCAAAGCTTACATTGATAATCACAAAAGTCTCCAAATTATATAATAATAACAATGCTCTTTAGATCATTTGAACCGAAGAAGGTCAAACTATCAAGATAAGAATATAGACACATAAGTAACAATATCAATTTCCATTCCTTCAGAACTAATCAAATACATTGTATGCATTCCGCATACTTGATACATTACTCAACTGAAAAAGGAACATCTTTCCTTATATGGTACATTTAAAAAATCAAGATGTAATTCACTTATAAATCAAATTTAATCAATCTGATTATCCTATCAGATCTGCATGCTTTTACCACTTACGGCAACCATCTGCAAAAATAGTCAACATGAGTCAGTTCGATGAACTGAGCATGATAAGCACTAACTCTTAAAACAATTGCAATCCATCAATTGTTTTCATTAAACACCCTGTTTAAATGAGATCAATTCACCAAACAAGTAAACATATTCAGACTATGCCTTTGTAATACAAAAATGACTACAAATGTGTAACTTTATCATCATTACAGAATAGTCCTAAACACTTCTCAAATATTTCATCAACATATTAGAAATCAAGAAGAACAAAAGTGTCCTAAGCAATTATTCATTGTAAATCCCAAGATGCACAAACATCAGGTAGTCATTATATTCAACTTAAAAAGAGGAATATCATATCAATCCTGAAACCGTCATTATGTAAAAACGATTACAGATGTTAGTTAAACAATTATATCAACTTATAATTTACAACAGAAGAGAAATAAACAATTGTACATATTTCCCTCTGAACTAGCTCATGACTGTACCATCTTTCCAAAAGCAAGGCATTCACTTAATACACATGCAAATAAATCAGTCGAGTCCATCATCAGCACCACTGTTTTAAAACTTACAACAATGCAACTACAGTACAAAGTAGCTCCCATGCCAAACAACGGTGTCTATCTACCAAGCGGACTCGAAGCGACCTCACGCAAAGCGACAAGCAAGAAGACAACTCTGCCGTTACTGTTTAGGTACAATTAACTCCTAAATTCATTCATACTCAAAAATGGATATCAAAGCAAGGAAGGCGTAACACGCCTACAATCCCAATAACAATCTACAGCCCCTTCAATCCTTTTCAACACCTTTGTAAGGCTTTTATACCCAAGGTCGAATTCAAAGGAAATCAATTGTTGCCACACCAACAAGAAACTCAAACTCCTTTGAGCAATGACATCTCCCTATGACTTAAGCAGAGAGAATTTTAAATGAAAACCACGCATCACGCATACCATATCAATCGGCATGTAATCTTAAAGAAAACACAACATAGAATATCATAGTTACTTCGAATGAAATCGAGTAGAAAGTATGGTATCATGACCTACTTCATAAAGCCATTATACAAGATGTCAAGCTATTCACGAGAAATCCAACAAGGCCAAATAAACATCACATGTTCAATCTAGAGGCTTATACGTAAAAGCAGTGACATAGACTACCACTCAAGGACTTTAAACTAAATCCAAAACAGTATTCAGCATATAGCTTTAGGCGAAGCCAAAAAAACAAGATATCATCCCATATTCAAGGAATCCACAGGTCAAATAATAGAGTAAACCCAACAAAGTCATAATTGAAGCGATACACTGTGTGTATCTCATCAAGAATTCAACCGAGTCCCAACAACGGTAAGATAAGATAAAAATAGTTAATGATTCTATCTATGCCAACTATAGTAAGCATTCAAAATCAAGTGTAAGCAAATCAAATACCGATTTCATAACAAGGAATTCAACCGAACCTCGTCAAAATTCTCGAACAAGCTTACACATAAGGAAACGTAAATGCATACCCTGTGGGGTCTGTACCAAAATTTATTACAAATAACAGAGGTCGATTTATGACTGTTACTTCTACAAGACTCCCACGAATTCAATTTATCAATATTCAAGATGTATCTAATTCCTCAACAACGGATCATAATATACGATTCTTGGAGAGGACTGCAAAGATTCGTTTCAATACAATAATCATATGTATTTATATATCAATACTATCAATGGGTTGAATCCCCATCACCTCCACGCAAGGAAAAACAACTCCAGAAGGTCGTAAATGAATACGTAACACAGTGAGTTACCTTTCACAATAACTATAAAATTTTATAACGAAACCAAACCAGAATCATTATCACCACTAGATAACAACCACGACAGAGCTTATAAAAGAAAAAGGTCAATTAACTGAACAATCAAACAATGTCCATCAGTATCTCTTCCGACAGTTTCCACAACAAGCATTGACGACAAAAATCAACAAGCATAACAGTGGCCTGTACCCCTCACAAGAACAATTTATGGGCTCTCGCCGAGCAGGCCGAGCATACATTCTTTTCATATATTTCGCATATTTAAACCAGAATGCAAACACAAATAAATAAAGCCACAGTTCGAATTTAATAAACACCCATCAAAGGATAAATGAAAAAATTGAACCATCATGAAGATACAAAGTGCAAAATCACACAATGACATCCATAGAAAATCATCTATTTCCATAAATCATTTGAATAGAGTTGTTCTAATGAAATCACTTGAAAGAAAAGCAAGATTTTTAAAGGTTAGGGCCTAACATGCCTGGATATTTGCTCAAAATTCCGAAGCAGACCACTGAAAGAGCTCGGACTTCCTTTTCCTTTTCCAAGTTAGAGCGACCAACAAAATTTTGCTTTCCCCATGACATATATATTTTCCTTGCCAGAGAAAAGAGTTAGATAAGCTCATACTTGCCATGCAACACAAAGAAGACTGGTGCGAAGAACCAGTGAACAGGCAGAAGAAAAACCGAAATTCGCGATAAGCCAAACAAAACAACAACTTTCCACATTGCATGCCTTCTCGCGAATTCCGAGCTCGACTACCAAGCTCATTAATTGCATTTACTCCAAGTTTCCCGCTCAAACTCAACTGCCACCGACCGCCAAAGTTGGCGATAGACATATAAAATCTCAAGACCATTTTCAGTTTTGGCGACCTGCCACGTCGGCTTAGGTTAGCCGTTTCTAAAACCTCCGCCAATACCTGTCCTTCATACTTATCCATTGTATTTAATGACATAGAAAATGCCGCCCATGGTTCGCACCCCTCCATAGGTCCCCAAAATCCTTGTTCAATAGTTAGGTTAGTAACTTAGGTTAGAATTTAGGATAATACTTAGTCTAACCACTTTACACATAGATACTAACTTAGAACATTAGCTCTTAGCCTAGGTCTAGGTTAGATTAACACTAATCTAACCCTAGATTAAGTTTAGTTTTAGGTTACTAACATTAATAATTCGATCAGTCTAGATTCCGCACGCGCGAGAGAAAGACTTACAACATGCATTCTTGAGCGGGGTTAGCTCTGTTCGCCTTAGATACTGAGAATCTTATGTCATCGAATTATTACGGCCCACGATCGAGACCTTCCGGATATACTTCGATATCGGGTACCAATCCATTTCACATGATCAACCTGAGTTATACTTCGGACTAGTTTATTCAACGAATTCAGACCTTACAACCTGTGAAAGGTTTATAATTTTCTTTTAATTCATCATGAATAACTTAAAGCAATACTTGGATCAATTCCACTGATCCAAGGCTAGATCTTATAGATGGATAACTCTATAATTCATTCGATATCAGATTAAACTCGAGATGCAAAATGAAATAAATAAAAGAGTCTAATCATATTCAGACTCAATCAAAGATCTGTAATCTGCAAAGAAGATATACTACATATCAAGCATGACTTCTCAACCAAAGGAACACATCCTTTTTACAAAAGAAATCACATATCAACACTTGTATGCATAGGAGGAAGTAACACAGTTCAGGGTGTTACATCATACATCTTAGGTCACTCTTAATACTTATGCTTCTTTCCACACCAGACGCACTATAGAAAATCTGTACACTCTCGCTTCTAGTGTCTGTAGACCCACAATTGTAAAAATTTCCATGGGGAAATTGAATTTTTACTCCCCGTAACTACTACAACCTCTAAATCCTCTATGAATTCCTCTTCCTCAACCTCCTCCATCTACACACCCTTCATATTGACAACCTTCATTCTTAGAACTATGCCCAACACTATGCGGTGCACCCCACTATCAATATCATCATGAATTTGGTCTATCAATTGACATTCCTTCATGTCGTGAGTAGTGGACATAAAAATTTTATAATAAGAGGTCACATTCTTGCTGATTGTGCATTGAAAAAATGGGCATCTACTTAGATCATGATCTCCATGATAGATTTCACAATCTAATGACATAGTGGGCATCAAAATTTGAGGGCAGCTATCCTTTGTGTGTCCTTCTATTTCACAATCTATGCACCAAAGTCCACTACGAGTCTCATGAGCCAAGTTCGCAAACAAATTTTCAAGTTTTTTTTCCATGAGAGCAATCTGTGCTTCTAAAAATGGGCATACTCCAGTTTTAATGCTTCGATGGCTTCAACATGAAGATCAGCCTCCAAGGCCTTGCACGGATCCATTAAAGGCTTGTGGGAATTCACTCATCTGAAAGGCATTATCAATCCTCTAACGAACCATTAAGCATGTTTTGAGGATGAATATCATAATACAACTTTGAAAGAAGATTCTTAAAGCACGCATCATACTCCCGCACACTTTTTGCCATACCTTATTAAATTTCCTTGAGCACGTTGATGCTATTTTTCTCAAACTCAGGAATATGAAATTCCACTAAAAAGGCATCACACAATGCATTATAATCCACTATCATTTGATGGGGGTCATACTTCCAAAGATCTTATATATGTACGCGCCATTGCAATGTAGTTGTGAACTCGACTTGCCTTCTGCTCTAGGGTAGTGATGCCCTTAGCCCACCATAGTAATTCACATTTTTGTACATGTTATGTAGCATCCTCAACACCTTTTTAATCAAGCAATTGAAGAGACATCTCATAAAACACCTACTAATGGTGTTGTGGCCTTTTCCCACTAGATCCAGGACCTTGATTCCCTCCTATGTTTCCTCCATCACAAAATCCACTAGATCCAGTAGCTCATATTCCTCCAGATCCACCAGAGCTTCCTCCCATCGCAAGTAAGGGGCCTGATGTAGTTGCACTCTACATACCCACCATTGCGCTAAACTGTGCTCCAACAAACTGTGACGTTGAACCAATTCTAGATGTGATACCCAAACTTTATGTACCCACACCTTTCCCAAATGATGTTCTAGATAGGATGCCTCCAAACATAGGAAATGTCTGTACTGCCATAGATGAACTAAATGAAAAATTATATCTACCAGGTGCTACTCAACTACCAATACCAACACCAACCAAGTTAACAAAACTTATCTCAAGAATTGGAAAACTAAGCACCATGGTTTGGTCACTAGGTGGGATAAGATGTGTACCTATGACTCTCCTCCTTTCTCCATATGATGAGCTATCACCGAAGTGAAGAGTTTTCTCTCCCGCACTTGCCAAGACGAGGAGGTATAGACTACTTAGGTTCCACATTCTCCACGTGAACCCCAAATTCTTCCCACAATGTCTTCCTCCATAAGTCCATCACTTCAGTAACTTCACATTATCTCACCAACTCCCTTTCTCATGCTTCATTATACTTAAGCCACCTCTCCTCTCTCTCCATTTCTACCACAAGGTCCGACATCTCTTACTACACCATCTTCTCGTGCCCTACGCCTAGTGGGAAGTTATCCAACCATAGCAAATGACTCCATACTCAAAGTTATGATCATGATCTTGATGGCTCATGATATAGCACACAAAAACAATCCTCTTGGTTCCCTCAAGAACTCAAACTCAGCGAGCTCGGGTAGGAATACATAGAAATTGTGTATTCTAAGGTATATACTAATCAACACTCCCCTCCACCACTTATCGGTGACATGATTCCATGTCATTTCAGCATCATAAAACCTCCGATACTCTTCTTGGGTCTAAACATGTGGTCTATAATACCAACAATTCCTCGATGCATATGTCGACAACCATTCATACAACTCTACTAGGAAACAAAAAAACAATGTTTCATAGAGTTAATGATACAGTGCTCCTCTACCCATTTACATGCATCAAACTCATATCTAGTATTGAATCTCTATAAAAATCATCCTCCATGATTTTAAGCCAAGCCTCGACATTTTCCAATATCAAGAGTTTTGTCATAATAGGCCATTCTAGTTCAAAAGAGGTCCTAAGTAACGGAACCAAAATGTAGCCTCCTTTTACATAATCCCTTTAAACCCCAAGCATGTTGGCCTATAACCCAACATTATCTAGGCATTCAACAAAGGTGCACACAGTACCGAGCACCTCTTTTATGTGAGCTTCGTAAGAATGTCTACCATTAATGGAGGAATGGTTGAAAACTTAAAATACATGTATCCATTCTAGAAAAGAAGTAAAAAAATTGAACCTAAGCATAGATGAATCATAAAAAGGATGTATACATTATATCAATATAAAGGAATCATATTTGAGCTATGAGCAATATAAAGGACACAAGGGGTTTATACCCATGAGCATAGATATTTAGAACAAAGCATCATGTATTTATTTATAACCATTTAATCCATATTACATCAAAGAGGGTAATATCAGACCGATTACATCAAGGAATGAACTTTAACCCTACAAAACAAATCTACATAGAGATCCCTAACTATATTCTTCCATGCACCTAAATATTTCTTGACTGGTCTCTCACGCCCTCTCTTCTCTCTCTCACTAATTCTATCTCCCTCACTCTACATGCATCTCCACACACACATCTCTCCACTCACACCCCTATTTTTAGATCCAAATGCATCCTTAAATAGAATTGGGATCTCTCCTTCACTACCTCAAATTCACTCACGAGTAGGCCACAATCTAGGTGGAATCATGCTCCTCCATGATTGAGTTCCTATGCCAACACCAAAACCATGATTAGCCTCCACTAACCGTAATGATTCCCCTCTAGAATATTCCTTTCATGGAATATTCTTTCCTTGAGATCCAAGAATCCAAGTTGTAGCCTTATCCACTCATCATGCCTACTCATGTCTTCATGTGTTTTCCATGTAGTACCATATCCAATGATACAACTAAGTCTTCAAATCCTATTATGTTTCCACATGCCAACCTTTGCATGCTCCATGTTTACTCTCAACTTTTTTACAATTCCTTGAACTACACGTGTAAAATCCTATTCTCCCATCCACCATTTCTTGAGATATTTTTACCTTACTTTGCCTTACGTGTGTTGATTCTCTTCTCCAGGACTTAGCCAATTTTTCTGGCTCGACAACCGTGATGATGACATATGCTAGTGTCAACAAATATGCCCAAAATTCTTCTCAATAAGTTTATTAGATGTATAATAGTGAAAGGATCTATAAGAGGTCGATCACTCTTTAATTTACCAAGGTGATGAAAGAAAAAGGTCAAATAGATAGCATAGAGTTAAATTTCACACAAAGAGTGCAAATAAACTAACCAAAATATCATCGAGGGGATAAAAATGGTGGGTGATTTACATAGGAATCAAAGGAAAGGAAAGAACATCATTGTACAATGTTTGATCCTTGTACCTTTGATTTTTTTGTTGTGTTTTAATGTTTTTGTTTATATTTTTGATGATTTTGTGAAGTAAAAACCGTGAAGAGAGAAGAAGATGAATATGAATGATTGGGAAGTTGGGACCAACAATTTCACTCCATGTGATAGGATCCAAAAATGATGTTTGTGATTTCTTTGATGAGGGAGACTAGGATTTTTTTCTTATCAAGAGTGATATTATCTCCAATATCGATGATTGTTGTGAGCTCATACTCGATAAGTGACTATGCCTTATCTTGGAACATGGATTTTGTATGTGGAATCTTAAGTTCCTTATTCATAGATTTATGCATTTTTCACCATACCTAGCATTTGCATCCATGTTCATTTTTTAATGATGTTTGAGTTTTGGAATTGTGAGTGTTGGATTTATGGGGAGATTTGGATCTATTTGAATGTTTGATCTTATAGAAGAAACTATTTTTGTTTCATAAAAGATAATGTGTGATTTTTTTTTATCCCGAGAAGTGGGAGAAGGAAGTGAATGTTTGGGATTGATGAAAAGACTGTTAGGAATGATTGTGGGCTTTCCACGCTTGTTGATAGAGGTATGATATGATGTATGAAGAGGATAAGGTCTAAGGATTGAATAGAATAGGCCTATAGGATACAACCCAAGAATTAATGATGATGGGCTACAGGAGGTGACCTACGGATAAAAGATGAAGGGCTACTAGTACATATCCCAAGGATAGAAGATCTTTGGCTACCAAGAGGTGAAAAATTATAGAAGGTAATGGGCTACCAAGAGGTGACAAATTATACAAGATAATGGGATACCAAGAGGTGACCCAAAAATAGAAGAAGATGAAGGGCTACATGGAGGTGACCCATTAAGTGATGGGGATAATGGGCTACCAAGAGGGGACACACAAATAGAATAAGATAAAGAGCTACCCGGAGATGGTCCAATAAGTGATGGGGATTGAGGATGTGTGATAGATAAAGAATGGTTGTGTAATGAGAAAATATGAGGGGAATTTAGGATAGACCCCGTAATTTCTCTATGTAATGGTACATGAGAAGATGGAAGAACAAGATGAGGATAAAGTTTGATAATATTAGGATCTTCCTCTATTTATTGATTATAGGACTTAGTTTATTCCCCAAAATATGCAGACACATCAAGGTCAAAATAGAATCCTTGTTTGTGATCCTCTAGAGGAATTTCATCTTGTATCCCCATGAATTCTCTGATCACTTATTCATTATGAAATAAATTGATCGGTATGGGTTTTTTTAGTCAATGCTAGTAGATTGATTTGATGGAAGAGTTCCAACAGGTGTTGAAGATTTAGAATATGTTTGATTATGGAGATCAAGGGAATATTTTACCTTATTTCTCCCATAAAGGTATTAGATAGTGCTTTGAAAATATATCTTAGCACATCATTTATTTTGAATTGTTCGACATGGATGCAAACATTAATTTTTAGAATATTGATGAAGATAGAATAAGGAATGATTGAAATGACCCAAGGGCCAAAGAGGGATTAGATTTTGATTGATATAAGAAGATGACTCAAGAGACAAAGTATATTTGGATTTGGATGTCTCACAAGTTTAATAAGATGTGGATTTGGGATAGGTTCATATTGGTTTTCCTAGAAGATTGCATAGTGTTTGTAGGAAAAGAGGATTGCATATAAATTAAATACATTGTGACGTGGGGGTCAACTTGGATGATTGAATAGATTACTTTTGAGTCGCATAGATCTTTAAATGAGGAATACATCATTGAGGTGAATGATAAATGGGTTCTTGTGGAGAAAGGGAGGACCATGACTCAAGATTTGAATTAGAGGAATGATGGGGAGAATTTTTGGTGATACAAATCCTTAGAGGAGGAAAATGACGTTGAGGAAGATAGTTATTCCTTAGAAGGAAGATGATTGAATGAGTCTTAGGAGAATGAGGGGAATGATAAGAATACCATGGATTATAATAATCAAGAGAATAGGTTTGTTGAAGAGGATTAAAAGGTTACGAATGATTGGGAGAATTATAATCATACCATGAACTAGAATCATCGAGAATCATACCACTGACTATGAATTGAAGTTGGGGAAAGGGGTAACAGAACGAGTTCCCTAGTGTGAAGAACCAATTTAGGTTTAATCATGATGGGCATATTTTTATGGGAATGTAAAAACATAGGTTCCCTATTGTCATAAGTGTGAGGAACCATGTGATAATTAGTCATGGTTGGCATTGTTGGGACCAAATGCCTAGACCTAGATTGTATGATTGAAATCCTTCAAATGGAAGGAAGTTCCATGTCGATTCAGATAACGTAATGGTGGCCAACTAGACATTTTGCAAATATAGGGATGCTTGTGTGATTTTCCAAAGGGAATCTAAGGAAAACAAACATCATAATGACACAATTTTGACAATCAAGCAAGGTTTGGAAAACAAGTTACAAGTGTGAAATTCAAAATGGTTGATTAAAATTTTAGTGTAATGGCTACAAAGGAAACTTTTCCAAGAGTGTGAAATGTATAATGAAAGTAACCAAGGAAAATATATGAAATCTGGACAAAGGAATGACCACAAGGAAATTGTTTCCTATGTTCAAATTGTCTCGAAATTTGTTTGATAATGTAACAACATAATTTCAATATTTAAATTGAGTTTTGAACAAAAATATTTAAGTATTAAAAGGGGGTTGAAGTGATTTCAACATTATTACAACGTAAATTATACTCTTAAATCAAGTTTAATACAAACAAGTGGTTGATAAAAATGTGATCAGCGTAAGAAGAATACAATTTTAATACTTATATCAAGTTTAAGACAAAAAGATGTAAGTATTAAAAAGGTATTGGAGCAAGGACATCAGCATAACAACGCACTTTCAACACTTAACCAAATTTTTAAAGAAACAAATTTTTAAGTATAACAATGGGTCGATACAATGTGAGCAAGTGTAACAATACAATACAATTGGGTCAATCAAGTTTAAAAAAACAAAATGTAAGTATCAAAAATGGATTGATATAATGTGGGAAGCATAATGATGCAAAGTGAGATAAAGGTGAGATATTTCTACAAGTGAGACATCTCAATGTTGGTTTTAAGAAAAACCACCAAAATTTGAATACGTACTAACAAACTTTCAACAATTAAATCAAGTTTGTAAGGAAGAACAAATTTAAGTGGGTGCAAAAGTGGTGGACACAATTTTGGAAGAACTTTGAGTTACTTTATTTTGACCAATAATGCCAAAAAATAATAGGGAATTTATGATTGGTGATGAAAAATACATGACACAACTTTGGTAGAGTTTTTCCTTGTTCGATAACAAGGTAGAAACTAGGAAAAATTTTTACGTTGTAAGATTCGTGATGAAAGATACGTGGTGCAACTTCAATGGACTCTCACCTTGTTTGAAAAACAAGGTTTTGAATATGAGGAAGTCTTGATTTGTAATGGATCTTTGAAACTCTCGATTTAGATAATGGTAAAGTTGGCCCTAATGCCAAATGGCTCCCTAAGATTTTAATATCTTTTCTAAGAGAGGTATGCTTTTTTAGAATAAATTATAAACAAAGGACCATTACCCCACAATAAAATTAATGAACGAGGCCTCATAAAGACAACATTTATCACTTCTCGCAGTTTTCTAGTCAAGTAGCCGATGGCTCACTTCCCATTTTTTTCAACCATTCCCCTCAAAGTGTTGACTACTTTGGGGTTCCTGGGGTAATCCTCATAATGAGTTTTATGGCTTAAGAAAAGATAATTCCAACTGTTTAAAGTTGTAGACACTAAATCATATAATTTGGGTATATTTCTAGTCATGATCACATACTATTATTCATATGATTAATAAGAAAGAAGATTACTAATTCACCATTGTCTTTAGCCTCTTTCCTTTCTTCCGTTTTCTTTCTTTGTCTTACACACCTTCTTCCCTGTCTAAAATTTGACACTTCGCTTTTCTAAAACTGACACCAATGCCCAACTAGAATGTCGAAGCACCAGGTGCCCTTGTCCCATCTGGACACCCCGACCTCTTTGTATAGTGATCACATCTTTGGGTCCTTTCTAGCTATTGGGCATCTTATTTTCTTGGTGGTCGGCCTTCTAGCACTTAATTACAAAAACTAGTAAAGGAATCATATAAATATAAATTTATGTGGCAATAATAAAGGATGAAGCACTAAGGATCTACTATCTCCACCTAAGGTTCCATCCAAATGCATTTACAAGAGCATTCAATCATCCATCTAGCATCCACACAAGGGGAAGGGACTGAATTCTTCGCATACATTTCATAGGAGGGAAAGTTAATTTTCCCATGCACACATTTACTTACATATTTTACATCTAGTTAATTTCTCATTATCAAGTGTGGTGACATGAGAGCCACCTAGGGAATGATTATACACACACATGCAAAACTACATGAAGTCTGAAATGTAATGCAATTCTTGGATCGTAGGTTCACTTAGTTAGGTGACCATTGGGGTCAATGTCGACTCCCCATTTGCATCTTTTTCTTTTTAGGATTTGATGTGTTTTAGGGTTTTGTAGGTTCTTCTTTCTTATTGCAGGTTTTAGGAGAATAACAATGAAGTGCATCGACATACAGTGATCAACGTTGAAAACCAGAAAACATCTCGAGACCCCGATAAATTGGGTTTCACAACTTTTAAGAATTCATAGATGCCTAGAGAAGGTATCGGTGCCCTAGGCACCCTTGAACCTACATAGGCGTTGTCATCCCGGCATTTCTGAAACTCCTACATTTTTTTGGGTTCATTTGCGATGCTCTGAGTCCCTGTTCCATTTGTTCTCCGGCTCGACATAACTTTTACATCACTACAAATCAGCTTAGTATTTTATTCCCTTCGCTTTACAACTAGGGGTTTAAATTTAACTTGCTTATTTTCTTGGACCAAATTTGTAGTTGATAGTTTATATCATTAAGTTGGTACATATTTAGATTTAGCATTTTTTTCATTATTTGCTTAATCATTTTCATGAACCTGTCTCATTAAAATAATCTTAAGGTCCTCATACTTTTATTGCTTTCATTTTCCTAGGCTCTTCTCATCATGAATATCTCTATTCATGATTTCTTGCTAGCTAATCCTGAGTGTCACGCTAAAATCATTACTCTTTTGGCTACTACTTGTATTCCTTCCACTACTCATTTGAATGTTGTTTATCAAACATTCGTAGATGAATTTTCACAAAACATTACTTTTCCATCTACTATATAGCTAACAATATTAGTATGTATGATAATGATCATCCTCTATATATACGAGTCTACATCAATAACTTGGGAGTCAAGCATGCTTTAGTTGATACTAGATCTAAACTCAATCTTTGTTCTTTATCATTTATTCACACTATAGGACTTCCCATGTCTTTTCTTAACCCAATGTCTATCTCTGTTCGAGCATATGATTCCACTATGCATCCATGCGTAAGAACTATCACATTTCCACTCATGGTTGGGCCAAAGACTATTCCAGTTCTATTATTTTTCATTTATATCGAGTTCCATATAATTTCTTACTTGGTAGGCCATGGCTTCACAAAATGTAAGAAATGTCTTCTACTAATTCACCAATGTGTTAGATTCTTACATGAAGGCTTTGAATATGAAGTTCCCACTGATAGTACACCATTCCAATATTTCAACCTAGATTTGACTACTACATTACCTATTCTAACTTTTACTACTATACGTCCTATTTTTGATCTGTGACCCATGCACTATCTAGAAAACTTTCCTCCACTTGGCGGAACCCCTTATACACTAGACATTGTTCCATCCACTTCAAAAATACCCCCTCTACTAATGCTATGGTACTTTATCAGGGTTATGTCCATACATTGGATGTCATACCACCTTCATAATCTTGTCATGAGAAATCTGCATATACACTTGCTCCCTTCACATGCACTCTCTTCATGAATAATGCTTACTGGCCGCACATTCCATTCGATCCCACTTGCTCGACATTGTTTGCACACATGATGTTTTGACTTGCCTTGGGTTTACACTCAATGAGACCTTACCTCCACTACATTCACCACATTTATATCATGGATATTTTTTCATTACTACTACTTATGGTCTCTAAATATTTCATTTATTGATCTTTGTTGCACACACTCGTGTCTTGCATCACTTACTCTTGGGAAATCTTGGCTTGATTATATTGGCAGTACTTTAGATTCAAATCATATCGACATTTCCCTCCATATGCCCTTCATTCATGTTTTCATTTGCAATGAATCATTCCTTGGTTATTCACAATACCTTACTCATTGGTATGCACATGGATGTCCATTACAAGGAATATACAATGGGTATGTATACTCTATGCCATAATGGATCTTTACTCAACCAACTAAATATTATTGCTTATCAAGTCTCGACACATCTCCATTCAGGTTTGACCATGACAATGATGACTGTTAGATGAAATTACTATAACATTCTCATCATCATACACTGGGGGAATCATGCTTATTATTCCCCCTTCTATTAGTTTTTGTCTTGCATTTTTATTTTCTCACTCTACACTTTACCCTTTCACACATTTCTTGATACATTTATATCATCATTACCCAATGATGCACTCTTGTGCTACATTTCACACTTGACTGTTGAGGGCTCACTACATTCATGAACCTCACATCATCACATTACACACTACACACTTGGCGCATTCACAACACATCTCTCTCGTGCACATTCAACACAACACACTACCCTATGATGCACTCTAGTTCCATGGTTCATACTTGACTCTTTGAGGGTCTCAATATAAAATTAACCTCACCACACTCACTCACACACTCACACACTCTCTACACTCTATGTTTTTACGATCATACATTTCTAGCACATATTTTAGACCATTTCCCGATGACGCACTCTTGTTCTATTGTTCATTCTCAACTACTGAGGGGCATTTATAAATGAGCCTCATCTCATATATACTCATGAAAATTCACTCAAGGGGAACATTGATCCTATCACACTCACTTTACATTCCATTCCATCTCACTCATCCATAGCATATTGCATATCTTGATCACACATAGTCTTACTTGCATTTACTTCTTACATGTACACTTTATTACACATGCTAGATAGATACTTTATATGTCATAATATTTCTATATACACATGTGCATTCACTTTCATTCTATTTATGATCACAAACTCTACATAGATCATGACATGTAGCATGTATGTTTGATTCAAGACTCTTACCAAGTCCCACAATAAGATCATAGGGGCATCCACTTTCATATGTACAAGACAAGTTTTATTGTTTCATTCATCTTAGCATGCTACCATATCGGATTAAACATTCTTGTACATAATCTCTATCTTTATAACATGCTAATGGGTACTTCATGTGCAACATGTGTCTTACATGTCTATTTTCCACCATGGTTTTATGTTACTCTACTTGCTATTATTTGTTATTGTTTTCCATTATATGCTATTTTTTATGGGATTTTCCCTTTGTATTGTGTGCAAACTATATGATTTTGGCCATATCATCCTCAATTATATTGTGACATCATGAGTGATGTCCCATGTTTTTAACCCACTATTCATAGTCTACTTTTTCGCACTATTGCTTCTCAACTTTGTATGGTTTCTTGTTAGCTTACATATTGTGTTATAAATGCGTGTTTATCTTGTTTACTCCAACATTTGTTTTTCGGCCACTTCATTTGTGTGTGCCTTGGTTTTCACCAAGAACATTCCCTCCCCCACAACGCATCGGCCATTCTGATTCAACATCTAGTCCTCCTTTGGGCCGCAACCTCCTAGTGACGCCACATGCACCCCAAATAAGGGGGCATCATTGATGAAACAATCACCCCATGCAACAGTTCACAGTCATAGTTTAACCGATTTTGATACTAGTAAAACATAATATTCAATCTAAGTAATGGCCCATAATCTAACTTTGGTCCTCAACACAAAGACAGACACTAGCACCTAGACATAGGGTCTAGGAACCCCACACCCTTCCTAGATGCCTATGACTAGGGGGTAGTTCTGATTTTTTCTTAGTTTAGTACGATTCACAACAATTTATATAGTGTCTTTTACATGATAGGAAATTATTCAAAGACTCATCATGCATGCATTACACCTTATTTTTTAATTTTTCATTGGATCGAAATTGATTGAAATGCATCATATTTTCACACACCATCTACAGTGGTGTTTACTCTTCGAGAAGCATTAAAAGTTTTGATAATAACACTGTACCTTTCTCCCTACACTTCTTCTATACCTAGCGCAACTAGGGTGAGATCAGCCAAAAAAATACACTCACGCAAGAATCGGCATAAGATCACCCAAAAACATGTTCTTCTACAACATATTCAAGATCCTTTCTATCTTTTTCACTCATCATGGATCAAGTGCACTTGTTCCTTTTTCCATTTTTACTTATTTTCTTACATAATTCTTACATGTTTTTGTTTCACCTAATTCTAGATCATTTCTTTAAAGTATTGACAAAACAGATAGGGTAATGGGCATAGGAGGAATACATGTTCAAATGTTGGTTGATGGGATGCTATGCACGTATGACTTATGAATCCACAATTGATTGTGATAGCTTCCTTTTGGCTAGGAGGAACTACTTGTAATGCAAAGCAAGACCACTAGAAGGAATTAAACAATATGTGCAGTGAACTGCCTAGCGTGTGCTAGATCCGGGAAGTGTGATACTTCCTAAATGGTTGTCAGTGCACTATTTCAAACAATTTAATGTGGTAAATAAGGTAAAACATATTGTAATTTGAAATGATTTAGGTATCTCACTTAAAACATGATAAGAAATAGATCTAATCTAATAGGCTAGGTTAGAATAGGATCCAAAGGTCAAATAACTAGTTTTGGGTCTCTACAAGTCTGACAGAGGTCTCAGGTAGATCACATGTGAATGAGGGTGAGAGGGAATTAGGTGGGTAGGTCACTGTTTTGGGTTATATGGGAAAATACAGAGACCGATGTCGGTTAAGGGTGACCAACTGTGGTTAGGTGTAATCTGGTGCTGAATTCTTTGTGGAGTTCTAGGAATGCCACAGTAACAAGATTTAGGTCTCCTTTGTGATTGCACAAAGGACTTTGGTTGGTAAGGATGAGGTATTGGGTGATTTAGGTGGGATTTGATGAGGTTTAATGGGTATATGGAGGGGTGAGTGTTAGAGGAGGTCAATGGGTGGCTAGGTAAACAATAGATGATAATATAATGATGAAATGGGATAAACCAGAGAAGTATAATGCTTACTTACTTGGATTCTGGTCCTGGATGCTTGTGAGTGAGGGATGGAGGTGTTGATGAGAGGTTTCAAGGCTGCGGTGGTCACCAATTGAAGGAAAGCTTCTACATCGGCTGCATGTACATTCCTCTTTCCTTAGTTAGATCATATCATTACTGGGATGGTTGTGCAGGAAAAGATGCTTGATATCCTTCCTTGCATGTGTGTTCTCGCAGAATTCACTCTCGAAGCTGTGATATCTCACCGGAATGTGCTAACATTTTCCAACTTTTACAATCTCTTCCAACCTTCTACCAACCTTTAGAATAAGGTTGTTTTTGGGGTTAAAAGGGTAACTAATGGTGGTTTGGCTTAACCGGCGATGGTTAGGGGGTAACCGACATTGGTCAAGGTGGGATTTTCTAGGTTTACTAAACTAGGAGATCCTCTCAATTTTCTTAGATCTCATGCTTTGTTAACCCACAAATTAGACTGGGATATTCTTGTAAGCATGCGGGAATGTGGTTAGAGGGAATATAGGCATTGATTTTTAGGGTTTAGGTAAGTCTGAGTTAGTTATGGCAACTTACTAAGAACGAGGTTTTAGGTTGAGTTGGCTTGGTGAGGTGTCTAGGTGAAGTGTATGTGTGGATATTATTTAAATTAAGATATTTAAATAATAAATGTAGTGAGGATAATGAATTAGTTTAATTTAATTAATTAAATTAATATTAATGAGGTGAAAGGGGCCATGGCTAGGTGAATGTGATGAAAGGTGTTTATTTGTCGAGGGACCAAAGGGGAGTGTGACCTAATTTTAATGTCTACATTTTGCCCCTTTTTGTTGTGTATCTTATATTGGTAAGAGACGCTAACAAAAATAAGTTGTGGTTGCCCATGTGTGGGTGAAGGTGATCCCCTCAAACCAAGAACCGATGAGGCCGAAGCGGGGTGGTGAGTGGTTTGATAAAAAGATGAATGTGAGGAAAAGAAAGGTTGATAACGGGGAAAAAAGGAGCAAGATATACTCGGGTAAGCTAGGTAATTGGTTTTGGTCAAAGTTAACAACATTCAAATACACACACACATATAAACCGCAGCACACTACCGGAGTTGAAGAGCGGGAAAACTCTACATCATCTAAGGTCGATAGGTTTATCCAAACAAGGTTGAAGTGATTTTGGTATCTAAGGTATAGGATATGGTTAGGAAACACAACATAGGTTAGGCACAGGAACATTTAGGTATGTTCTGGTATACCAAAGGTAGGGTCATGATAAACAGTCATGGCAATAGGCTAGGTAAGGTCATTAGGTCAACAACACAGGTAACAATACCATAAGTTATAGCGAACACATGAGTTCAAAGGTCACTAACGATTGTCTAGGTCCAATTATCTAGGTCGCGGCATGGATAAGGCCAAGGTAGGAGTAAAATAACGAGTCCCCAAAGGAGGAATAAGGGAGGTAGTAAATGAATTCATCAAGAAAAAGGTGGGGTGGGGTAAATGATGAGGGTGAATTTTGGGTGGGGAAAAAGGGAGGTAGGGGTAGGGTAAAGGTTAAAATGTAGGGCAATGTGTAGGTGATGGTGACTAGTGCGGTTATGGATAAGCCTCGATGTCGGTAGAGGGAAACTAACGATGGTTAGGTAGGGCATGTGACCGATGTCGATCAAGGGTAATCGACATCGAGTTAGGTTAAGTTTGTTATAAAAACAAAAATTCACATTTTTGTTATTCATTTGTTATTGTTTGAAGTGAGAAAATGACAAAAAAAGAGAGAAAAGTGAGAAAAGTGTCCAGACGGAATGGAACAGTGAGTTGGCGGTGTGATTGACAAGTGATTGGTTGGTGAGTAGTGGGTCCACAAGATCATTATGAGGGATTCAATTGGGTGGAGGTTACGGGTAGCTATTCGGTGATGGTGGAGGCTAGAGAGGGATCGGGTGGGCCACCGGTACAGTGGCTAGAAATTCCACTAAGACAGTGGTAGCGCAACATGGTAAGCACCCTACTCTATGTTGTTGATTTGATAGATTAGAGGATTATTGATTGTTGTTTGTAGGTTTTGTTTGTTTTTCGGTTTGGTGGGTGGGCACAAATTAAATTTGGGAATGGGGGAATATTGGGTAAAAGGAGGAATGGGGAGGGTAATAAATGGGATAGGGGAGGTGGGTGGAGGTCCAAGGGTAGTTTAGGTCATTGTAGGTGGGTAAAAGGGGTAGGGGAGGTTTTTTAGAAAGGGGGTTTTGGGAAATTGTTTGTTTTTCTGCATGCGGTGACCGGCGTCAATCAAGATTGGCTGGGTGGTGTTGGTTAGGTGGAACGGTATTGGTCACCAAATAGGTGACCGATGCCAGTTAAGGGGTAACCGGGTCGGTAAGGGTGAACCAATATTGGTCACAAAAAAGGCGGATCGATGTCGATTCTGAGGTGACCAGTGGTCGATTAGGATGGACCGGTACCCGGTCGATTAGTGGGCACAAAGGTCCAAAAGTGGTGTGGGCTAGGTAGTTGAGATGGGTAGGGTGAAAATAAGGTATAGGGAAATGATAATGGTTGAATATGGATTGATATATGTAAATTAATGTCATGCTTGTATTAGATGTAGGGGAGAGCACAGCTACATATGCGGGACAAGATTACGCTCTCTTGGTGAAAGTGCATGACACAAAGAACCCCGGAGGAGCTGCAGCATGTGGAGGTAGTGGGATTGAGTGGGGTTTGTTGCTATAGACATGTAGTTTGGCAGCCCAGTTTGATGGTCACGCTCATCGATAGATGGGACTCGCGACCAACACATTCCACCTGCCGACGGGTGAGATGACTATCACCCTGGAGGATGTGTTCCGGATTCTTTGGTTACCCATATTGGGTGCCCATGTTTATTCTATCTCCTCCGAGGCCTCAGAGGAGTTGAATACTATCTATTTTGGAGAGGGGATGGCCGATCTGAGATTCCATAGTGCCAGTTTGAGCTATGGAGAGATGTACCTAGCCTGTCTAGAGGAGATGAGGCTAGTGGTTCTTTTGATGGAAGCAATGTGCTGTTATGAACTACCAGATGTAGAGGGTGGATGTTTTCTCCTATCACTGATGGGGGTACTCCATGACATGATGGTGCATGAGACCTACTTTTACAGGCACCAAAGTATTCTTGGTGTAGTCAGACAGGAGTTGTGGGAATATGGGTGGTTGCGTAGGTTTAGCCTGTGTTGTACATTTATACTGCACTGTTGGGCCTACGAGCACATAGTTTGTGTGTATCCTATAGGGATACCCCAAGCAGATGCATTCCCAATGTGATTTGTGTAGGTGGGGTATAGGAGATGGGTGCCGGTGATAGGAGAGCAGAGATCTGATAGGCCGACACATGATGTGGTCCATTTTTGGTAGTTACTAGAGGGGTTGTTCTGGAGTGGACATTATATGGAGGCCATATGTGGGATTCCCCTCATATAGGCATATGCATGAGGAGCTAGCTAAGCTCTAGCTAGAGAGATGGATACAGGGTCACCATGTCGGGGAGGACGAGATGATCCTAGTAGACAGAGAGTTTGACGATAATTTGGGCTAGTACAGACATACCTCCACCCTTCCCACAAAGATCGAAGAGATGACATGGAGAGGCCCTTACCTCTACCACAGCCTATAGTGCCCATAGGGTAGGAGGAGCAGCTAGTGGACCGGTAGATAGATGACGTCGGGTGTACAGACAGGTATAAACAGTGGTGGGTGGCTCAGTTACGAGCCATACCACCCAGACTAGGGCAGCCGGATCTAGCTACCATTACAGTGTAGAGAGACGCCCTATAGGGGCAAGTAGCTACGCTCATTACCCAGTTGGGTATATTGTAGACACAGCTAGAGGGCTCGAGAGGTGGAGGTAGTAGAGCTACGCATACATGTGGCCAGTCTGTAGGCCCAGATGGTTGGTGGAGGAGATGGAGATGGAGAGGAGGGGGATGGTCAGGTGGCAGCCTTACAGGCTTAGGTGGTAGGTTTACAGGGCTAGTTGGCCACAACCCAAGTATAAATTGGGGTCTTACGAGGCCCGAGATATAGTACGGGGGTAGGGGCACCACTACGGGCACCGGGAGCAGTCTTAGTTCAAAGGTAGGTGCGGAGAAGGGTCTTACGGGTGGAAGGCACAAGGGCTAAGACCTATGGGACCACCACGGACTATTCCTATATCAAAGTTATAGGATTCCCTAAGTGAGGTGAGGTACTATCAGGACCAGCTAATGGTGGCTAGGATAGACTTCATATCCTATGCCGAGTACAGGGCACAACAGGCGTCCAGTGAGAGGACAAGATCCCACACTCATAGTGTAGAGAGCACAGGAGGTCAATAAGCTCTGAGGCCCAATCGGGAAGAGGCTACTAGCATACGTGATGCTAGCAAGGTCCTAGGAGGCCGAGGGTACATGTGATCTGAGAGATGCAAGACATCCACCGAGATGCCCGATATGCAGTCAGCTGATTTGTTTATGTATGATAGTTTTTGTGTGATATATACTGGCCTGCGTACTCAAGAGATATTTATAGTTTTGATCACATACCGGCCTACGTGCCGATGATAGTGAGGATGTATGAGATATTTTTGTATATTTTGAGCATATACCGGCCTACGTGTCGAAGAGATTTTGTATTGATTCATTATTTTATTGTATATATGAGACCGGCTTGCATGCCGATGACATTTTGTATTGTATATCACTGCGTGCCGATGATTTTGAGATGATGGACATGATGAGATAGCCATGTATATTTGAGATACACATTGATTTATTTATATGATGAGATACTCAAATGAGATACATGGGATTTGTTGATTTATTATTTGGATATGGAGGGAAATTAGGTTAGTTAGGCATGATGGAGTTAGGTTGGTTTAGGCATGGATCGAGTCAGGTCTGTTTAGGCATGGTTTAAGCTAGGTCAATGTAGGCATGGTTGTGTTAAAATTAAGTGAAGTTGTGATTCATTATTTTATGCAATGAATGATACTATGGGTCATATGTGAGATGTGTTATAATCTATGCATAGTGATGATAGAGAAATGGTAGGCATAATAAATGTATGTTGTGATAATGTTTAAAATATGAAACAACTTGTTATGTATGTGGTTTAATTTCCAATTTTGGGTATAAAAGGGAAACTAAGTTAGGTGTGATGTAATGTGAGGCACATGGAAGATGAATTGTTTAGGGTAGAGGATGGCCAAGCTAACCTCCAAGGGCCCCATGCCCTTGGAGTGTTGCCTACATAGTCCCGATGAAAAGGGACCTCAGGCTAATGTAGTTCTCCCATGAGCTAGGGAAGAATATGAGAGGGTTGGAAAATGAGGTAGTAGGTTTTAGGCATGGTGTGGGTTTTAGATCTGTTAGGTGTGGGTGGATTATAGGTAAAGTGATGTAGGTGAGGGTGATTGTGGCGAAAAAGAATATTACCCCAAAAGTAAGTGTCGAGGACCAAGTCCTGTATAACGTAATCAAAACATAAAAAAGATGGTTAAAAGATAAGAGGGGGCAATAAAGCCGCTTGATTGGTTATGATCATAAAGAGTAGATCATACCTTGGCGGAGGTGATGAACATAAGACCCTAAAGACATTGCATGATGGACTGTTCTATGGTGAAAAGTAGTCGCATGATCACCAAATGTCTAAGTTCCAAGAAGTCCCTTGAGGTAGTTGGAAATTGGAGTGGGCATGGTTTGAAGGGTGAAAAGTGGGTAATTTGCATATGGTATAGGTAGCATGCATTTTGAGCAAGAGAACCTAGATCACAATGGGCAAGTCCATGACAAAAATGTTGAGTGTTTTGACTTATAGTTGAGATAGAATGATCGATGCGGGAAGTCTATATGGGAAAAATTGAACTCCTTGAGGTCTTTGTGAAGCTGATTGATGCGGGAAGCTTTGGTTGCTCTCATTTTTTTGAAGAGCTTTACATAGCTGTCCTTCAAGGGAGCAATCTATTTATAACAACAATTGTTCGAGAGGAATATGTCCTTTTAAGGGAGTCATATCTTTTTAGGAGAAGTTTGACTCAAGGAGTTTGTTCCCATGTGAGGTATTTGAAGTCATGGACAAGACCAAGGTGGAGAATAAGACTCGTGTTCAAAAGGTAAGGTGAAATGACCATGGGATCTCATCTAAAGGTAGACAAAAAGTATCCATGAGAATCATGCTATGTGCAGCGCCATGGTACACATATTCAAGAGAAGATAACAAGTGATGGGTACTCACATGATTCTTGTTTAATCATTGGTGAGGTGTATGGAGTGAAATAACGCTCAAGGTATGAGCGTGGAAAGAGACAAAATTTAAGTAGGACTACCAATCAATAATAAAATGGTTAAAGATGTAAGGCGTTAAGGGCTCAAGTTCAAGTTTACCATCGAGTGTAGATAAATGATAAGCACCTGAACCATAGGTATGAGTCACGATGTGTATTCTAAGCCAATTAGGAGCAAATTTGCCCCGTTTACTATTTTCTACTTTGGTTACGTGTTGATTTTCTTTCAGGACAAGGTCACCGACCTGGAAGGTTTGTTCATGAACACGTTTGTCATAGACACGTTTGATACATTTTTGGTAAACTTGAAGGTGATCCAGAGCGTTAAGACAACATTCATCTAATAACTCTAATTGTGCTAAATGGTCCTAATAAAATTCATCATCATTGAGCATGTCATGGAGAGAAATGTGGAGTGAGGGAATATGGACTTCGAGAGGTAGGACTACCTCTATACCATAGACCAGAGAAAAGGGTGTGGCTACTAATGGAAGTGTGAATACTAGTGTGGTATGCCCATAGGGAAAAAGGAATGTGTGTATGCCAATCCTTACTAGTATCATCAATCACTTTCATAAGAATTTTTTTGAGGGTTTTTTTAGTGGATTTGGCTTGGCCATTGGTTTGTGGGTAATAAGGTGATGAGAAACTAAGCTAAATGCTGAAGGCGTCACAAATTTTTTGCAATGTTTTGTTTTTGAATTGTTTTCCATTTACACTGATGAGGTGATGAGGAACAACAAAGCGAAAAATGATGTGGTGGTTAATGAACTCACATATTTTCTCAGATTTTGTGGAGATGAGTGGGATGGCTTCCACCCATTTTGTATAGTATTCGGTAGCAACGATGATCCATTAATGACATTGGGAAGAATGAGGATTGATTTCTCCAACAATATCCAAACTCCATTGAGAGAAGGGCCAAAGGTCTCGAGCGGCGACTGTAAGGCATATTTGGGTGTATGATGAAGATTGGAATGTTGTTGGAAATTTATACAATGTTTGACATAATCGCAACAATCATGGTTAATGGTTAGTGATAATAGCCCAAGTGAAGAATATGCTTAGCAAAAGCAAGGCCACTGGAGTGACCTCAACATATGCCATCATGAACCTCCTTAATGGTATAAGTAATTTAGAAACTTGTGAGGCATCGTAAGAGAATACCGTCAAATACATGCTTATAGAGGAGGCCCCCTAGAATGATGTAACGAGAGACCTTTTTAAGGAAGGCACATTGTCCGTTACAGGTGAGATCAGGAGGTAAGATGGAGAGAGAAAGGTAGTCAGAGTATTGTTTATACCAAAGGTCACTCAGGTTAGGGGTAGTAGTTCCGATCGAGTAAACATTGTGAGGTAAATAAGAAGGTGATTGGAGTCATTGTATGGTGACAAAGATTGTAGAATTGACGGGTGAAGTGGGTATTTGGGAAGCTAAGCAAGCCATGGTATCTGTAAACTTGTTGGTTGAACGTGGGATGGTTTGAAGGGTGTAACGATCAAAAGTGGTCAAAAGTATGTCTACATGATGTTTGTACTTTTTAAGTATCTCGTTACAACATTGGTACATACCATTGACTTAGTTTATGACCAATTGAGAATCACCAAAGATGTTGATTGATTTGACATCTAGGGCATAGGCAGCTTAGAGACCTAGTATGAGTGCTTCGTATTCAAAAATATTGTTGGTACATTCAAAATCTAGTTTGAACTACAAAGGCATGGGTTCACCATCAAGAGGAATGAGGATAATACAAGCCCCACCCCCACGCTAACACTTGGAACCGTCAAAGAAGAGTGTCATTTGGTAAGGAGGTTCATCCAGGGAGAGGGTAGCAATCGAATCATATGGAAATTCAAAATTAGAGGGTTGATTCCTGGAAATAGGTGCGTCGGCCAATTGGTCGGTGATAGCTTGGCCCTTAATGGACTTTTGATGAATGAATTTGAGTTCAAGATCAGCTAAAAGCATAAGCCATCATATGACATGCTGATTTTGATAAGGTTTGGCGTACATGAAGTGTAAGGGGTCGGTGTTGGTCACAACATAGGTTTTGTGGTTGAGTAGGTAATGATGATGTTTGGTGGCAATGAAAACTAAGGCGAAGCAAAGTTTTTCAGGATGGGTGTATCGGGTTTTATAGTCCAAAAGAGTATGGATTATGTAATAAACCACCTTCTCCCTGTGTTGTTCATCATGATGAGCGAGCATGGCCCCCAAGGAGTGATTGGTAGCGGATATGTATAGGTAAAAAGGTTTATCATCTTTAGGTGGAATGTGTATGGGTGGTTGGAGAAGGTATTGTTTTAAGGCCTCAAAATCTTTGTTACAGTCATCATCCCATTTGAAGGAGACATCCTTCTTGAGAAAATGATGAAATGGTTGACATCAATCAGATAATTATGAAATGAAATAGCGAATGGTGGAACTTACCTTGCAGCTACAAAGTTGTCTAATGTTAGTAGGAAGAGGCATTTTGAGAATGGCCTTGACTTTAGCAGGTCAACTTCTATACAATGGAGGGAAACGATAAATACCGGGAGCTTTCTTGAGAGAACTATGAAGACGCACTTCTTAGGCTAAAGGAGGACATAATATTTAATGAGACGATCAAAGATGGTTTTGAGGATGGTTAGGTGCCCAGAGCGCAGTGTTTAGATTTGGCCAGGAGATCATCCATGTAATCTTACAATATACAATGCATGATGTCATGGAAGATGTAAGTCATAGCCCGTTGATATGAGGCACCAATGTTTTTAAGGCCAAAAGGCATGAGTTGATAAAGAAGGTCCCCGAGGGGTGATGAATGAGGTCTTGTGTTGATCCTCTAGGGAAAGCAGGATTTGGTTATAACTCGAGAAGCCATCCATGAGTGACAACATCTCATGACCAGTAGTAAGGTCAACCAGCTGGTCAATACCGGGTAAGGGAAAGTCATCTTTCAGGCATGCTAGGTTGAGGTCATGGAAGTCCATGAAAATGTAGAGTCCCCCTATCACCTTAGTGATAGGGAAAATGTTAGAAATCCAATGTGGACAATAAATAGGTAAGATAAAGGAAATGGAAAGAAGTGCTGAAGCTAAAATATTATGGACCATTTATGGGTTTGGCATCGAAATGGTTACAATATTATGGACCACTATGGTGGGGCAATACCGATCATGTTTGCATAAGACCAAGTGAAAGCATGGTTATTATCTTTGAGAAAAGAATTGATGTCTTCTTGTTCAAAGCAACATCTAAAGATTTTCGATCTTTAGGATGTGTGGGTCATCCCAGTATGAATGTTGATCTTGATATTCGATTCATTCAACATGGTTTGTGTCTCGAAGGTAATGACCGATAAATATATGAGTCTTCTACACCGGGGTAGGTGAGTATAGATTCATCATCCTGACATTCAACGATGTTAATTAAAGGTGTATCGTCATCGATCATGTCAGGATAAAGGAAGGGAAGAGTGGAAGGGGCCTCGCCCTCGCATTGATAATTCAGAGGCCCCAAGGAAATGGTGTTTATGAAAAAAATTAAGAGGGATAGATTCAGGATCCATCGGTGAGTGTGGTGATGAAGGTGGAGCGGGTGAAGAAGGTGGAGCAGGGCTAGTTTCCTTAATGAGTTCAATGCGGGCTTGTTTGGTGGGTGGTTCAAGAAAGCCGATACCACTACGGTCGTTATGTTTGCGGGTGGTACATGGAATAACGGTATGGCAGCCTTGCTCATAAAATCCAAAACCAAAACCCTTCCATGCACATCGGTGTATGAAGGTGTGGAAAAAATGGTGATTGGTAAGTGATTGGAAGTCGGCGAGAAAAGGGGCGAGTTTATGGTGGTAGTTTGGGTGTTTAAGTGGTAGTATAAAGTCCCCATAGGTGGTACTAGTATGAAGGTGAGGAGGACCATAAAGGAGGCATTCACACAATGCGGTGATCGTAGTGAGGGTTCCATATTATTGTGGAGTAAGGAATGTGTTGACACTATATAGGCGGTACTCCCCAGTGGGGCATTGAAAAACACCTTCGAGGGATCGAGTCGTTGGTATGTAGGTAGTGGAATGGATAAAGTGTCAAACGTTGATGCAGAGGTGGAGTTAATAGTTTGGGAAGCTAATGGGTCAGCTATGGAGGTTATGGAAGGTAGGAATGGAGGAGGTATATATGCAATAGAAGTAGTGGGAATGGAGGAGGTAGGTGGATAAGTGTAGGTGGATAAGTAGTGGTTGAGGCAGGTAGTCGCCTTAATGTTGAGCACAAGATAACAAGATAATGCGAGAGGAGGGTGAATTAGTATTATGATATTATTTCAAACTTCAATACTTAAACTTAGATCTATAATCACGAGAAATGTGAATATATCAAATCAATCAAAGAACACAAAACTTAATGCAAGTAGACACAGATATACGTGGAAACCCTTTCGGGAGAAAACCATGGAGAAACTTCTTTCTTTATATATATTTCTCAAAAATTTGTAGCACATGAACCTCTTTGGAGACACCAATCCCAAATTACGGTTTTGTAGGCACCAACCTACAAGAGCACCCACCCCTTTTGTTAAGCACAATCTTAGCAAGAGACACTAATCTCTTCGAATATGAAGGCACCAACCTTCCTTACAAAATTTGCTTTCCACTTTTGAACTTGTTGCTTCCTCAACGAATAATGGAAAATTCTTCTTCTTACTTTCAGATTTGTTGTTCTAAAATTCTGCCCTTACGCTTCCTCTTCTTCTTCTTTTTCCTTAAGATATTCAACTTGAATCCATGCTTAATAAGTCTCATATGAATCTTCTTATATAGCCTTTCATACCTTTTCGAAAGGGCATTACACCTTAAACCATCACACCCTTTCATTAACATTAGTCGGCCTTTATTTATTAATTTATTCTTTCTAAACAAATCGCTGCCCCCTTTGAATTAATTAATGCACACATAAAGACTGCCCCAAATAATTTAATTATCACCTAAACATTCAATGCAGCCCCTTAAGACATGAGTGCTGCTCTCTAAGCAAGTCGTGGGCCCTCTTTTGTGCAAATCGTGGGCCTCCAAGGATAAATCACGGTCTTCATGAAAAAGCGTTGCTTTCTTCTCATCATGGTTGTCAAGATCTTCCTCTTTCTTGAATGTTGTTCACTTTTACGAATATTGTTGTATTTCTCCTATAAAGGTGACCCTTTTCACATATATAAATATTTGATTTCTACTCTTTTTGCTACTCTATATGTTGTTGGTTATTTCCGTTGACATACTCACAATTCCGTTAATAATTCCGTTACTTTACGAAGATTTCCGTTTACCAGTTCAACACCTCTTTTGACATCAATGACAATATTTCCAACAATCTCCCCCTTTGTCATTGATGGCAACCCCAAAATAATAAAAAAAATAATCTCCTCTTCTGCAGCTTCCTCTTGCCGTAGCTCCCCCTTACTACCATTCTCCCCCTTTGACATCAATGGCAAAGGGTCATCCTAGGAGCTGAAAAATTTGCAAAGTTTTAGCTCCCCCTTAACCAGTGCTACCCTTGACTCTTCAATGTAAAGATGTAAAAGAAATTACTCCCAGCTTATGCCGTAGATATTCAAATGTCTCCTTTGGAAGTGGCTTAGTGAAAATATCTACTATCTGTTCGGATGTAGCGACATACTCCAACTTTACCTGTTTCTCTGCCACCTGCTCTCTTAAGAAGTGATATCTTATGGGAATGTGCTTTGTTCTGGAATGCATAACCAGATTCTTTGAAATACTTATTGCACTGGTATTATCACATAATATGGAGATGGGATGATCATACTCTACTTTGATATCCTTCAAGGTCTGCTTCATCCATAAAATTTGTGTGCAACATAGTACCGCTGCTATATATACTCTGCTTTGTGGATAGGGATACAAAATTTTGCTTCTTACTTAGCCAAGATACCAGGCTGTTTCCAAGAAAAAATGCTCCTCCACTTGTACTTTTTTTGTCATCTACACATCCTGCCCAATCTGAATCTGTATAAGCTGTCAATGTGAAATCTTTTCCTTTTGGATACCACAACCCGTATTCCATAGTTCCCTTTAGATATCTGAATATGTTTTACAACTTGCACATGTGTTTCTTTCGGCCCTGCTTGAAAACGTGCCACCATACCCACTGCTTGCATGATATCTGGTCTGGATGTTGTCACATATAATAAACTCCCAATCATTGATCTATAGAGAGATTGATCAACATCTGGAGATTCATCATCTTTGCTTAACTTGGTTCCGGTGATCATCGGTGTGCTGACAGGTGCACACTCCTCCATACCAAACTTTTTCAACATTTCCTTCACATACTTGGTTTGGGATATAAATATTCCTTTATTAGATTGAGAAATTTGCAATCCAAGGAAAAAGGATAACTCACCCAACATAGACATTTCAAATTCCTTTTGCATGTCTTCTGCAAATTTTCTAGACATTTCTTCATTGTCTCCTCCAAATATTATGTCATCCACATATACAACCACAATTAACTGGTGTTCATCTTCAGTTTTGATGTAAATATTACTATCAGCATGTCCTCTCTTGAATCCTTGGTCCTGTAGATGTTGATCAAGCCTTGAGTACCATGCTCTGGGGGCTTGTTTTAATCCATACAATGCCTTTTTCAACCTACACACATAATCTTCATTTTCTGATAATAGGAACCCTTCAGGTTGTTCTATGTAAACCTCCTCTTCTAAATTCCCATTTAAAAAGGCTGATTTGACATCCATTTGGTAGACTTTGAAATTTTTAAACACTACGAAAGCAAGGAACATTCTGATTGCTTCTAGTCTGGCAACCGGAGAAAAAGTCTCTTCAAAATCAACACCTTCCACTTGAGCATACCCTTTGCATACCAATCTTGCCTTATTTCGAGTGACTTGACCATCTTCATTTAGTTTGTTCGAAATACCCACTTAGTGCCAATCACATTCTGACTCTTTGGTTTGGGAACTAGTTCCCAAGTTTCATTTTTCTCAATTTGATCTAATTCTTCTTCCATCGCCTTCAACCAATGTTTATCATGTCTTGCTTCTAAAAAGTTCTTAGGTTCTACCTTAGATAGCAGAGAAAAATACCCTTGCTCAGAAGCATTTGTAATTCTTCTTCTGGTTTGAACCCCGGTATCAAGTTCTCCAATAATCTGACTTTCATCATGATTTTTCTGAATGAAGCGAGATGGCATCTTGGTATCCTGCCTTTCTGATTTACTCCACTCTTCAATATCTTCTTCTTCCTCTTGTTCTTCTTTCACAAGACTTGGTATTTCTAAAGACTCTTCTGAATTTTCTTTTGTCTTTAGATCCAGACCCTCATCCACTCTGACACTTGCACTTTCTATGATAGTCATAACCTCTTGTTATAACATCTGAAGGCTTTACTTTTAGTGGAGTACCCAAGAAAAATCCCTTCATCGGATCTTGAATCAAATTTTCCTAAGTCCTCTTCGGTTCTTTTAATGAAACATCTGCTCCCAAATACCTTAAAATATTTGACCAAGGCTGGTCTTCCTTTCCATAATTCATATGGAGTTTTGTCATGGTTAACTCTGATTTGCACTCTATCCAAAATATAAATGGTAGTACTTACCACTTCTTTCCAGAATCTATCTGATAGCTTAGATTCATTCAGCATTGTTCGGGCCATCTCTTGAACGGTTATGTTCTTCCTTTCTACTACTCCATTTTGTTGTGGAGTTCTTGTAGCTGAGTATTGTCTTTTAATTCCATGGTCTTCACAATATTCAATAAATTCATTTGACATGAATTCACCTCCACGATCTGACCTTAGACATTTTATCTTGACCTGTTTCATTTTCTACTAATGCCTTGAAAGCTTTGAACTTTCCAAATGCTTCAGATTTTTCTTTCAAAAATGCTACCCATGTCATTCTAGTGTAGTCATCAATGAGTAACATAAAATAACTCTCACCTTGAATACTTTTCATTTTGGTAGGTCCACACAAATCCGTGTGAATTAGCTCCAATGGTTTGGTGGATGAATACTCCTTTGTTTTGAATCTTGTTCTGGTCTGCTTCCCAAGCTGGCACTGCTTGCATAGAGTACTCGAAGGCTTTGTTATTTTAGGCATGTCCCGTACGGCTGCTTATTGCTTATCTTCACAAGATTATCAAAATTTATATGTCCCATCCTTCTATGCCATAGCCAACTCTCCTCAACTTGACTTAGGCAACATTTTTCTTCTTTTATTTCTCGAGCATATATAGATTATTTGTAGTTCGGTGGCAATCTGCAATTAGTTCTCCTGTATCTGCTTTCCTTATTTCACATCCTTCGGCATAGAACTTAAGAGTGTGTCCCTGATCACACATTTGACTCACACTCAAGAGGTTATGTTTTAATCCTTCAACATACAAAACATTCTCTATTTTTGTTTTTCCATTATCCAGACTCAGCATACCTTTGCCAACGATCTTCGTTGTAGCATTATCACCAAATTTTATTGTACCTTCATTTACTTTCTTTAAGGAGAGAAACTTACTTTTATCACCAGTCATATGTCTTGAACATCCGCTATCAATGTACCACTGCTTGTCCTTCATCTCGAGCATGAAAAGTTGTTTGAATGAGCATGGATTTTTCTTTGTCTAGCCCATCTTTCTCCTGCTTCCTTGTCCAGGATTTCGTAGCCTCCCTTTTCTTTGTATCTAAAGGCTTTGTCTTTTGATCTTGTCTCGAGTCAAACACACTTCTACAAAAGCGTGCTATATGTCCATAATTATTGCACTTGTAGCAGATAATGGCTTCCTCGTTATAATAGGATAGTGGAGCAAATGAATTATAGTTCATATTCAACACTCTATGAGCAGATTTTGGTTTGTTCCAGGCTTCATTATCTCTCATTCGCTTTCTACACTCTATCTTTTTATGCCCATATATATTGCAATAAAAACAATAACCATGAAAGGAACTTTCGAACCTGTTCATATTCCTATGTCGTGGAGTAAATGGTCTTTTGATGTCGTTCTCTTTAACACCTTCCTTGTGGATGGAACTGGTCTTCGTAGTTTCCTCTTCCTTTCTACTTTTATTCTTCGTAGGTGCATTTAGAATTTCTGCATAACTTTTTGCCTTTTCTAAACCTTTCTTCTCCGGAATCTCAATGGATTTTGAAGCTTTCTCTAGTTTTTCTTCATATCCGAGTCCTGATTTGTTGGATGGTGATCTTTGATTTTCTAGAATCTCATCTAGAACCTTAGTACTCTTTTCAAATTTCAAGTTGTTCATTAGTTTGGTATTTACCTTTTCTAAGTCTTTTCTCATCGCAACAATCTCTGACTCACGCTTTTCACATTCTTCTTGTTTCACCTTGAGCTGACTTCTCAACCCTTCCTCAATTCTCTTTGCTTCTTCAATCTGGGTCTTCAGGTCAATGATTAGATTCTTTGATTCTTCAAGACTCTGTGCTAACTTAGCTTCGAAAGATTGATTTTGTTCTTCATATTTCTGGAGCTGAAGTCTTTGCTTCTGATTCCTCTTTTTGAGTGCTTTTATTTCACCCAATGCACAAATGAGTTCTTCTTCGAGGTTTACCTCACCTTCTTCTTCTATGTCCTCGATTCCTTCCAAATCAACTTTGCTAGTTGATGAACCTTCTTCTATAGCCATAAACAATGTTTCTTCATCATCACTGTCTGAATCACTTATTCCGCTTTCTTCGGATGAGCTGCTACCTCTTTTTGAATATAGACTCTTCTTTTGCTTTTCAAATTTTTTCTTGCCTCTGCTTTGCTTGAATTCTCTTTTGAACTTGGGCTTGCTTTCTTCATCTTCACTATCTTCCTTCTCTGGGCATTTAGCTGCAAAATGACCAATTTTACCACAGTTAAAACATTTAAATGGTAACTTACCTTTGTATCTCCCGGATCCTTTCTTTAGCTTTCGAATGAATAAAGCTTCCTTTTCATCTTCTTCGTTGTTTGATTCATCATTCGCTTCAGATTCCTTGATTGCCTTTTTCTTCGAGACTTTGAATGCGGCTTCCTTCTTTGTTGGTTTATTAGATTCGGTCCTCATTTCATAAGCCATCAGTATTCCATGTAGTTCGTCCATGCTTAGCTTGTCAAGATCCTTCATTTCTTCGATGGCAGACACCTTAGCATCAAATCTTAATGGTAAAGATCTTAAGACCTTCTGGATGATCACAAGTTCCTCAATCTTTTCTCCAAGCCCTCTTATGGCATTGACAACTTCATCCACCCATGAGAAGATAAGCTGCAACATCTTCCTCATCCTTCATTTTTAGGCTCTCAAATTTTCTCCTATGGGTTTGAAGCTTAGCTTTTCTGACCTTATCATCACCTTCATATATTGTTGAAGTTTATCCCATATTTCCTTTTTCGTGTCACATTGCATTACCTTGACAAATTCGGACTCTGACAGACCACACAAGATTGCATTCATCGCCTTGGCATTGTTTTCAAAAGCCTTCTTACCGGCTTGGTCTATTGGCGGAGTTGATGGAATGATATATCCGACCACTACTGATTGCCAAATATCAAACCCTAGTGCCATCAGATAGGTTCTCATTCTTACGCTCCAAAATGCATAGTTTGTTCCGTCAAACAACGGAGCCTTGTTCGAGGAAAAACCTTCTTGTACTTGACTAGCCATATGTGCTCCCGAGATCTACCTTCCAACTATTAGATTGTTCCTGAAGGAACCTGCTCTGATACCAATTGTTGAGCACAAGATAATACTGAGAGGGGGTGAATCAGTATTATGATATTATTTCAAACTTCAATACTTAAACTTAGATCTATAATCACGAGCAATGTGAATATATCAAATCAATCAAAGAACACAAAACTTAATGCAAGTAGACACAGATATACGTGGAAACCCTTTCGGGAGAAAACCATGGAGAAACTTCTTTCTTTATATATATTTCTCAAAAATTTGTAGGCACTAACCTATTGGAGACACCAATCCCCAAATTACAGTTTTGTAGGCACCAACCTACAGGAGCACCCACCCCTTTTGCTAAGCACCAACTCAACAAGAGACACCGATCTCTTCGAATATGAAGGCACCAACCTTCCTTACAAAATTTTCTTTCCACTTTTGAACTTGTTGCTTCCTCAACGAATAATGGAAAATTCTTCTTCTTACTTTCAGATTTGTTGTTCTAAAATTCTGCCCTTACGCTTCCTCTTCTTCTTCTTTTTCCTTAAGATATTCAACTTGAATCCATGCTTAATAAGTCTCATATGAATCTTCTTATATAGCCTTTCGTACCTTTTCGAAAGGGCATTACACCTTAAACCATCACACCCTTTCATTAACATTAGTCGGCCTTTATTTATTAATTTATTCTTTCTAAACAAATCGCTGCCCCCTTTGAATTAATTAATGCACACATAAAGACTGCCCCAAATAATTTAATTATCACCTAAACATTCAATGCAGCCCCTTAAGACATGAGTGCTGCTCTCTAAGCAAGTCGTGGGCCCTCTTTTGTGCAAATCGTGGGCCTCCAAGGATAAATCACGGTCTTCATGAAAAAGCGTTGCTTTCTTCTCATCATGGTTGTCAAGATCTTCCTCTTTCTTGAATGTTGTTCGCTTTACACAGATACTGTTGTATTTCTCCTATAAAGGTGACCCTTTTCACATATATAAATATCTGATTTCTGCTCTTTTTGCTACTCTATATGTTGCTGGTTATTTCCGTTGACATACTCACAATTCCATTAGTAATTCCATTACTTTCTGACAGATTTCCGTTTACCAGTTCAACACCTCTTTTGACATCAATGAAAATATTTCCAACATAGGTGTCTCCTTCATGTTCAAACTTTACACAATGATTCAAATTGGAAGGAATGTAACCCATGACATGAATTCGAAGTCTGCAAGCAACAAAGTTATATTGGAATTCCCCTTCCAAAATGTAAAACAATTCAAAGCAGTGCGGGGCCCACGTGAATGTGGAGGATGATGGTGCCTAGTGTAGAGGTGATAACATCATTGAATGAACACAACATGACCAGATGTTTATGCATGTAATTGTCAGGTATGCACATTTGAACGAATGCATGGGATGAATTGATGTTAATACTAGCGCCCCCATCAATCATCACACGGCGTACCTGTATGTCGTCGATGTGGGACAGAGATGAAGAGGGATGGGTTCGGGTCATCATTTTGGTGTGGCGTGATCTCTTCCTCCGAGAAGAAAAGAGAGGCCACTTGGTAAATAGGGTGGGGTGAAGATGAAGATGGTAATTTTGAGAGAGGCTATATGATGGGGTGTGATAATGAAGGCTACAGGTGTAGGGTCATTGGGTAAAACCTCAATAGATTGAAGAACCTCCATGAGAGCTTGACGATGGGATTACGAGGTTTGGATGAGGTCATATAGGGAGATTTTGAGGGAGACGGGTGTAATTTTTTGAGCATGGTGCGATGTGTGACACCATTAGAAATGGGGTATATGGGGTTGCGGATAGTGATTTTAGGTATGGTGCGAGATGGTATGTTCGGTATAAGATTGGTTGGTGGGTTAGTTGCCTTTTATTTACCCTTATCCTTCTGAGCACGTGTAGTGACATGTATCATGTTGATCTGAGGGGAGTTGGAAAATAGAGAAGGTATAGGGTGAGTGGTATAATGACACGATGGGAAAAAACCTACTGGAGGAGAAAAACCTTGTGAGGTGAGTTGGACGCAATGACATTTGGGTGGTGGCCTTGCAAGTTCTCGATGTGAACCATGTTAATTTCAAATCTTGTGGGTGGCTCTAGGATTTTTGAGGGTGGAGGTTTTTATTGTTGAGTAGGTAGTGTGGGAATGGGTGTTTGTGAAGCGGTGTCCTCATCGAGAAGGTTGTCATCGTCAAAGTTGGCTTAGATGGACACAACTAGATAAGGATGGTTTTTAAGGCCTTGCAGTTCTCCACATCGTTCCCTAGCACATGATGGTATGCAAATTTTAGTATTATCAAACCCTTTTAGCTTGGGTTTGAGGGGGTCATAAGGTCTAAGTGGCGGTAATGTGATGACAAAAGTCTGAAGGAGGTTCGTTAAAATTTTGGCATAAGACCCTGCTAGTGGATCGCAATGGGAAGTGAATGTGGGTTTAGGTGTAGGTGTGGTTGATTATCGAGGAAAGGTATTTGGAAGAGGAGGAGCAAGTCGAGTTATGGGTTTGGGTGCTAGCATGGTTTTGGGTGTTGATAGTGCTTGTTTGGGTAGGGGTATAGTAGATGGACGGGTAGGAGGGTGTGTGGTTGTTTTGACTATCTTATTGTGGGGTAGTGGAGTTTTGTTTTTTGATTACACCTTCTTGGGTAAAAGTGATATGGGTGTACAAGGTCTAGAATGAAAAGAAGATGGGGGAAGAGGGTGAGTTACCTATGGGGATAATGGGGTGTTGTGAAGGTAGATGACTCGGAGTCGTGCTTGGGGTGTGAGAGTCAAGAATCGAAGTGTAATGGGTAGTCATGCAATAAGCGAGGGTATTAGAGGTATGGGTGGTAAATATGTTGGGCTACAGGTGTGGGTGTAAGTTGTGTTGGGCATATGGGTAGGTTATAGGTTTGTGAGGAAGGAATGGGATGTTGTGCTTTTGGTTTATTGATGGGAGGAAGTTGCTTGACCATGTGGGATAGGTGAAGGTGTGATTAGATGATGTCGGATGTGGGTATGATTTGTATGGGTTTGGTGATTTTGTTTGGGTGTCGAGTAGGTCCTGGTGTTGTCTTTGGAGGATGTAGCTAAATCTAGTTTGATAGGTGGATAACATGCATTAAATTCTTCGGTCCCGAGCAAGATAGATTGATTCAAGGCAAAAAATCATGTTTGGGGTCCCCTCGGCTTTTTCTAACTCTCTTGTCCAAGAAGAAAAGAGCAAGTTCTAAAAAAGGGTGAAAAAGTTGCAAAAAACAAGCTTGGGGTAGAAAAAATCATGAAAATCAGCTAAGTCCTAGTCCAGGCGGTCCTTGGGACAGTTGGGACGTCGGGGCGCGAACCGGCCGAAAAGCCTCCAGGCGGTCCACGCAGCAATTGGGACATCTGGGCCGTAGGTACGCGGGACGCGAAAAGCCGATTCGGCCGAAAAAGGGAAAAAATTGCCTAAGTCTTTGTTTCGCACACAGTTGGGACAGTTGGGACAAAAGTACGTGAAAGACGCGGATCGGCCGGTTTGGCGCAAGTCAGTCCATTTCGGGTGGTTCGGAGAAATTTGTCCAGGCAGTCTGGGACAGTTGGGACAAGAGTAGCGGAGGGAATGTGCCAGCCGTTGGTTCGGCCGAAACAAGAGGAACTTTCGTTTGGGACATCCGGGCCAAAAGTACGCGTGGGACGTGGAGAGCCGAAAGAGCTGGGAGATGAATGGAAATGTGCCACATGTCTTCACCTCAAAGAGGGGAGGAAGCCCGAATCGGGTGGATCGAAGAAATTTGTCCTGAGTTTGGGACATTGGGCCAAAAATTTGGGCTAAGTGTTTTTGGGCCAAAAATACGTTCACAAGGGGGGGACGTGTTTTTGGGCCCAAAAGTTCAAAAGGTTTGAAGGCCGCCGAGCCAATAGAATGTGACACGTGTCCTAAGGGGGGAGTGCGGAGCTGGGGAGGACTTAGAAAATTTGGCAAAAAAGTTTTGGCCAAAAACTAAAAGGTAAAGATGCCCCCGCGCCCTGTCCAACAACCAAATGATGCCACGTGTCCCAGTGGCGGGGCGCGGGGAAAAAATGAAAATTTTCCAAAAAGTTAAAAAAGTCAAAATTTCAAAGGAAACCCATGGAAAGGTGGAGGAGAGAGAATTGCTCATCATCAATCAATGCTTGCCACACGTGTCATCCGAGGGTGAGAGCGCGGAAAAATTCAAATTTTTGCCTGTCGATCCGTTTTTTGGGCCGTTTTTGCCCTAAAACTTCAGACCCCCATATCTTTTGATCCAGAGCTCAGATTTGCACGTTCTTTATATCATTGGAAAGCTTATGAAATTCTCTATAGGATTCCATGGTCAATCTCTAATTTTGGTTCAGTTTGGAGAGAGAAAATTCAAAAAATCTCTGGTACGTGTTCATGGCCAGAAGTGACATTTCAGCGACCAAATTTAATACAGAATGGGTCGCACTCTCCTCCCATTTGGTCAAAATGATAGGGTATGGGTTTGTAAGGTCCTCCATGCTGATTTAATGCATTTGTAGTCAATGAGGAATGGGCTCCCACGTTTTTGTATGTTTTCTCTCTCATGGGCTCGACCCATGCAATGTAAAAGCCAGATTTGGCTCATTTTGGAGGAATTGATTACAAGTTGTTCATCTTTTCAGCTCTGCCCTCCCTTCTTTTCTTCTCTAGGGTTGAAAATGGAGTTGAACCTCCTCCCTTGCTCTGTAATGGCATTTTTTCCTTTTACTATTGAAATGATGTTCTGTGCAAACTTTTGGAGCAACAAAAACGTGTTTTGTGATGCATCTGTCCATCCTTGCTCGTTTTTTGCTTGTTCTCTTCTTGCCTCTCTTCATTGCAGGTATTTGTGCATGTTTGAATGTTCATTGCAGGTTTGGAGCTGTGTTCATGGAGTTTTGGGACATTTTTTGTGTGAAATCTATCCTTGGGCCTGTGATGCATCTGTCCATCCTTCCCATTGCTCACCTCTCTTTGTTCCATGGCAGTTTTGATAGATGTTCAACATTCTCCTTCTCTGGTGTATCACCGTTTTAGTGTAGGATTTTTTTCTTTTTCCCTTCTCTCTCTCTCTCTGTCTCCTTGGCATGGTTAGATTAGGATTAGATTAGCTTGCCTGCACTGGAATAGCTTGTGGCAGGTAGTTTAGGAGAGGAACCAGCCTTCTCTGGAGATTCCTTTCTCATTTTACAAGTCCCACACTTGGAGAAAGGATTCAATGTTGTGCAATCACACTGGATGCTAGAGTGATCAACCTAGAAATCTGATCAACATCCAGGGGTGCTGTGATTTTGCACTAATAGTTTTGGCACGCCCGGTGGGACCTTAGAGGTCTTCCACTTCATCTTTTGCAGGTTGGTGTGTTCCTGTGAAGATTTCAGCCTTTGGAGGCACTTGCAAACACATCTGGCGACTCCATCTGATCAGCAACCCATTTCTTGAAGTTGCAGACCTATTTTTCATCCATTTCCATCCATATTTCTTTCCATCCTTTCATTCTTTTCCATTCCATGAAGTTGTGCAATCATGACTTCATTTCCATCATGGAACTCACATTTACAACAACAGCAATATATCACACCTCCAACATGTTTTACAAATCCTCCAAATCAGCATTTTGAACAAATTCAAAATCAGCATGCATACCCATATGAGCAGCAATGCCAAAATCAGTTTGGCTATGGAGCTTTCCAAGAGCAAGAGTATGCATATAATGAAGACAATCAGATGCAAGATGCTGGTCTGTTGGAGAAAATCCAAAAGATGGAGGTAAAGATGGTGCAATCTAGAGCAACAACTCAAATGAGAGCTTTCAGAATTGGTTGCAGGACTCCTTGTCCATGGGGAGGCCCTTTTCCAAGACACTTCAGCCCTCAGGAGAAGCTGGACTTCATGATGAAGATGCTGCCCCAACTTGCACAAGTGGATTGAAGAAATAGAGGTGTATGAGAGGAGTATTCAGCAACCTTGTCAATGGGTAAGTTCTACACCATCTCGGTTTTTCTTTTCCCATTCTTTCCCAATCTATTTTATCTCAGCAGTGTCAAGTTTTAAACTCCCCATCTGTCCCAAATGTTGATCCCATGTCTCCACCTCTCAGTCTTCCACCACACCTCAATTCTTCTTTCCTTTTTCCTTCCAAACAGTCATCCCCTCCACAAGAGCTAAAAGAAATACCCCCTCCTCCAAAGAAACAAGAGTTTCTACCTCCACCACCACAAAAAATTGCCAAATCAATTGAGTTACAACCCATCCCTCCTCTTGCATTCCCAATTCCATGTGGGGAAGAAGAAATTGCAAAAATGGCCATGAAGGACAGCAAGAAGAGGAGCCCAACAAAAAAGAAATGACAGACAACTTGAGGGTTTGGGCTGCCAAATTTGGGATGACAAAGATCCCCTTGATGGTTAAACCTACAGAAGAGGCTAAGGTTGAACAAATGGTGGTTAAGACTGATTTTGTGGCAGCAGAAGAAGAGAAAAAAGAAGAAGTAGATCAGCAGTCAGTTTTCTCAGAAAGTAGTGTCCATGTTGGCACTCTATTTGAAGGGAATGCTGATTCAATTCAAGTTGCACAATCAGCCATAAAGGAAGAAAGCTCAGAAGAAGATCTTGCAGTCCCAACTTGTCCTCTAGAGCAGCAGATTGAAGAGTTTGACTTGACAAACTTCATGCTGGAGGAAGAGTTCAATCAAGAGCAAGATTGTCTTCAAACATTGGAGGAAGGAGAAGCTGCTCCAAATCCAAAAGAAGAGGAGCACATTCTAGTTGTGGAGGAGAAAAGTGCAGATCCAAGGGCTTTGAGCACAAAGCAGGCTACAGGAGAACCTTCAGTTCTTCTTTCTACTTCACCTCTCTCAAGTTCTAGTACTGAAGAGGAGTTTGATCTCTCAAACTCAATGTTGGAGGGAGAAAGAAACCATGGTGGTCAAGTTACAGATCAAGAAGACACCATGGAGGAAGTGGAGCATTTGCAGCAGGACAGCCATGAGGCAGTTTATCTGTCAGATTTGGAGGACTGTTTTGATGGAGAAGAGCCGGTTGAGTTTCCACCATTCTCTCTTTCATCATCCACATTCCAAACACTTGAGTCTATTGTCATGAAGGAGAACATTCATTTGCAGCAGCCTGCATCTTATAGCAGCTCTTTGGAACCAAGATTGGAAGATTTTAATCTTTCATGTTCTTCATTGGAGGAAGAGAAAGGACAGAGGAATTTCACCATTTCTTCCACACCATCCATTCAAGAGGTCTACAAGAGAACTCCATTCTTGGAGTTGAAAATCAGAGCTATGGGCATATCAAACGGATCAGACCTTGCCCAATCAGGTATTTGGCTTCATTGGAGCCAAAGGAGAAGTCACAACCAGTCATGCTTGCTTCTGAGCATGAGGGTGAGCTACAAAGTACCAAGGATCAGCTGTCATACCTCTTCAATCCAAATGCAGAGCAACTAAAAGAGGTATTGAATTTGCCTTCAGCTGATACCTTGATGATTTGGGTGGAAGACCAGCTTCTTGTTGATTTTCCATTCATCCAATCAGCCATGTTCAATGCCAAATCAATTGCATGGCTGCCACTTTTGAGAAAGGGAAGCTATTTCTCACAACCAATTGCAGGGTTTGTTTAGCTTGCCTTTGCTTCCAGTTAGAATAGAGTAGGTAGGTTTGCTTTCAGTAGAAGAAGTGCTTGTGCACACTCTGCATGTTTCATTTGGAGCATGTATGATTTTCAGTTCTGTACATAGTTTTTGTGGTGCTGGTTTTGCTCTTGCACAGTTCATTTCAGTGGCATTTTGGTGAGAACAACTCCATGTCGGTGGGATTCAAGTGGTTCAGAGGGAAGTTTTCAAAGTTTAGATCAGTTTGCAGGTTACAACTCATGACTCCATGCCCAATGGATGCTTCAGGCAACTGGTAACTTCATCTAGCAGGCAGATGACCCCACTGAGTCGCCAAATTGTTATCCAAAATTCACCCCCCAGGGTAATTTTGATAACATGCATTAAATTCTTCGGTCCCGAGCAAGATAGATTGATTCAAGGCAAAAAATCATGTTTCTGGGGTCCCCTCGGCTTTTTCTAACTCTCCTGTCCAAGAAGAAAAGAGCAAGTTCTAAAAAAGGGTGAAAAAGTTGCAAAAAACAAGCTTGGGGCAGAAAAAATCATGAAAATCAGCTAAGTCCTAGTCTAGGTAGTCCTTGGGATAGTTGGGATGTCGGGCGTGAACCGGCCGAAAAGCTCCAGGTGGTCACGCAAAGAATTGGGACATCTGGGCCATAGGTACGCGCGGGACGCGAAAAGCTGAATCGGCCGAAAAAGGGAAAAAATTGCCTAAGTCTTTGTTTCGCACAGTTGGGACATTGGGACAAAAGTACGCAAAAGACGCGGATCGGCCGGTTTGGCGCAAGTTAGTCCATTTCAGGCGGTTCGGAGAAATTTTGTCCCAGCGATGCATCCGGGATGGGTTGGGACAAGAGTACGGAGGAGAACGCCGAACCGCCGGTTTCTGGAAAAACAGAGAACTTTGTTTGGGACATCTGGGCCAAAAGTACGCGCGGGACGCGGAGAGCCGAAAGAGCCGAGAGCAAATGGAAATGTGCCACGTGTCTTCACCTCAAAGAGGGACAGGGAAGCCTGAATCGGGCGGATCGGAGAAATTTGTCCCAGATGGTTTGGGACATCCGGGCCAAAAATACGTGAGGGACGCGAAGCCAAAAAGCCCAACGAATCGAAGTGATGACGTGTCGCGAGGGGAAGCAATAAAAAAACTAAGTGTTTTTGGGCCCAAAAGTTCAAAGGGCAAGGTTTGAAGGGTCGGCCCGAAAATGACAGGACACGTGTCCTAAGGGGGGAAGTGTGGAGCTCGGGGAGGACTTAGAGAATTTGGCAAAAGTTTTGGCCAAAAAAACTAAAAGGTAAAGATGCCCCCGCGCCCCTGTCAACCAACCAAATGATGCCACGTGTCCCAAGTGGCGGGGCGGGAAAAAATGGAAAATTTTCCAAAAGTTAAAAAAGTCAAAATTTCAAAGGAAACCCACGGAAAGGTGGAGGAGAGAGAATTTCTCATCCAATCAGTCAGCAGTGCTTACATGTGGCGTCCGACCGGCAGGAGCGGAAAAATTCAAATTTTTGCCCGCCGATCCGTTTTTTGGGCCGTTTTTGCCCTAAAACTTCAGACCCCCATATCTTTTGATCCAGAGCTCGGATTTGCACGTTCTTTATATCATTGGAAAGCTTATGAAATTATCTATAGGATTCCATGGTCAATCTCTAATTTTGGTTCAGTTTGGAGAGAGAAAATTCAAAAACATTTCTGGTACGTGTTCATGGCCAGAAGTGACATTTCAAATGACCAAATTTAATCTGAGAATGGGTCGCACTCTCCTCCCATTTGGTCAAAATGATAGGGTATGGGTTTGTAAGGTCCTCCATGCTGATTTAATGCATTTATAGTCAAGGAGGAATGGGCTCCCATGTTTTTTTACATTTTCTCTCTCATGGGCTCGACCCATGCAATGTAAAAGCCAGATTTGGCTCATTTTGGAGGGATTATTACAAGTTGTTCATCTTTTCACTCTGCCCTCCCTTCTTTCTTCTCTAGGGTTGAAAATGGAGTTTAAACCTCCTCCCTTGCTCTGTAATGGTGTTTTTTCCTTTTACTATTGAAATGATGTTCTGTGTAAACTTCTGAAGCAACAAAAACGTGTTTTGTGATGCATCTGTCCATCCTTGCTCATTTTTTGCTTGTTTCTTCTTTCCTCTCTTCATTGCAAGTATTTTGTGCATGTTCTAATGTTCATTGCAGGTCTGGAGCTGTGTTCATGGAGTTTTGGGACATTTTCTGTGTGAAATCTATCCTTGGGCCTGTGATGCATCTGTCCATCCTTCCCATCGCTCACCTCTCTTTGTTCCATGGCAGTTTTGATAGATGTTCAACATTCTCCTTCTCTGGTGTATCACCGTTTTAGTGTAGGATTTTGCTGTTTTTCCCTTTCTCTCTCTCTCTGTCTCCTTGGCATGGTTAGATTAGGATTAGATTAGCTTGCCTGCACTAGAATAGCTTGTGGTAGGTAGTTTAGGAAGAGGAACCAACCTTCTCTGGAGATTCCTTTCTCATTTCTGGGTCCCACACTCAGAGAAAGGATTCAATGTTGTGCAATCACACTGGATGCTAGAGTGATCAACCTAGAAATCTGATCGGCGTCCGGGGTCTTTGTGATTTTGCACTAACAGGAAGCTCCTTTGAAAGTGGAGGAATGGATAGGTGCACCTTTGTGGGTGGAGGAGGTAATGGGTGCTCCTCTATGGGTGGAGGAGGCACTGTGGGTAAAGGTTCTCTAAGTAAAGAATCCAAGAGTGAGATGGTCTCGATGTTAGTGGAAGACTCCTCCGTAGATGATGAAGGAGATGAAAGATGTTCCTCTATGGGTGAAGGAAAAGGGGAGGTTGGTTCTAATGTAGAAGGAGGATTTTGGGATAATATTTCCTCTATGGAAGGAATGTGAGGTAATAGGGAGGTGACAGGTATGTCATTAAAGATAGCGTGGACCTCACGAGTATGGCTATCATGAGTTGAGGTCTCACCGGTTTGATCAAATGAAGGGGCATCATTGGGAAATGGTTTCTTGAAGATGTGTAGGTTTTGGTTGGAAAGTGTGTTAGTATTATCCATGGTTAACTCACCTTTTCGAGCATTTCTTGGACAATATTTTTGAAATTGATGCATTGCCATCACTATGACCCTTTACTCAATGATAGTTACAAAAGTCATGTTCTTTATACCATGAGGGCATGGGGAAAGGTGGTCAAACCAAAGGTGTGGTTTTATGGGTGGAAGAGTGATGGCTTTGGCTTTGATAAGATTTTCTAAGACATAAGAGTAAGGTTCCCTAATTGGGGTGTATTTCCACCGCTTCTCTCATCTCGAATTGAAACGTCTAGACGGGTGAGAGATTAGATGAGGGGGCTTTCGATTTGATGGATGACCTAGGCCATCCTTGAGTACCACCGCGTTAGTGGTGCCCTTATATTTTGGATAATTAGTTTGTGGTTTGGAAGAAGAAGAGGCATCATTCAACTTGAATGCCGAATTCTTATTGCGTAATTGGATTTTCTTCTCTTCGATGGCCCAAATCTCTAACTTTCATGCCATAGTGAATGCTTCATCAAATGTTCAGAAGGTTTGGACCTACAAGGTTGGTGAGATATGTCTAGCACAATCCCATGTGAAGAGCTCGATGAGTTATGTTTGTGGAAGTTAAAAGGTGAGTTGGTTGATCAAGCTACACCAGTGAGCGACAAAATCTATGATAGATTCATCCTCATATTGACGCGTGGAGTATAGGTTAGTAATGGTAACCTTCTTGACAATATTGATAGAGAAAGGATCCAAGAAGGCTTGGGCTACCTAATTAAATGAGAATACAGAGTGTCTAGGTAACCCACTATACCAATCTAATGCAGGTCCAGTCAAAGACATGGGAAAGGTTCTCAAGAGCAAGGCATCATTATGAACGATCAGATAACACCCGTGTTTGAACGACCACAAATTGTGTTGTGGGTCTTCTTTACTATTGAAATGATTGAATTTAGGAATTTTCCAATGCACGGGGTATGGGAGGATAGGAATGGATGGATGGATGGATGGGCTCGTTGCAAATCTCGTCATAGGTGAGAGTGTTACGGGAGCTGGAAACTAATGCCTCTAATGTCTGCATCTTGTCCAACATCAATTTGATTAGGTCATTGGTAGGTTGCGATGATTGGGTGCCTCCTGTAGCGTGAGAAGGTTGGTTTTGGGCATGTAATGGGGGTGTCATTCTAGTGTATGGTGTTACCATGTAGGTTGATTGGGAAGAAGGTAGTGAAACAGGTGGAAGGGTCGTGGTGGTAATGGGATTTAACGAATGTTGAATAGAAAGGATCACATTCTCGAAAAGGGGTAGGGGTCACCGACACGGGAGGTGGTAGTGTAGCTATGGGTATGTGTGAGACATTAGGGGTGGATGAGGTTGTGTTTTGGGTAGTTATCGAGGGTATGGTGGATGTGGCGGGTGTAATGGAGGTGGCAGACATGGCATTCATAGTGGGTATAGGACCTAGGTTGTGAAACTACCGGGGTAAGGTAGATGCAAGTAGTACGAGCTAGATGGAGCCAATGTAGGAGTGAGAACGAGAGTCAGGGGGATAGATACAGGCATGCCGTATATAAATTGACATGAGGCATCTCAAATGGATGCATGGGAAAGGTAAAACTGCAAGGCGGTAGGGTTTTGGTCAAGGAGTCATGCGAACTCCTCATCTCCAGTAGCGATAGTGATAGGTTGGATGGGATCCATGGCTGGCAATAAAATGGAAGGTGGTGAGGGACTAGGTGGGAGTGGTTGACAAGTGGCGTGAAACACAAGTGCACTTCTTTGTCTTTGGGTCAGCACCATGTGAACCAGTACTAATCAGGTAGGGTTGTTTCTCTATAAATGACACAAAAAACAACAGGAATGGGTGAATTTGATAGTAAAAAGTGTATTAGGTACCAAATGGTGGTTGGAAAGTGAAATAGAATAACTGATGTCGGTTAAGGAAAAGCGACGCGGTGAGAGTAACGTTATCGATCACTGTAGAAAATGGTCAGTGAGTGAAAAACCAGGTAGAAGGTCAAATTTGATGGTATGCCAAATCTGATGGTGTTTTACAATGTCAATGGGAATGATGGTAGTGACAGGGACTGTGAAAAGTGGAAGAAAATGAATAAAATTTCCTTTTGGGTAGGTTAACAAAAGGACCTAGAACTAATGTCGATTGGGTATAACCGGTGATAGTCAGAGGTAACCGACGATGGTTACTATGAAATTGAAAAAGTGATGAAAGAAAAGTTGTTATGAATTAAAATATGATGTAGAATCAAACCCAGAATTCCGAGAATGATGATGATATGGCCCAAGCACACTTAGGTGAAGCGGCATACACACCAGCTATGATGAGGAGCATGCAATGATGAACAAGAAAAATTAAGAACGTGATCTCTCACCTCAAAATGCAAGCCAAGCAGAAACACTAAGAAAAATGTGATCCTAGGAGTACCTTTTCTATTATGTTTGTTTAGCTTATGCTATTTAAGGACTGATACATGAATTGTGAAATAGAGTTTTTGGTGAGGATGGATTCCTATGAAGAAGGAGATCTAAAAGGTGAGGTTTCAGGTATGTTATGGTGGGGGTAGGATTTGTTTTGAAGTATGAATTGACAAAGAAATGAAGCTGGGAGTACCTGCCAATCCTCATGTCGGTGTGATCATTGTGAGATGTTCTCGGGAAAGATGTTGTTTAAGAATATGTCTTTATTTTAAATTTTGCAATTTGGAAAGACTCGAGAGAGAGAGAGAGATGTGCTTTCTATGATTCATTTTTCAACCATCACCTGGTCATGAATTCTAGCATATAGGTTGTCTCTTAGTTAATGTGAGCTAATGCGATAAGTTAGAATGGAATGCATTTATTTTTAAGCCCAAATAAATTTTTTAAGTTGAATGACATAATAAGATGAAGAGAAATAAGGATGCTCTTTCACTACAATGCAGAAAACATGAAGAAATGGTTCTTTTTAATTACACCAAAAGAAAGTATTCCTTTAGAGCAAATAGAAAGAAAAGGTGGGTTACCAAGGAAGAAAATTAATGTGTATGCTTTTCAAAAGGGAAACAAACACACAAATTTTTCCTAGGAATGAATGAAATTCAAGGAACCCCGGATGGGTCCCACCGGGCGTGCCAAAATGTTTCACCTGATTCTAGATCATTTCTTTGAAGTATTGATGAAATAGATAGGGTAATGGGCATAGGAGGAATACCTATTCAAATGTTGGTTGATGGGTTGTTGTGCACGTATGACTTTTGAATCCACAGCTGATTGTGAGAGCTTCCTTTTGGCTAGGAGGAACTACCTGTAATGCAAAGCAAGACCACTAGAAGGAATTAAACAATATGTGCAGTGAACTGCCTAGTGTGTGCTAGATCTAGGAAGTGTGATACTTCCTAGATGGCTGTCAGTCCACTATTTTAAACAATTTAATGCGGTAAATAAGGTAAAACCTATTGTAATTTGAAATGATTTAGGTATCTCACTTAAAACACAATAAGAAATAGATCTAATCTAATAGGCTAGGTTAGAATAGGATCCGAAGGTCAAATAACTAGTTTTGGGTCTCTGCAAGTCTGACAGAGGTCTCAGGTAGATCACAAGTGAATGAGGGTGAGAGGGAATTAGGTGGGTAGGTCACTATTCTGGGTTATATGGGAAAATACAAAGACCAATGTCGGTTAAGGGTGACCAACGGTGGTTAGGTGTAACCGGTGCCGGTTACTGTGGAGTTCTGGGAATGCCATAGAACGAGATTTAGGTCTCCTTTGTGATTGCACAAAGGACTTTGGTTGGTTAGGATGAGGTATTGGGTGATTTAGGTGGGATTTGGTGAGGTTTTAATGGGTATATGGAGGGGTGAGTGTTGGAGGAGGTCAATGGGTGGATAGGTAAACAATAGATGATAATATAATGATGAAATGGAATAAACTAGAGAAGTATAACGTTTACTTACTTGGATTTTGGTCCTAGATGCCTGTGAGTGAGGGATGGAGGTGCTGATGAGAGGTTTGAAGGCTGCAGGTGGTCACTAACTAAAGGAAAGCTTCTACATGGGCTGCATGTACATTCCTCTTTGCTTGGTTAGATCAGATCATTATTGGGATGGTTGTGCAAGAAAAGATGCTTGATCTCCTTCCTTACATGCATGTTCTCACTGGAATTCACTCTTAGAAGATGTGATATCTCTCTGGAATGTGCTAATGTTTGCCAAAGTTTCCAATCTCTTCCAACCTTCGCGACAATCTTCATAATAAGGTTGTTTTGGGGTTAAAAGGGTAATCGGCGGCGAGTTGGCTTAATGGATGACGGTTAGGGGTAACCGACATCGATCAAGGTAGGATTTCCTAGGTTTACTAAACTAGGGAGATCCTCTTGATTTTCTCAGATCTCGTGTCGTTAACCCATGGATTAGACTAGGAGCTTCTTGTAAGCATGTAGGAATGTGGTTAGAGAGAATGTAGGCATTGATTTTTAGGGTTTAGGTAAGTCTTAGTTAGTTATGGCAACTTACTAAGAATAGGTTTTAGGGTGAGTTGGCTTGGTGAGGTGTCTAGGTGAAGTGTATGTGTGGATATTATTTAAATTAAGATATTTAAATAATAAATATAGTGAGGATAATGAATTAATTTAATTTAATTAATTAAATTAATATTAGTGAGGTGAAAGGGGCCATGACTAGGTGAATGTGATGAAAGGTGTTTATTTGTCGAGGGACCAAAGGGAGTTTGACATAATTTTAGTGTCTACGAGTTTTATTGAATCTTTCATGTAAGCGTATTTGACTACTTGTTCATTATTCTCTTTCCGGGTCCATCCTTATGGGATGTGTTAGTCACATTAATCACACACCATCACACATCAAGTTATATTGACAATAGGTATAACATGACATCTACACATAAACTCTCACCCTATGGTCATCATTATCATTTTCACTTCCTCTTCTCTAGCTTCCACGCTTCATATTTTTATCAGTCCACTATTTTTCTTATCTCCTCATCACGCTTATTTTCATCTATCTACATGGTTATCAGATACACATATTTTATCTACTTTATGTTATTGATAATTTTCTCAACAACATAAAGTGGGGGAAAATGTAGACACTAAATCACGCACTTTAGGTATATTTCTAGTCTTGATCACATACTACTATTCATATGATTCCTAACCAAGAAAAGTACTAATTGACCACTATCTTTGGATTCTTTCCTTTCTTTCTATTTTCCTTCTTGGTCTTACACACCTTCTTGCCTAGTCTGAATTTAAAAACTTCTAATTTTCTAAGTCTGACACCAACGCCAATCAGGATATCAGCACCGGTGTGCCCCCATGCCCTCTCGAGAAACCCTAACCTCTTTGTATCTTGATCACATCTTTTAGTTACTTTCTAGCTGTTGGGAATATTATTTTCTTAGTGGTCATCCTTTTAGTGGTTAATTATGAAATTTGAGCAAAGGAATCATATAAATATAAAGCTATGTGGAAATAATAAAGGATGAAACACTAAGCATCTACTATATCCACTAAAGGTTGCATCTAAAGTCATTTACAAGAGCATTCAAGCATACATATAGCATCCACACAAGGGAAAGGGAATGCATTCTTCTACATACACTTCATAAGAGGGGAAGTTCATTTTTCCATGCACACATCTACTTACATCTTTTACATCTAGCTACTTGCTCGCTATCAAGCGTGATTCGAACAAGAGCCACCTAGGGCATGATTCTACACACACACACATTACAACTACATGGAGTGTGAAATGCAAAGCAATGTGTAGATTGTAAGTTCACTCATCAGTGACCAAGTAGGTTCGATCGACACCAAATTTGCATCTTTTTATTTTTAGGATTAGACTTATTTTGTGGTTTTAAATGTGTTTCATTCTTATTATAGGTTTCAAGTGAATAAAAATGAAGTGTAGAGAAATAAAAGTGATCAAAGGAAATAAATAAGTGAACATCTCATGACCCTACAAAATTAGGTTTCACAACTTCGAGCAATCACAAGCACCTAGAGAATGTATTGTTGGTACCCAAACTTAATCTCCTTCACAACTCAAACAACATCATGGATTTTCACAAGACACTCAAGGGTAGATAAATGATTTGTATGTCGTTTGTAGCTAGGGAGACATCTATCTAACTTGTTAGCACTCAAGATTTGAAGGAGTGGGTAGCACCTCAGAAGGATTTTGATCTAATCCTCACTATTCTAGGTTGTGCCTTTCAACCAAGGTAAGAGAACCTATATTGCAGCCTTTGTTTGATGAAGGGGATGGAGATATCCTTATGCTTTGCAAATTGTATGGAGATTTCATTGGGAAAACATGATCAATTATCCATTATTCAAACTCAAAAGAGTTGTCACCGCTAAATGATGGAAATGCTTTCAAGACAAGGCTAAGGTTCTTTAGAGACATGATAAAATCCTGATATGTTTTGTGCATTTTTGTGAATGGATTGTATTCTTTTGTTGACACACAATGCAATGCAGTGGGTAGTATGTAGGATGAGTTAGTTTGAATGAATTTTTTTGGGATATGTTTAGACAAGACTAGCTAGGAATTACCAACTTCTTTGAGAACCTTTACAAGAGATATATAACACCTAAACAACAAAGATGTTTCAATGGGTTTAAAACACTACTTCAACTAGGATATGTACATAAATGGAGGCCTATATTTGTACTCTTCCACACAATATTTGACAACCCGCTACAAAGGCTTGAAGCAAATATATCAACAAAGTATCTATAAATCCCTGTTTGGTCATGACCTAAGGTACCCCCAAAGGTTTACAAATAATCTCAAGATTCAAGGATAGTAAAATGATTTTAAATATGTTTATCTTCTATCAGATGAAGGCTCTTCTAGATATAATATTGCAGATGCCATCAAACCATCAAAAAGAAATGAGACCATGTATGATCAAAGAGATTCTAAACACAAGATTGCAACATGAGCAAGGAACACAAATTGAAATCATTCTGAAACACAAGCATATACAAATTTTGCCAAGAGATAACACCAAATAATCTAAAATTTGATCAAATACATTAGCAGGGGAATGCTATAAGAACAATATCAGAGCCTGTTGATGGCTTTACAACTGAAACCAACTCAACATGATGAAATCTGATGCAATATGGAATTGAAAATGGCTCTTAGGTGGTTTTCTCCAGAGAAATGGATTTTTTTCCTATTTTTTCCTTGAAAAATTCTACATCCCCTTTTCTCTCTCTTCTTCTCCCCTCAAAATTACATTTTATATCTCATGTCAGCTTGATTCATGCTTTCATATGCTTATGGGATCAAATTTTTTCCAACAACTTCTCATGATTCCATGAAAATGACATAAAACTGGAAAACAGTTCGCAAGTTGCCAGGGATGCATAAAATTTTTAAAATATTACATGAATTTGGATCCTTATCCATCCCAAGGTCATGTTTTTTTCATTCAGGTATGCCAACATGATTTAGTAATCATTTTCCACCTTTTACATTTTCAATTTTTACCTCTCGCAACCTTTGATTTTCGCTTTTCACGTTTTTACATCGGGCTAGGGTAAAAATTACGCCAAAAACATCATATATCATCAATTTTTCTCATGAAAATGGTACCATTATACTCATAAGGCCTAAGAGGATACAAAATCATATAAAATTTGATGTGATTTTGTGAAGAAATGATGAATCTAAGCTTCCTAGAGCTTCCCATGGCGGCCAAAAGGAAAATGCACAATTGTTGTTGATTTCAAATCAACTTTAAATGCTAGCCCTCCACCTGGAGGATGAGATTATTGAATATCCCATTTTTTCCCTTTGGATAAGGTGGGACATGTGTCAAAACATGATTGGATCGGGCTCCCATCCTTAAAAATGTGTTTGCGACCTTTTTGAATCTTTGGAAAATTTTGCAAAATTCCTCCGCCTACCTCCTGGGCTCACCACGTGTCTAGATGTGGGCCCCCTTTGAAAATGTGGGCCAATTCTATCAATTTTGACACTTTTTTGAAAAAGGGAAATTTTTCTCAAAATTCTCCGTGGGCCCAAACACCCGCTCTCTTCCTCACCACGTGGCACTCTCCCATTCGCTGCGGGTCCAAGCTTCCAATTCTACCTGCCAAAATGTAAAGTTTCAAAACTCTCCTCAAGCCTGCACTCTCCATTTGACTCCTTTGAAAAATGCCATGTGTCCTCCATAGATTGGCTGCGGAGGCATGCCTTCAATTTTGACTTAGCTCCCTTTGCCTGATTTTTTGCATTTCTTGGACAAGTGTACTTTTTTTATTGGTTTTGAAACCTCGGGTCCAATTTTTACTTTTACCATTTAGAGTTTAAAAAATTAAAAGTCATCGTAGGACCTGCTGCCCCATCTTGAATCTTTGTGGACACATGTCAGCTCTAGATTGGAGCGGCCAAATGTCACAAAAATTTCCTTAGCCCCCTTTCTTGACTTTTCACATTTTCTCGAACACATGTCCACCGCATTGGATTCGGGCCCTCGGGTTAAAAATTTTCAATTGACATTTTGAGTCAAAATCACCAACTCCCTCCACCACCCGCATGTCACCCGAGTCCACGTGTCCTCTTCCCATTTCTTTGTGGGCTTTCGAGGCCTAAGAATGACTTTGAGAATTTTGCCAAAATGAAAGCCAAAATTATTAAGGAACCTCCACCACTCACCACGTTACAAAGTAATAGTGTGATGATGAATTTGATGGGCCAAGGATGCCCAGCTGACCGTCAAAACGTGGAAAATACAGAGGATGCCCTAGAATTTGAAATTTTTGACAAGGGAGGCAGATTTCTTGATTTCAAACCAACTGAATCATTTTTTGACCTTAATTTCGACCTTGGGATTGGGAAAACATTTACACCAACTCAGGATTCAATCAGACTCGAGTTTTTTTACACGATTTGGCAAAGGAAAATGACACAGCCCTAGAAATTTGAAGAAACTAGGGCATAAAAGGGGGAAAACTTTGAAATTTGTTTTAGAATAGGGCAAAACAATAACATTATGAGCATTTTCAAAGCATTTAAATAGGAGAGAGAAATAGTAGATCACCAAATCAACCAATAAAACGCGTTTGTGACCAAATTTGGACATGAAAAATTAGGGCACATTATGAAAACTCAATAACGGGACCAACATTGGCTCTCACTAGGGAATGGGCACTCCCAAAGTGAGTGCCACAAGATCAAAACGTAGACCAATTGCCAAAAATTCATTGGGTAAGGAGTCAAAACACAGACAGCCCAAAAAATTTAGAAATACCACCAAAAACAAACCAAGAAAACCACCGAATGGCTGCCAAGGACAAAAGGGCAAACCAAACACCAAAAAAACTATCAAAAATTAAAGAAAGAATAAGGACTATACAAATGTACAATTTGTGCATACCTCAACTTGGGGGTTTTAATCTAAGAAATGTTTTAAATGTCTGCCATTAATAGGCAGCTCCATCAATTCCCCATCTAGATCTTTGAGAAAAAGGTGTGCTCACCAATTTTGATGTCAATGGCATAAGGTCTCATCCATAATGCATCAAACTTGCCATGCTTTCCCTTGTCTTCATGCCTATTATCCCATAACAAAACCAAATCTCCAACATTGAAGGCTCTGAGAGTGACCTTCTTATCAAACAACCTCTTCAATTTATCTCTAAATTTTACATGCCTCTAGTGGGATTCTCTTCTTTCTTCATCCAACTCAATGATTGGTTTGATCCTTGATTCATATGGATCATGCTCTTGATCTTCTAACTATTGGGAAAACTGAAATGAGGATAATTGCAGATGTAAGGGTAGTAATTCCACGAGTTCCATACACCAATTCAAATGGGCTTTTACCAGTTGCTCTTTTAGGAGTTATTCTATCAGCCCAAACTACAAATTTAAATTGATCTCCCCACTTATTCTTGTTCATTTTCAAGGTCATTCTAATGATCTTGAGCAAGTTCTTGTTACTTGACTCACTTGTCCATTCCCTTTTGGATTGTAATTTAAAGAATAAGTTAGATTGATTCCATATTCATTACACATTGCCATTAAAGGTTTGTCTCTAAAGCACATGGCATTTTCAAATACAATCTTAAATGGAATTCCAAATCTACATATGATATGATTCAATAAGAAATCCATTACCACTTGGTGTGTTTCCTTTCTAGATGGAATTGCTTTAACCCACTTTGTAAAATAAGTAGTTGCTACAAGGATCCATTTATGACCATCACTAGAAGGATCTGAAATCTCACCAATGAAGTTCATTCCCCATTGTTTGAAAGGGGATTCAATTGATATAGGTTGTAAAGGAAGGAAGCCTAAAGCTTCGAGATTCCGGAGAAATGTTGGAAACTATCACACTTTCTAACCAACCTGGGTTGCATCTTTAAAAAGAGTAGGCAACCAATAACCAGCTCTTAAAATCTTATGTGTTGTCACTCTCCCAGAAAAATTTCCTCCACAAAATCCCCCATGGAAATCAGCAATCAACTTGGGAGCTTCATCTTCAGTTATGCATTTCAAGAGGACACCTTCGGGGTTCTTCTAAGCCAGCCCAAGGTCTGTTATGACATATTTTTGAGAAGCCAACTTGTGGGCTCTTTTTCTAATTTTTATTCAAGTGACTAGGACAGCATAGGTTCCTAAGGTAGAAGATCACATCCTTGTACCATTCAAAACTCATCAATCTCTCAAGGAAATCTGCCCTTTCTTCCTCTAGCTGATTTACTTCTACATTTTGCAAGTTGCTCTTAGCCATGAGCTTAGAAGACCCAAACATCTTACTAACTTTGTGGTTTGGATATCCATATCATAGTCTTGTAATTTTTTGACCCATCTACATCTCTTGCTTGATATCTCCATGTTTGATAAGATGTCTTTAACCATGGTGTGGGGAACATATGCAACAACTTTTGAACTCAATATATATGGCCTGAAAATCTTTGTTGCTTTCAACAAGGCAAACGCTTGTTTTTCCATGATTGTATACTTCAATTAAGCTACTTGTAAATCCTTGATAAAGAAGCAATAGGCCTCTCAGCTCCATTCTCATCCTTTTGTAACAAAACTGAAGCAATAGTAAATTCAAAGGTGAAAGAAAAGATTTGAAAGGCATTTTATAGTTTGGAGCTGCCAAAATAGGTGCATGCTTAAGTGCATCTTTTATTCCTTCAAAGGCTTGAATGGCAGCCTCCTCCCACCATATAACTTGATCCTTTTTAACATGCTTGTGATTGGAAGAGTTATCTCAGCAAAATTGGAAATAAATCTTCTAATAAAATTGATTTGGCCAAAGAAATATTGGATACCTTTCCTTGTTCTTGGGATAGGTACTTTGTTGATTGCCTCCACTCTTTCAAGGTCTATCACGACACCATCTTTAGACACAATATGTCCCAGAAACTTGGCCATTTGCACACCAAAATGACACTTCTTTGGATTAAGATAAATTCCATACTTCTACATCGATCAGCATTTTTCCAAGTACCGCAAATGATCACCTCGCTGCCTTGAAAATATAGTCACATCATTTTGGTAAACTACAATAAACTCATTGATGTAACCAGAAAAAGCAACATCCATTGCCCTTTGAAAAGTGGCACCAGCATTCATCAATCCAAAGGGCATCCTTACAAAAACATAAGTTCCCCAAGCAGTAGTGAAGGTTGTCTTAAGTCTTTCTGATTCTTTGACAACTACCTGATTGTATCTGAAGAAACCATCCAAAGTAGAAAGCAATTCTGATCTTGTCACAAGCTGTAACATATTTTCCATGTTTTGCAAGGGATATTTTTCCTTCATAGATGCTTTATTTAGATTTCTAAAATCCACACAAAGTATGATATCTCCATTCTTCTTTCTAACAGAGCACAAGGTTTGTAACCCAAGATGAATACCTCGTCTTTGAATGATACCACCATATCTCAATTTATTTAATTCCTCTTGAATTTTCATGAAGAGAAGTGGATTAATTGGCCTTTCCTCTATCTAAATGGTTTATTCTTGGCCTTAAGAGGGATCTCATTTGGAACAAGTCTTCCCTATATGCCTTTAGTTCGAATAAGACCAAGCAAGGAAGTCTTGATATTTCTTTAGAAGTTGGGCATAGGACTGTTTTTCCTCTTTACTTAAATTTCTGCCCAACCAAATCTTCCTTGGTTTATCCTTGGTTCCCAAGTTGTTCTCTTCCACATCCTTGAAGCAAACATGTTCCTATTAATGATCTAATCAGCATTTCTAAAATTTGATTCAAGTGCAACAAGACCTTTAGGAATGGTATTTGTTTTTAATTGTATAATATCCTTGTCAAAAATGTTTCTCTCCCTTCATTCATGCATACCATTGGCTCCCAATCAATTTTATGACCAGAAAACTCACCTTGGCATTGTAAGAACCTCAACACTTGTGCATCATCATCAAAAATCTGCCAATGTTTCACATTATTCGGGATAGCTAGCCTTGTTATCACTTCAATGTTATATTCAAAAAAGGGTTAAATGGTACAATTTTCAAATCTAGATCCAAGTACATCCAATTATCAGCAGATCAGCATTAAGACTTCTATCATGGTAAACAATGTTAAAGGAATCAAACATTTCAATTAAGTCCCAAACAACATGCTTATATTGTTTCATACGCTGATTTTTTATGGCATATAACTTCCTTACTTGCTTGACAACCAACTCTGAATCCCCCTTGGCAAAAATATCCTTCACTCCATACTTCCATGCAATCCTTAACCCCAACAACAATTCCGCATACTCAGCAATATTGTTTGTGCATTCAAAATTAAGCTTGAAGGAAAAAGGAAACTCTTCCAAATTAGGAGAAAAAAAACTATACTAACACCATTTCCAAATTTGGAGCAAGCTCTATCAAATAGCAAGGTCCAAGGAGAACCTTCGATATTAAGGCACTTTGATTTTTCCATCTTGTATTCTATTTTCATCATCAAAGCTAATGAAATTGTCAACATCTACAACATCAAATAACACTTCATAGGAAGCATTGTTGGGATCTTTAATCAAGTGCAACATTTTCTTCTCACCATACTGAGTTTGACAAGGCTTCCCTCAATGGGAATGGTGGCAAAGGACATGTCCATTTGAACACTATCACCAATACTTGCAGCCCATTTTCTTGACAAAATCATACCCCATTTGGTAGGGCATTCAACAATTACAACATCAAGTTTTAAGTTCTTACCCGATATAGGTCGCAAGTTGCACTACTAAACCCTTCACACAACTAACCACCGACACTTCTCTTGAATCCATGGCAGTACACTTCCCATATGTTGCTATCACTTTGATATCCAACTCATTCATGACTTCTAGAGGCATGACATTACATGATGCACCGGAATCAAAAATGCAATTGTGAAGCAACCTATCTTTTATGAGTAAAGTTGTGAAAAATGGATCCACATTCAATTGGGAATCAACCAAGGATGTCCCTAAATACACTTCAGGTACCTCTCCAAAATCTTCCATTGGTGGTGGTGTTTCAAGGCCGAAATGCTTTGAAGAGGATTCTCAACAACATTTACATTTCGCTTGGGTAACCTTTTCTTCTTTCAATCCCAAGTACTCGAATGCTCTCTTCTTATGCTCGGGTATTCTAAGAAATTATATAATTGGAACACTCACTTTAATTTGGCTCAAAACTGGGTTATATCATATGGAACATTCTTTGGTAAGACAGCACTGGAAGGGAGACAAGAAGGTTCATCAGATGGAGAAGTGTTCTTGGCAGCCTAGGCATGAAGAGGACTGATATTTTTGCATGGGACAGCAAGGTTCTTGGCAATTGTTTCTTTTCTAGGATTCTTTTTGGGAATGTTTGTGAGCAAGGATGTCTTTGGCTTGGCTTGAGGAACAACTCCTCTAACAAATTTACTTCTAGTATTGTACTCTTTCTCTTTACCAACCACAACATTCATTAGCAATTGTCTATCTTCCTCCGAAGGAATACCACTATCATACTTCTTGATCATTAAAGCCCTTAGATATTCAAACTCATTATTAGGAATTTCAAAATCTTGAACAACATCTACCTCATGAGTTTGAGAGGAGGAAAGAATTGGTACCCTCTTTATGCAATCCCAAAATGTTACAGTAGTCCTTACACTTATCACATATGTTGATATTGCTTCTCTGTTGTGAGCTTGAAGAGCTACCCATCATAAAAATGTCATCATCCATTTCATCTTCATTTTCATCTTCAATAACTTGATGGTCCATTTCACATGGAGGATGAGGAAGAAAACATCTATCACACTAATCCATATCAGCAATTTCTTGAACAACAACAACTCTTGCAGTTAGATGGTGAGCACCACTCTATTTTCATGTGCTTGGCGTTTTCTATTTCCCCCAACAACAAGCCCTTTACCTCTATCATATTTTCTTTGAACACCCCTAGAATGATTTTCAAATCTATCATGGTTTTAATATCTTTGTTGTCCTTGTGAACTTTTCCCAATTCCTTTCTCGGCCCAAGCTAATTTGTAGGAAATTTTCTTTGGCAGCCCCGCCAAAGTCTTGAAAACATCTTCTAAATCAGCACCCTTGATAGCTTGAGGCTTCTCGGGGTTTATCATCTTCACACCATCCCTCTTAAGAGGTTTCCCAACAGCCTTGATATTATTTTCAATTTGAAGTGCCATGATGAAAGCTTGCCTCAAGTTTGTAGGAATTTTGTCTCTCAAGTAATAGGCTACCTTTTTATCAAATGCATCTACATATTTGATCAAACAATATCCATCACAAGGCATCAAAATAACATACAACCTTCTCAATTTTTAGTTAAATTTTGTATTGAAGTCATGGACTGTTTCATTTGGGTTCTTCTTGATATTCTCAAATTCGAGACAAAAGAAATCTAGGATCGAGTCTTGTCACCATATTGCAACCTAAATGCATTTTTCATTTTAGTCTATGAATCAATAGATTTATCAGATAGAGCCTTGTACCAATCCCTAGCATCTTCTTCCAGTGTATGAATAAAGAACTTAATATACACATCCTCAAACTCTATCTCAAAATCTTCCATCATATTATCAAAAAGCTTGAGATGCTGATCACCAGTGATAGCATTGTTACCTTGGAATTTTGGAAACCTATTTCTGACATCTTGTGGGACAACATTTGGGTAACCATCCATTCCTCCAAAATTTATAGGACCAAAGGTGTTAACAACAAATGGAGGTCTAGGCTGAGCCATATTGTTTGGTGGGGGTGATCTTGGAGGAGAAACCAATTGATGAGGAGGAGTGATGGGTTTGATTGGAATAGATGAATGATCTCTAAAATGAACACCCCCCAAAGGCTCTCTCTCTTGATAAAATTTAGAAAACTTAGAAAACACAGGAGCAGATTTAGGAGCAAGTTTTTCAAATGCACAAGAAGGGCCCTCACCTGATGGAGAATGCAAATCAGCAACAAGATTGTCTGAATCAGATTTACTTGAAGAGGAATTATAATCCTCAACAATAGGCTGCTCTCTTTCAAATTCAGCTATGGGGATCTCTTTTCTTGCAATCAAATCACCAACCACTTCCCACACTCTTCTTTCCTTCAACTCTTGGCTTCTTGATTCAGTAAGCAACTTCTTAGAAGAGTCCTTAATGAAGAGGATCTCCTTCCCTCTAGCTTGGTAGATTTAAACAACAAGTTATAAATGACAGAGATGTATAACACAAATGGTATTTTGAAGATCCAAATAGCATGGAGTCACCACTAAGGAATTCCACCTTAGTTGTGCAAGAAAGCACTAAAATATTCTGTCAAATGCATGCTACAACAAAAACTTGCAAGGGTTTACAAATCAGATCTTCTTCTTATTATGCCAACCAAAGACAATGCATCCAAAGTACACAAACTGCTAGTAAGTAAAAAGAGCAGGTTGAGTTTGAAATTTTACCAAAAATTACAGATCTGAAGTATAAAATGATATCTCAAGAATGTAAAAGCTCAAATACTTGATCACATAAATTCTCAAACCCTTCAAACACTTCAAAAGCACCAAATAATTCCAAGCGGTCCCTGCAAGCGGTGCCACTACGGTGTTGGTACCCAAACTTAATCTCCTTCACGACTCAAGCAGCATCATAGATTTTCACAAGACACTCAAGGGAAGATAAATGATTTATATGTCATTTGTAAGCCGGGGGAGACATCTATCGACTTGTTAGCACTCAAGATTTGAAGGAGTGGGTAGCACCTCGAAGGATTCGATCTAATCCTCACTATTCTAGGTTGTGCCTTTCAACCAAGGTAAGAGAACCTATATTGCAGCCTTTGTTTGATGAAGGAGGTGGAGATATCCTTATGCTTTGCACATTGTATGGAGATGGCCTTATAATCATGCAAGAGGGAGAGAAGATACTCTTTGGTAATGTACTCATCACTATTGTGTTCTAAATGATATTAGAGTTCCCAATTTGGACAAAAATATTTTTGGGAGTACATGATAAGAGGATCCCTCACTGTAAAGAGGTTTACAAAATATACTTGTGAAACCATGATGGTCATTCACAAGGCGCTCCTAGAGAAATGGTATAACTAAATGCTGAACGCATTTTTTTGGGGCTGTTTGGAGGATCCCAAAGTATTTTCCCAAACTCATAAGTGGAGAGTATATTTTACAAAGTATACAACACTTACGCATAAGCATACTTTAAGATGTTTAAGATGGGAACATGAGTTATGGTGTAAACTACCCTTCTCCTTCACCACATTATACGTCAAGCGAGTAAATTTGGCAAAGGACAAGAGACTAAGGTTTGATTTGATCAGTGAGGTAGATGTAGACCCCGTGAGTTTTTCCGAAAGCTATTCTACCCAAATAAATGATTTTGAGAGATATGTCTCCCACAAGATACAAATGATGAAGCCTTTAAGACAAATGCCAATTACGGGGAAGGACCAAAGTAAGCATGTATCCACGTATAAGCCCTAAATTTGAGAAAAGGTTCTTACTTGGAGAATGATGTCTCCATTCTGAAGACCCTACGAGAAAGGAAGAAGGTCACACCTAGAAAAAGAGAGAGAAGAGGTGCATAAGGCACTAAGTGTTCAAACTACATAGATGGTAAGCACGTCGGAGATAAGCGCTAAGACAATTACTTATGCGCGGAGGAAGAAGTCTCATCATGAAAAACCTGATGAAGATATTTGAGCACGAAGATACCCTCACTCAAGAGGAATCTAGAGGAAGACATCACCTATTGAAGAAAAAGAAAGAAAATAATCTCCCCCCTTTGGAATCTCCCAAAAAGAAGAAAAAAGGTTATGGATGAGGCCAATTCCAAGAATAGAATATGCCTACAGGGATCGGGGATGATGATGAAGACCCTTCCAGGAGGTGAAGACTATCCCATATATGATATACACAATTTTGAGGGGAGAAGAGGGGATGAGGAGAAGGAGGATGAAGAAGAAGCTAAAACCCAAGGCAAGGGGGTAGGTGGGGAAGAAGTTATAAAAGAGAAAAGGACCCCAAGCCTCATAAAGGAACAGGTAGATGAAGCCGCAGAGAAAGAATTAGAAAATATCATCAAGGACTTGGTGGAACAAGAAGTGGAACACAATGTGGATGTGGTGATGAAGGAAGTTGAGGAGGAGAGCATAGAAAAATAATATGGTAGCATGGGAGAATATCCTAGTTTGATGTAAGCCTTTAAAGGTGTACACAATGCAATGCAATGTGAAGGCTAGCATGTAGGATGAGTTAGTTTGAATGAAATTTTTTTGGGGATATGTTTAACAAGACTATCTAGGAATTACCAACTTCTTTGAGAACCTTTGTAAGAGATTTGTAACACCTAAAAATGCACAAGATGTTTCAATGGGTTTAAAATACTACTTCAACTAGGATATGTGCATAAATGGAGGCCTATATTTTCACTCTTCCACACAATCTTTGACAACCTGCTACAAAGGCTTGAAGAAAATATATCAACAAAGTATCTAGAAATCACTATTTGATCATGACCTAAGGTACCCCAAAGGTTTACAAATAATCTCAAGATTCAAGGACATTAAAATGATTTTAAATCCACCCCTTTGACATTGTAAAATTTTATCTTCTATCAAATGAAGGATCTTCTAGATATAAGATTGTAGATGAAATAAAACCATCAAAAATAAATTAGACCATGTATGATCAAAGAGATCCTAAACACAAGATTGGACACGAGCAAAAGGAACACAAATTGAAATCATTCTAAAACACAAGCATATACAATTTTTGCCAAGAGATAACACCAAATAATCCAAAATTTCATCAAATACATTAGCAGGGGAATGCCATAAGAACAATATCGAGCTTGTTGATGGCTTTACAATTGAAACCAACTCAACATGATGAAATCGATGCAATATGGAATTGGAAATGGATCTCAAAGGCGGTTTTCCGAGAGAAATGGATTTTTTCCTATTTTTTCCTTGAAAAATTCTACGTCCCCTTTTCTCCTCTCTTCTTCTCCCCCTCAAAATTACGTTTTATATCTCATGTCATCTTGGAGTCATGCTTTGCATATGCTTATGGGATCAAATTTTTTCCAACAACTTCTCATGATTCCATGAAAATGACATAAAAGCGGAAAACAGTTCACAAGTGTCCAGGATGCATAAAAGTTTTAAAATATTACACGAATTCAGATCCTTATCCATCCCAAGGTTACATTTTTGTCATTCAGGTATGCCAACATGCTTTAGCAATCATTTTTCACCTTTTACATTTTTAATTTTTACCTTTCATGATAACCTTTGATTTCCACTTTTCACATTTTTTAAATCGGGCTACGGTTAAAATTATGCAAAAAACATCATATATCATCAAATTATCTCATGAAAATGGTGCCATTACACTCAGAAGGCCAAGAGGATACAAAATCATATAAAATTTGATGTGATTTGGTGAAGAAAAAACGAACTGAGCTTCTAGAGCTTCCCATGGCCAAAAGGGAAAATACACAATTGTCGTTGATTTCAAATCAACTTTAAATGCTAGCCCTCCACATGGAGGATGAGATTATTGAATATCCCATTTTTTCCCTTTGGATAAGGTGGGACATGTGCAAAATGTGATTAGATCGGGCTCCCATCCTTAAAAATGTGTTTGCGATATTTTTGAATCTTTGGAAAATTTTGCAAAATTCCTCCACTACCTCTCTGGGCCCACCACATGTCTAGACGTGGGCTCCCTTTCAAAATGTGGGCAAATTCTATCAATTTTGACACTTTTTCAAAATTCTCCATGGGCCTGAACACCCGCTCTCTTCCTCACCATGTGGCACTCTCCCATTCGCTGTGGGTCCAAGCTTCCAATTCTTCCTACCAAAAATGTAAAGTTTCAAAACTCTCCTCAAGCCTGCACTCTCCATTTGACTCCTTTGAAAAATGCCATGTGTCCTCCATAAATTGGCTCTGGAGGCATTCCTTCAACTTTGACTTAGCTCCCTTTCCCGATTTTTGCATTTCTTGGACAAGTGTACTTTTTTGATTGGTTTTCCAAACCTCAGGTCCAATTTTTACTTTTACCATTTGGATTTTAAAAAATCAAAAGTCATCGTAGGACTGCTGCCCCATCTTGACTCTTTGTGGAACGTGTCGGCTCCGGATTGGAGTGGCCAAATGTCACAAAAATTTCCTTCGACCCCCTTGCTTGACTTTTCACATTTTCTGGACACATGTCCACCTGCAATTAGATGCAGGCCCTCGGGTTAAACATTTTCCTTGACATTTTGAGTCCAAAATCACCAACTCCCTCCACCACCCGCATGTCCCCCGAGTCCACGTGTCCTCTTCCCATTCGTTGCGGGCTTTGGACCTAGGAATGAAGTTGAGAATTTTGCCAAAATGAAAGCCAAAATTCTTAAGGAACCTCCGCCACCCACCATGTTGTAATAATAGTGTGATGATGAATTTGATGGTCTGAGGATGCACTGGTGACCGTCAAAATGTGGAAAATACAGAGGATGCCCTAGAATTCAAATTTTTGACAAGGGAGGCAGATTTCTTGATTTCAAACCAACTGAATCATTTTTTGACCTTAATTTTGACCTTGGGATTGGGAAAACATTTGCACCAACTCAGGATTCAATCAGACTCGAGTTTTTTTACACGATTTGGCAAAGGAAAATGACACAGCCCGAAATTTTTTAAGAAACTAGGGCACAAAAGGCGGAAAACTTTGAAATTGTTTTTAGAATAGGGCAAAACAATAACATTATGAGCATTTTTAAGCATTCGAATAGGAGGGAGAAGCAAGAGATCACCAAATCAACCAATAAAACGTTTGTGAGAAAATTTGGACATGAAAAATTAGGGCACATTATGAAAACTCAATAATGGGACCAACATTGGCTCTTACTAGGGAATGGGCACTCCCAGTGAGTGCCACAAGATCAAAACGTACACCAATTTCCAAAATTCATTGGGTAAGGAGTCAAAACACAAAGGAAAGCCCAAAAAATTCAGAAATACCACCAAAAAAAACCAAGAAAACCACCCACAAATGGTTTACAAGGACAAAAGGGAAAACCACACACCAAAAAATAACAAAAATCAAAGAAAGAATAAGGACTATACAAATGTACAATTTGTGCATACCTCAACTTGGGGATTTAATCCAAGAAATGTTTTAAATGTCTGCCATTAACAGGAAGCTCCATCAATTCCCCATCTAGATCTTTGAGAAAAAGGTGTGCTCACTAATTCGATGTCAATGGCATAAGGTCCCATCCATAATGCATCAAAATTTCCATTCTTTCCCTTGTCTTCATGCCTATTATCCCATAACAAAACCAAATCTCCAACATTGAAGGCTCTAGGAGTGACCTTCTTATCAAACAACCTCTTCAATTTCTCTCTAAATTTGACATGCCTTTGGTGGGATGCTCTACTTTCTTCATCCAAGTCAATGATTTGATTTATCCTTGATTCATATGGGCCATGCTCTTGATCTTCTAACTATTGGGAAAACTGAAATGAGGATAATTGCAGATGTAAGGGCAGTAATGCTTGAGTTCCATACACCAATTCAAATGGGCTTTTACCAGTTGCTCTTTTAGGAGTTATTCTATCAGCCCAAACTGCAAATTTCAATTGCTCTCCCCACTTCTTCTTGTTCATTTTCAAGGTCATCTAATGATCTTGAGAAAGTTCTTGTTACTTGACTCACTTGTCCATTCCCTTGTGGATTGTAATTTGAAGAATAAGTTAGATTGATTCCATATTCATTACACATTGCCATTAAAGGTTTGGTTCTAAAGCACATGGCATTATCAGATACAATCTTAACTAGAACTCCAAATCTGCATATGATATGATTCAATAAGAAATCCATTACCACTTGGTGTGTTTCCTTTCTAGATGGAATTGCTTCAACCCACTTTGTAAAATAATAAGTTGCTACAAGGATCCATTTATGACCAGCACTAAAAGGATCTGAAATCTCACCAATGAAGTCCATTCCCCATTGTTTGAAAGGGGCTTCAATTGATATAGGCTGCAAAGGAAGAGAGCCTAAATATTTGATCTTCCAGAAATGTTGGCAACTATCACACTTTCTAACCAATGGGTTGCATCTTTAAAAAGAGTAGGCCACCAATAACCAGCTCTTAAAATCTTATGTGTTGTCACTCCCCCAGAAAAATTTCCTCCACAAAATCCCCCATGGAAATCAGCAATCAACTTGGGAGCTTCATCTTCAGTTATGCATTTCAAGAGGACACCTTCAGGGTTCTTCCAAGCCAGCCCAAGGTATGTTATGATATATTTTTGAGAAGCCAACTTGTGGGCTCTTTTTCTAATTTTTATTCAAGAGACTAGGACATCATAGGTTCCGAGGTAGAAGATCACATCCTTGTACCATTCAAAACTCATCAATCTCTCAAGAAATCTGCACTTTCTTCCTCTAGTTGATTTACTTCTACATTTTGCAAATTGCTCTCACCATGAGCTTGCAAGACCCAAACCTCTTACTAACTTTGTGGTTTGGATATCCATATCATAGTCTTGTAATTTTTGACCCATCTACATCTCTTGCTTGATATCTCCATGTCGATAAGATGTCTTTAACCATGGTGTGGGGAACATATGCAACAACTTTTGAACTCAATATATAAGGCACGAAAATCTTTGTTGCTTTCACCAAGGCAAACGCTTATTTTTCCATGATTGTATACTTCAACTCAGCTACTTGTAAAGCCTTGATAAAGAAGGAAATAGGCCTCTCAGCTCCATTCTCATCCTTTTGTAACAAAACTGAAGCAATAGTAAATCTAGAGGTGAAAGAAAAGATTTGGAAAGGTCTTTTATAGTTTGGAGCTGCCAAAATAGGTGCATCATTTTATTCATTCAAAGGCTTGAATGGCAGCCTCCTCCCACCATATAACTTGATCCTTTTTAACATGCTTGTGATTGGAAGAGTTAGCTCAGCAAAATTGGAAATAAATCTTCTAATAAAATTGATTTGGCCAAAGAAAGATTGGATACCTTTCTTGTTCTTGGGATAGGTACTTTGTTGATTGCCTCCACTCTTTCAAGGTCTATCATGACACCATATTTAGACACAATATGTCCAAAAACTTGGCCATTTGTACACCAAAATGACACTTCTTTGGATTAAGAGAAATTCCATACTTCCTACATCTGATCAGCATTTTTCCAAGTGCTGCAAATGATCACCTCGCTGCCTTGAAAATACAGTCACATCATCTTGGTAAACTACAATAAACTCATTGATGTAACCAGAAAAAGCAACATCCATTGCCCTTTGAAAAGTGGCACCATCATTCATCAATCCAAAGGGCATCCTTATAAAAACATAAGTTCCCAAGTAGTAGTGAAGGTTATCTTAAGTCTTTCTGATTCTTTGACAACTACCTGATTGTATCCAAAGAAACCATCCAAAGTAGAAAGCAATTTGATCTTCTTCACAAGTGTAACATATTTTCCATGTTTTGCAAGGGATAGTTTTCCTTCATAGATGCTTTATTTAGATTTCTAAAATCCACACAAAGTCGATATCTCCATTCTTCTTTTCTAAGCTGAGCACAAGGTTTGCAACCCAAGATGAATACCTAGTGGGTTGAATGATACCACCATCTCTCAATTTCTTTAATTCCTCTTTCATTTTCATGAAGAGAAGTGGATTAATTTTGCCTTTTCCTCTATCTCGAATGGTTTATTCTTGGCCTCAAGAGGGATCTCATGTTGGAACAAGTCTTCCCTATATGCCTTTAGTTCTGAATAAGACCAAGCAAGGAAGTCTTGATATTTCTTAGAGTTGGGCATAGGACTGTTTTTCCTCTTTACTTAAATTTCTGCCCAACCAAATCTTCCTTGGTTTATCCTTGGTTCCCAAGTTGTGCTCTTCCACATCCCTTGAAGCAAACATGTTCCTATTAATGATGCAATCAGCATTTCTAAAATTTGATTCAAGTGCAACAAGACCTTTAGGAATGGTATTTGTTTTTAATTGTATAATATCCTTATCAAACAATGTTTCTCTCCCTTCATTCATGCATACCATTGGCTCCCAATCAATTTTCTGATCAGCAAACTCACCTTGGCATTGTAATAACCTCAACACTTGTACATCATCATCAAAAATCTGCCAATGTTTCACATTATTCGAGATAGCTAGCCTTGTTATCACTTCAATGTTATATTCACAAAAAGGGTTAAATGGTACAATTGTCAAATCTAGATCCAAGTACATCCAAATTATCAGCAGCAGCATTAAGACTTCTATCATGGTAAACAATGTTAAAGGAATCAAACATTTCAATTAGGTCCCAAACTGCATGCTTATATTGTTTCATACGCTGATTTTTTTGTGGCATATAACTTCCTTACTTGTTTGAAAACCATCTCTGAATCCCCCTTGGAAAAAATATCCTTCACTCCATACTTCCATGCAATCCTTAACCCCAACAACAATGCCTCATACTCAGCAATATTGTTTGTGCATTCAAAATTAAGCTTGAAGGAAAAGGAAACTCTTCCAAATTAGGAGAAAGCAAAACTATACTAACACCATTTCCAAATTTGGAGCAAGCTCTATCAAATAGCAAGGTCCAAGGAGAACCTTCGATATTAAGGCACTTTGATTTTTCCATCTTGTATTCTTTTTCATCAGCAAAGCTAATGAAATTGTCAACATCTACAACAGCAAATAACACTTCATAGGAAGCATTGTTGGGATCTTTAATCAAGTGCAACATTTTCTTCTCACCATACAGTTTGACAAGGCTTCCCTCAATGGGAATGGTGGCAAAGGACATGTCCATTTGAACACTATCACCAATACTTGCAGCCCATTTTCTTGACAAAATCATACCCCATTTGGTAGGGCATTCAACAATTACAACATCGAGTTTTAAGTTCTTACCCGGATAGGCTGCAAGTTGCACTACTAAACCCTTCACACAACTAACCACCGACACTTCTCTTGAATCCATGGGAGTACACTTCCCATATATGCTGTCACTTTGATATCCAACTCATTCATGACTTCTAGAGGCATGACATTACATGATGCACCGGAATCAAACATGCAATTGTGAAGCAACCTATCTTTTATGAGAAAAGTTGTGAAAAATGGATCAACATTCAATTGGGAATCAACCAAGGATTTCCCTAAATACACTTTAGGTGCCTCTCCAAAATCTTCCATTGGTGGTGGTGTTTCAAGGCCAGTAATGCTTTGAAGAGGATTCTCAACAAAATTTACATTTCTCGCTTGGGATAACCTTTTCTTCTTTCATTCCCAAGTACTCGAATGCTCTCTTCTTATGCTCGGGTATTCTAAGAAATTCAATAATTGGAACACTCACTTTAATTTGGCTCAAAACCTGGGTTATATCATATGGAAAATTCTTTGGTAAGACAACATTGGAAGGGAGACAAGAAGGTTCATCGGATGGAGAAGTGTTTTGGCAGCCTAGGCATGAAGAGGACTGATATTTTTGCATGGGACAACGGGGTTCTTGGCAATTGTTTCTTTTCTAGGATTGTTTTGGGAATGCTTGTGAGCAAGGATGTCTTTGGCTTGGCTTAAGGACCAACTCCTCTAACAAATTTACTTCTAGTATTGTACTCTTTCTCTTGACCAACCACAACATTCATTAGCAATTGTCTATCTTCCTCCGAAGGAATACCACTATCATACTTCTTGATCATTAAAGCCCTTAGATATTCAAACTCATTATTAGGAATTTCAAAATCTTGAACAACATCTACCTCATGACTTTGAGAGGAGGAAAGAATTGTACCCTCTTTATGCAATCCCAAAAGGTTGCAGTAGTCCTTACACTTATCACATCTGTTGATATTGATGCCTATTGTGAGATTGAAGAGCTACCCATCATAAAAATGTCATCATCCATTTCATCTTCATTTTCATCTTCAATAACTTGATGGTCCATTTCACATGGAGGATGAGGAAGAAAACATCTATCACACTAATCCATATCAGCAATTTCTTGAACAACAACAACTCTTGTAGTTAGAGGGTCGAGCACCACTCTATTTTCATGTTCTTGGGGTTGTCTATTTCCCCACCAACAAGCCTTTACCTTACCTCTATCATATTTTATTTGATCACCCCTAGAATGATTTTCAAATCTATCATGGTTTTAATTTCTTTGTTGTCCTTGTGAAATTTTCCCAATTCCTTTCTCACCGAACTAATTTGTAGGAAATTTCTTTGGCTACCCCCGCCAAAGTCTTGACAACATCTTCTAAATCAGCACCCTTTATAGCTTGAGGCTTCTCGGGGTTTATCATCTTCACAACATCCCTCTTAAGAGGTTTCCCAACAGCCTTGATATTATTTTCAATTTGAAGTGCCATGATGAAAGCTTGCCTCAAGTTTGTAGGAATTTTGTCTCTCAAGTAATAGGCTTCCTTTTTATCAAATGCATCTCGCATATTTGATCAAACAAGATCCATCACAAGGCATCAAAATAACAGGAAGCCTTCTCAATGTTTAGTTAAATCTTGTATTGAAGTCATGGAATGTTTCATTTGGGTTCTTCTTGATATTCTCAAATTAGACAAAAGAAATCTAGGATCGGTCATGTCACCATATTGCAACCTAAATGCATTTTTCATTTTAGTTCATGAATCAATAGAGTTATCAGAAAGAGCCTTGTAACAATCCATAGCATCTTCTTCTAGTGTATGAATAAATAACTTAATATACACATCCTCAAACTCTATCTCAAAATATTCCATCATATTATCAAAAAGCTTGAGATGCTGATCACCAGTGATAGCATTGTTACCTTGGAATTTTGGCAACCTATTTTTGACATCTTGTGGGACAATATTTGGGTAACCATCCATTCCTCCAAAATTTATAGGACCAAAGGTGTTAACAACAAATGGAGGTCTAGGCTGAGCCATATTGTTTAGTGGGGGTGATCTTGGAGGAGAAACCAATTGATGAGGAGGAGTGATGGGTCTGATTGGAATAGATGAATGATCTCTAAAATGAACACCCCCCAAAGGCTCTCTCTCTTGATAAACTTTAGCAAACTTAGAAAACACAGGAGCAGATTTAGGAGCAAGTTTTTCAAATGCACAAGAAGGGCCCTCACCGATGGAGAATGCAAATCAGCAACAAGATTTTCTGAATCAGATTTACTTGAAGAGGAATTATAATCCTCAACAATAGGCTGCTCTCTTTCAAATTCAGCTATGGGGATCTCTTTTCTTGCAATCAAACCACCAACCACTTTCCACACTCTTCTTTCCTCCAACTCTGGGCTTCTTGATTCAGTGAGCAACTTCTTAGAAGATTCCTTAATGAAGAGGGATCTCCTTCCCTCCAGCTTGGCAGATTTAAACAACAAGTTATGAATGACAGAGATGTATAAGACAACTGGTATTTTAAAGATCCAAATAGCATGGAGTCGCCACTAAGGAATTCCACCTTAGTTGTGCAAGAAAGCACTAAAATATTCTATCAAATGCATGCTACAACCAAAACTTGTAAGGGTTTACAAATTAGATCTTCTTCTTATTATGCCAACCAAAGACAATGCATCCAAAGTACACAAAATACTAGTAAGTAAATGTTGGTGTCAAATCGCAGCACCCGAATGTCGCAACACGATGGGTTGAGACTCTCAAGACTATTACATAACATGGAGCTTTTCCCAATGTGGGACCTTGGGAAATCGGAAAAGCTCTCCGGATGAATTCCGGTTCCTATTCCTCTGTTCGGATGCACACGTAGAAGATGAAGAGGGTTTACAAAAACCTAATCTAACTTTCCAAGGAGACAGGGGTAAGAAAATGCATAAAATAAAACCTAAACTACAAAGGTGATGCACCGAGGAATGAAGAACACCTGTCTTGCCAATAAACACAGACCATTAAAATGCAATGCAAGATCATACACGTATAGCCGATCCACGGTGAAAGATCAGGGGGATGCAAATGAATATAGAGAGGGTTTAGAATCATCCACAGACATGCATTAATTTTCTCCAAAGATTGATACAGCACACTACAAAATGCCAAGAGGCAAGGTTGCATTACAATTTCAAATGGGAGGTTTTAACTCCACAAGTTCACCTGCCAAAGAGAAGAAGGGAGGGGGCAAAACAAAAATGTCCAACCTTTAGAAATAAGCCCCTCCTTACAATTTATAGGAAGAATGAGAGATAAAAGAGAGAGGAATTCCAAAACTACCCCAACCACCTCTAGATTGCACTTAAATATCTCATTATGGTGGTAGGTGAGAACCCCAGCGAACCCAAAAGTGGTGAACTGTATTTTGCATTTTTAAGAATTTTTTCTCACCCAATTAAAGATATCCAATCATAGTTGGATCAGAGGACCTCGTAAGCTTTCCGAAAATTCCAACCTTGCATGAATCTCGAGCTCCCAGGTTAAAAGTTATGGCCATCTCGAATATCTATGCCGTGAGTGCTCGCTTCGTGGCGCTCAAAATGTTGCGCCTCGAAGGTGTGCCAAGGGCGCATTCATGTGTGTTTCGTCATCCTCTTCTATGTGCCAAGGGTGCACCATTTCCTCTCTATCGACACTCCATGTTGTGTGCCCTTTCGTATGCCTTGGGCGCACCATTTCCTTTGTCGACACTCCGTGTCGTGCACCCATTCTGTGCGCCTTGGGCGCACCATTTCCTCTGTCGACACTCCGTGTCGTGCGCCCATTCTGTGTGCCTTGGGATGTGAGCTTCTTTGATTTCTCCATTCTCCTACTTGTCTATATCTACCCGGGGAAAGATATATACAACAATTTGGCGACTCAACGGGATCACCTGCCTGCTAGGTAGAAGATCAGTGGCCTCTTAGCAATCCATTGGGCATGGAGTCATAAGCAATAACTTGAAACCAACCTGATGTCTGATCACGATCCTGATATTGCAACTCCTTCGATAGAGCATGCTGAACTGTAGAAAACCAACCTAGGAGCAACAAAACTTGCGCCGGAGCACTTAGGGAAACAGAAACCTAACTACCACAAGACAATGTGCATACGCACTTAGAGGAATTGAAATCTAGGCTAATATTTACAAGGGTAAACCCTTTTCTTTTAGTAGCAATGTTTAAGATGGATTCCGTTAACCGGAATCGGGAATTCTCCTCCATCCAAAGTAGACAATTGGAAGGCATTACTACTTTTACATCCCGTGACCATGTAGGGGCCACTCCAAATGGCATCAAACTTGGAATGCCTTCCTGGTTTTGCCCGATCCGCATCCCATTTCGAACTAGGTCCCCTTCTGGAAGGTCCTTGCTCTTGATTTCTTATCAAACCATCTTTTCACCAAGGCCGATCTTTCTCAATTGTTTGAACTACATGTTCTCTAATTTCTACCAATTCCATCAACTCGCATACCGGCCTCCATTGGTTCGAACTCAACCAACTCCAACCGCGCTTCATGAACTCCAATGCAGTAGTTCTAATGATATAGGCACATCGCCTCTTTTCCATAGACCAACTTGTAAGGGGAATTGCCTGTATACCTCTTTGGTGTTATTCTATCAGCCCATAATGCTGATTTTAGCATGGTATGCCATGTTCTTTGATTTTAAATCCGAGTCCTCCCGAAGATTCTTAGCAAATTTTTGTTCGTAGACTCTGCTTTGCCCATTACCCTACGGGTAATAATTTGAAGAGGTGCTCAAATAGGTTCCATTCTTGACAGCCCATTCTCGTAATATTGGAACCTATAAATTCCAATGCATTGTCTCGATATGATAGTGGCCGGCACACCGAACTCCGGTCACTATTCCTTCATAAAAGTCTAGTATGTTAGGCTCATTTGCTTCCTTGAGCGCTCGCTCGGTCCACTTGGTGAAATAGTCCGTTGCCATGAGAATCCATTTGTGGCCTTGGCTTGAGTTTGGATTGATGACCCCAATGAAGTCCAATCCCCATTGCATAAATGGTTGGTCAACCAAGATTGGGTGCGAGTGGAAGCGCCGCTAGTCTTTCTTTGCTCGTGAAGAGTGCACATTTCTTGCACTTTCTTATCCATGTAAGCGAGTCATTGAACACTTTGTGGGCCAATAATACCCCGCCTTCATTATCTTGAGAGTGTTACTCATGGGGCAAAATGTCGCTGAATCTCCATCGTGAAAATCTCGTAACACCCTCTCAATTTGACTGTCCCAATGCACCTCAATAGAACTCCATTGATGTCTTTCTTAAACAAAACACCACCAACAAGCACATATGGAATGGCTTGTAATCTGAAGTATCTCCTCTTTGCTTTTCTCATTTCTGGAGGGCATAGGCCTGTCTGTAGGAAGTGTATCACATTCTGAGTCCAACAGGGAGTGGGCACATCATCATTTTCTTGTTCTTGGTTATCCTGTAGTACCAAGACAGCCTCTTTTTCATCACCTGCTTCAACTTGTTGACTCAAGGCTAGCTGCTCACATAGTCCCTTCCCACGTACTAGTTTGGTGACCTTGATCTCGATGTCATATTCCATGACACGAGTTATCCATCCTGCACATTTCTCATTCAGATCCTTGTTTAGAAGGAAGTCCCTGACTCCCGCATGAGAGACCAATAATTGGATCTTGTTGTTTGAGACTAGGTGCTTGAATTTATTTAAGCTCCTGATTACTGCAAGGACATGCTTTTCAATGAAAGAGTACCTAGTTTCGTATTCCTCCAAGCCTTGACTAAAGAAAGCAACTGGTTGTTCTAATCCTCCTTTGTTTTGTTGTACCAGGATTGCAGAAATCGTGTCCCCACCACCAAAGGCATATAGCACGAAGTCCTTGGAGAATTCTGGATTGACGAGAGTCGGAGCTTGGGATATAGCTTCTTTTATTGCCTCAAAACTTGCCTTGCCTTCAGATGTCCACTTAAATGCCATGCTCTTCTTTAACATTAGCGTTATTGGTTTTACGAGAGATGCAAAGTTTGGAACAAATCATGGACGAAATTGATCCTTCCCAAGAAGCTTTGAAGAGCCTTCTTGTGACTTGGCAATGGCAATGCTCGAATTGCTTCAACTCTTTCTGGGTCAATCGTCAACCCTTCCTTTGAAACAATATGGCCTAGAATTTTTCCCTCGTGAGCCAAAAATATGCATTTTTTGGGATTCAATGATACCCCAAATCTTCTACACCTCTGAAATACTTGCCTCAAATGACAGAGGTGATCCACTGCATTTTTTGAGAATACAATGATGTCGTCAAGATATATCAAAACTATTTTATTGATCAACCCCTTAAATGCCATATCCATTGCCCTTTGGAAGGTGGCTCCAGCATTTGATAGCCCAAATGGCATTTTTTGTAGGCATAGGTCCCCCATTTGGTGGTGAAAGTCGTCTTGAATTGGTCATCTTCTTTCACCATCACCTGATTGTACCCTGAGTAGCCATCTAGGAGAGAGAATCTCTCTGAACCGGATACTACTTGCAATATTTGTTCCATTGAAGGAAGTGGGTAATGATCTTTGAGAGATGCCCTGTTTAGGTCTCGGAAATCCACACACAACCTGATTTCTCCACTCTTCTTCCTGACCGGAACCAAGTTTGCAACCCAGCTTGAGTGCTTGATCGGGAATATAATGCTTGCCTCTATTAGCTTATTTAGTTCTTTCTTCATTAGAGGCTCAATGTGAGGGTTGACCGGTCTCTGTTTCTGCCTGACGGGCTTAGCATCTGGATCCAATTCGATGGTATGTTGTGCCAAATTTGGATCGAATCCTCTTAAGTCTTCATAGCTCCAAGTGAAGACATCTGGAAATTCTTGGCAAAGTTGTATGAAATCTGATTTCTCCTGCTCAGTGGCCACTTTGCCAATTTGAAGTGTTTTGCCTTCCCCAACCGGAATTGGCTCTGAATCTTCTCTCTTGACCTGTATGTTTTCCTTTTCCTTACGAAACTGGTCGTTAGGGTTGAAGATAGACTCCAATGTTACCAAACCCTTAGGAAGCTTGTTTGTCCGCAGCTGTACTACTTGATCCCCATACTGCTGCTCTAATATGTCCTGATTCCTAGCTGAAAATTCAGCCTCTTCTTGTAAGAAATTGACGATCCGTTGATCGCTCTCAAACACCGCCGCCCTTGTGTTATTATCGGAATCGCGGCCTCACAATCACATGGATATGTGGCTGTGTTTTCCCCTTCGATGTTGTCAACCACATCAAACGTTGCTCCAATGCTGCGAGCCTATCTCGTGACTTCATTTTTCTTCCGGGTATGGACACAATGTTGAAAGCTTCAAATCCTCAATGAGGTTCCATACCCTATTCTTGTAGCTCCTCGGCAAGTCATTCTTTGTAGCATGTTGTCCCCTAACTTGGTTTACAATTAGCTCACTATCTCAAACACTTGCAAGCTCCTTATGCCCTTTTTCTGGCCCAATGAAGTCCATGAATCAAGGCCTCATATTCAGCTGTGTTGTTTGAACAAGAAAACTGGAAACGAAAAGCTGAATAATATTTGATGTCTTGTGGTGAAATCAACACTGCACCACCTCCAGCACCTTGCCTACTCCTTGATCCATCGAAAAATAATTTCCATACCTCATTGTTTCCATCCTTTTGTTCAGGCTGAATGATGTCGGGAATGGGTGAATTTTCTTCGTGTATACAATACACGCCCAATTCAGATTCTTCAATTTCCTTGTATGGGTCAAATTCATGACTCTTGTTTGCCCATTCATCCAAGGTTAGATTAGGAATTCCCTCAACCTTAGTACTGTTTTTGGATCATTTGAACACTCCTCCTGATCAAAAGCTAAGCAATTTGCATTGATAGGACCTGATACATGAGGCTCAATATGGAAATTGGTAATTGGTTCTGACCTGATTGTTGCTTTGGCTCCATACCTTGTCCTAAAAATCATGTGTGACCAATCTGCAGATAAATATCCACCTATTTTTGCATAGTGAAGTCTCTTGATAAACACAACACAAAGAGTGGCGAAGGGTCAACGAGCACACATCTTGCGAAAGCGTAACATTAGGACATGAATGTAGTGTTAAGCTTAACCCCTTGATGACCCCAAGCTGTTCCCACCGCTTTGCTCCATGTTCCATCTAGGCATTTACTACTCCTTTCAAGATCTTGGCTCATATTTCAAACCCAGTTGATCCGCTATTTGCTTCGGCATCACTGAACTACTTGCCCCATAATCAATCATGCAATTGTGTACTAATTTATCCCGATGATTAATGAAACATAGAATGGAGGGGGTTTCAAAACTTTACCTTGTTGTCCTCCATGATTTCCTTCAGCCGGAAAAGCATTCGTGAGGACCTTCTCTTGCATATGGGCCTGCTGGTTCAAAGTTGACCAATTCTTCATGGCAGCTTGTAGAAGATCTCTTTGTCCTGGGATTGATAAAGATTCCCACATTGATATATTCACATTCGTCTTCTTCATTTGATCAATGATGCTGAAAGGGGATGAATTGTCCTTTTGTTGTCCCTTACTTGGTGCAAACTTTTCTGGAGCTTGAGCAGGTGCGTGTGTTGCTACAACAGGTACCTTAGGCTGATTTTGCACATTTGGAGCTGCGTTTGGTCTACCGACCCCTTGTTGTGTAAGAGCGGGCTGAGAAACAACTGGATTGGATGGTTGTCCCTCTTCTATGTTTCTCTTCTTTGACCGTGTGTTGGCAGCCACGCCTTGAAAAGGTTGTTGGTTAACTCCACAGAAGTCTTCCGTTTGCCAATTTGCCAATGTGGTTTCTGTTGGAGGTCCTTCTTGTTGCGTTTGTTGCTGTTGATTCTCCTCCTGGCTTGGTTCTTGAGGCACACTAATGGTTTGCACCATCAAAGCCTGATTTAGTGCACCATTGAAACATGCTGACTGATTGTGAGGTAGATTGCAAGGGTAACACCAGTTGTACTCCTGTGCCATGTTATTTTGTGTTGGGACCAAGGCTCTTGAGGACGTCGTTGCATTTGGATCATACGGTCGAAATGGCCTGGCAGCTTGAGGTTGTCCTTGGTTTTGGTTTTGATTTGTAGCCTGAGGTGGTGGTCTATTTTGTTGGTATGGGGGCCTAGCTTGGTACTGTGCTTGAGGCTGATATGGTCTAGCACTTTGAGCTTGTTGTCTTTTGATAGTCACTAGCTCATTTCCAAGGTTCTACAGTTGTTTCATGACCTCCTGCAATTCCTTTGAAGTATTTGAAGAAGTCGACGCCTCATTATTGCTTTGATTTCTAGGAGTTGGAATGGGATTCAACTCTGGTGCTTCACTGGTTATAGGATTTCCCATATCCGGATAGAGAGGCATTGGTGGCCTTGGTGCAAGCTTGCCAGCTTGGATCAAATAGTTCTCTGCTCTGATAGTTGTGTCGTAGGCCCCTGGCAGCGTTGTCCCTCCCATTGATTGGATCATCATGGCTATGTCTGAATTTATAGCCTTTAAGAAATAAAGGAATGCTCCTTCGGCGGTTGGTCTAACAGCTATTGGAATCCTGTCCCATGTCCGTTGGAATCTGAAGTTGAAATCTGCCATTTGTTTGTTAGGAGCCCTTTTGATTGTTGTCAGCTGTTCCAATAAAGATAAATTGTCCGCCCTCTCCCCGAATTGGCTGCAAAGAGCTGAACAAAGTTGGTTCCAATTCGTAATAGACCCTGCTGTAAGGCTCCTAAACCATTGTAAGGCCTTGCCTTTGAAAGATGAAGCCAACAGCTTGATCGCAACATCCATTTCATTTATTTCATGGATTGCACATGCATTAGCAATATCTTGGATGTGATCAATAGGAGTAGTATGATTTTCTCCTGTGAAATAGGGTATGTTCTTTAGTGCTGCAACTGGAATTTGATTCTGAGCATTTAGGGCAAGTGGAATACTACCCGTGAAATTGAAAAAGGGATTTGGTGGTAGATGTGCCATTATGATTGGCCTAAGAACCCTGGTCGATGCGAGAAAAGGCCTACCAGGTGGAGGTGTAGACAAAGTCCTGTTAGGTGGAGATGGTGATCTTTGTGGTCTTCTTCCTCTCCTTCCTCTACCTGGTGAAAGTTGCAAGTGGACAAATAGCCCCTCTTCTCGAGTATTGGACCTGGTTTGAATTCTTCTCATATGCCTGGGCAACCTTTGCTGCTACACCGCTGAATTCTATCCCCTTCGGAGTCGCCAGATGTGTTAGAAAAAATGAGCCTCAAAAGGTAGACTTCTGCCAAGTTACACACCAAACCTGACAATATTTAAAAATAGAATTTTGAAAGACCTATATTTTTGATATTTTAGAGTTTGGAATTTGATTTGGAATGACAGTCCTGAAAATCCAAAAATGCCAGACTTCCGAAAACCTGAAATCGAAAATACAAAAACCATGAAATTTTGAAAGTCAAAATCTCAAAAATCTAAGAATACCCTTTTGAAGATTATCCCCCAATCTATCAACTGGTGAAATTTTGACTTGTTTTGAGCAAGTTAAGTCCTTGAAAATTGATTTCAAAGTTCAGCCTGGAAGGTGAAAAAAACTGAAACTGTAAAACCTGCAATTTTTAAGGCCGAATTTCATGAAAACTCCTTCAAATCTTGTGGAATGACCTCTTGGTCCCACCGGGTGTGCCAAAAATATTGGTGTCGAATCACAACACCTGAATGTCTGCAACACGATGGGTTGAGACTCTCAGTATGATTGCATAACATGGAGCTTTTCCCAAGTGTGGGACCTTGCGAAATCGGAAAAGCTCTCCGGATGAAGGCCGGTTCCTATTCCTCTATTCAGATGCACACGTAGAAGATGCAGAGGGTTTACTAAAAACCTAATCTAACTTGCCAAGGAGACAGGGGTAAGAAAATGCATAAAATAAAACCTAAACTACAAAGGTGATGCACCGAGGAATGAAGAACACCTGTCTTGCCAATAAACACAGACCATTAAAATGCAATGCAAGATCATACACAGATAGCCAGATTCACAGTGAAAGATCAGGGGGATGCAAATGAATATAGAGAGGGTTGAGAATCATCCACAGACATGCATTAATTTGCTCCAAAGATTGATACAACACACTACAAAATGCCAAGAGGCAAGGTTGCATTACAGTTTCAAATGGGAGGTTTTAACTCCACAAGTTCACCTGCCAAAGAGAAGAAGGGAGGGGAAAAATAGAAATGTCCAACCTTTAGAAAGAAGCCCCTCCTTACAATTTATAGGAAGAATGAGAGAGAAAAGAGAGAGGAATTCCAAAACTACCCCAACCACCTCTAGATTGCACTTAACTATCTCATTATGGTGGTAGGTGAGAACCCCAGCGAACCCAAAAGTGGCGAACTGTATTTCACATTTTTAAGAATTTTTTCTCACCCAATTAAAGATATCCAGTCTTAGTTGGATAGAGGACCTCGTAAGCTTTCCGAAAAGTCCAACCTTGCATGAATCCGAGCTCCCAGTCAAAAGTTATGGCCATCTGAATATCTGCGCCTGTGGTCTCGCTCACCCGGCTCAAAATGTTGCGCCTCTTGAAGGTGCGCCAAGGGCGCATTCATGTGTGTGTCATCATCCTCTTCCATGTGCCAAGGGTGCACCATTTCCTCTATTGACACTCCGTGTCATGCGCCTTGGGCGCACCATTTCCTCTATCGACACTCTGTGTCCTGCGCCCATTCTGTGCGCCTTGGGATGTGAGCTTCTTTGATTTCTCCATTCTCCTGCTTGTCTATATCTACCCGGGGGAAAGATATATACAATAGTAAAAGAGCAGCTGAGTTTGAAATTTTTACCAAAACTTGCAAATCTGAAGTATAAAATGATATCTCAAGAATGTAAAAGCTCAAATACTTGATCACATAAATGCTCAAACCCTTCAAACACTTCAAAAGCACCAAATAATTCCAAGAAGTCCCGGCAACGGTGCCACTACGGTGTTGGTACCCAAACTTAATCTCCTTCACGAGTCAAGCAGCATCATGGATTTTCACAAGACACTCAAGGGTAGATAAATGATTTGTATGTCATTTGTAGTATTTGGTGAGACATCTATCCGACTTTTTAGCACTCAAGATTTGAAGGAGTGGGTAGCACCTCAGAAGGATTCGATCTAATCCTCACTATTCTAGGTTGTGCCTTTCAACCAAGGTAAGAGAACCTATATTGCAGCCTTTGTTTGATGAAGGAGGTGGAGATATCCTTATGCTTTGCACATTGTATGGAGATGGCCTTGGGAAAACATGATCAATTATCCATTATTCAAACTCAAAAGATTTTTCACTACTAAATGATGGAAATGCTTTCAAGACAAGGCTAAGGTTGCTAGAGACATGATAAAATCCTGATATGCTTTGTGCATTTTTGTGAATGGATTGTATTCTTTTGTTGACACACAATGCAATGCGTGGGTAGTATGGGTAGGATGAGTTAGTTTGAATGAATTTTTTTGGGATATGTTTAGACAAGACTAGCTAGGAATTACCAACTTCTTTGAGAACCTTTGCAAGAGATTTGTAACACCTAAACAATAGAGATGTTTCAATGGGTTTAAAATACTACTTTAACTAGGATATGTACATAAATGGAGGCCTATATTTGCACTCTTCCACACAATCTTTGACAACCTGCTACAAAGGCTTGAAGTAAATATATCAACAAAGTATCTAGAAATCCCTGTTTGATCATGACCTAAGGTACCCCCAAAGGTTTACAAATAATCTCAAGATTCAAGGACGGTAAAATGATTTTAAATATGTTTATCTTCCATCAGATGAAGGCTCTTCTAGATATAAGATTGCAGATGCCATCAAACCATCAACAAGAGTTGAGACCATGTATGATCAAAGAGATCCTAAACACAAGATTGCAACATGAGCAAGGAACACAAATTGAAATCATTCTGAAACACAAGCATATACAAATTTTGCCAAGAGATAACACCAAATAATCCAAAATTTGATCAAATACATCAGCAGGAGAATGTTGTAAGAATAATCTCGAGAGCCTATTATTTAATTTACAACTAAAACCAACTCAACATGATGAAATCTGATGCAATATGGAATTAAAAATGGCTCTCAGGCGGTTTTCTCTAGAGAAATGGATTTTTTCCTATTTTTTCCTTGAAAAATTCTACATCCCCTTTTCTCCTCTCTTCTTCTCCCCCTCAAAAATTACATTTTATATCTCATGCCGAGTGGAGTCTTGCTTCCCAAGCAAATCATATGCTTATGGGATCAAATTTGTTCCAACAACTTCTCATGATTCCATGAAAATGACATAAAGCGGAAAATAGTTCTGAGTTGCCATGGATGCATAAAATTTTAAAATATTACACAAATTTAGATCCTTATCCATCCGGGGTCATGTTTTTGTCATTCGGGTATGCCAACATGCTTTAGCAATCATTTTCACCTTTTACCTTTTCAATTTTTACCTTTATGACCTTTGATTTTTGCTTTTCACATTTTTACATCGAGCTAGGGTAAAAATTACACCAAAAACATCATAGATCATCAAATTATCTCATGAAAATGGCACCATTGTACTCAAAAGGCTGAGAGGATGCAAAATCATATAAAATTTGATGTGATTTGGTGAAGAACCGATGAATCCGAGCTTCTTGGAGCTCCCATGGCGGCCAAAAGGGAGAATGCACAATTGTCGTTGATTTGGATCAACTTTAAATGCTATCCCTCCATGTGGAGGATGAGATTCTTAAATATCCCCTTTTTCCCTTTGGATAAGGTGGGACACATGTCAAAACATGATTGGATCAGGCTCCCATCCTTAAAAATGTGTTGCGACCTTTTTGAATCTTTGGAAAAGTTTGTAAAATTTCTCCACTTCGCCTCCTAGGCTCGCCACGTGTCCAAATGTGTGCCCCTTTGAAAATGCGGGCCAATTCTATCAATTTTGACACTTTTTTGAAAAAGGGAAATTTTGCTCAAAATTCTCTGAAGCCCAAACACTTGCTCTATTCCTCGCCACGTGGCACTCTCCCATTCGCTACGGGTCCAAGCTTCCAATTCTTCCCGCCAAAAATGTAAAGTTTCAAAACTCTCCTTGGGCCCGCACTCTCCATTTGACTCCTTTGAAAAATGCCACGTGTCCTCCATAGATTGGCTACGGAGGCATGCCTTCAATTTTGACTTAGCTCCCTTTTCCTGATTTTTTGCATTTCTTGGACACGTGTCCTTTTTTATTGGTTTTGGAACCTCGGGTCCAATTTTTACTTTTACCATTTGGAGTTTAAAAACTTCAAAGTCATCACGGAACCCACTGCCCCATCTTGACTCTTTATGGACACGTGTCAGCTCGGATTGGAGCAGCAAAATGTCACAAAAATTTCCTTCGGCCCCCTTGCTTGACTTTTTGCATTTTCTAGACACGTTTCCACCGCCAATTGGATGCGGGCCCTCGGGTTAAAAATTTTCCCTTGACATTTTGAGTCAAAATTGCCAACTCCCTCTGCCACCCACATGTCCCCCGAGTCCATGTGTCCTCTTCCCATTTGCTGCGAGCTTTCAAGCCTAGGAATGACTTTGAGAATTTTGCCAAAATGAAATCCAAAATTATTAAGGAACCTCCACCACCCACCACATTGCAGTAATAGTGTGATGATGAATTTGATGGGCCAAGGATGCCCGATTTGATCACAAAAACGTGGAAAATAAAGAGGATGCCCTAGAAATCAAAATTTTTGACAAGTGAGGTAGATTTCTTGATTTCAAACCAACTGAATCATTTTTTGACCTTAATTTCGACCTTGGGATTGGGAAAACATTTGCACCAACTTGGGATTCAATTAGACTCAAGTTTTTTTACACGATTTGGCAAAGGAAAATGACACAACCCTAAAAATTTGAAGAAACTAGGGCACAAAAGAGGGAAAACTTTGAAATTTGTTTCAGAATAGGGCAAAACAATAACATTATGAGAATTTTGAAGCATTTGAATAGGAGTGAGAAATAGTAGATCACCAAATCAACCAATAAAATGTTTGTGAGAAAATTTGGACATGAAAAATTAGGGCACATTATGAAAACTCAATAATGGGACCAACAGTATTTTGAACCCTAGGTGCCCCTAACCTTGCATAGGTGCCCTAGTCCTAGAATTTCTGACACTCCTACATTTTTTTGGGTTTGTTTATGATGTTTTGAGTCTCTGTTCCATCTATTTTCCATCTCGACATAGCTTCGACATCACTATAGATCAGCTAAGTATTTTATTCCATTCACTTATAACTAGGGTTTTAAATTTAAATTACTTATTTTCTCGGATCAAATTTGTACTTAATTATTAATATCATTATGTGGGTAAATATTTAGATTTAGCATTTATTTATTTCAATATTTTCTTAATTAAAAGCAAATGGATTTTAACCCTTATCGAACCTACAAATATAGTGTGAGTGAATGGTGTTTTTTTATCTTTGATTTAAAATGTGGTTTTGAATGCCTTTGGCAACCTGCACACAATTTATCAGTAAATGTTTTGATTTTGTTCTTTGACAAGAGAAAAATTCTTATACCAAAATATTAGTAGTTTTCTAGGAAAACCACAATGTTTAGAAAGAGGATTGTGATCATTTTTATCCTCAATATTTCTTGAAAAATGGAAGAGAAGAGCATACATGACTTTTGATCCAACTAAATACAAATGGAAAAGCTTTAATCAATGTCCATTAAGTACTTTGAAAATCCGGGCTTTAAACAACTTAAATGATGAATTTTTTCCAAGTAAACCAAAATTTTAGAATGAAATTCAAGGTCTCTTTTTATTCTCAAGATCACTCAAAAGCACAAGATAAGAACATACATGATGTTTGATCCAACTTAAGAAAATGGAAAAATAAATGTAATCAAAGAATTTAAGTGTGTAATAAAAAATTGATTTTTAAATGACAACTCAAATGATTAGTTTTTCCATAAAAAATATCAAAATATTAAGGGTTAGCCATATTTCCAAATGACCAAAATTTTATAAAATCATCCAAAATCATTTCCGTTTTTTATTCTCAAGATCACTCGAAAGTGCAAGAGAAGAGCATACACGGTCTCGATGAATTTATAACAAAAAGAGATTTCCAAAAAATATTTAAAATGCTAACACCATTTATAAACAAATGATAACCATAATGTTAGAATAATATCCATAATCATATCCATTTTTATTCTCAAGGTTTCTCAAAAGTGCAAGAGAAGAGCATACATGGTGTTGATCAAATTAAAATGAATCTAACATGCAAATAAAATGACCAGTTTTATAATAAACAAAACCCTACTTTTTTGTAAGTATAAATCCCAAATTTGTGTGTTCATTGCATAGTTCACTTTAAAACCTTTCTGTTGTAAAAAAATGGATTCTTTTCAAGTTCGGGAGAAAAATTATTTCCTCTGGAAGATAGGTTACGCTTATGCTCTTATACTTACGGGTTGTACTTAACCTATACTCAAAAAATGTCAAAAATTATCCCAAAAACTGCAAAAAGCTTAAATTTTTCCCACCAAGATTCAATTTTGATAACAACCCACCTCTTTAATATGTGCAAAGAAGACTCAACACTATCAAACACTAACATACATGCTCAAAAACTTAATATTTTCAACAAATTGACAAAACTAGCATGTAAAATGATGAAAAATGAATCTCTAAAAATGAAAACATGGAGAAATCTTGAATTTTTCTCATCAAGATCCAATTTTGACAGCACTTCACCTCCTTTATACCTACAAGGAAGACTCAACACATGAAAACTCAACAAAACATGCTTAGAAACACAAGTTATGTCAATATATTCAAAAAGGGTTAGCATGCAAATGAGAAAAATGAAACTTAATAAAAACAAAGAATGCACATGAGACAAAGGAGTGTCCCACTGATCATTCCATATGTATGCATGTGATTGAATTAATCTAAGCTAATGAAAGGAAACTAACACCAAATAGATTCCTAACTTAGTTAATCAACAACATAAACATCATGATAAAGCTAGAAAGGAAAAGCTATACTAATGTGCATCAAACATTAAAACATTAAATGCAAACCAATCCTTTGATATTTGGATATGCTTTGTAATTGTAGATACTCCTTTAGTGATTTGAATGTAGTCACATGTGATCAAAGGAAATTATCCATGGAAGAGGAAGATATCTCACCAATATGGCTTAATTTCCTGTTTGGTTCTTCTCTTACTACTCTTTTCCAAGTAAAAGATAGAAAAGGTTGCTTGAACAATAATCCTTCCAAGATTGAAATTCTTTTATCATATGCAAATGTCTTACAAGGACATGGTGTAAATTTGGATAAGGTGTACTAGGTTCTTTATATAGCTTTTTAGTTTTGGAGAATCTTGCAACCTAGTGAATGTGGGATAAAGGTAAAGTAGAATTAGAAAGGGATAAGTATGATTAGAAGACATTAATTAGAGATTAGATGACAAGAAAGAGGATAATTAGTGAAATTTTAGTATTAAAACAACATAGTCAGATTTAGGTGTCTACAATACTAAATGGCATAGATGCAGTTAAAATTAATTCATTTTATAGGGCATGTGTATGGAAATTGGGGACCAAAAAATGGCTAAAAACATGTGTTAGAGGAATATGGAATGTAATGCAATCATATTATGGCTCGTTCATGTTATAATGTGATCAAGCCTTATTGATATAATGTTATAATTAAAGAATGTTATGGTTTGGTAATTCCAAACCATGGCATGATTGGTCTATAATGCAAACATGTTTTTACTTTGTAAAAAAAACATTGAGAAAATAATACGATCATACTAGGATTATGTGGCTTGGAAACCATCTAACCTTTGGATTGGATATCTAATCCTAAGGGTTGAGCTATCTATTCTATGAATGAATCCATGTTTTGCAAAAACCATAATAATCTCGGGTGTACTCATTTTCTCACATTTTTAAGACAATATTTTAAAAAAGCATGACTATGACATGAAGTTTTGTCTTATATTTGTGTCAATGTATTTGTTTTCTAAAATTTGAATGGCTTAAGGTTTTAATCCTTATTTGTTTATTAGTTTCTTCATTTTTCTAAAAACGTATGTATTATTTATTCTACGTAACTTTTTATTTTCTCATCCAATTTTCAAACAAATTACATTGACATCTACAGTCCATTCTCTACACATTTAAAAATATTATTTTCAATTATTTTTATCAAAATTAGGGCTATACATACAAATATTTCATTATTGGGATGTATCTACTTTTAAAATTAGTAACAAATAATATATTCATTAAAAATAGGAAAAAATAGCGAGACCCAATACATGAAATTAGCTAGCTTTCCATCAAAGGTGTTTGTAAATTATTTTACATATCTAAAAATATAGGGGCACGCACATGAAACCATGTTATATTTTTAACACAAAAATAGGACCACTTTATGTATGCACCACATTTGAACCTCTTAATATCCACCATTTTTTAAAAATAGTAGTTTAGAAACTAGATTATGAGCATTATGATTATTGTGTTTTTATCAAATTATCATATATTGAACATAGGCATGCCAAATTACTTTTTTAAGTTCATATTTTCCCAATTTTAGGAAAATGATGGAAACTTTTGATCCCATTTTGGTCTCTCATTTCCATGCACATACCCCTACATTGATGACATTAATTATGATGTGAAAGATGGAGAAATAGAAGTGGAGGTGGTGGACGAACTAGGGTTTGGAGATTCCCAAATAATTATTTCTTGTCATGCAATAATAAGAGTTATATCCCCATAAAACCTTGAGGTACATGGTTTTTTAAAGAAAAATTAGGTAACAATATTGATTGACATATGGAGTACTCATAATTTTATCAATAAAGAGTTGGAAGCATGTCTCGAACTACTTTATTTCTTAGCTAAAGAGTTTTAGGTCATGAATGCAAATGGGTGCACAATAAATTGTTTAGGGAAAATCCATATTATCAAACTTGAAATGGGAGAATACATACTTGATTCTTTTATGATTTATATTCCCATGGGTGGAGAAGATATTTTTTTGGATTCCAATAGCTCAAAACCTTGGGCGCAATTGAAATAAACTTCTAAGATTTATTCATGTATTTTTTCAAATGACAAGATGTTTGAGTTAAAAGGGTTACATGTAAAGTCACCTCTGTTAGTGTAGGTTATTATTTATCCTTTTATTTATTTATTAGGATAATTCTTGCACTTAGGTAATCCCTACACTTTTTATTTAGATTTCTTAGGTGTATTAGTTGTGTGGAGTTAGCTTGTTAGTCTTGTGGAGTTAGCTTGACTACCGGTGTCGATTAGTGCGAGTTCTTCACCATTGATCTAGGTAATAATTACACTTCCTCTCCCCTATATATACATATTTATTATTGAGTTAGTTCATGGAATTATGATAGATTTCTATATATGATATTTTAGCTCTTTGTTTGTAAATCCTTTTTTAAGGTTATTCGGAAAATTCCTTTTAGCCTATTAAATCTAATGTGTTATTATAATTTGAAATATTTGCAGCTTGGAAAATAATTCTTTTCATTCCTTGAATGGTATCGAGAGATAGATGATGTAGACATCCATTTGTAAGTATTTTTGCAAGCAATATTTTTATATTTTCCCTTTTTTAGAATTTGTTATTATGTTTTAGGAACACGTATTTCTATGTTAAATGAAGGGCACCATCAGATCCGAAGATGAAAACCCCTAGAGTGATTGTAAAATCAACCACTAGCGACAACAAACAATTTTGAATTTATCTAGTTTTTGGAGAGTGATGGTGTAAATTAACTCACGGCAATTAGTATAATGTTTATTAATCCACAGTCATTTAATTATCAGACCTAGGGATGTAAACTTTCAATATTGTCAGTTTTGTATGCACAGTTACAGATGTTGGGAGATATAAGGGAAAACTTTGTCACTACAATTAGGAAATACAATGCTAAAAATGAACTACTTAATGATTGAAATGAATACTATGGCTATCATTAAAGCATGTAAAATATAGATCATAAATAAAGAATAAGTTGCTGCAAATATAATCTAATCATGCAAGAAACTATAACAACAAACAAAAGGAGATGGTTAGCAGACCAAGAGTGGGCCCTTCTGGGATGATAATCCCTCCTAAGGCATGTGTCTAGAAAAATTTAATAGAACTAAAATTTTATTTAATATCATGAAGATTACAAATGGAATGTATAACAAAATTTCTACCTATGGATCGATCTCTTTTCTACATCCTTAGCATTCTTTGTATATTCTTCCCTTTTGAAGAGACGTGAAGATACTACCTCATTACTAATAATTAAAATTTGATTAAGTACAAGATCACAACCAAGTAATCTAGATATTCTCATGCATGCAACAAAATTGTTAAAAGGTATCATCATACAATAACATAACTTAAAAATTGATTAATTTAAGCAATCAATTATCAAATTAAATCAACTAGTTCCTTATTGGATTTGTAGAGCATGATCGGGTGATGTCATTCAATATTCTTTTTTCTCATAATTACTCCTTTAACAACACGTGAAAACTCAGGTGAAGTGTCCACGTTGCTCAAGATTTCCAACACTATGGTATTTTATATGTGTGTGACCTTTCATAGTTGTAGGTGCTTTACTACGGATGATTTCAGATTCTTTACATGTCAATTATTATGGATGAGTCCCTTTAAATTTTAAATGAGTTTCTTTGGCCACATGTTAGCGGATACACATAACAACTCTTTGGAAATCAAGGAAAACATTTATTCAAATCACTATTTAATCATCACATTGCATTCAGAAGAATAAATGCATCCATAATCCACAAAATAAAGTAAACTTAGTAATAATTATATTAACTAATATAAGTGTCATAAGTTCAAGATATAGCAGATATGTTCAGTAGTATATGGGAAACACAAGTTCTAGGGGTACACATGGATAAAAAAAAACAACAGATGAGGCATTTTAAACAAGTAAATAAAAGGGTTCATCACACCCCTAGACTGAGCTTCTTAAATTTCCTCATTCAATAATTCTTGCATTCTTCCTCTCCTTTCTTGGGGTTAGCCTGAATAATGTTACACAATCTCCTGAAGTCCATTGGTGTTGAGATACCTTCTAGTTCTATGAATAAATAACTTGCATTCCTTTTGTACCTTTCCATTATCTTGTCCTGCAAGTCCTCATTTAGCTTCGTGTTTCCAGACTAGTGGGGGATATGATAGTGGAAATTGGTGGATAATAACCAATAGGAAACCAAGTTTTTCCACATCCCTTAGAGACTTAAATATATTCATTTATCCTCCTAAAATTTGGGATGATATTAGGATAAGAATGCATTTCCTTCCTCTCCATATCTTGTGAAATTTATTCCCATATTTACATGTAGGTATGTACTATTTCCATGCCATTAAACTTAATGTAGTTTCTTTCTTCATCATGGGCTTTTTGTCTCATCCGATAAACCCTCTATTTATTTATTAAATTGTGATAAACTTCCCATATTCTTCAATCATGGATTTTGTGTTCTTATATTATTCCCTTATCATCAAATGGTGTACTTTACATAAATACCTATAATCAACAATTTTTTTTCTCTATACAACTCATTGTTAAAGTAGGAACACAGTTCCCTAATTTTCACATCCCCAATGTAGAGTGTAGGTATCCAATCTCTGTCATACTCAGAGCATAGTTATACATATATAATTCACATAAAAACAATTGAATTTCATGTGGCATTTTTAAATACAATCTAAAGAAGCTGCGAGTTGCACTAATGTCAAACTGAAAATCTGAGTTGATGCAAGTAAGTTTTAGTTACAACATTTGTTCCTTCAAGAAGACATCATATACATTTGAAGGTGGCCTGCATAAGAGTATTTCATTGGTTACCTTAATAGTGTTTTCTTTCTTCTTCTTCAGTCTAGCAATATCATTATCCTTAGCCTTGAGCTGCCTATCCTTTTCTTCAATATCTAGCTGATGTTGGAAGAGAAATTCTTCCTTCTCTCTGTCCCACTTTCTTTATAGCTTTTTAACATAATTCTCAAATTATTTTACCCAATAATCCAACAAGGTGGTTTGAGTTTTCATATCCCTACAAGCTATTCTAGGAGGTTCTCTTAAAATTTCCTTGATCACAACTGTGGTTGTAGGTTGAGTGGTGGAAATGGTGGATGCACAGGCTCAAAGACTTCATGAAATTCATCTTGGGAAGCTATAGGACTGTCCACTTGTGTTATCTCAATAGGTTCATGAACAGGTTCTGGCTCAAGGTATTGGACAATATTCTCAATTGTGTCCTCAATATCTTGTGGAAAATCATCCACCGTGTCCATTACATCAGTCTGTGGTTCAAGTATTGAGTGTTCTAGTGCTTCCTCGGTTTGTTCTTCATTATCTGTGGTCACATTGGCTACATTTTCAATTTCCTTTGTTGATACTTCTCCTTCATGTTGTATGTGGGTTTCCCAGCATGAACGGCCTCTGTTTGAACTCTAATTGGTTCATTAGGGCTCTCATGAGAAAGTTGCTCATCTAACTCCTCCTTTTTCTCTTCCACCTCCTTAGTTGTATCTTCCATGCATATGTTTTCATATGTGTCTACATGATCTCCCTGCTCAACATCCATTGGAATAGGTTCCTCAATATTTTATAGCTCTTCTTCATCACTGTCCAGAAATATTTGAATGTTTCTCCTAGGATTTGAGGTTTTGGTCTTTTTAGTATGGATCATATGGGATCTCACTTGATGTTTCAAGTGATTCTCTTGAGGACTACCATTTTCCTTTTGATGAGGAGGAATCAGGGGTGGATATCTCTAGTAGAGTTTTAGCACTAAGAATTATATCACGGGATATTGGTATAAGGTCATTTTCGGGAGATGGAGGCTTGTTAAGAACAAAATTTTTTATGTACGTACGGATGTTTTTATAGGGAGCAAGGTTTCGTAGGGATGGAGGTAGTAGTTATGGTTTCAGTGCATGTGTAGAAGAACTAGATGAGCTTCTCCTCATTTTATTTCTTTTTTGAAACAAAGCATCTATATGTTTTTCCCTAGAAAAATTTTCCCATACTATTGTAGGATGTTCCACTATTAATGCATGTTTCACAACTAAGGTAACAAGACAATGGTGAGATAATGCAAACCAACCCCTTTGATATTCTTTACTCATTTTCTTTAGGATTTCATGTAGAAGTTAGGGACATTGACATGTTTTCCATTTTTCAAATGATTGAGAAATTTAAAATGCATGTGTTTAACCTTGAGTACCTACCCTCACAAGTGAAATACTTTATAACATAGTTTGCAACATCATCCCAAAATTATTTTAAAGAAGTGTGTAAGGTACCTTTTCTGTCACTAATGAAGTTTTCATTTGGGTCTCCAAATTCTCCATGAGATTCATCTAGATTTCCCATTGTAGGATACAACTCTCTCCTTCTATCGGGAGTCCAGTTACTTAAGCCAGAATTTTGTCATCCACCTTAACTATCAAACCCTTAACTATGGCCTTTCCGTCCTTGAAGGTGGCAACAAAATTTGTTACCATTGACTTGTTAAATCCTTGAAATTTATTAATATAATCCATCCAACCACTGTCATGGAAATATTATAGAATCTGTGAATGATCTGTAGGCTCGTTCCTAATTAGGTCGCCACCCATTTTTGAATTTTGCAACTTCTTTTAGCTCTGAGAGGCAAGAAATATTTACAGTTTGAATTGATTTTGCAAAAATTTGAATGAGTGTAAAGATCTCGAGTACTTAGTGTTTTCAAAGTTTGTAACCAAATGACACATAGCTTGAAAGGGAATGTATTAATTAGATTTGAAGGATGCACCTATGTGAGGTGATAAAGTGGGGTGACATGGGAGATAACTCACATTATGGAAGGTGATAGAAAATTATTATGGTAAATTTATTGATGAAATGGCACAAGAAGTATGTTTGATGATTGTGACATGTGCCTTGTCGAGAAATTATGCCTTTGGTTGAATCTGATTCATAATGAATTTGCAATTTTAGGTGTTACATTGTTATAGACACTTTATATAGAGTGTTGTAAATATATGCTAGAGGTCCCTTAGTAAGAATAGTTAATTCCCATAGAGGGAAGAATAAATCTTTCTTGTGCCAATCTTCTTTATAAGTGCTTGCAGGTGCAATTTGTTCCTTATTTCTTCATGCAATCACAAGTTCTGCCAATAGGAAAAAAAAAAAGCATTTTCTACATGTTGCTGCAAGTGGACATTTTAGTCTTTACATCATCTCCTTCTGTCAGAGATTATGCACTCCTTGGAACAGATACACCAAAACCTGCAAAACAAAAATTCTAAAAACAAAACATGTTAGTTGAGTGGTGATGATCACCAAGAGGGCTGATCACATCACTTTTATTCATCCTTGGAGTATCCAAAAGCTGAATATACCAAGGCCACTAAACATATCATTCCTCAGCAACTTCAGAAGATGAACCATCCGAGTTAAACATATGATCTTGTATGTGATATTCTCATCTCCATCCTACTTTGACCTCCTCTAAATTGTTGCATGAAAGTGCTCCTATCAGCTGGATTTTTGTATAACTTCAATCTATGACCATTCACCAAGTAGTTTGAATCTCATAGGATCTATGGTAGTGATTTTCACATCCCCATTGGGAAATATTTTCTCAATATCATATGGCCCCAACCACATTGTTCTGATTTTTCCCATGTGGTCCTTGTACTTGGAGTCAAATTTAATTTTCTTGTTTTTATCAACCCTCCATGTCATTTGATCCTTTTCTTTTGTACCACATCTGTATTATGAATAGTTTTCCTCCACATTTCATCCAACTCATTGAGTTATAGAATCATTTGTCTCGAGCTTCATACAAATCTATTCCTAATTCAAGTGCAGTCCTTAGTGTCTTATGCTCAAATTCAATAGGTAGAACAACAATATTACCGTATAAAAGCTTGAATGGTGTAAATCTTGTTGTTGTCTTCCAAGTTGTATTGAATTCCCAAACTACTTCTAGAATTTTTCGACCCGGTCCCCTACGTGGACTATAATGGTTTTGGTCAAGATGGCTTTTATTTCCTTGTTTTTACCTCAACTTGGCCATTGGATTGGGGTGATAAGGTGTATATTTCTTGTTCTGATTTCATATTCCTTAGCTAAATCAGAGATGACTTTAGTAGTGAAGTGTGTACCTTGATCTATAACAATTTCTCTTGGCACACCATATCTTGTGAAGATGTGGTCATATAGGAATTTAACAACTTTCTCACTCTTTGATTTGGTAATGCTTTCACTGTCCATTTAGTGAGGTAATCTATACACACCAAAATGTACTCTTTCTTCTGATATTTAGTATTTTTTGGACCAATGAATTCCAATCCCCATGTGTCAAATGGATTTAATACCGATTGAGGCTCTGATGGCATCTCGTATGTCTTGGTAGGCCGACCCATTCTTTGGCATTTATGACACATTCTAGCATATAATTTTGCATCCTTATGTAGTGTATGCAGTAGTATCATGTTTTAAACACTTTTTGTGTTGTTATTTTTGTAGAAAAATGTCCTCCACATGGCTCACTATGGCAGGATTTGAGGACATCACATATTTCCTCATCATCTATGCATTTCCTCATAACATTATCTTGCCACTGTGAAATAGAAAACCAGCTATCCAAGAAAAATTCACACATTTCTCAACATATTTCTTTTCCGAGAATAGAAAGTGTGGAAGTGTCTTACACGAGACCAAATAATTAGCTATATTAGCATACCAAGGTGTTCTAGTGGAAATGAAAAACAAGTGTTCAACAGGAAATATTCACCCACTACTTTCTCTTCAGAATTATTCTCCATTATTGAGAGAAATTTAGATACAACATTGTCTTTACCTGGCTTATCCACAAGTTTGACATCAAATTCTTGTAAAAGCAATAACCATTTGATTATTTTGCTAGTTACAACTAGTTTGTTGATCATATATTTAATGGCAACATGGTTAGTGTGGATAAATACTAGATAGCTTGTGATATAGTGTCTAAACTTGTTAATGGCATACATAACCACCAAAAACTCCTTCTCCATGACTGTATAGTTGAGCTCAGCGTGCTATGGGTTCTTACTAACATAATAGATTGCATAATTTAGGATCCCATCTTTTTTTCCTAAAATATCTCCAATGGCGTGATCCGAGGAATCTTTATGTATGTGAAATGGATGATGCATCCTAGAATTCACTTGTAAATTACCCGTGCATGCCGGCACATCACTCATCTGGTGAGCGCTCACTTAAAGCATGCAAAGGCACCAGGTCCCTCTTTAGAGTTACTTGTATATTTATATTCATAGCCAACAATAAATATTCCACAATGCATAAACCATATCTAGATCTTATAATTTATATAAGATGAACTAAACAATGACTATAACAAGATTTATGATACAAGAACCAGTTTCACCATGTTCAACACAATTATCCAACCAATATGATCAATTATATTAAATAGTATAAAACACGAAGCTTCATATATTATAAGGTATCTCCAAGAGTCATACACATGAAAAAACCCAACAACATAACTCTATAAAAATTTACACACCAAACAAATTGCAAATCAATACATATATATAGGGGTGGGGACTTTCCCTTCACCACCAATGCACTTTCTCAAAATAGGACAAATACTAAATAATAGCCATGCACCTTTACAAAAGGATGCAAAACCATGCAAGTGTTCTAACAATAAACTTCCTATAGTTAACTCTAGGTAGAAATCCTATTATCAACCTAAACTATGTATGGTGCTTAGGCGATACTTGTTCCCAAAATACCATTATGTAGATTACAAGTATTCATGTCTTTTTTTGCCCAACACGATAACACCACAAATAGCCTAGACCCAAAAAATAGCTAAGTTCGAATTCAAAGTGTTCTAGCATGCGCTTGTTTTGCTATTCCTCCATGCATTCAAATGTGCATTGCTCCCACACGCACATCCTTTACGTGTCTTCACTTTAGAGAAATATTCCATCTACTCAACATTAACCCACACTAAAATACATTATCATCTCGTAAATGGGTAATTCCATTTTATTTCTCTGACAATAAACAATAAGTAAATGGAAGAATGAATTTTTACTCTATAGTTCCCTCTTCTATAGGTACGATCAAATCTAGATATTCACCCTTAAGCTTGGATTCCAATGTTTTCCAATCACTCAGCATATCCCTTATTTTCTCTATAATGTCTGTCATTATGGCATATAATTCATCCCGAGTTATCTTATCTTTTTCATTTTTAGCACTTGTACAATATTGGTCATACCTAACACCATTTCTTCCATGAAATCCATTTTACGCACTATAAGTTTCCCAATTTTGTTGATCTAATCCTTGTGTGGATCTTGGGTTATTGTGAGGGTCTCGTGCTTTTGTTTCTCCATAGCTAACCTTTCTATGCACCCAAGTATCTCATCCTTCATTGCCTTCAAAAATTCATTATCTTCTGTTATAGTTCTTATCCTTATTATCATGTCTGGCGCCGCACACATGTTCAGAGCTTGATCTTCTTTCTTCAGCTCATCTTTCAAGGTTTAGAGAAAAGCCTCATAACTTGAAACTTTTTTAGAAATATTGGACTTTTCTCTTGCTTCTTCTTCTATAGGATATTTTGGTGTGGTCATTCGAATGGGCCCTTCATCTAAAACCAGGTTTACCAGTGTACGTAAATAATGCATTGCAGAGGGAAACTTCTGAGGAACCTAAGATTCTAAATGAGGACTTACCTTAAGAATATGGTCACCAAGTTCCTTAGCAATACTAACAAAAGCCTCATTATTTGTTTCTTCATGTTCCTTCTCGATTTTAGGCACTTTATATGTGTAGTTGTATCCTTATTTCCTTCCAATGGCACTCTAATTGTTTCCTCTTTATCCACATTCCTTCATGTAACCTCAGCAGATACCTTAACCAAGGCATTGCTCACTTATTCATTAGACATTATAGGAGGTTTGACAATCATGTGTCTATTTTGCGGTGCCTTCTACACTCTATACGAGACACATGATTCCTCACATACATCAAAATCTAGTTTTTCCATATATGTTTACATGGACCAGGACAATTGCTTTCTAGTACACATAGTGGCCATCTCTGGATCCATCAACTCCCATCAATATAATTCCTTTATCCCTATGGTTCTCGAAATTGGGAACATATAATTTTTCTTGGGTCTTCTACATACCCCATAGCAAGAGCCATGTATTCATCACTCACCTTCCCCTCCTTCGATTCCTTCCCCTTAGTAATGGAACCAATGATGCAACCTAGAATTCACTATAAATGACCGAGGCACACTACCACATCACTCACCCTGACCGAGCATTCACCCAATGCGTGCAAAGGCCTTTGGTTCCCTCTTTAGAGTTGTTTATACATAATGTTAGGATAATATTTCATATGTATATTCAGATTCATAACCAATAGTAAAAATTCCACAATGCATAAACCAGATCTAGATTTTAGAATTTATATAAGATGAACTATATAATGACTACAACAAGATTTATCATACAAAAACAATTTTTAGTCATTTTCAACATCATTATCCAACCAATATGATCCATTGTACTAAATAATGTAAAAGCAGATAAGCTTCATACATTATAAGGTATCTCCACAGTCATGCGCGTGAAAAACCTAGTAACATACCTCTACAATAATTGACACACCAATCCATGCAAATCAATACATATATATAGGGGTAGGGACTTTCCCTTCACGACTCATGCACTTTATCAAAATAGGCCACATGCTAAATAATAACCATGCACCTTTACAAAAGGATGTAAAACCATGCAAGTGTTCTAACAATAGACTCCATATAATTAACTCTAGGTAGAAATTATATTATTATCCTAAACTATCCATGGCGCTTAGCTGATGCATGTTCCCAAAATACCATTGCATAGACCACAAGTCTTCATGTCTTTATGTTTCAAAGACGCTAACTCTAGAAATAGCACTGGACCCACAAAATGGCTAAGTTTACGAATTTAAAGTGTTTTCGCATGTGCTTGTTTTGCTATTCCTCCATGCATTCAACTATGCCTTGATCCCACACATGCATACTTTATGTGTATTCACTTTAGAGAAATATTTCATCTACTCAATAATCAAAAACTCTAATATGGTCCTCTTAACACAGTGTAGAAGTTAAAATTTTCTTTAAATTCTTGAATGCATCTTCACATTTCTCAATCCACACAAAGGAATCATCTTTTCCCAATAAGACAATGGTGCTACAATTATACTAAAATCTTAAATGAATCTTTGGTAATACCCAACATGACCTAAGAAGCTCCTCACATCATTTTTCTTCTTAGGTGTTGGAAGATTTATAATCAAAGATATTTTTGATGGATCTACCTGAATTCCAATCAGATGATAGATAGTGTCCCAACACTATTCCTTCAGACATCATCATGTAGCATTTTTCATTGCTTAAGGATAGGTTATGCTCCTTGCATCTCTTGAGAAATTTGTCTAGGTTATTCATTGCTTCATCAAAAGTACTACCATGGACTATAAAATCATCCATACATATCTCCATGCAATCATTGGTTAGATCGATAAGATGTTAAGAAATACTCTACGAAATGTGTAAATGCATTTCACAAACCAAAGGGAAGAATAGAGTATGTAAACTTTCCCCATGGATATGTGAATGTGGTCTTTTCTGGTCCTCTAGTGCAACATGGATTTGGTTGTAGCCACTATAACCATCTAGAAAATAAAAATACTTCTTGTCAGCAAGAGTTTCGAGTACCTAATCAATGAAAGGAAGCGGAAAATGGTCCTTTTTTTTGTTGCATTCAGCTCTCTATAGTCCACGCATATTATCCATTTGTCATGATTTTCAGATTACAATAACAAGGGCTAACACCCATTGACTATCCGAAATTGGATATATGAATCCAAAGCATCTAATATTTTCTTTAATTCTTCTTTCACTATATCCTCGCGGTTATAATTTTTATTTTCGGTAGTCTTATTGACTTTTAGGTGTCTTTGATATATATCTTATGAGTACGAGTTTATGATGAATCACATGTATGTCTCCATAGTCCCATGCAAATGTTTTCCTATGTTTATTATAAAGATAAACTAATAGTTACTCTTGTTGCATGCTCAACATTTTTTTCACATTGAGTGGCTTGCCTAGTGCAATCTCCACTTTCTTAGAAATATCAGTCATAGAGCATAGGTTGTTATTTATAGAATTCAATATACAATCATGTGGAAGAAGTTGGTGTAGGATGCAGTTCTTACCTAGAACATTCATAGTACTCTGTTGCTGATAAGATTTGATTCTCAGGACAGCTTATGCATCACAATTTGCCATCTTCTTCTTCATTCTTACCATAATTATTCTACAGGACGTTAGAAATAACAACATCCTCTTCTTGTCCCTCAATTATGCATGACTTCTCTAGCATCATGAGCTGTTGAACTGAGCTTTGATATTATTTTGGTTCTTCCACCCAAATGGTTTGGTCTTCTTCATTGAATGGTTGTGTAGGGGGTAAAGCATAATATTTTTAGTTCCACTTCCATTAGAGATGATCATATTACCAAATCTGCATCCTATGAATGCGTCAACAATTTCCAACCATGGTCTTCCTAGGATGATAGGATATCCTCCCAAGCTTGCTTTTGGCTGAAGAACAATAAAATCAGCAGGGTATTCTCAAGATTCTACCACTACTACTACATCCTCCAAGACTCCTTTAAGATTAACTATTGATCTATCTACAAGCTGCAAGACTGTTTTTGTTGGTCTTAGCCCCTCTAATTTCATATCATCCATTATTTTTTTTTCGTTACATTTATTGATTCCCCAAGTCAATCAGTGTTTTTAATCATTGTACCATTAATTATAACATTTACTAAAGGGTTCTGGATCTATTTATTTGAGCATAATTGAGTTCCCAAGTATAATATCAGCTAACTATCCAATGACTTGTATAGTAGTTGTATCTTTCCTTTTTGTTTGGTTTCTTTATGCATATATCTTTAACCAATTTTTTCATATATGGGCACATCCTTAATAGCTTGAATCAATGGAATTTTGACACAAATGTCTTTTAGCTGGTTGAAAAAATCATAATCAGATTCTAATATGAGGTCAGTATTATTTTCTTGTAACCTTTCAAGAAATGGTGGCTCATTACCCTGCATTTTACCTTTATTGGAAATTTGTGCAAGTTGTTGTGGATCAACTGCAACATTTTTGGCCTTGTTGCGGTTCATTATCAAGTAGCTGCGGTTGCTCTACAATTTCAATAATGGTAGGTCCAAATGGTGGAGGAAGTGTTGTTCCTAATCCATGGTGGATATTGTTTATATCAATGAGAATATGTAGGATATTTAATTTGGTTCGAGTGGAATAGGCTAGTTGAGAAACTTTACATTTAAGATTAGGCATTAGTTGAGCGAGGTAGCTATGTAGATTTTAGTTGGGAGCATGCTTGGGTGTTTGGAATAAAATCTTGATAATGTTTCTTATAAAGAGGCTATGGATAAGCTTGTTCATGATTATGATGTGGGTTATTTCACTATTTTCCTCCTCTCTAGGTTTGTTTTCATGATTAAGGAGGTTGTTTCCATTGTTGTTGTGGTTAGCCTTGGAAGTTAGGTTTCCCCTTTTTTATATTGGTTATGATATGGGGCCCATCCTTAAGGGTTATCCAAAGGTAGGGGCTACATATACGAATTATTAGACCAATTTTGAAATGAATGCATTGGGTCTTGTGTCATACCTCCTTTCCTCGGTGGCCATGATTTTATTTGAGCAACATAGAAAACTTTCCCATCCTTTATCTCCAACATCTTGAAATCAAGTGAAGCCTCCCTTTCTTAAGCAATGCTCACCAATTATCTACATCTACAGTCTAAATTCCTTCTTTTGCATGCATGGCAATACTCTATTAGTGTTACTTTTGTATCTTCTTTCTTCTTTTTGGTGTGTAGAGAATCTAGTTGATTGGTCATATCATTGAAAATCTCCTACTTCATGTTTTTAAACATGTTGACAATCTCTGACTTGGATATGTCCCCAATTGTTTTAGTAGCTAATCCACCTCTTGATCTTACATTTCTTACCCTCTTCATAGTAGCTCTTGAGTAATTTTTACAAGCTTCACAAATTTGTTCAAAAGTAGCTTTTGAAATGTCTCATGATCTATCGGATCTAGAGTACCCATGTCCTCCTCACTTTGAGTCCCTTCAAAAGAGTAATTTGAGGAAGTGGGGTTGTATTTCGGTGTTGTGTCTTGAATTCGAACATAGAAAAAAAAACCTTTCCAAATAGTCTTCCAATGGTTCATCCTCTTTTTGTGCCATTCTGTAGATTTCATCACCTCCTCTATTGTTTGGTCTGCAATAATCATGGTACTTCTCAAGGAATTTCTCCTTCATTTGTGCCCACATGGTTACAACATTTCTTCCCAATCCCATGAACCATCTCAAGGCTGAATCCTTGAGTGTAGCAGGGAATAGCTTCGATTTATGTGTATGAGTAGTATAATCATAGCTTCTGCATAGAACATCAAACTCAAACATAAAGGTGTCTAGATCTTCTTCCATAGATCCATGAAATTTGGGCAAGGTTGAGGGAGAAATATTCTTCATACCCAGTTAGTTGTATTGTTGTCAGTGATGGGAAACTCAAAGGTGGTTGTCCCATTTTGAGCATTATGATTTACTTCTTCTGTCATCCCAAGCTACTCAAGAGCATCTTCAAATCCTTCCTTGGAGGATTGTCTTTGAAAATTAAACCTAGTATGGAGGTTTCTTCTTCATAATCTTCAAAGGTAAATGAAGATATTTGTGCTACTTGTGGATTAAGTAAAAATATACCATGGGTGGCATCCCTTGTACAATGTATGCATCAACTACTCAACTCATTCAATGAAATTAGTAGGGGGTTTAGTTTGAGGTGAATTCCTAAAACCTAGACTATTCTAAGAAATGAAAAACCCTCTTCAACAAACTCATAACTTAGCAGTATCCCTGGAAATGACACCAAAACTGATGGTGTAAATTAACTCGCAGCAATTAATATTTCATTTATTTATCGAGTTGTTTAATTATCATACCTAGGGATGTAAACTTTCAATATTTCCAGTGTTGTATGCACAGTTATAGATGTTGGGAGGTATAAGGGAAAATTGTTGTCACTACAATTAGGAAATACAATGTTGGAAATGAACTAGTTTATGACTAGAAATGAATACTATGGCTATCATCAAAGCATGTAAAAAGACATATCATAAATAAATAATAAGCTACTAAAAATCTAATCTAATCATGCAATAAAATATAACAGCAAACAAAAGGAGAGGGTTAGCAGACCACAAGTGGGCCTTGCCTTGGGTGTTAATCCCTCCTAAGGCTTGTGTCTACAACAATTTAATAGAACTCATATTTTATTCAATAGCATGAAGATTACAAATGGAACGTACAACAAAATCTCTACCTATGGATCGATCCATTTTCTACAGCCTTAGCATTCTTTTTATATTCTTCCCTTTAGAAGAGACGTGAAGAGACTACCTCATTACTAACAGTTACAATTTTATTAAGTACAAGATCACAACCAAGCAATCTAGAGATTCTCATGCATGCAATAGAATTGTTAAAAGGTATCCTCATACAATGACATAACTTAACAATTGATTGATTTAAACAACCAGTTATCAAATTAAATCAACTAGTTCCTTGTTGGAGTTGTAGAGCATAATCAAGTGATGGCGTTGAATCTTCTTTGTGTTCTCATAACTGCTCCTTTAGTAACATGTGTAAACTCAGGTGAATTGTCCACATTGCTCAAGATTTATATAATTATGGTCTTGTATATGTGTGTAACCTCCCTTGGTTGTAGGTTCTTTACTATGGATGAGTCCCAGTTGTTACATGTCAGTTGATGTGGACGAGTCCCTTTTCATTGTGAATGAGTTTCTTTGGTTGCATGTTAGTGGATACACATAACAAATATTTGGAAATCAAGGATGAAATTTATTCAAAGAATTATTTAATCATCATATTTCATTCAGAAGAATAAATTCATCCATAATCCAAAAAATAAATTAAACTTAGTAATAATTATATTAATTAATATAAGTGCCATAAGTTCAAGATATAGCAGATATGTTCAGTAGTATATGGGAAACATAAGTTCAAAGGGTACACATGGATAAAAAAATACAACAGATGAGGCATTTTAAATAGTAAATAAAAGGGCTCATCACACCCCTGACTGAGCTTCTTGAATGTCCTCATTCAAGAATTCTTGCATTCTTCCTCTCCTTTCTTGGGGTCGTCTGAATAATGTTGCATAATCTCTTGAAGTCCATTGGTGTTGAGATACCTTCTGGTTCTATGAAGAAATAAAATTAATTCCTTTTTACCTTTCCATTATCCTTTCCTACAAGTCCTCATTCAACTATTTGTTTCTATTTCAGTGGGGGATATGATAGTGGAAACTTGGTTGATAGTAACCAATAGGAAACCAAGTTTTACACATCCCTTAGAGACTTCAATATATGCATTTATCCTCCTAAAATTTGGGATGATATTAGGATAAGAATGCATTTCCTTCCTCTGCATCTCTTGTGATATTTATTCCCATCTTTCCCTATAGGCTTGTACTATTTCCACACCATTAAACTTAATGTAGTTTCTTTCTTCATCATGGGATTCATGTCTCATCCAATAAACCCTCTGTTTAATTTTCTGAATTTTCATAAAATTCCCATATTCTTCAATCATGGCTTTGGTGTTCCCATCTTCTACCCTTATCATCAAAGGTTGCACTTTGCATAAATGTTTGTAATCAACCATTTGCTTTTCTCTATACAACTCATTGTTAAAGTAGGAACACAGTGCCCTAATTTACACATCCCCAATGTAGAGTGTAGGTATCAAATATCTTTCATACTTCAGATCATAGTTATACATATATATTTCACATAGCAATAATTGAATTTCCTTTTGCATCTTTGAATACAATCTGAAGAAGCTATGAGTTGCACTAATGTCAAACTAGAAATTTGAGTTGATGCAAGTAAGTTTTAGTTTCAACATTTTTTCCTTCAAGAAGACAACATATACATTTAAAGGTGAGTGCATCGATTATTCATTTTTAACTTAATAGTGTTTCCTTACTTATTCTTCAATCTACCAATATTATTATCCTTAGCCATGAACTACATATCCTTCTCTTAAATATCTAGTTGATGTTGGAAGAGCAATTCTTCATTCTCTTTATCCCACTTTCTCTGCAACTTATCAATGTAATTCTCAATTTTTTTACTCAATAATCCAGCAAGGTAGTTTGAGTTGTCATATCCATACAAGCTGGTATGGGAGGTTCTTTGAAAATTTCCTTGATCACAACCTATGGCTGCAAGTTGAGTGGTGGCAATGGTGGATGCACAAGCTCAAAGACTTCATAAACTTCATCTTGGGAAGCTATAGGACTATCCACTTGTGTTATTTCAATAGGTTCATGAACAGGTTCTTGCTCAAGATATTGGACAATATTTGTAATTGTGTCCTCAATATATTGTGGTAAATCATCCATCATGTCCAATGCATAATTTTTTAGTTTAGGTATTGACTGTTCTATTGCTTCCTCATTTTGTTCTTCATTATCTATGGTCACATTGGCTACATTTTCGATTTCCTCTATTGATACTTCTCTTTCATGTTTTATGTGGGTTTCCCCAACATGAACGGCCTCTACTTGAAATCAAATTGGTTCATTAGGGCTCTCATGAGTAGGTTGCTCATCCAAATCCTCCTTTTTCTCTTCAATTTCCTTAGTTGTATCTTTCATGCCTATGGTTTCATACGTGTCTACATGATCTCCTTGCTCAACATCCATTGGAATAGGATCCTCAATCTTTTCTAGCTCTTCTTCATCACTTTCTAGAAATATTTGAATGTTTCTCCTAGGCTTTGAGGTTTTTGTCTTTTTAGTACAGAGCCTATGGGATCTCCTTAATGTTTTAGGGGATTTTCTTGAGGACTTTTATTTTACTTTTGATGAGGAGGACTCAGGGGTGGATTAGAAAATGTTGATATGTGATTGTGTTCTAAGTTTTTGTGCTCTATTGAATTGTTTACTCATGTTTGTTGGAATGATATAAAGTCCATATGATATTTTTGTAACTCCTTCTTATGGTAGTATTTGTACTTATGTTGTTGATCATGAAGTACTTACTTAATTGTTTTTGAAAGGAATAGTGATTTCAGCTTGTGGAAACTATAAATCAAGTTCTTGGAATAGTTGATCAATCGGGTAATCTGGTAAGGTACTTAAGGTCTTGATATAATTTTTACTTATGGTACTATTGTATCGATATTGGATGTAGGATAACACCTTGGATCAATTGGAGTGATCCAAGATATTCTCCTAAATCGATATGTGATTATGAATTTAAATTCAATGAACACTTAGCTTCTTATTGAATTTGGAATTGCAATTTTAAATAAAATATTTAGTGCCAAAGAATCTAATCGATGTTTGATTACACTATTGTGTTAAATTATTACTTTGGCCAAGGAAAGTCTCGTTTGTTTTAACTTGGCTTGAATGCTTGTGCGAAGTAATATGCGGTAAGACCTTGTTATTTTCTTATACTATGGAGACCTAATCTAACCTATACTAAGGTGATATTTACATTCCTAAGGACCTAACTTAATCCTATGGACATTTGATCAAGTGATTAACGACCTAAGCTAAAGTTGATACATTGATATTAAATGATATTAATCCTAACCTACCTTAAGGTGGGGATCCTAAGCACTAACATGTGACCTAACTAAGGTTAGCATTATCAAAGGAGGGGTTAGTGGTAGGTTGAGTGAATGGGGTGCCACCCCATCACGTACTGGTAAATTAAATGTTTAAATTTATGGATACCACCACCCTTTTGGCAGAAGACCAAGTCAGACTTGGCCATTCATGCTAAATGTGTGGCTAATGGTTTAGTGAAGGCTTGGAAAACTATAATTGTGATTGTTAATTTTAAATAGTGAGATGGCAGTTGGCAAGATTCTTTGTCATTATTCTCCTTACTATTCGAATTCAAACATCATGTCGGTTTTCCTTGTATCAAAATTATTTTGGGTTTCTAGGTCTTAAGTTTGAATGGAACTTCTTGTTGAATCCATATCCTTATTGGGTGCTCAATTTTTCATTCCTTAATTATCATTTTGGAAAAATGATTGGGTTTGCTTATCCATTTGTGTTAAATCCAGTAGGATTATATGATTAGGTTAAGATGATAATGAAGTATTATCACTTCACCTCCCTTATTTATGCAAGTCTCTACAACTTAAGAGAAACCTTAGGTTGATGGTTCGATCGATATTTGTGGTTTTTGGATGCTTGACTATTTTAATCATTGGTCAACCTACATTTAATTTTGTGGAAGGGATTCAATATTTGATGACTATGTGAATGGACCTCCTTCACTTGATGAAATAAGGAAGAGAATTGTTGTTTGAGTTGAGCTATTACTGAATTCTATTGAGCCTTAAGCTCACTCAGATCGAAAGTATACCATCATCTGCCTTATATTATTAGTTGTTATTGAATCCTATAGGAGTTGCTACCAACTTGTTAAGTGGATGATTTCAAGGTATAATTTAATGGTAAGTTCAAGTTTAACTCAACTTCATGCATATGGAGTGGTCATCTAATTATTCCATTCCTTGTAATGTTATATCAGTTTGATCAGCTCTTAATTTTATGTATAACCTTGTATACTTGTTACCCATTACAACCTGGCATGAAACTCATATTGAGTTTGAACTTAAAGGTTTTTCAATTAGCTTTATTTGTTATAAGTGTCATACTCATTTTGAAGGCTGTGAAGTCTCTATTCAAGAGAAGGTAGTCTTGGCTGAAATGTAACATGGATTTGTGTGCTTAACTTCTGGTTGATCCATTTTAGGTGTGAATTTTATATAGCCACTTATTCACTTAAATTATTTTCGATTCCAATAGAACGATGGCTTCATATCTTGAGTTAGGAGATGATTATTGAGCATTAAAATTTCTCTAGTTGATGATATAGTCAATTGTATTGGAATCTATATTATCTATGATTTCTTTGTTCATATTTGTTTGCTATGAAGATTAATGAAGTGTAAACTTATACCTCATTTGATCAAGTTTCGTCTTGTATTGATACTTACTTGAATATTGAGTTATTATGTGAGTGAATTATGGAATAAGTAACTCATTATGTTGTGTAAGTATGTGGATTATACTTGACTTCCATGATGAGTTAAGAAGTATATATTATCTTAATATTATAAGGTTAGATGAATAAACTATTATTTTGAAAATATATTACTTGTATGAGGTATAACAAGCTGTTGATTAACTTATGTTATTTAAACTCTATTAAACTAGATATAAAACTACAGTTATATAAGTATGGGCTTATATGACTATAGTATTCTTATACTAGTAGTTGAATTATTTGATTGATTGTGATCAACTGGATTTGCTTGGGTTACTTATGTGTGTCTTAAATTAATACTGAATTGGAATTACTTGAATGAATTGCTTAAGTTATCTTGTCTTCTTTAGATGGTTTCACTTATGAAGTTCTTGTGGCATAATAAATAGAGTATCTATTCTATTTGTAACTTTAGGATAATTTCCTTTCAAGCAAAGTGTTCCTTTTATTAAATTATTAATTAGAGCATGTTGTTTTAAAGATTTAGTACCTATCATGCTCAGTTCGTATGAACTGACAGATGCTAACAATCTTACAGATGGACTTCATGAAAGATGAAAGAAGAAAGACGTATAAAAGTTACATTTTTCTATTGATTGAAGATATATGATTTGATTAAATGATTATTGTGTTCATTTCTTGATGTACTTCAGATTTGGAAATAAGAAAGGCCTTTGGCCATATATTGTAATAGTTCTGAAAAGAAGTTGTTTAATTCATTGTTTGAACATGACTTGATATTGAATTTGGGATGAAATAAAGATGGATTTCTTTAATTACATTGTTTAAATGAAGTGTATGGTTGTAAATATTTGAACTTAGTTGAGAATTAATTTATATAAGTGAGGCAAATTGTATTTACTGCCATTAGTAATACTAAACATAATATTCATCTATTGAAATACTACATGCTTTATGTGATTGTATATCATTATAAGATAATTGAAAAGTGATTAAATACCTAAGTAACTTATGTAGCATGTCAAGTATATGGTTTTTAGACTAATTCCATTAAATTGAATGGAATTAATTATACTTATATGATTTGGAATGGTTTATGAGGATGAACCATAAATATATACGTATAACTATTTTAGTTACTTAAAACTACTATGATAAGTAGTGATTATAATGAAGTTATGTATAAGTAATACTTATTGAATATAACTAAATTATAAGTAGAAGGTCAATTAATGGTATAAAGATGTTATGATTTGAGTGATAAGTTATGAATAGTTAAAATATTCCTTAGAGATTTGTGTGAAAATGATGAATGTATGATTATTTTCCTACATTATATACAACTGAAATAAGAACATGAAACTTATCTATTTAAAAGGAAAAATGTATGCTTAAATGATTAAGCATAATTCGGACTTAAATCTCCAATTCTTGCAATTAAGTGAATAAAATGTTACAACCCTTTCATAAAGGAATATTTGTTTCGAACCCTAGTTAATCCTTCGACATGACACCTAACAATGAGAATAATAAAGGGTGGATTATCAAGATGTGAATTAAAGAAATTAATGAACCTGTTAAGTATGATTTTTTACTTAGCGTAACTTGATAGACTATCGTAGCATAGTCGCTACTACATAATACCCATTTAATGACATGAGTCATTAATTGGCTATTATGGAGTAGCCACTATGGCACGATTATCTACCTAGCTCCCTTAAGAATTGTTATGGTAAGTTGTGGATCCATGTATTTGTTATACACTGATTGGTGATACTAGTATGTCTTAGTGTTGATGGCATCTTATAATGACTACATGTTGCGAAGTGGATCCAAAGTGATGCAAGTCGATTTAGGTATTCCTAATTTCCCATAGTCTTCTAAATCATACTATCAACACTAGTCTACGTGATCTAGACCTACTTAATATCTAGCACGAGATCTAGAAGTGGTTGACATTAGTCAAGGTAGTATAATATAGATAACAATTTTGAGTGTGGTGAAAGACATATTCCTTTTGACTAGTATGTCATCTAGGAATAGAAGGATGGCATACATGTCTCAAAAAATTGGCCAAATTATCACAAGCTATTGATTGCATTATCTTGATTTCACCTAGAATAAATATGCATGATATAATATGGGTATTCGTAACAGATACCTAGATAGGATCTTTATATGTTCACACTTGATTTACCCTTAATGGGATAAGGAAACCAAAAGTATACTTAGTATATGCTTTAATACAAAGAACATGAGAGATTGGTTTTATACCAAGTCATGACAGTTGCATATGATTTATTGTTATGTGATGGATTAGCTAAATGAATGTTTGTTCTAAATTATGTGAATTTGGAATAGTGAACATTAAGATTTATGTTGGATTTAAATATATGGGTATTTAAATCGTGAAGCATAAAGTTAAAAAAATCCCTTGTTATTGAAGTCTTAAAATGAGGATGTTACATTTTGGTATCAGAGCTGAAGGTTGCAGCTCTTGGACCTATTTGAGTCCATCATTGATAAAACTTAATTTCTTGTTAACAGAAAATGGTTAGAACAAGGGGACATGTTGTGAATAACTAGCCTTTGGGTGGTGAAGTAGCTACATCTCAAAATATGGATGAGATCCTTGTTTCCCTACTAGACACAAGGGATTGTCTTACTTGTACTTGAACAACAAGTGGCTGAAAATGATTTTGAGTCTAAAAGTGAAGCAGTCTCAGAGACAACCACATAATGAAAACAACGTACATGTTGAAGATTCCAATGCTGGAAATAATAGTAATGCTACTAATAATAATTCAAATGTACCCAATCATCCTCTGAATACAAGATCACATTTAGTGGTTGAGTTGTCAAAGGATATAAAAATAATTAGCCCACCTAAGTTTTACGGTACCACTCTGGGAGATGAGGTTGAGAATTGGCTCAGCAAGATGGAGAAGTAATTTACAATAATGAACTTCTCTAAAGAAACCAAAGCAATTTGGTGAGCATATCATCTCTCTAATGAGGCATCCTCATGATGGGACAAGAAATTGGAATTGATAGTGGGTAATGAAATCTTAACATGGGACAAGTTTAAGCCCTATTTCAGGTAGCGCTGGTTACCCCAATTATATTATGACTAAAATGTGTTAGAGTTTCAGAACCTTGAACAAGGTAAAATGATTGTAGTAGTATTGGGAGAAATTTACCAAACTCCTTAAGTATGTACCACAATACCAAATAGATGAGAAATTCCACATAAGGAAGTTTATTATGGGTTTGAAACCTATAATAGGTGGTGAAGTTGATGTGCATGGGCCACCAATGATGGAATCATTATTTTAGAATTCCATTAGGTAGGGGAAAAATCTCCAAGCCATTGTTTCTCACAAAGATGAGAAGTGTAAATTGAATGACACTTCCTCACCATTGTCAACCTGGAAAGACATGGGGAAGAAGGAGAAAAGTAAAAATCATAATGGTGGAAACAATACTGCTGGAAACTTTAAAAAGAATGGGAAAGAAGATGTTGTTAGTAGGAATGACAGGTTTGAAAGGAAGAGACATTTCATTGGTTGCTTTAAATGTGGTGACATTGGTCACTACGCTAAGGATTGCCCCTTGAGAAACAAGGAGAACAATCCATAAAATAAGATTCAGACTATAATTACAATTCGATAGTGAAAAAGAAGTGAAAAATGAAGAAGTTAAAGACTCGGAACCTAAATTGTTGTGGTGATACCAATTAGAATGCTAGTACAATCTAAGAAAGATAACAACAAAAATTTTCTTGATATTGAGAATACTGAAAACTTTGTTTTGGATAATGCATTTTATTTTTTATCAAATATTTGACATACTTGATGTGTAATAATGATTGGTTGATTGAAAAACTACTTTTAAGGTTTTTTTTCAAACAAAAACCTAAATAAGTGCTTACTACAACCATCATGATGTTGTTTTGAACCTCTGAAAACTTGAATTTTTGCAAAATTCTGATTACTGTTTGAGAATTTGATGGTTGAATAAATTATGTTATTACTTGTGTTCTTAAAACTGTGTTGAATTAAGTTAATCATCGGGACGATGATTCTTTTTAGAGGGAAGGTATGTAATGCCTTTTCCATGTTGATATCAATACTTACTTCTTCGTGAGTGGATTGGCAAACATTGACATGTGATTGTGTTATGAGTTGTTGTGCTTTGCTAAACTATTTAATCATGTCTGTTGGAATGATATCAAGTTCTTATAAGATATGTTTATAACTCCTTCTTATGAAAGTATTTTTATTTATTTTTTGATCATGAAGTACTTACTTAACTGGTTTTTAAAAGGAAATTAGTGATTTTAGCTTGTGGAAAGTATAAATCAAGTTCTTGCAACAATTGATCAATCAGGTAATCTGGTAATATTTTTAAGGTCTTGATATAATTACTACTTCTAAGACTATTGTATCGATATTGGATGTAGGATAACACCTTGGATCAATTACAGTGATCCAAGGTATTCTCCTAAATCGATATGTGATTATGACTTTAAATTCAATGAACACTTGGCTTCTTATTGAATTTGGAATTGCAATTTTAAATAACATTTAGTGGAAATGAATCTAATCTGATGCTTGATTACACTATTGTGTTGAAGGCTTACTTTGGCTAAGGAAATTCTGGTTTATTTTAAGTTGGCTTGAATGCTTGTGCAGATGTAATCTGCGGTAAGACCTTGTTACTTTCTTATACTATGGAGACCTAATCTAACCTATACTAAGGTGATATTTACTTTCCTAAGGACCTAACTTAACCCTATGGACATTTGATCAAGTGATTAACGACCTAAGATAAAGTTGATACATTAATATTAAATGATAGTAATCCTAAACTACCTTAAGGTGGGGATCCTAAACACTAACCGTGACCTAACTAAGGTTAGCATTATCAAAGGAGGGGTTAGTGGCAGGTTGAGTGAATGGGGTGCCACCCCATCACGTAATGGTAAATTAAATGTTTAAATTTATGGCTACCGCCACCCTTTTGGCAAGATACCAAGTCATGCTTGGCCATTCATGCTAAATTTGTGGCTAATGGTTAAGTGAAGGCTTGGAAAACTATAATTTTGATTGTTAATTTTAAATAGTGAGATGGAGGTTCGTGGGATTCTTAAAGGTAAGCTGTGGTCCTTTCATGGGCATTAATGGCCTTGTTAAAACCAAAACCACAATGGGAGAAACACGATGGTTTTGAGAGAAAAGATAGGGGTTAGTTTTCATTTCTCATTTGGTTTTATGAGAACTTAGGCTCTGCATGTAGACCTTTTGGTTTTCAAACTTTAGTTCATTTTTGGATAAACTTTGATCTATCAGTTGCATGGAGGAAATAGTGGAGAAAAATTTAATACGATGGCTATTAAAATGGAAAGATGGAGAAGAAGAGGTTTTCTGTGGGAGCCGTTTCAAATTCTCTTTGGAATTTTGTGAAGCTTGGAGAAGAACTTGGAGATCTTGAAAAATAATTACAGGATCTCTACCAGGCATGATAGGCTCTAACTCTTGAGATATTTTTCTCTATTTAATGGCTTCATGAAAATAACTCTGCTCTTATATGAAATCTTGTTCTCTGGTTGGATTTTTTATATTTGTTTCTTAATGTGATTATCTGTGTTTATCATGTAATCTTATTTCGGATGTAGATACATTTTGTGATTATTGCTTATGGGTTGTGTTTATGATTACGAAGTAATAGTCTAAATTATGGAAATATTAGGTTGTGTTCGTATATTTGTATAACCTTGTAGTTACATCTTGAGTGTTGATTGATGCATTGTATCATTGTTTGGTGGATGTTTATCCTTTATAGGGTTTAAGTAAGATTTATTTTCTCAATGTTAAACCTAGAATTTTTCATTTGTACAAATACGATTCGGGTTTTGGTTAACTATTTTGTGGTTATTCCTAGACTCGACCCTTAAGTGGTGGGTTTTTGTGTTAATCTCTTCCATGATTCTCCTTTTACTATTCGAATTATAAGATAAGGTCATTCTATCTTGTATCAATTGTATTTTGGGTTTCTTGGACTTAATTTCAAATGGAACTTCTTATCAAATACATACCCTTACTAAGTGCTTGATATTTCATTCCTTGATTATCATTTTGGAAAAACGACTAGGTTTTCTTATGCATTTTTGTTAAATCCATTAGGATTATTTGAGTAGGTTAAGATGTCAACAAAGTATTATCACTTCATCTCCCTTGACTGAAAGTCTCTGCAACTTAAGAGAAACCTTAGGTTGATCGTTCGGTGAGTATTTGTGGTTTTGTGGATGCCTGATTGTTTTAATCATTGTTGCATCCTACATTTAATTTTGTGGAAGGGATTCAGTATTTTATGACTGTGTGATTGGACCTCCTTCACTTGGTTAAATAAGGAAGGGAATTGTGGTTCACATTTAGTTATTACTGAATTCTATTGAGCCTTAGAATCACTCATGTAAAAATATACCACCATTTACCTCATATTCTTTGTTGTTATCAAATCCTATAGGAATTGATACCGTCTTGTTAAGTGGATGATTTTTGGGTATAAGTTAATGGTAAGTTTTATTTTTACCGACTTCATGCATATGGAGTGGTAGTCTAATTCTCCAATTCTCTATAATGTTGTATGAGTTTGACAAGCTCTTAATTTGATGTATAACCTTGTATACTTGTTACCTATTACAAATTGGTCTGGAACTCATATTGAGTTTGAACTTAAATTTGATGATTAGCTTTATCTGTTATAAGTGTCTTACTCATTTGGATGACCGTGAAGTATCTATTCAAGAGAAGGTAGTCTTTGTTGAAATGCAACATGGATTTGTGTGCTTAATTTTTGGTTGATCCATTTTAGGTGTGATCATGTTATATAGCCACATATTCACTTATACTATTTTCAATTCCAATAGAATGGTGGCTTCATATCTTGAGTTAGGAGATGATTATTGATCACTAAAATTGCTCTATTTTATGATATAGTTGAGTGTATTGGAATCTATATTATCTATGATTTCTTGGTTCATATTTGTTTTCTATGAAGATTAATGAAGTATAAACTTATGCCTCCTTTGATAAAGTTTCAACTTGTATTGATACTTACTTAAATATTGAGTTATTTTGTGAGTGAATTATGGAATAAGTAACTCATTATGTTGTGTAAGTATGTGGATTATATTTGAATACCATGATGATTTAAGAAGTATATATTATCTTAATCTTATAAGGTTAGTTGAATAAACTATTATCTTGCAAGGATATTGCTTGAATGAAGTATAATAAACTGTTGATTAAGTTATGTTATTTAAAATTTATTAAAATGGATATAAAACTATAGTTATATAAGTATGGGATTATATGACTGTAGTATTATTATACTAGTACTTGCATTATTTGATTGATTGTGATCAATTGCATTTTCTTGGGTTACTTATGTGTGTCTTAAATTAATACTGGATTGGAATTACTTGAATGAATTTCTTAAGTTATCTTGTCTTATTTAGATGGTTTCACTTATGAAGTTCTTGTTGCATGATCAAAAGAGTATGTATTTTCTTTGGAACTTTAGGATAATTTCCTTTAAAAGTGGTGTTCCTTCTATGAAATTATTAATTAGATCATGTTGTTTTAAATATTTAGTATCTATTATGCTTAGTTTGTATGGACTAAAAGATGCTAACAATATTACAGATGGACTTCATGAAAGATGAAAGAAGGAAGGCGTATACAAATTTTCATTTGTTCTATTTATTAAAAATATAGGATTTGATTAAATAATAATTTTATTCATTTCTTTATGTACTTCGGATTCAGAAATAAGAAATGATTTTGGCCATATTTTGTAATAGTTCGACAAGAAGTTGTTTAATTCATTGTTTGAACATGATTTGATAATGACTTTGGAGTGAAAAAAATATGGATTTAATTCATTTTATAACTAGTTCACATGTAGCTCTAAAGGGTATGTATCTATTGGATTTGAAGGATGCACCCATGTGAGGTGACAAAGTGGGGTGACGTGGGAGACAAATCACATTATGGAAGGTGGTAGAAAATTATGGAAAATAAATTTATTGATGACATGGTACAAATATTAATCACTTATAATTATTCTATCCTACTTTAATAAAGTGGATTAAGTGCACTTATCTCAAGAAGTATGTTTGATGATTATGACATGTGCCTTTTCATAATTTGTGCCTTTGTATGCATGCAGATTCATCATGACACTACAAGTTGAGGTGTTACATTGTTGTAGGCATTGTATAGATTGTTGCAAATGTAAGGTATAAGTCTCTTAATAAGAACAATTAATTCCCTGAGAGGGAAGATTGAATCTTTCTTGTGCCAATCTTCTTCATAAGTTCTTGTAGGCGTAATTTGATCCTTATTTCTTGATAAAATCAAAAATTATGCCAATAGGAAATAAAAAAGAGCTTTGTTGCATGTTACTGCAAGTGGAAGTTTTAGTCTTTGCATCATCTCCTTCTATTAAAGATTATGCACTCCTTGGAATAGATGCACCAAAACCTACAAAAATTTCTAAAAACAAAACATGTTAGTTGAGTGGTGATGATAACCAAGAGGGATAATCACATCACTTTTATTCATCCTTAGAGTATCAAGTGACTATACCAATGCGATGAAGATATCATTCCTTAGCAACTTTAGAAGATGAACCAACATGTTCAACTTCTGATCTTGTCTCTGATATTCTCATCTCCATCCTGCTTTGACCTCCTCTAAATTGTTGCATGAAAGTGCTCCTATCAATTGGATTTTTGTACAACTTCAATCTATGACCATTCACCAGTAGTTTGAATCTCACAGGATCTATGGTAGTGAGTTTCACAACCCCATTGGGAAATATTTTCTCAATCTCATATGGCCCCAACCACCTTGTTCGAGTTTTCCCATGTGGTCCTTGTACTTGGATTCAAATAAGAGATCCCAATCACCTTCTTGAAATTGTCTTGTTTTGATGAACTTGTCATGCCATTTGATCCTTTGCTTTTATACCACCTCTGTATTATGAATAACTTGCCTCCTCATTTCATCCAACTCATTGAGTTAGAGAATCCTTTATCTTTGAGCTTCAGAAAAATCTATGCCTAATTCAAGTGCATTCCTTAGTGTCTTATGCTCAAATTCAATAGGTAGAATAAAATTCTTACCGTACAAAAGTGTTAATGGTGTAAAGCTTGTTGTTGTCTTCCAAGTTGTATTGAATGCCCAAACTACTTCTGGAAGTCTTTCTAACTAGTCCCTTCTGTGGAGTGTAATGGTTTTGGTCAAGATGGATTCTATTTCCTGTTTGTTACCTCAACTTGGCCATTGGATTGGGGGTGATAAGGTGTAGATTTCATGTGCCTGATTTCATATTCCTTAGCTAAATCAGAGATGACTTCAGTAGTGAAGTGTGTACCTTGATTTGTAACAATTTCTCTTGGCACACCATATCTTGTGAAGATGTGGTCATATAGGAATTTAGAAAATTTCTCACTCTTCTGATTTGGTAATGCTTTCACTTCTATCCATTTAGTGAGGTAATTTGTACACACCAAAATGTACTCTTTTCTCTTTGATATTTAGGATCTATTGGACAAATGAAGTTCAACCCCATTTTCAAATGGCTTCAATACCGATTGAGGATGCACACCGACATCTCATCTGTCTTTGTAGGCCAACCCATTATTTTGCATTTATCACACCTTCTGGCATACAATGTTGCATCCTTATGTAGTGTAGGCCAGTAATATCCTATTTTCAACACTTTTTGTGTTGTTATTTTTGTAAAAAAATTTCCTCCACATGGCTCACTATGAAAGTCTTTAAGGACATCATATATTTCATCATCATCTATGCATCTCCTCATAACATTATCCTTCCTTGTGTGAAATAGAAAACCAGCTATCCAAGAAAAATTCAAACTTTTCTCAACAATATATTTCTTTTCAAAGGATAGATAGAGTGGAGGTGTCTTACCTGAGACAAAATGATTAGTTATATCAGCATACCAGGGTGTTCTAGTGGAAATGGAAAACAAGTGTTCATCCAGGAAAGATTCATCCACTACTTTCTCTTCATTACTATTCTCCATTCTATAGAAAAAGTCGGCTACAACATTTTCCTTACTTGGCTTATCCAAAATTGTGACATCAAATTCTTTTAAACGAAATAACCATCTGATTATTCTGCTACTTACAACTGGTTTGTTGATAAGATATTTAATGGCAACATGGTCAGTGTGGATAAATATTGGATAGCCTATGATATAGTGTCTAAACTTGTTAATGGTGTACACAACCACCAAAAACTCCTTCTTCGTGATTGTATAGTTGAGCTCAACATGTTGTAGGTTCTTACTGACATAATAGATTGCATAATTTAGGATCCCATATTTTTTTCCTAAAACAACTCCAATGGTGTGATCTAAGGCATATGTATGTATGTGAAATGGAAAAATCCAATCTGGTCCTCTTAACATAGGTACAGAAGTTAACATTTGCTTCAAATTCTAGAATGCAACTTCACATTTCTCAGTCCACACAAAGGAAACATATTTTCCCAATAAGACAAACAATGGTGTTGCAATTCTATTGAAATCTTGAATGAATCTTTGGTAATACCCAGCATGACCTAAGAATCTCCTCACATATTTTTTTCTTCTTAGGTGTTGCTAGATTTATAGTCACATATATTCTTGATGGATTTAACTGAATTCCAGTGAGATGATAGATAATGTCCCAACATTATTCCTTCAAACATCATCATGTAGCATTTTTTTACTTAACGACAGGTTATGCTACTTGCATCTCTTGAGAAATTTGTCTAATTTCTTCATTTCTTCATCAAAATTACTAACATGGACTGTAAAATCATCCTTATATACCTCCATACAATCCTTTGGTTAGATCTTAGAAGATGTTAAGAACTTCTCTCTGAAATGTGGGAGATGCATTGCACAAACCAATGGGAATAATAGAGTATGGAAACCTTTCCCATGGACATGTCAATGTGGTCTTGTCCTGGTCCTCTCGATGTAATCATAATTTGGTTATATCCACTATAATCGTCCGAGAAAATAAAAATACTTCTTGCCATGAGAGTGTGAGTACCGATCAATGAAAGGAAGTGGAAAATGATCCTTCTTTATTCGTTGCATTCAGCTCTCTATAGTCCACACAGATTCTCCATTTGTCATTATTTTTAGGTACAATAACAAGGGGTGACACCCATTAACTGTCTAAAATTGGATATATGAATCCAACATCCAATAGTTTCTTTAATTATTCTTTCACTATATCCCTCACTATTAGGTTCATTCTTCTTTTTAATTGACTTATTGACGTCACAGTGTCTTTGATATATATCTTATGAGTACATAGTTTAGGATGGATCCCATGCATGTCTCCATAGTCCCATGAAAATGTTATCATGTGTTTTTTAAGAAGAGAAACTAATAGTTTCTCTTGTTGCATGCTCAACATTTTCTTCACATTGAGTGGCTTACTCGTTGCAATATCCACTTGCTTAGAAAGATCAGTCATAGAGCATAGGATTTTATTTACAGAATTTAATATACAATCATGTGGAAGAAGTTGGTGTAGGATGTAGTTCTTACCTAGAACATTCATAGTACTCTATTGCGGTAATATTTTATTCTTAGGACAACTTATGCATTGCAATTTTCCATCTTCTTCTTCATTCTTACCATAATTATTCTGCAGGACGTTAGAAAGAAGAACATCCTCTTCTTATCCCTCAATTATGTATGACTTCTCCAACATCATGAGCTACTGAACCGAGCTCTTATCTTCTTTTGGTTCTTCCACCCAAATGGTTTGGTCTTCTTCATTGAATGGTTATGTAGGGGTAAAACATAAGATTTTTAGTGCCACTTCCATTAGAGATGATCATATTACCATATTTGCATCCTATGAATGCATCAGCGATTACAACCATGGTCTTCCTAGGATGATAGGATATCCTCCCAAACTTTCTTTTGGTTAAAGAACAATAAAATCAACAGGGTATTCCCAAGAGTCTACCACTACTACTACGTCCTCCAAGACTCCTTCAGGCTTAACTATTGATCTTTCTGCAAGTTGCAAGATTGTGGTTGTTGGTCTTAGCCCCTCTAATTTCAAATCATCCATGATTTTTTTGTCATTACATTTATTGTTTCCCTAAGTCAATCAAAGTGTTTTTAATCATTGTACCATTGATTATAACATTTACTAAAGTTATGCCTGGATCTATGTATTTGGGCATAATTGAGTTCCCAAGCATAATATTAGCTAATTATCCAATGACCTTCGCAGTATTTGGATCTTTCATTTTTCTACCTAGTTTCTTTATGCATAGATCTTCAACAAATTTTTATATATGGGCACATCTTTGATAGCTTAAATCATTGGAATTTTGAAACATGTGTGTTTTAACCATTGACAAAATAAGAATCGATTCTAACTGATGTCCATTTTTTTGTAACCTTTCAGGAAATGGTGGCTCATTACCCATTATTTTACCTTTGTTGTAAATTTACGTAGGTTGTTGCAGATCAACTTGCGGCATCTTCGGCCTTCTTTGGGTCATCATGCAACAATTTTGGTTCCTCTGCAATTTCAGTAATTGTAGGTCCAGGTGGTGGAGGAATTACTCTTCCTGAGAGAAGATGGATAGTGTTGATATCAACATAATAGGTGGGGTATTGAGTTGGTTTATTGGAATAGGATGGTTCAACAGTTTTATTGTTAGGATTAGGCGTTGGTTAAGCAAGTAGTTATGTAGCTTTTTATTGGAAGCCTACTTTGGGGTTTTACATTAGTGCTTGCTTGTTGTTGCTGCTGATAAGGAGGTTGTGGATAAGCTTTTTGGTCATTTGGAGGTGGGTTATTCCACTATTTTCCTCCTCTCCAAGTTTGTTTCCATGATTGAGGAGGTTGTTTCCATTGTTTTTGTAGTTGGCCTTGGAATTGAGGTTGCCACTATTGTTGATATTGGTTAGGATATGGGGCCCATCCTTAAGGGTTAGTCAAACATGGGGGATGCATATATGAATTATTAGACCAATTTTGAAATAAATGCATTGGGTTTTGTTTCATACCTCCTTTCCTTTGTGGCCATTATTTTACTTGAGAAACATAGAAAACTTTCCCATCCTCTGTCTCCAACATCTTGAAATTAGGTGAAGCCTCCTTTCTTGAGAAATGTTGGCCAATTATCTGCATCTACAGTCTGATTTCTTTCTTTTGCATGCATGGTAGTACTCTGTGAGTGTTGCTTCTACATCTTATTTTTTTTTTTGGCATGTAGAGCATCCAATTTATTGGTTGTATCATTACAATCTCTGCTTCATCTTTTAAACATGTTCACAATTTCGACTTGGATATGTCCCCAATTGTTTTTGTAGCTAATCCACCTCTTTATCTTACATTTATTACCCTCTTCATAGTATCTCTTGAGTAATTTTTACATGCTTCACATTTTTTCAAAATTAGATTTTGAAATTTCCCTATTCCTATCAGATCCAAAGCACTCATGTCCTCCTCACTAAGTCCCTTTAAAAAGAGTAATTTGAGGGAGTCATGTGGTATGTAAGTGGTTTGTCTTGACTTCTTCACACACAAAAAAACCTTACCAAATAGTATTATAATGGTTCATCCTCTTTTTGTGTCATTTTGTAGATATCATCACCTCCTCTGATGTTTGGTCAGTAATAATCTTAGTACTTATTGAGGAATTTAACCTTCATTTGTTCCCATGTGGTTACACCATTTCTTCCCAATCCCATGAACCATATCAAGGCTGAATCATTGAGTGTAGCAAGCTATAGCTTTTATTTATGTGCATCATAGTATAATCATAGCTTCTACACAATTTATCGAAATCAAACAGAAAGGTGTCTGGGTCTTCTTCCATGGATCCATGAAATTTGGGCAAGGCTGAGGGAGAAATATTCTTCATACCAACAGCTACATTATTTTCAATGATGGGGAAATCAAAGGTGGTTGCCCCATTTCAAGAATTCTGATTTACTTCTTGTCATCCCAAGTCGCTTAGGAACAACTTGAGATCCTTCACTTGGAGGATTTTCTTTGAAAAGAAAACCTAGTACAGAGGTTCTTCTTTATAATCTTAATAATATTTAGAGGTAAATGAAAATATATGTGCTATTTTTTGATTAGGTAAAAATATACCATGGGCATACCTTGGATGGTGAATGCATCAACTACTCAACTAATTTAATGAGAATATAGTAGGGGGGTTTAGTTTGAGGTGAATTCCTAAAACACGGATCGCTTCTTAAGAAATGAAAAATGCTCTTCAAAAAACTCATAACTTGGTAGTATCCCCAAAAATGACGCCAAAAATGATGGTGCCAATTAACTCACAGAAATTAGTATGATTTTTATTAATCCACAGTCATTTAATTATCATACCTAGGGATGTAAATTTTCAATATTGCCAATGTTGTATGCATAGTTACAGATGTTGGGAGGTATAAGGGAAAATTATTATCACCACAATTAAGAAATACAATGTTGGAAATGAACTAGTTTATGACTAGAAATGAATACTATGGCTGTCATCAAAGCATGTAAAAGAAGGATCATAAATAAATAATAAGTTGTTGAAAATCCAATCTAGTCATGCAAGAAACTATAATAGCAAACAAAAAGAGTGGGTTAGCAAACCACAAGGGGTCCATGCCTTAGGTGTTAATCCCTCCTAAGGCTATGTCTACAAAAATTTAACAGAACTCATATTTTATTCAATAGAATGAAGATTACAAATGGAACATAAAGAAAAATCTCTACCCATGGATCGATCTATTTTCTACTGACCTTAGCATTATTTTTTTATTCTTCCCTTTTAAAGATACATGAAGTGAATTATTCATTACTAAAAATTACAAATTGATTAATTACAAGATCACAACCAAGAAATCTGGAGATTCTCATGAATGCAAAAGCCGATAAAAGGTATCCTCATACAAAGACATAACTTAACAAACTAATTGATTTAAACAATCAGTTATCAAATTTTATCAACTAGTTCTTTATTGGAGTAATAGAGCATAATCAGGTGATGGTGTTTAGTATTATGTGTTCTTGTTACTTCTCATTTAGAAACACGTGCAAACTTAGGTGAATTTTCCACATTGCTCAATCTTTCCATAACTATGGTCTTGTATATGCGTGTGACCTCTTTTGGGCCCCAAAATATCATCTAAGTAAAAGAAGGTGTGTGGGAGCATGGGACCTAGTTAAATAAGGGTGCATGGGTTAAAGGAACGTAGGAAAATGGTTCTAAAAGAATTTTGTGGAACACACGGCATGCACACGTAAGGCAAAACAAGTTTTGTACTTAGCCGCATTCGGCATCCCAGGAAGCACACAAGAAAAACATGACCCTTGTGGATAAGGTGCCAACCTGGTGACTATGGATCAAAAAGGGAATATTCCAGGCATGTGATAGAAGGTTCCAAAAGACATCATTGCAAGGAATGGAGAGCTCAGATCTGGAAAGGCATGCTTCCATGGAGGACCACTTCAACACTTGGAAACCGATCTGAACTTCTGGAAGGCATGGCGGTGGGTGCTAAGGCTATATATACAAGCGCTCGGTAGAAGAAAAGGATATAGTTGAAGAGAGGAAAATCCCTATAGAAAACATAATGGAGGATGTTATGGGTTAGGGATTAGGAGAGATCTGTGAGCATTTAGCACATATAAGGGGATGGGTTCTCATTCTTCTTTGTAATATGATGAGCATAATATAGCTCTAATGCATGATTTGGCTCTACATAATTATATGAGGATCTGTTATGACCTCAAGGGATGTAATGTGGGTTATTAAATTTGATAGTATGAATATAATGCTTTATTATAAATCATTTGTGTTCAATACTTATGCATTTTCTTTCTATATGAATCATCTCCATGTGTTGCTTGTTATTTCTCTCACCTGCATATAATGAGATGATAACTCCTCCTAAGTTCATAAGAATGTGGTTTAGTTCTTTTCTGTCTTGCATTTGATTATCTATTCTAAGATGATGCATTCTCACAAAACTCACATAAAGGAGAGACTCGGTGCCTGCATATGCCTCGAGTGAGTTCCCAGTGCCCACTGGGTGATAGGTCGCGTGCATGGGATTTTCCTATTCTGTGAAGGGTACAAAAATGACTACATCTTGGTTCTATTTTCAGGACCTCTTTTCAAAGTTGTTATGAGAAATGGCATGCATATTTGTCCTTGTGATGTGTAATGACAGAGTGCCTGACCTTAGAAAGTGTTGAAACATGGTTCAAGAGCACGAAGGATGAGTTTTCTCAAAGATTCAGCACTGGACTTGAGTTTAATACGTGTAGATGGGTAGAAGAGAACTTGAACCATGAGTTGTATGAGACATTATTTTGTTGCTTCCCAGTAGAACTATATGAATGGCTTTCAACATATGCATCCAGATAAATTTGGTACTATAGATCACATGTGTGGACCCAAGATGACTATCAGAGGCTATAGGATGTAGATCTGTTTTGGACATGTGTTATTGATCACTGGTGGAAGGGAGTGTTGGCCAATTATGGAATATGCCATTTCAACATATTCTTACCCAAAATTTGTTGAGTTCGATTTTCTAAGGGATCCTATAGGATCATTTTTAGGTGTCATTCCTTTGGCTATGAAGATCTTATTCATTACTTTGAGTTTAGAAGCATTTCCCATGGCTGACTAAGCTTCTCTGAGTACTGGGAGAGGAAGCTAGGGTGGAGAAAGATGGTGGACATTGCGGCTGAAAAGGAAATGGAGGAGACACCACTCAAGTATAGCGAAGCTCGTGAAAGGGAGATGACTAGACAACGTAAGGTTGTAAGTGTGATGGGTATATGGAGGTAGAAGTTATGGGAAGGATTTGAGGTTCACACGGAAGACATGGAGCACGAGGAGTCTATGCTACCCCATCTTCGCAATCATAGGAGAGAGACCCCTTCATCTTCTAATGATATTTTGTCACATGGAGAGAGAAGAGTCAGCCGACATGCATCCGAACCACACTGGGACCAACCCCGGCACTTGGTTTTCCAGATCAAGGGAGTAGTATTGTTAACCTAGTTGGTATCGGTGGGAGTGATAGGTCAGCGCCCGGGAGATATAATTTTTATTTAGAACATCCATGGCTACGTAAGCCATTCCTATATTTCGAGGAATCTTCAGACAAAGTGCAAGTATGCAAGCCTTGGGCATCACATCAAGGAGTGGTGCGTGACATATAACTGGTAGTGGGACAATATCACAAACCATCGGTGCGTAGTTTAGTGGGACGTTGGGAACACTAGGCTTGAACACTTATGGTCCTTTACCAACTACAGGAGTTGGATCTAGTGGGTCAAGAGGAATAGGACCTGGTGGATCCAGTGGATTTGGTGGGTCGGAGGAAACACGAAGGAAGGCGAGGCTCTAGATCGGGAGGATAAGGACCCCCACCACCTCCCAAGTTTTTTGAGATGTCTTTACACTTACAAGACTATATGGGTATTGAAGATGCTGTAGAGCATGTGCACAAATGTGAGTTACTATGGCACGCAAAGGGATCACTACCTTGGAGTAGAAGGAAAGTCATTTTGCAAAAATGTTTCAAGGGTGCATGTATAATTTTTATAGGAAGTATGAGCCCCATCAAACTATGGTAGATTACACCGTGTTGAAGAATGCCTTCTTAGCATAGTTCTATATCCCATAGTTTGAGTAGAAGAGCATTAGTTATCTAAAGGAGATCCAAGATAGAATGACGAGAGAGTGTGCGGGAGTATGATACATGTTTCAAGTATCTCTTGTCAAAGCTATCATATGACATTCATCCTTCTCAACATGCTCAATGGTTTTTCGAAGGATTGATAACACCATTTAGAAGGGCTCTATCGCACAAGACTTTTACAGATCCACGTGAGGAATTAGAAGCTTCCTACATTGAAGTGTTGGGAGCATTGATAATGGTGTTAGCTCTTTTCTAGAGACTCAAATTGATGGAATGGCCAAGCAAAGATGAGAAGTTATCAAAGCAAACTCAAGCACATGAGGTACGTAGTGGGCTTTGGTGTCTAGACTATGAAGTAAAGCGACATGCAAAGGATAGTTTCCTTGGAATTCGGTGTGCACTCTAGTAGTAGACTGTGATATTTTCCATGGGGATCATGATGCAAGTAGATGCCCTCTGCTCTAGCATGTGATTCACAAGAATGTTTCTTATTATTGCAAGATTTGTACATCTATGACCCATGATACCAAGGATTGCAGATTGATTGATCAAATCCATGGGTGTGCACCATAATAGCCTTGTAAATAGTTCAAAGGATGATGACTATTATTATAAAGGGCGTGCAAGTGGAGGAATGTGTGGAAGGGGTTTTTTGTTGAGGATTTCATCGTAGCAGTAACCATGGAAGAGGATGAAGGGAGTTCCCATGAGGAAATTTTTATAATTGTGGATCCACATAACATTACAAATGTGAGTTTCTTGATCTGGTACAATACTCATGGTGTAGAAAGAAACACAAGTATGAAGAATGTCCATAACTTTATGAGCATATAAACCAATAGCACCGAAATACAAGGACGCTTAGGATGGTAAGCATCGAGAAGGTTGATTCACATTGGATTTCACAAGTGGCACATGAGTTAAGGCTAGAACTTGTACTTGGTGATGACGCTCGGTAGAGGCCACGCATGCCGGGAGATACGAAGGAAAAGGACACTAGTTTCAAGAGAGGAATTAGTACATGGAATGTATCCGGACCTATCAGCACATTAGAAAGAAGTGTATCAAGAGACTATGGATGTCATTCAGAGTTTACAAGGAGAGATCTAGTGTCTAAAGGAGTAGTCTTGTTGATCGGTTCAAATCCAAAGACTTAGTAAAGAACATATAGAAGGTTTGTGTAGAAGAGAAAAGCACATTCAAAAGTGTGGGAGGATTAGAAAGGAATCACACGTTGAGGACAAAGCCATTTTTGGGACTTCACCATTTTCATGATGAGGAGCTATTTTTGGAAGATAACGTTTGGAACACATAAATTGGTTAGAGACTTGCAAAACATGCATTGGCTATTTTTGGAGGATTAGCTACGAAGCACTTTACATGGATATAGGTTGAGAATAGATTTACTACTAACAGTTAACTAGAAGAAGTCTATTGTTAGTGCACTTGCATGTGTGGCTATTTTGTAATGGCATGTGACTAATAATAGCATGCGACCTATTTTGGGATTAGATAAGTGGTGAAGGGCAAGTCCCCACCCTTATAAATATGTAGTGAACTGTGTAGCATAGGTGTGTGTGAGAACTGAGTTATTGTGAGGTTATGCTACCAAATCTGATGTGTGCATAGACTATGGTATTATCTATTGTAATAAGCTTCTATGTATTTATCATGTTTAATGAAATGGATTATATTGGTTGAATCAGAGTATCAAATCCTGAGTATAATCGGTTCTTGCATGCTTGATTTCATCATGGTTATATTTTAAGTTTGTTGTTCTCTAGATCTAGATCTAAGTATGTATTGTAGAACAATATAATAGCCATAGATCTGAATGCTTCAAGTCTTCATCATGCTAACATCCTGCAATAACAACCCTAAATAGGATCCTAGTACCTTTGTGCACTTCGGGTGAGTGCTCAGTCTAGGCTGAGTGATGTGTCAGTGTGCCTAGGATTTTGCTGGTGAATTCTAGGCTTAATTATCGGCTCTATTGCGGGACCTCTTTTCAATTATTTTTGGATGGTTCACAATGAAGACATACCGGTTGATGCTAGCAAGTGTTTAGGAGTGGATACACAACTTAGAATAATAATACGCATGAGAGGTTCAAAGATTGGATCTCGAGTTTAACACACGCATATCGGTAGAAAAGAATCTATATAATAGTTTATATGAGAGATTTTTGCTATATTTCTAGTAGAATAGTACGAGTGGCTTATTGCTTATGCATCTAAATAGAATTGGAGGTATCACACACTTTTTTGGATGCAGGAAGAATTTTAGGCCCTTTATGACGCATTTGATATAATTTGGACTCATGTTGTGGATACATGGTTCCATGGTTTTTTGAACAAATATATCTTAGAGTACTCAATTTCCACTTATTTATGCCTAGAGGTAGCTGAATTCTAGTTTTTACAATATCCCAGGGGAACTTACCTATAGGGCATTCCACTGGTGATCAAAATTTTGATGGTAACTTTGAATTTGGAGAGAAAACCAATGGCTAACTAAACCCCACCACATGTGGGGGCGAGGAAGCAGTTTGGTGAAAGATGGTAGACCTAGTGGTAGAAAGGAAGAGAGAGGAAATGTGGCTTAAGTATAATGAGGTGTACGAGAGGGAGGTAGAGAAGCAACGGGAGGTTGTAGAGAAAATGGCATTGTGGAGAAAGATAGTTTGGGAAGGAGTTGAAGTTCACGTAGAAGACATGGAACCCGAGCATCAGGAACTCCCCATTTGGGAAAGCATGACAGGGAACCCTCCTCGAACTCATGTAGAAGCATGCTATCGAAACATATTGGGCCATGGGCATGCATCTTAATCCACCTGGAAACCTTGCCCTTGCGCTTGGTTTTCCAAAGCATCTAGTATAAAAAACAATCAGCAAGCTAATTCAAGTAGTGGGAGAGTAAGAGCGAGTCTTATAAGAGGCACAACGATGGCAGCACAAATAGCTTCATTGTTATATGGGAGTACCTTTTTGGGTGTATCATCTACACAGAATTCAGGCACGTAGATTTTTGGACTCTCTTCTGGGAGTAGTAACACTTCTGCATTGTTGGAGTGAATTTCAATACTACAGTTTGGACATAGGGAAGTACATCCTTGGTTTGACCCGGTGACAAGAGGTTCAGGATCATGAGGTATAGGTGGCTCTAGCTCCGGTTATCTAGTGTTTCTAGAGGAAAAGGAAACACAAGAGGTTCTGGATCGAGTGGACAAGGTCACACCAACCTCAAAATATTTACATGCAAATGTCTCTTCATCTTCTAGAGTATATGGGCATAGAAGAAGATGCTACCGAACATGTACACGTGTGAAATCTTGTGGCACACAAAAGGAATCACAACTTCGAGTGTAGGGCAAGCCAATTTTCTACTACGCTACAAGGGTGGGTACACAGTTGGTACAAAACGTTTGACCCTGATCAGACTTACGTAGACTATATAGCTTTAAAAGATGCATTCCTTAAAGAGTTTCACATCCTTGAGTTTAAATAGAAGAGTATAAGTGCACTCAAGGATATTAAGTAAGGCACTACTAAAAGTGTCAAAGAGTATGATTCTCACTTCAAAATGTTGTTATCTAAGCTTTCTTATGATATTCACGCAATCCATCATGCGCAATGGTTTGTTGGAGGCCTGATTACCCCTTTTCGGAGGGCATTATCACATAAGACATACACTAATCCATGTGAATCACTTGAATCATCCTTATGCACTGAGGTAGTTGGAAGTATAGACACTGGGGTGAGCCCATTTTTAGAAGCACAGATCGTATCTATGGCAAAGTAGTTAGAGAAACTATCAGCAAATTCAGCACATGAGACATGCATAGGGATTTGGTGCACATATTGTGAAGTGGAAGGTCACACAAAGGATACTTGTCAACATAGATCAATGTGCTCATTGTTGTTGGATTGTGAGATATGCCATCTAAACCATGATTCTAGCCACTGCCCATTACTACAACACGCGATAAGGAATAATGTTTAATACTAATACAAAATATGTAGGTCCATGACTCATGACATGGAAGATTGCCGTTATGATTGGTCGATTCATGATACTATAGATATTTGTGTATAATAGATGGGGGTTTCGAGATAACTCTAAAGGCAATAACAAGCATCAAGATCAGGATCACAATCAAGCACGCTATGATCGAGAATGAAGGTAGTTTCAAAGGCGGTCGTGGCAGAGGTCAAGGATACCATGGTGGATTTAGAGGATGAGGCCATGGTGGTGGAAGAAGTGAGTTCCCTTGTGGAACATGTTATACATTTGGATCTCCTGACCACTACAGGAATGAATGTCCTCAGAATATTACATGTTCTTTCTGTGGAAAGAATCATAGTTATGTGGAATGCTCGGACTTGTATGAACATCTTATCAAGAAACATAAACAAAAAAATAAAGGCACAGGGATGGTTAGGATAGAGGTGATCTTGAGTAATTAGAATTTTCAGATAGAGGTTACCAAGATGATGTAAGGATAATCAAAAGAGGGAAAGATGTGATAAAAGGGTCAATTATATGTCAATAGTCCAAGTGTGTCAAAGAGTGCCAAAACTATTGTTTGTATGTTAACTAAGATGGTCAATATGATTATCCTCTCTCTCCTCTCAATAATATATATTAGGATATAAACATAAGATAATACGAGGACTAATAGAGAAGACAAGGATAGCACCTAGGGGCATAATAGTCATGTATTTAGAAGACAAGTAATCTACACTCGTATAAAAGGCATAGGCTTCCAAATCCTAAGTCTAATATAAGGAATAGATTCTTATTATAATAGTAATGTTGCAATAGTAATGATAGTAAGAAAGTGTTATAATATATGTAGGCTAATGGTTTTAATGTCATGTGGAGGAATACGGAAGTGTTGTAAGAGATAATGCAATAAAAAAATATATGCTACTCTATCCTTGTCTAATACATGATACATAAAACATTATCAACAAATACATAATGTTTGTGTAGCTTTTGATGATATTCTTTTATAGGCTAGAGGTGATCCTGAGCAAGAAGAACTGGTAGATAGAGGTGATCAATAATATGTAACGATAATCAAAAGGGGGAAGATGTGATAAAAGAGTCAAATGTATGTTGATTTTCCAAGCGTCAAAAGTGTCAAAATACGTTTTATGTTAACTAATATCATCGATAAGATTATCCTCTCTCCTCTCAATAATATAGATTGGGATATAAGCATAAGACCATACTAGGGCCAACACTTAAGCCAAGAATAGCGCCCAAGGTCATAATAGTCATGGATCTAGAAGAGAGTAATACACACTTGTATCAAAGGCATGGGGTCCTAAATCCTAAGTCTAGTATTGGGAATGGGGTCTTAGTAGAATCCTAATGTTGTGATAGTATTGCTAATAAGATAGTGTTATAAGATATATAGGCTAAGGGTTGTAATGTCATGTGGTAGTAATAATAAATGGTTGTTATAAATAGTGCAATAGACGAAGATGTGCAAAGATGTGCTACTCATAGTAACGATAATAAACAAGTGCTTTAAGATATCTAGGCTACGGGTTGTAATGTCATGTGGAAGTAATAACAAAGGGTTGTTATGTCATGTGGTAATAATAACAAAGGGTCATTAGAGACATTACAATAGACAAAGATGTGCTAGTCTATTCTAGTCTAATACATACTAAATCAAACATAGTCAACAAATGGAGAATATCTATGTAGGTTTTGATGATGTTCTTATGGGATGTTAGAGATAATGCGATGGACAAAGATGTGTTAGTCTATCCTAGTCTAATACATGATAAATCAAACATGGGAAAAAAATGGAGAATCTCTGTGTAGGTTTTGATGATGTTATTGTAAAGTTTGGAGATGATCCTAAGTAAGTGGAATTGATATATAAATGTGATCAAAATTATGTAAGGATAATCAAAAGGGAGAAATATATGTGATAAAAGAGTTAAATCTATGTCAATTGTTTAAGTGTGTCAAAGAGTTACAAAACTAGCATGTTATGTTAACTTAGATGGTCGATATGATTATCCTCTCCCCTTTCAATAATAAAGATTAGGATATAAGCATAAGACCATACTATGGCCAACGCAAAACCAAGGATAGCGGCCAATGACATAATAGTCATGGATCTAGAAGGCAATAATCCACATGGGTATCAAAGCCGCAGGTTCCAAAACCAAATTCTAAGATAGGAGATGAGGTCTTATTAGAATCCTAAGGTTTCTATAGTAATGATTATTAACAAGTGTTATAAGATATCTAGGCTAAGGGTTGTAATGTCATGTGGGGATAATAAGCAAGGGTTGTAAGAGATAATGCAATAGAAAATTATATGCTACTCTATCATAGTCTAATACATGATCAATCAAATGTAATCAATCTTACCAACATAAATGAAAGAGAAGGGTTATGGATACTTACCCTTGTGAAAAAATTGTTGGTGCATTAACCCCACAAGGTTGGGGACTCCAAAACTTAAATAGACCAAAGTTGGAGATTGCAAAGACTTGGTATACCATGCTAGTATAACTCCTATTCTTCTTTCTCCTAGTAACTCAATGCTCTAAAGTAGACCTCCAAGTATAATCTTCACTATATCCTAAGCTTCATAAAATTTTAAGGGTGGATTTGCGATCAAAAACAAAGCAAACTATATGATAGTGATATAGAGAAATGAAAACAATGACACTTATTTATAGGATAATGTAACCTAGTTTCATAAACTCTTCGTTGATGGCATCGAACATGGTTGGTGCAATTGGCTGGAAAATGGTTCTACTTGACTACATCCTCCATGATAAATGAAATCAACCACATATAGTTTGGCTAAAAGGTAGGGAGAGAAGAGAAAATGGAAGTAGAGCAAACACTTGGAACATGCATGAAGGTGATTTGAAGGTAATACTAATAAGGATATCAAGTGGTCACAAAAATATAATGAGGAAGGTAGTAAGGAGTAATGATAGTGCCAGTTAGGGGATGCCATGCAAAATGATTCTCTCATCAGATATTGCCAACTAGCCCCAACTCTACTCCCAATATATCCTTATCGGGCATACGCAATGAGATTAATGTGCCAACAACTTGCAAAGAATAATCTTTAGTAAGATTTAAAATAAGGTGTATACATATGCCCCAATTGAAGATATTGGCATATCATAAGTGTTAAGCAAGATGGTCTTTGAGAAAGATACATGGTACATCAAAATAAATTCAAATGACATTAATTTAAGTATTAGACAAGAACTTAAACAAATGAAATATACTTACCTCAACTTACCTTTCCATGAAAATAGATGCACATTGCTTTTGTCTTGACCATGAAGCGTGTAAATTTTCTTAGGAACCATAATGATGCAAAACTAAAGTGAGAGTGTAACAATACAAGAATACACAAGTGAGTCTATAAGTAGGTAAAAAAAAATATGGGAAGAGAGCTCGGAGGAAGATGCTAGGGAAGATTCTTAGAAGAGGGTTAGGTCGGTTTTGTATAGCCTATGGAAGATAATAAGTAGGTGCTAGTGTAGGTCCAAATAGCCTTGTAAGGGAATACCAAGTTACCTAAGACTGGGACATGGTTTCAGGATGACTAATATAAAGTATATAAATTTTATATGTACTACAAATATAACATGAATACTTCAATAAACTAACACTTCAAACCGAAAGTTTGAAGATTAAAACCATTAATACAATTTTTCATCACATAAGCCTAGGCCCAAAATTCTATATTTAATTTTCAATCTTCATATTGATTCATTTGCATTAACATAGAAATTAGAATCGAGAATCGAGAAACATTGATACTTTATACTACTAGATAGAGATACAATGATATATCAACAATATCAATATGACAATGAAGTCTTCAATAATTAGCATGAGAAGAGTACAACCACATATGTTATTTAATACTATGTCATAACTCATAACTCATAAGTACATAACCAAAATGGTAACTCAATAATTAGTATTTTTTTTTTTTTTATTATTGTAAAAAAAAGAAGAGAACAAAATAATTTTAAAAAAAGTGTTGGGCCATAGGGGATCTGGGGCGTCCCCAGGATGTCATGGCATCCCCAATGGAACCCCTTAATTTATAAAGCACCCGACATGTCCCGGGTGCCTCCCCGAACTAAGGAGATGTCCCCTTCATTTTTGCATTTGTTAGGATGTGGGCGGGAAGTCTTGGCCATGTCTCCAACTTACGGGATGACCCTAATGGCTTGGGGATGGGGTGTTCTCGTGCTTGCGCAACACTAGACAAGATTCCATGAGGTCCGAAGAAACCTAGTAAAATGCCAAAAGCTATTGATTGGGAAATGAATCAACCAATCTAGCAAGCTTGGAAAATTAGGAGACATAAATAGATTAATATGACTAGGTCAAGTCCGGATAGCCTTATAAGGGAAGACTAAATTAGTTACGGAGGAACCTAGTAAAATGTCAAAAGTGGTTGTTGGGAAATAAGTCAACAATCTAATAGGTTTGAAAAAGAGAGTAAAATAAGGAGAAACAAAGGTCTAGGTTGGGTTTGGATATCCTATAGGGGTTACCTAAATTAGGTCTAGAGAACTTAGAAAGCGTCAAAAATTCTTATCGGGAAATAAATCAAAAATCTAGTAGGCCTATAAATAATGAATCACAAGAAATGTGACAATCAAAATTCATAAACGCGACTAAGAGAATCTGAGAAAGAAGATAACAATGATCGAAAGAGAGCATCTTGAAAGCCCAAATATGTAGAAGATACTCAAGTAGGGATAGTTTAAGGAATGTTATCAAAATCTAATTCTTATCACAATGCTAACACGTTTGAAAAGAGATGGAGAAAAATATGTAAATATTGGGGTTTAAGCCAATATTTCTAGATCAATCGATGCACCTTTGGTTCAATGCAAGCACGAATTAAGCAAGTGCTCAATGCATCTACAAGTTAATTAAAATCACATAATTGAGAATATTGCAAAGCAAGTAATCACAAGATCCTCCCATACACCGCCTTAATAACTCACAAATGAAGATGTACAAATAGGAGAGTGAATTCTTAACTCCTCTATGAATAGTAGATAGCCCAAAATAGAAATGTAACTCTCACACTTGGCATAACCAGTCAAAGAGTAACTCTCACTTAGCTAATAATGATGGCCAAGTGTAACTCATATGACTAAGTCCAAGTGTAACTCCTATGACTAAGTCCAAGTGTAACTCCAAGTGTAACTCCTATGAGGAAGTACACTTAAGAAAGCTAACTCCTTCGAGTGTAGGAATAATCTCTATAGGAATAATCCATAATAAATAAACATGAGGAAAATAATATCTTTCAATAACACCCTAAGCATAGCTTAGGTGGGTAGAAGAAGTGGGTCTCGACAACAAGGCTCGGTGAGGTACCCAAGTACATTGCAACTCTCATAAAGTGGTGAAAATGAGAAAACCCGTAGGAATAAACCCCCTCCCCCACCCCAAAAAAAAATAAAGAGAATAAGAGAGGGCTAAATAGCCCCACTAGAAGATACTACATGTATCTTGCAAAGGAATTATTTGGAGCGACTGTGGATCATAAGTAGATGCAAAGAAGAGTGGAACACCCGAAATAATGAATGTGTCCTGTAAGTGCCTCGATCGATCTCTAAGGTGTGGTTCCCATATAAGGAACGATGCTCACCATACATAGTAGATGAGATAACTGATCCATGCAATGATGATGCATTAGAAGTGGAGAAGAAGAATGAATTTGGAATGCCCCTGTAATTGTGTACTAGATTATCCTATGGTGATGAGTCCTAGATCAATATACATGTTCCTTGCAATGTCTAAAGTGGATTGGAAGTAGGTGGATCAAGAAATAATTCTTCAATATCTGGAAGGTGACAAAGAGATGGTGGAGGTGTGTCATCATCACTACTATAGTCATTTGAGCTAGAAGAGGAGTCATCATCAAAGATGTGCCCTGGCTTAGAAATTTCATCAAGTCTATCTGAGTCCATTGAAGGATAATTTGAAGGAGATTTAATGACAAAGTGGGAGAAGGTATACAGTCAATTTTGATGATTGACTATTCCCACTACCACTATAGTATCATTGTGTAACTCTCTGACATACACCGAGTCTTGAGTGAACTCAACACGTATGCCCGGACAAGGTGAGTAATCTATTAGAGTGATAGGAGATTAGTTGAAAGTAAGGGAATACATAGAACATTATTGAATGTCCCACCACTCACTATAAAAACCCTCTTCCGAAAACTAGTGTATAAGTGTTGTCACCCATTTGAATAGTGGACATGTCACATGGTTCTAAGGAAGTGAACTCAACCTATAAAGAAGCCATGTGATGTGATGCACCAAAATCAATTACCTATGTAGGTTTCAGAGAGGTACAATCAGTAACTAGGGCCCTACCTTTTACTTTCTCCTTACCATATTATTATGCCTTTTCTTTACCATTTCCATTTCGTGGAGGATTCTACGGTTGACAAACATGGTTTGATAGACTCAATAACAAATATATTGTTATTTTCAAGAAGGCTAGCTAGGCATTGAATTTGTTTCTTCAAACATTTTCTTTCATCATGCTTTCCTGAGCAATACCCACATTTGATCTTCTCTTTCTTAGGATTAATACTAGAAGAGGAGGTCTCATTGGTTCATTTGGAGTTGAGAGCTTTTTGATCTCTGTTTTCCTCTTGATCCTTTTTGTTATTTCTTCTCTTTGTTGCTTGAAGCTTTCTATTTCCCATTCCCAGAAATTAGTGCTTGTGGTTTTGAGGACTTTAGTGTGCCCATCTGAATTAACTTATCTTGCTCCCGGTCAGTCAAGTCAACAACAAAATTAGAGACAAACACATAATAATCTAGACCTAGTTTGGAGAGTATGAGATACAATAAGATAAGATAAATATATTAATGTCAAACACTTGACAACAAAAGTAGGTCAAAGGGATTGTAGAAAACACCAAACACCAATACATGGTGGGAAAACCAAAGAATTCCTCCGAGAGATGAAATAAAAAAGTGAGAAAAGGTGGCCAACAGAAAGAATAAATCACATACACCTAATATGGGGGTGGAAAAACAAGTGAGAGGAAGAAAGGGGAAAGACGACTAAGGAGAAGAAATAAGGAAATCCCATTAGGGGATGGAAAATCCAACTCTCCTAACATCCAAGGATGACTAGAAGAAGTTGAAGATGGGATGCGACCATCCAAAGAGAGATTTCACCTATTATGTCCACTGTCTGGATACAATATTATCCCTCGATACTGGTGGATCTTGTCTCTGTCACCTAATGTCGGGCCTAGTATGGGCATGAGTGTGATGACTCAGGAATCATGGATGTTTTCCTAGGCTGAACCAACCTAGAGGAAGAAGAGGGAATGGTCTCACAAGGGTGCTTACTTGCCTCTCTCCATTGGTAAAGCGGGAAGAAGGAAGGAATCCGCTGGGTGGAGTCTGGTCTAGGATGCGGTTGAAGAGTGTGCTCACGAAGTTTCAAAGCTTCATGTAAATATAAAGCCAAACACCTCGATCGTTGAACTGAAGAAGTTAGAAAAAACTTTCATCCTCCTAAATAAATAGTAAAATATCCCTCCGATCTCGTAGTAAATGGGGCATCGAAAGATGAAGTGTGTTCCATCTTGGTCTCTTCAAGGCTACACAACTAGAAGATCCTATCCAAATGATCAAGGTAGTGATCCATCTCAAAACAAATCCTATGAGAACCAACCCCGAATCGACCAAGGTAAATTCGAAGGGCATGCATCCACTACCAAAGGGTGTGCGAGGGTGGATAATGAGACCGTCCCTCAACTCTAAAAAATGCTCAGTGTAAAAGGTCATCTTGGGACATAAATCCTCCTGAGGATTTACCCAGGTGGTATGGATGAACTACCTATAAATATCCTTGTTGATGATCTCATTCATCTCCTTTTCATAGGTAGACAATGTCTTGGAGTGTCCAAGAGTACTGAAAAAGTTGGTAGATGGTCCATCTAAATACCACTTTCCCTAAAAGTTTGGAGACCTTAGCATACTATTTGCGACAACTGGTGAGGGATTCGAAAGAGAAATAGCCTTAGAAGAATATTATGCCAAGTATAGCTACCTATCTTGCCCCTTGGTAGAGTGTCTGTGAAGCCCGAACATGGTGCAAAAAAGAGACCAAGTAATATGGTCTTGATTTGAAAGGATGGGCTCCAAACTCTACCAAAATAATGTGATGCGGGTACATATTACTTACACTGATGAAGCAAAAAAGGAGAATATTCGGACCCTCTTGATGGAAGCCACCAAGACTTAGCAAAGAGGGTCCCTAAGAAATATAACCATGAGAGGAAAATGGGTTTGATGAGGGATTCCATGAGGGAAATTTTAGAGGAGATGTCCTCAAAGTGATGGCGAAAGCATTGTCTCTCAAGAAGAACTAAGGACCCATAGCCCTTGTTGAAAAGAGGCTAGAGAGCGTGTTTCAAACTAAAACAGAGGCCAAAAACATAATCCCCAAATAGGTATAAGATATAGTGATCTCAATCTCCTCACCTCTGAAGAAGTGGAGATGTGAGGTCTTCAAACCATTCAAGACCATAACCTTGGTTTTACCAAGGTTAAGCGTAAACTACCGAAGATCACAAAACTAGGTTAAGGCATCGATATTTCTTGGTAAGCCCTCTTTAGATGAATCTAGGAGAAACACATTATCTGTAAAAAGAATAATTGATATCAAAACCTTGTGCAGAGACACCCATTGTTTTCTGAATATTCTCATGGATAAAAGACTCAAGCTCGTTAATGTATATCCAAAACAAATTTGGGGATAGGGGGCACCTATGATTTACCCCAATGGTACTCCTGATGAACTTTTAATCTCCTTTGGAGGTGTCGAGGTGGCCTAAAACATTCTCATATAGACGCATGATGGCTATGAGAAGGATCTTGGAAATATCAATGTCACGGAGCCGCTGAAAAGGGCCTTGTGTGGCACCGAGTCAAAGGATTTCCAAAAATCCACAAATCAATAATAGACCTTAGATGAGCAATGTGTGCCTCCTCAATGATGGCTCAGAGAGTGAAGATATGGTCAATAGTTTAATGATTAGGCCGAAATCTAGCTTACCCCCTAGCTCTTATGTTTCTCCATTCTAGCTCCTTGGATAACTACATATGTAACATTGTAGCATAAAGCTTGGAGAATGTATGACCCACCATAATGGTCTTGTAGTTATTGGGGTCAAAGTTGGGACCTAATTTGTGAATCGGGTGAATGATATGGCATGCCCAAGAAAGAACTAGTTGATCATATTTCTAATCTATTTCACATTGAGCTATTTTTGGAGATAGTGTGTAGAACACACAAACTAGTTAAAGACTTGTGCGACATGCATTGGCTATTTTTGGAGGATCGGATATGAAGCACTTTGCATGGGTATAGGATGAGAATAGATTTACTAAGTTAACTAGAAGAAGTCTATTGTTAGTGCACTTACATGTGTGCTATTATTGTAATAATGCATGTGGCTAATAATAGCATGCGACCTATTTTGGGATTAGATAAGTGGTGAAGGGAAAGTCCCCACCCTTATAAATATGTAGTGAACTGTGTAGCATAATATAGTATGTAAGAACTGAGTTATTGTGAGGTTATGCTACCAAATCTGATGTGTGCATAAACTATGGTATTATCTATTGTAATAAGCTTCTATGTATTTATCATGTTTAATATAATGGATTGTATTGGCTGAATTAGAGTATCAAATCCTGAGTATAATTGGTTCTTGCATGCTTGATTTCATCATGGTTATCATTTAAGTCTGTTATTCTCTAGATCTAGATCTGAACATGCATTGTAGAATGATATATTAGTCATGGATATGAATGCTTTAAGTCTTCATCATGTTAACATCCTATAACAACAACCCTAAAAGGGCCTGGTACCTTTGTGTGCTTTGGTGAGCACTCGAGTCTAGGTGAGTGAGTGATGTGCAATGCACAGGATTTTATTGGTAAATTCTAGGTTGCATCATTGGTTCCATTTTCGGGACCTCTTTTTAGTTGTTTTTAGGATGGTTCATGATGAAGACATACCGGTTGACCCTAGCAAGTGTTGAGGAGTGGATACATGACCTAGAAGAAGAATATACATGGAGGTTTAGCACTGGATCTGAGTTTAACACACGCACATGGGTGGAGCAGAATCTGTATGATTGTTTATATGAGAGAGCTTCTTCACTATCTTTCTAGTAGAATTGTATGAGTGGCTGGTTGCTTATGCATCTAAATGGAATTGGAGGTATCACACACTTGTCTGGATGTAGGAAGAATTTCAAGGCCCTTTATGATGTTGATCTGATTTGGACTTTGTTGTGGATATGTGGTTCCATGGTGTTTTGAATAGCTATATCTTGGAGTACTCAATTTCCACTTATTTGTGCCCAGAGGTAGCTGAATTCCAATTTTTATGATATCCAGGGAACTTACCTGCAAGGCATTTCCATTGGTGATCAAAATTTTGATGGTAACTTTGAACTTGGAGAACAAAAGCGATGGCAAACTAAACCCCACCCACGTGGGGGTAGGAGAGCGAGGTTTGGTGAAAGATGGTAGACCTAGCTAGTGATAGAAAGGAAAAGAGAGAGGAAAGGTGGCTTAAGTATAATGAGGTGTGTGAGAGGGAGATAGAGAAGAAGTGGGATGTTGTAGAGAAAATGGCGTTGTGGAGAGAGATAGTTTGGGAAGGGTTTGAAGTTCACGTAGAAGATGTGGAACCGAGCATCAAGAACTCCCCCATTTGGGAAAGCATGACAAGGAACCCTCCTCGGCCTCATAGTAGAAGCACGTGCTAGTAGAGATGACCTGGGCCATGGGTGCATCTGAATCCACTGGAAACCTTTCCCTTGTGCTTGGTTTTCTAGTATCTAGTACAAAAATAGTCAGCAAGCTAATTTAGGTAGTGGGAGAGTAGGAGTGAGTCATATAAAAAGCACAATGATGGCAGTGCAAATGGCTTCATTTTGTTATATGGGAGTACCTTTTGGGTGTATCATCCACATAGAATTTAGGTGCAGCAGATTTTGGACTCTCTTTTGGGAGTAGTAACACTTCATGCAGACTATGGGGTATAGTTCAGTACTACTGTTGGGACATAGGGAAGTACATCTTCTAGTCCGACCCCAACTATAGGTTGGGATCAGGAGGTATAGGTGGCTCTAGTTTTGGTGGATCTGGTGGTTCTAGAGGTAGAGGAAACACAGAGGTTGGATCAGGTGGGAAAGGTCCACACCAACCCCAGAATATTTACATGGAGATGTCTCTTCATCTTCCAGAGTATAGGGGCATAGAAGATGTTGTTGAACATGTACACATGTGTGAAATATTGTGGCACGCAAAAGGAATCATGGCTTTTGAGCGTAGGGAAAGTCAATTTTCTACTACGTTACAAGGGCACACACATAGTTGGTATAGAAATTTTGACCCTGATCAGACTTGCGTAGACTATACAACTTTAAAAGATGCTTTCCTTAAAGAGTTTCACATCCCTTGAGTTTGAGAAGAAGAGTATAAGTGTGCTCAAGGATATTAAGCAAGGCACTATTAAGAGTGTCAGAGAGTATGATGCTCATTTCAAAACATTGTTATCTAAGTTTTCTTATGATATTCATGCAAGCCAACATGCACAATGGTTTGTTGGAGGTGATTACACCTTTTAGGAGGGCACTATCACATAAAACATACATTGATCCATGTGAAGCACTTGAAGCAATTTACATGCTTTGAGGTAGTTGGAAGTATAGACACTGGGGTGAGCCCATTTTTAGAAGCATAGATCATAGCTATGGAAAATAGTTGGAGAAACTATCGGAAAATTCAGCACATGAGATGCACATAGGGATTTGGTGCACAAGATTGTGAAGTGGAAGGTCACACAAAGGATAGTTTTCCCCACATAGATCAGTGTGCTCATTGTTGTTGGACTATGAGATATGCCATTTAAACCATGATGTTAGCCATTGCCCATTACTACAACATGATAAGGAAGAATGTCTCTTATTACTTGTAAAATTGTAGGTCCATGACTCATGACATGGAAGACTATCGGCTGATTGGTCAGATCTAGGATGTTATATATATTGGTGTATGAATAGATGGGAGTTTTAGATAACTCTAAAGGAAAGAATGAGCATCAGGATCGGGATCACAATCAGGTGCGCTATGATCGGAATGAAGGGCATTTTGAAGGTGGTTGTGGTAGAGGTCGAGGATACCATGGTGGTGGATTGGAGGATGAGGCCATGGTGGTGGAAGAAGTGAGTTCCCTCATGGAACATGTTATACATGGATCTCTTGACCACTATAGGCGTGAATGTCCTCAGAATATTACATGTTCTTTCTGTGGAAAGAATCATAGTTATGAGGAGTGCCTAGACTTGTATGAGCATCTTAGCAAGCAACATAAATAAGAAAACAAAGGCGCGGGGATGGTTAGGATATAACATGCACTTATGGAAAATCAAGTGGATGCCCAAGTTGGAAGCAGAATCTGAGGCATTGCAGGTAAAGATCATGACCCATGCTGAAGCGGTGCATGCCAAAGAAGCATTGCAACAGAGGCCTACCATCACTAAGGAGGAGGTTTCATGCACGGTACCCAGATCCACCCATCAGAAGGAGGTTTACCAAGAAACCATGGAGGTACTCAGGAATCTTCAGGGTGAAATACAATATTTAAAGGAGCAATCATGGAAGATGGAAAAAAAAAGCATCAGAGATGGTCCAAACTGATATGGATGACTTGAGAGAAGTGTGCAAATTGTTGTGCCAGAGAATATCATTCCACTATTGGGGAATTGGTTAAAAGGAAACACTCTGCATGTAAGTACTGAGACTGGATGATAGATCCTGCATGCAAATCTTCCCCCTCATAGCCTAGATTATGACAAGGAAATAACTCTGAATGTTGTTGTGGATGGGTGGCTATTGAGTAATATATTGATTGATACTGGTGTGAAGTCAATGTTCTTACCTTAGATGCATGGGTACAAATGGGAGACCTCCATTGCAGCCATCCTCTAATGTATTGTTCATGGCTAATCGGACTAAGGCCACTCCCATCGAGTTTTAAAAGATGCATCCATTACCATACAAGGAGCCAAGTTCACTAGAGATTTTGAGGTTTTAGCGTTGGCAGAGTCGAGATAGCTTCCCAACTCTATTGGGGTGTCCTTGGTGTTATGAAAATAATGTTGATCTTTGGTTCAACAAGGGTTATATCAGTTTTGAAAACAAGGAGGAAAGAGTTATTATCCCTTTAACAGATGGAAAATTTGTGCCCTATGTTGAGCCCTTGAGTGAAGAAGACCTGAATAGGATTTATGTATGTGTCATCCAGGATCTAGAGGTGCTTGAGCCATGTAAAGAAGGAATCCTTCAGTGGGAGGATGCACAATCTATTAGTGATACTACAAGTGTTGCTTGTGATAATTGGGCTCATAGCACTTATGAGTTGGTAGGGTGCAAGTAAAGAGCATATTTCCTAAGGATTAGAAAACCATGTTATATCAGGAGAATAGGTAACAACTCGGTACCTTGTTACACTGAGAGAAGGAGATCCTATGGTGTTCTACACGTGCCATGGAAGAACAATGGATAGACCCATTGGAAAGAAGAAATATGCTAGCATATACCCTACGTGTGGGACAAGCATGCATTGGTGGGTGGTCCACAAGGATAATCTTGTAGGATGGAATGAAATTAGGATTTCTCTTGCCACTAGGGTTCTAAGAGAAATGCACCTACTCAAATATTTACTTATCATGGTAATCAACCTATTCAAACACCACGTTCAGTAGTGTGAGAGACTCTGGATAGAGGGGTAGGAAGCTTTACCACCTTGCTCTGGGTGCACAAGTTTTATTCCACTTTACATGTTTGTGTGTGCTTGGTATGTATATGTAGAACTCCATAGAGACTAGAAATTGGTAGGATTTAATTATAGGAATGACTAGATGTTTGACTTCTTCTCTACCAAGCCTCTCGGTGGAAGAAGCATTAAAATTCATAAAGTGCTTAACTATGGGAGATAGTGCCAAGGATGAAGAACTCCTTCAGGAGTTATTGGATGAAGGAAACTCAGGAGTGTGTTTTTTGAAGAAACAACAGAGGCTGATGCCACACTACTTAGTGCACTTTCCTTGAGAAAGAAAAAGGAAAAATGGTCTACTTAGTGGATGATGAAGAAGTAGAAAATCTGGATATAAACCATTCAATAGGTAGGCGTGAGGTGTTGGATAGTGTAGATAAGACCATGTGCACACCTATCATGAACCTATGAAGACAAAGAAAGTGAATATTGGATCAGATGTTGAGCCTAAGGAGGCCATAATTGGGAGACTATTGGTTAGACTCTGAAGTGGAAAAAATCATAGAGTTATTATGGGATTATCAAGATTTATTCCCTCGGGGTACCATGAGCTTAAAGGCATGCATGAATCATTAGGGGAGATGAGGATAAATCTTAAAGAGGGTGCACACCTAGTTAGAAAGAGACCCTATAGGATGAACCCCAACTTGTGAAAAGGTCAAAGAAGAGATTGACAAAATGTTGAAGTTTGGAATCATCAAGCCCCTGGATGAGTCAGAATGGGTTAGTCCAATGGTGATCAATATCAAGAAGGATGGATGGATTAGGATCTGTGTGGACTACAGGGAGCTGAATGTTGCATGTGTGACTGATCCCTTTCCTATGCCATTCATTGAGGAAATACTAGGGTTGCAAGGTGTGAAATCTATTCATTTATAGATGGGTTCTCTAGGTATCATCAGGTTAGGATTTCCCAGGAGGATTAGGAAAAGACTACTTTTACTATTGAATGGGGTAGCTTCACCTATATTGTGATGCCTTTTGGTTTGAAAAAATGTGCTGTTGTATTTTTCATGCATAGTTGTTCAAGCGTTCAAGGACTTTATTCACAACTTCTTACAGGTTTATTTGGATGATTGGATGGTGTATGGATTAGTTAAAGATCATTGTGACAAATCTATGCTTAATGTTTGAAAGATGTAGATAGTTGAGTATCTCTTTGAACATCAAGAAGTGCATATTTGCTACACCATTTGGAATATTGTTAGGACACATAATCTGTAAGGAAGGTTTGTTGGTTGATCAGCTAAGGTTTAGATCATTATAGGCCTAAAAGAGCCTACCAGTCAAAGTGAGGTGCGTGGATTTTTGGGTCACATAGGATATTATAGGAAATTTATAAAGGGATATGCCAAGGTTTCCACACCTTTGGAGGAGTTACTGAAAGGAAAAGGTACGTTCTATTGGGGAGAACCACACAGTGTGCATTTGAGACATTAAAGGAGAAACTTACTACCACACCTATTCTGTGTTTTCCTTTGTGGGACCAACCATTTCATGTACATGTGGATGCCTCTTGGCATGGCCATTGGTGTGGTATTGGCTCAGCTAGAGAAGGTATTATAGATCATCCTATCTGTTTTTGCTAGTAGAAAGTTGACTCTGAGAACAAAATTACACAACTATAGAGTGTGAAGCTTTGTCAATGATCTATGTGCTACATAAATTAGACAAGTACCTGCTAGCTACACCATTTTTCTTTTATACAGATCACATGGCATTGAAGTATTTGGTAAACAAGCCCATTTTATAGGGTGCATATGTAGATGGGTACTCTTATTTCAAGAATTTGATTTCACAGTTGTGGTAAAACTAGGGAAAAGTAATTCTGGACCAGACCATTTATCATAATATAGTCAGGAGAAGAAGCATAGGAAATTGAAGATACCATGCCTGATGCATAGTTATATAGGTTATAACAAGAGTGCCATCAGAATTAGAGGACATTTTGTCTTTCTATGAATAGGCATGACACTAGAAGGAATGAAATCCTTAGAGAAGAAACAACTTGCTATATACGTGTGGCACCCTATATGTTGATTAGTGGTGACCTGTAAAAATTAGGTCGGGATGAAGTATTGCATCATTGTGTACTAGAACATGAGCACACATATATCATGGAGGAAGCTCATGGTGGTATTGCAGGTGGCCACTATGTAGGTGATGCCACTGTGCAAGATTTCTACTCATTGGATTATGGTGGGAGACCACTGTATAAATATTGTAAGGATTATTGCAAGGCTTGTGATCACTTTATCGCATCTTGGGAAAACTAGGTCAATGAGATGAAATGCCTCTAAGACCTATTACTAGTGTAGAACCATTTGAGAAATGGGCTATAGATTTTGTGGGTCCTATTTCACCAGCCGCGTGTAGGACTGGATCACATTATATCATAACTTGCAGATTATCTGACAAGGTGGGAAGAAGCAAGCACCTACAAAGGATTGTACAAGTGGCTACAATAGCTAGGTTTCTATGGGAAAATATTATTACATGGTATGGATGTCCTTTAAGTTTGACCAGTGATAGGGGCACACATTTTTTGAATGAGACAATCAGAATTTTATTGGATGAATTCATGATTGCACACCATAAGACTACACCATATCATCCTCAGGAAAATGGGACTACTTGAGGCTTTCAACAAAATTTTGAGCAGACATTGAAAAAAATATGTGATGTTGGAAGAAAGGATTGGGATGATAAAGTATCTGTAGTACTTTGGGCATATCAAACAACATATAAAAGGTTGAACAAAGCCACACCATTTCAGTTAGTGTTTGGTACAGAAGTAGTTCTTCCTATGGAATTCATGTTACCATCTTTGTGTATTGTGCGTTGGAGGTCTAGCTGATGAGAAAGCATTAGAAGAATGGATTGAAAAGTTAATTAAGTTGGATGAGTGATGAGAAATAGCACGTTGGAGTCAAAAACAAGAAAAGCCAGGTAGAAAGCATGGCATGATAGGCACATCAGGATAAAAAGTTCTTGAGATTGGACAGATGGTGCTCCTTTATGATTCTAAGTTTTTGTGCCATCTAGGAAAACTCAAAGTACATTGGTTGGGGCCGTATGTTATCACTCACATACTTGAAAACAAGTACTTGTCAATTAGAGGCGCTTGATGGAACATGGTTACTGGTTACTTCAATGGGAGTAGGTTGAAGCCCTACTATAAATAAGTCTTCTTGGTGTTTGTAATAAGGTAGTGTTGCCATTTAGATTAGGTTTTCAATTTTGTATTTCCTTAATGTATTTCCTTCTTTTCATGCTATGCTTTGTCAATTTAGTTGGTGTTTTTGTGTAATAAGCGTGTTTATGCACAGAAGCTAATTACTATTTGAAGAATTTTTATGCGAGAGGATTGCACATACCCTTAGTGTGGGGTGGTTATTGATATCCAAGTACATGACTATTGAAAATAAGTACACATGAAAGGAAAAAACTACTATGGGTGTTATTCAAGTTGGAGAATTGAAAAAAAAAAAATTGCTTCTAGAAATGAGGACCATAGGTGGAGATGAATGAAGAAACAAGTATAATGTGAGGTAAGACAGAGGCCATGGGAACTACCAAGGAAGGCGTAGTGGTGAGGTACTCGGGTGCATGGAGGTGTGTTGAAGAGAAGTCCATGGCTAGAAGGTAGGAAGGTGTGCTAGAAGGTTATAGCTTGGGTGAAGAAGATGTACTGCGTGGAAAGAATGAAAATGGTCGATTAATGAGAGGATTTTTGGTAGGTGAGAGAAGTAATAAATGCACTAAATTTTTGAAAATCTATATAAGGATGGGATGCGAGTTCATTTTTACCATTGCAATTGAGAGAATTTGAAAAGAGCTAAGTGTAAATGAGCTGAAAAATCGTGTTGAGGTGTGAAGAGTGTGAAACCAGATGTGGAGAGAAGATTTTGTGCATAGGAGAAGCTTGTGTTCCCATAGGTGAAGGGTTTGAGTGAAGAAGATGTTTAAAAAGAGCTAGGGCACGTGATTTCCACTAGGGCATGGAGATTTGAACTAGGGTTTCAACTTTCTGATTACGAGAGGTAGAAAAGAGATATTTTTCAAATGGCACTGAAGAAAGCACCCATAGTAGGAGTAAAAGGAAGAAGAAGGTGAAGTGGAAGAAGAAATTTCTCTCGAGAGTAATTTCTCAAAAATGTAGTATCCAGAGGGTGTGATTATGGGACAAGAATGGGATTCCCACATCCATAAATGTAAAATCAATGATTACAACCATCGTACATCGAGATAATAAGAAGGAACTAGATGTGTTGTTGAGCACAAAAAAATGAACAAGCACACAACAGAAGATATGCCAATGTATGATGATGTTGGTGAGAAGTTACTAAAGTAGATTGGAGTCTACCAGTTGTATGAGCTGCCATACTTTGGAAAGTATGAACCATTGTATCGATGGTTGATGAGAAGAGTCCATGAGGACTTCTTCTACTTCGTCGGATGGAGGGTTAGAATCACAGCTTGCCTTGATTTCAATAGTGATGAGGACTAAGGGCCTCAGGAGTAGATCTGGAGAGTGACTTAATAGATAAAGTAGTGATCTTGGAGACAAGGAAGGAGTTGGGGTATACCAAGGGTCCATGTGGCATGGACATTGATAAATTAAAGAAGTACCTAGTAGTGTACAGAAGTTTCACATCTTGTAACAAAGTTGAATGACCAAGAAAGGTGGTGGTCAAGGTGAATACAATGTGGCTGCACATGTTGCAAGGAAGATGTCTCAAGGAGTGATCTACAATATCATGGATCACATAGCAAAGACAATCATTGAAGAAGTGCGTATATGTGAAAAAATTAGTTTTGGTGCTATTTTATTGTCTTTGGTGTTTATGGAGATTGGAGTGCCGATGGGCCAAAGGAGAAGATTTGGGAGTACCCCATGGAACACAAATCTCTGGCGGAAAGATTTAATAAATACTTATGTGAAGGGACCATGGGTGGGCCATTTAAATAGAGGGTGGAGATGTGGTATGATAGGCTCCATGTGGTGTTTGAAGAAGAGTGGCGCATACCCAAGGAGTTACCTTCGGTGGTGGGTAAGGTAGTATAGTTTGTAGTCTACCAACATTTTTACATCATGTGATTTGTGATGAAGGATGGGGCTTGGAGCCCATGGTGAAAATTACCATATGCCTTCACAACACATGATATTTCCAGGCATTATTTCACTAGTTCAGATGCACCACCTAAGCTTCAATGCAGATAAGGTAGATTGTGACTACCACACTTTGAGAAAGACATATGTATATCCAGGATGGACTGCCTACATTGAGAGGCTTATCTAGATATTATAAGCATGAAGCCTATAAGCTTGGTAGTTGGGGACACCAGAGAAGTGCTTGTGTACCTTCAACTCAAGCCCAAGCTGGAGAACAATAAGTATGTGGAGAATGAGTTTGCACTCCCAGGGATACCAAAAGGTAAGCATACAATGGAAAATGTTCCAGCACCTAAGCCCACAGAGACAATAAAAGTAGATGAGAAGAGGAGCATGAGAATAGTGGTGGTTTGGAGTACAGAGGTAGGAGGAGAAATAAGGAAGCATGACTACTCCACCCCAGCCCCAGAAGACAGAGATGATGAGGAGATGTAAAGGAGAGCACCAATTAATATCAATGGAAATGTTCTACTCCACAATTAGTGCCTAACCCACGAGAAGACAATACAAGTAGATGATGATGAAGAAGAGGAGCATGAAGATAGTGGTGGTTTGGAGCACAGAGGTAGGAGGTAGCCTCTAAATAAGGAAGAAGTTGAGCACGCATGACTACTCCACCCCAGACCACAAGAGGGAGATGATGAGGACTTAGATGTAGTCCAAGGAGAGTGCCACCATTCAAAAGAGTATTTAGGAGAACAAGGACCCAAGGTGCTACTCCAATCAGTGTGTAGATCACCTCGACTCTCTCCAGAAGGAGACAACTAAGAAGAAGAAGAAGGAAGTTGAAGCTGAATGAGGAGGTGGAAGAGTCGAAGAAAGTGCCCAAATCTCCTACACCTCCAGAGAATGTGGAAGAACCAAAGGATGAAGAAATGAAGGATGGAGAAGAAGGAGAAAAGGAGGTAGATGAGATAGTGAGAGACTACTTAGGGTACAACAGAACAAGCTCCAAATCTTGAAGCTCAAGTTCCTAAGGGGCCAAGATCGAAAAGAACAAGTGGAGAATATGTTGCATCGGTCATGGGCTATATCTGAGGACATAGGTAAAATTTTTCCACCCATTTTCAAAGCATAGTGACACAAAAGGAGTTGTATGGGTGGGAGATGATGGATGAAGATATGGAAACCATGTGCACAAGGAAGCAAGTTGTCATGGTCGATGCACACACACATGGATGAACTAGACTTTGATGTATGTGAAGAGTCATGTGTATCAAGGAGGTTAAAGAAGACACCTCAGGCTAGACACATAACAATAAAGCCTATTATTATGTCAGATGAACAAGTGAGTAATGCTTTGGTGAAAGTCTCAACAGAGGTGGCATGATGAAATATGGATAAGGCTACAACAATTAGGGCTAAGAGAAGAAATCAAAACTAAGGATGTAGAAATAGTGTGCCTAAAGCAAGAAAAAGACTTGGCACAGAAGAAGAACATTTTTTCATCAGACATGGCAGAAGAATTGGGGACAATATCATGAAATCAAAGCCACACTTAGAGCCAAAGGTACCCAAAATGTTTCCTTTAGAAATGCATTATGTAAAACCTTGGTGGACTTAGTGCTTGAAGATGAACCTCTGCACATGCCAGCACTAAAGGATCCAGCACAAGAAGAAGAGAGAGGGAAAAGGCTTTGGTGATGAGAAAGATTGCATCATATGAGGGGTTGCTTCAGAGCTTGTAGGAGGAACTGAAGAAAGAAGATCAAGCGTTGAATATTTTTATAGCCCTAAAGCCATTATAAGAACCAAGACCATTTAGAAGACAATGAAGTCCTAAAAGCCATGAAAGATGAGACCTTGGGCCATGTAGAATGATTAGCACTTGTCAAGAAGAAGCGTGAGGCCCTTACAACAGCACAAGAACCACACAAGGAAAGGCTAGATGAGCTTGGGAAACTCATCATGCACAAAATATGGACTTATTAGAAGGAAGAATGACTGCAATGTCCAACATTGTTTTGGTCTTGCTAGAATGAGAAAGGAGAGATTACAAAGATGAGCTAGAGTCAATTGTAGTGGATATCCTAGAAAAGGAAGAAGCCACGCTCAATGATTGGTAGACTTTAGAGGTGGAAATAAAAGAAGAATATCCAGAATTGATTCTTCAGGTTGAAGTAGAGAAGATGTTGTAGGGTAAAGTCATTCTTTTATTCATAAAAATTATTTCTATTCTTTATTCATATTCTTTGATTCATTTTGGAGACAACCATTTCGGGGTGGAAATGTAATTAGTGTGGGGTAATGTTGGTTAGTCAAAATATGGCACTTAGCAAAAAACATATAGAAGGTTCACACGGAAGAGAGAGCGCATTCAAAAGTGTAGGAGGATCGGGAAGGAATCACATGCTGAGGACAAAGATAGATTTGGGACTTAGCCATTTTCACATGATGATGAGCTATTTTTGGAGATAGTGTGTGGAACACACAAACCGGTTAAAGACTTGCATGACACACATTGGCTATTTTTGGAGGATCAGCTACAAAGCACTTTGCATGGATACATGCTGAGAATAGATTTACTACTGATAATTAACTAGAAGAAGTCTATTGTTAGCGCACTTGCATGTGTGGCTATTATTGTAATGGCACATGGCTAATAATAGCATGTGACCTATTTTGGGATTAGATAAGTGGTGAAGGGAAAGTCCCCACCCTTATAAATATGTAGTGAACTGTGTAGTATATAGTATAGTATGTGAGAACTGAGTTATTGTGAGGTTATGCTGCCAAATATGATGTGTGCATAAACTATGGTATTATCTATTATAATAAGCTTCTATGTATTTATCATGTTTAATGCAATGGTGTATTGGCTGAATCAGAGTATCAAATCCTAAGTATAATTGGTTCTTGCATGCTTGATTTCATCATGGTTATCTTTTAAGTATGTTATTCTCTAGATCTATGCTTCAAGTCTTCATCATGCTAACATCCTACAACAAAGCAACCCTAAAGAGGGGCATAACAAACTTTGGGTGAGTTCTTAGTCTAGGATGATTGATGTAAGGCAAATGAAGGTCAATCCAGAAAATAGCAAAGAAAATGTTGAGGCTAAGACCCTAGAAGTTAAAGAAGTGTGAAAAATGTTAAGGTAAGAGAATATTATTCCCTTCCTAGGAGAGTGGCTGAGAGAGAAGGTACCACGACCGAAGTAGAGATCAAACGATGTCTTGCATGCAAAAGTTCCTCCTCATAGCCTTGAATATGACAAGGAGATTACTTTGAATGCGATTGTTGATGGGTGGCTTTCGAGAAGAATAAATGACACAAGAGCAGAGGTCAATTTTCTTACCTTAGATGTCTAACATCAAATGGGGAGGCAACAAAGCCGATCCAAAATTTCCGGTGGAAAGATAAAATGCATCAAAAGTCGAGAAAGGCAAATAGGTCAATCCTAGGAAAATCGCGAAAATGGCTAAGTCCTAATCCTAAGTGCGCTCGAACGTTTGGGACCGAACCGCCAGTTCGGCCGAAATGAGCATAGGCATACCCAAAAGAAAATGGGACAAGTGGGACAAAGCAAATGGGGCGCAAAAGCCGATCCAAACCGAAAAAGAAAAAATTGGCCAATCATCAAGAGGGTCGCCTGGGACAACAATGGCGGGCGCGAACTGCCGAACGGGCGAAAAAGGGCCAAACGGCAAAATCAAATGGGACAATGGGCCAAAAACGCGAGGCCCGGCCGAAAAAGTCAAATGGGCCAAAAACAAATGTCCGAATCGGGACAAATGGAGGCGAAGGGCGCAAAGAGACCGGACAAATGGAGGCGAAGGGCGCGAAAGAGCGGACTAATCAAAAGCTGCCACGTGTCCTCATAGGAGTAAAGGTCAGAAAAGTCAAAGGGCGAATTTTCGAGCACCGAGCCGAACAAATAGGATCGTGCCACGTGTCCCATTTAAGGGCCCACGAGGAAATTTCAAAGGAAAGCCCACCAAAAGGCAGAGGAGAGAGAATTATTCAAGCTGAATCAGAGCTCGCCACGTGTCATCCAAGTGGCAGAGCGGAAGAATTTCAAAAATCCGTTTTTTTCATTCCTGCGTGCCCTAAATCTTCAGATCGCCATAACTTTTGATCCAGAGCTCGGATTTGCGCGCTCTTTATATCAATGGAAAGCTGGTAAAATTCTCTACACGTTTCCAAGGTCAATCTTGCATTTTGGTTCAGTTTGGAGGATGAAAATCAAGAAACACCTCTAGCACGAATAACCAAAAAAGTAAGTGATGCGTCAACAAACAATTTTAATGCAGCAGATAGCGCCGCCGCTCTCGTTAGCAGCAGCCCACCGTTTCGCCAGGATCCGCCGCTTCTGCCATGATGAGATGAGTTAAATGCATTCAGGAGGTGGTTGGGGTAGATTTCGAATTCCTCTCTCTTTTCTCTCTCATTCTTCCTATAAATTGTAAGGAGGGGCTTCTTTCTAACGTTGGACATTCTTGTTTTGCAATCCCTCCCTTCTCTCCTGCTTGCAAGAGAATTCGTGGAGTTTTCAAGCCTCCCACATGGACTGTAATGCCACTGTTGCCTCTTAGCCACTGCAATGTATTGAATCGATTCTCTGAGCAATATATATGTCTGTGATTAAATTTAAATCCTCTCATGTATTCATTGTTGTCATTTTGATCTCTCATTGCATTTCGGTTACCTGTGCGTGGTGTGGTATTGCATCTATATGGTCTGTGTTTATTTTTGCAAAGCTTATGTTCTTCATTCCTCTGCATCACCTCCCTAGCTTAGGTTTATTTTTGCATTTCTCTCTCCCCGTCTCCTTGGTAGTTAGATTAGTTTTTTGGGTAAACCTCTCTGCGTTTCATTGGTGCATCCGAACAGAGGAATAGAACCACCTTTCTCCGGAGAATCCTTCTCATTTTCAAGTCCCACACTTGGAGAAAGGATTCAATGTTATGCAATCACACTGGATGCCTAAGAGATCAACCTAGAAACTTGATCTGCAACCAGGGGTGCTGTGATTTTGCATCAACAGTTTTGGCACGCCCGGTGGGACCTAGAGGTCTCATTTTTATTGCAGCAAGGTTGATATGCATCTGCTGCAATTTTCTTGCTTAAAAGAGCTATTATTTGCATATCTGGCGACTCCAAGAGGAAGAATCAATAGAATTTCAGCAGTACAGGCCTAAAAGCTTATGAGAAGAATCACAAGGTCAAGAGTTGGAGAGGAAGAAGTGTTGTTTGAATACCTACAATTATCTCCAAGAAGAAGGCAAAGAGGAAGAAGGATTCAAAGGTCTCCATCTCCACCAAACAGAACTCTTTCAACTCCTCCACCTGAGCGGCCTTTCTTTCAGTATACAAGGGTTTTAAGACCAATCAGAATGGCGCAACCAGTGAACCCCTATGTCAACTTCACAGGCAGCAGCCCACTTGCTCTCAATGCACAAAATCCAATCCCAGTTGCAGCACTGAAGAACATTCCATACTTCACTGGAGAAAATCAGACCACTCCTGGTGATCATGTCAAGGACATCGCTAATATTTGTGCAATCCATGAGATTAATGAGATGCAAGTAGCTGTCAAATTGTTGGCGTCTTCATTCAAGGGGAAAGCATTGCAATGGTTTAGGAGCCTTGGAGCTGGCTCTATCACAAACTGGAATCAGCTATGTATTGCACTTCATGATCAATTTGGGGAGAAGGGAGACAACTTGTCTCTTTTGGAGCAGCTGACAACCATCAAGAGAGCTTCCAATGAGCAGCTAACTGACTTCAACTTCAGATTTCAAAGATCTTGGGATAGAATTCCAGTAGCAGTCAGGCCAACAGCAGAAGGTGCTTTTCTATACTACCTTAAAGCTTTAAATTCTGATATTTCTATGTTGGTTCAATCTATGGGAGGCACAACTATCCCTGCTGCATATAGTATTGCCATTAGAGCTGAAAATTGTCTGATTCAAGCTGGCAAGCTAGCTCCTAGGCCTCCAATGCCATTATATCCAAGTATAGAGAGCCCAAGTACTAGTCAAGCACCTGTCTTAGCTCCTATTCCCACCCCTAGGAATCAAAGTTCAAATGAAGCTTCCACTTCATCTCCAGGTGCCCCAAATGAGCTTCAAGAGGTCATGAAGCAACTGCAAAATTTAGGTAATGAGCTGGTCACACTCAAGAGACAACAAGCTCAAGGTTTTAGACCTTCGTATCAGCCTCAAGCTCAACCTAATAGGCAGCCATATCAGCCTCAAAGACCACCTAATCCAGCTGCAAATTTAAATCAAACAAGGCCTCCTGTCAATAGACCTTTCCAGCCCTATAATCCAAATGCCATATCTGCCTCTAGGGCATTAGTACCAGCACAAAATAATATGGCACAGGAGTACGACTGGTGTTACCCTTGCAATCTACCTCACAATCAGTCAGCATGTTTCAATGGTGCATTGAATCAGGCCTTGATGGTGCAAACCATTGGTGTTGCTCAAGATCCAAGCCAGGAGGAGAATCAAAGAACAAACGCAACAAGAAGGACCCCCACGTAAAACCACATTGGCAAATTGGCAAACGGAAGACTTCTGTGGAGTTAACCAACAGCCTTTTCAAGGCATGGCTGCCAATACACGGTCAAAGAAGAGAAGCATAGAAGAGGGACAACCGTCTAATCCAGTTGTTTCTCAACCCACTCTTACACAACAGGGGGTCAGTAGACCAAACACAGCTCCAAATGTGCAAAATCAACCCAAGGTCCCTGTTGTAGCAACACACGCACATGCTCAAGCTCCAGATAAGGTTATACCAAGTAGGGGGCAGCAAAAGGACAGTTCATCCCCTTTCAACATCATCGATCAAATGAAGAAGACACATGTGAACATTTCCATGTGGGAATCACTGGCGATCCCAGGGCAACGAGATTTATTGCAAGCTGCAATGACTGATTGGTCTGCCAAAAATGTATCAAACCTGGGACATGAGAAAGTTCTCACTAATGCAGTGCAACATGATGGGGGGCATACAAGAAAATTTTTGAAGCCTCCGCCTTTCTATGTTTCATTGATTGTTGGAAATCACTTGATGCACAACTGCATGTTGGATTCAGGGGCCAGTAGTTCGGTGATGCCAAAGCAAATAGCAGACCAACTGGGTTTGAAATATGAGCCAGTACTGAAAGGAGTTGTACAGTTAGATGGAACGGCAGTGGGGACTGTTGGAGTCATCAAGGAGTTAAGTCTAACACTACATTCCTGTCCTAATGTTACAGTTTTGCAAGATGTATCTGTGATTGACCTTCCACCACTCTTTGCGTTGTGTCTATCAAGAGACTTCACTGCGAAAATCGGTGGATATTTATCTGCAGATTGGTCGCACATGATTTTTAGGACAAGGTATGGAGCCAAAGCAACAATCAGGTCAGAACCAATTGCCAATTTCCATATTGAGCCTTATGTACCAGGCCCTATCAATGCAAATTGCTCAGCTTTTGATCAGGAGGAATGTTCAAGTGATCTAGAAACAGGTACTAAGGTCGAGGGAATTCCTGATTTAACTTTGGATGAATGGGCAAACAAAAGTCATGAATTTGACCCATACAAAGAAATTGAAGAATCTGAATTAGGCGTGTATTGTATACACGAGGAAAATTCACCCATTCCTGACATCATCCAGCCTGAACAAAGAGATGAAAACAAAATCTGGAGATTATTCTTCGATGGTTCGAGAAGCAGACAAGGTGCTGGAGGCGGCGCAGTGTTGATTTCACCACAGGACATCAAATATTTTTCAGCTTTCCGTTTCCAGTTTTCCTGTTCGAACAACACGGCTGAATATGAAGCATTGATTCATGGACTTCATTGGGCCAGGAAAAAGGACATAAAGAACTTTGCAGTGTTTGGCGATAGCGAGCTAATCGTCAACCAAGTTAGGGGCAACATGCTACAAAGAACGACTTGCTGAGGAGCTACAAGAATAGGGTATGGGACCTCATCGAGGATTTCAAGCTTTCAACATTGTGTCCATACCCAGGAAAGGAAATGAAGCCGCAGATAGGCTCGCAGCAGTTGGAGCAACATTTGATGTGGTTGACAACATCAAGAGGAAAAACGCAGCCACACATCCATGTGGTTGTAAGGCCAGCAGTTCCAGATAATAACACAAGCTGGCAGGTGTTTGAGAACGATCAACAGATCGTCAATTTCTTGCAAGAAGAAGCTGAATTTTCAGCTAGGAATCGTGATGATTAGAGCAGCAAGATGGGGATCAAGTAGTACAGCTTGCATGACAAACAAGCTTCCTAAGGGTTTGGTAACATCGAGTCTATCTTCAACCCTAACGACCAGCCCGTAAGGAAAAGGCAAACATACAAAGTCAAGAGAGAAGATTCGAGCCAATTCCGTTGGGAAGGCAAAACACTTCAAATTGGCAAAGTGGCCACCGAACAGGAGAAATCAGATTTCATACAACTTTGCCAAGAGTTTCCAGATGTCTTCGCTTGGAGCTATGAAGACTTAAGAGGATTCGATCCAAATTTGGCACAACATACCATAGAATTGGATCCAGATGCTAAGCCCGTCAAAGTGTAAGTAGAGACCGCTTAACCCTCACATTCGAGCCTCTAATGAAGAAAGAGCTTAACAAGCTAATAGAGGCGAGTATTATATTCCCGATCAAGCACTCAAGCTGGGTTGCAAACTTGGTTCCGGTCAGAAAAAAGAGTGGAGAAATCAGGTTGTGTGTGGATTTCCGAGACCTAAATAGGGCATCTCTCAAAGACCATTACCCGCTTCCTTCAATGGAACAAATATTGCAAGTAGTATCCGGTTCAGAGAGATTCTCTCTCCTAGATGGCTACTCAGGGTATAATCAGGTGATGGTGAAAGAAGATGACCAATTCAAGACGGCTTTCACCACCAAATGGGGAACCTATGCCTACAAGAAAATGCCATTTGGGCTATCAAATGCTGGAGCCACCTTCCAAAGGGCAATGGATATGGCATTCAAGGGGTTGATCAATAAAATAGTTTTGATATATCTTGACGACATCACTGTATTCTCAAAAAGTGCAGCGGATCACCTCCGTCATTCGAGGCAAGTATTTCAGAGATGTAGAAGATTTGGGGTATCATCAATCCCAAAAATGCATATTTTTGGCTCACGAGGGAAAACTCTAGGCCATATTGTTTCAAAGGAAGGATTAGACGATTGATCCAGTAAAGAGTTGAAGCAATAAGAGCATCTACCATTGCCAAGTCACAAGAAGGCTCTTCAAAGCTTCTCGGGAAGGATCAATTTTGTCCGTAGATTTGTCCCAAATTTTGCTCACGCTTGTGAAGCCAATAACGCTGATGTTAAAGAAGAGCATGGCATTTAAGTGACATCATCAAGGCAAGGCAAGTTTTGAGGCAATAAAAGAGGCTATATCTCAAGCTCCGACTCGTCAATCCAGACTTCTCCAAAGACTTCATGCTATATGCTTTGGTGGTGGGGAAACGATTTCGCAATCCCGTACAACAAAACAAAGGAGGATTAGAACAACCATGCTTGCTTTCTTCACCAAGGCTTGGAGGAATACGAAACTAGGTACTCTTTCATTGAAAAGCATGTCCTTGCAGTAATCGAAGCTTAAAGAAATTCAAGCACCTAGTCTCAAACAACAAGATCCAATTATTAGTCTCACATGTCAAGTTAAGGACTTCCTTCCGAACAAGGATCTCGAATGAGAAACGTGCAAGATGGATAACCCGTGTCATGGAATATGACATCGAGATCAAGGTTACCAAACTAGTACGTGGGAAGGGACTATGTGAGCAGCTTGCCTTAAGTCGACAAGTTGAAACAGGTAATGAAAAAGAAGTTGTCCTGCTGTTACAAGATGATCAAAAACAGGAAAATGATGATGTGTCTACTCCCTGTTGGACTCAGAATATGATACATTTCCTACAGACAGGCATGTGCCCTCCAGAAATGAGCAAAGCAAAAAGAAGGTACTTCAGACTACAAGCAGTTCCTTATGTGCTTGTTGATGGTATCTTGTTTAAAAAAGACATCAACGGTGTTCTATTGAGATGCGTTGGGACAGGTCAGATTGAGAGGATCTTACAAGAGTTCCATGACGGGGAGGCAGGAGGCCATTTCACCCCACGAGTAACAGCTCTCAAAACCATGAAAGCTGGTTACTATTGGCCTACTATATTCAATGATTGCTATTCATGGGTCAAAAAATGCAAGAAATGTGCATTCTTCACAGGGAAGGGAAGGTTAGCAGCACTGCCCCTTCGTCCAATTTCAGTAGATCATCCATTCATGCAGTGGGGATTGGACTTCATTGGAGTCATCAATCCCACCCGAGTCAAGGCCACAAGTGGATTCTTACAAATGACATGCACTATTTCACCAAGTGGACCGAAGCAAAGAGCGCTCAAAGAGGCAAGTGAGTCTAGCATACTAGACTTTTATGAAGGAATAGTAACCAGGTTCGGTGTGCCGGCCACCATCATATCAGATAATGCATTAGCATTCATAGGTTCAAAAATTACAGCATGGGCTGTCAAGAATGGAATATATTTGAGCACCTCTTCAAATTATTACCCGCAGGGTAATGGACAGGCAGAGTCCACAAACAAGAATTTGCTAAAAATCATCAGAAGGACTCTAGATGAAAATCAAAGAACATGGCATACAAGGCTAAAATCAGCGTTATGGGCTGACAGAATAACACCAAAGAGGTCTACAGGTAATTCTCCCTACAAGTTAGTCTATGGGAAAGAGGCGGTGTTGCCTATATCATTAGAATTGCCAGCCTTGGAGCTCATGAAGCAGTTCGAGTTATCTGAGTTCGAACCAATGGAGGTCAGGTATGCAGAATTGATAGAAATAGAAGAAATCAGAGAACATGCAGTTCAGATGATTGAGAAGGATCAGGCCGTAGTAAAAAGATGGTTTGATAAGAGAGCTAGAGCAAGGACCTTCCAGGAAGGGGACCTAGTTCTGAAATGGGATGCAGATCGGGCAAAACCAGGAAGGCATTCCAAGTTTGATGCCATCTGGAGTGGTCCCTACATGGTCACGGGATGCAAAAATAGTAATGCCTTCCAATTGTCTGCATTGGATGGAGAGGAACTTTAGATTCCGGTTAACGGAATCTATCTTAAACATTGCTACTAAGAAAGGTTTGCCCTTGTAAATATTAGTTTAGATTTCCCTTAATTCCTCTAAGTGCGTATGCACATTGTCCCGTCAGTAGTTAGGTTTCTATTTCCTAAGTGCTTTGGGCACAAGTTTCGCGCTCTCGGTCGGTTTTCTACGGTTTGAGTGTTGCTTTGGAGAAGAAGTGCAAAGATCGTGCTTGTTTCGTGTATCGCTTATAACTCCATGCCCAATGGATTGCTAAAAGGCCACTGATCTTCTACCTAGCAGGCAGGTAACCCCGCTGAATCGTCAAAACTGTTGTCAAAATTTCCCCCCCCAGGGTAAATTTCGATAACATGCATCAAAAGTTGCAGAAAGGCAAATAAGTCAATCCAGGAAAAATCGTGAAAATCGGCTAAGTCCTAGTCCTAAGTGTTGCTCGGGACGTTTGGGACAAAAATGCCCGAACCGGCCGGTTCGGCCGAAATGAGCACAGGCAGTCCAAAAGAAAATGGGACAAGTGGGACAGAAGTACGCGGCGGGCGCGAAAAGCCGATCCAAAGAGAAGAGAAAAATTTGGCCAAAGGGTCAAGAGGGTCGCTTGGACAAGCGGGCCAAAAGGCCGAAAAAGGCGCGAACCGGCCGAACCGGGCGAAAAAGGGCCATACAGTCCAAAATCAAGTGGGACAATCGGGCCGAAAAGGCGTGGAAAAACAAACCGGCGAAAAAAGTCAAGTCCGGTCCAAAAAAAGTGGGACAAGCGGGCCAAAAATGCCCGAAATGTCCGAATCGGCCGAAATAAGTCGAGAGGGTCCAAAATCAAATGGGACATCCGGGACAAATGGAGGCGAAGGGCGCGAAAGAGCTGGCAGGCCCGCGGACTAATCAAAAGCTGCCACGTGTCCTCATAGGAGTAAAGGTCAGAAAAGTCAAAGGGTGAATTTTCGAGCACCGAGCCGAACAAATAGGATCGTGCCACGTGTCCCATTTAAGGGCCCACGAGGAAATTTCAAAGGAAAGCCCGCCAAAAGGCAGAGGAGAGAGAATTATTCAGCGAATCAGAGCTTGCCACGTGTCATCCAGTGGCAGAGCGCGGGAAGAATTTCAAAAATCTGTTTTCGCCTGTTCCGTGCCCTAAATCTTCAGATCGCCATAACTTTTGATCCAGAGCTCGGATTTGCGCGCTCTTTATATCAATGGAAAGCTGGTAAAATTCTCTACACGTTTCCAAGGTCAATCTTGCATTTTGGTTTAGTTTGGAGGATGAAAATCAAGAAACGCCTCTAGCACGAATAACCAAAATGAAGTGATGCGTCAACAAACAATTTTAATGCAGCAGGTACATCGCCGCGCTCTGTTAGCAGCCCGCCGTTTCGCCAGGATCCGCCGCTTCTGCCATGATGAGATGAGTTAAATGCATTCAGGAGGTGGTTGGGGTAGATTTGAATTCCTCTCTCTTTTCTCTCTCATTCTTCCTATAAATTGTAAGGAGGGGCTTCTTTCTAACGTTGGACATTCTTGTTTTGCAATCCCTCCCTTCTCTCCTGCTCGCAAGAGAATTCGTGGAGTTTTCAAGCCTCCCACATGGACCGTAATGCCACTTCGTTGCCTCTTAGCCACCGCAATGTATCAATCGATTCTCTGAGCAATATATATATCTGTGATTAAATTTAAATCCTCTCATGTATTCATTGTTGTCATTTTGATCTCTCATTGCATTTCGGTTACCTGTGCATGGTGTGGTATTGCATCTATATGGTCTGTGTTTATTTTTGCAAAGCTTATGTTCTTCATTCCTCGGTGCATCACCTCCCTAGCTTAGGTTTATTTTTATGCATTTCTCTCTCCCTGTCTCCTTGGTAGTTAGATTAGTTTTTTGGGTAAACCTCTGCATTTCATTGGTGCATTCGAAGGAATCCTTTCTCGGAGAATCCTTCTAATTTTCAAGTCCCACACTTGGAGAAAGGAATAGGAACTTTGGATGCCTAAGAGATCAACCTAGAAACTTGAATCAGCTTCTGTGATTTTGCATAGAGCAACGTACTCACGGCTATACAAGACTACCATCTTAAATAGGTCACTTCATTTCATATCCAAGCATGTGAGGAGTCCTAGATGGGAAGCGCAAAAGCATTGTCACCTTTTTTATGGCTACATAATTTTTAATCCACTTTATAAGGTTGTGCGCGCACTTGGCACGTTCATTTGGAGATGCATCATCGATGGGTAATTGGCAAGATTTTGAGTATAGGATTACCAAACCATCGGTGGATAATGCGTTTCAAGTTATCAAACACCTTACGATGGGGGATAGTGCTATGGAATAGGATAGGCTAATAGAATTTCTAGGTGATCCTTCTTTGGAGATGCACCTCAATGAAGAAGAATCAGAGGAGTTACATGTTAAGTGTGCATTCATGGAAAAAGAAAAAGGGAAAATGGTCTATATAATAGATGGAGAAGAGATGAAGACTTTGGATGTTAACCACTTAGAGGGTACATGCGAAGTCATAGAAAACATTGATGAGAGAACATGTGCCTACCACAAGCCCTTAAAAATAAAGAAGGTTAACATTGGGATGGAGGTAGAACCTAAGGCATATATCATCACTGACTATTGGTCAAAAAAGGAGGTTTTAAAGATCATTGATCTGTTACATGAGTTCCAAGATTTGTTCCCTCGTGGGTACCATAAACTCAAAGGCATTCACCATTCCTTAAGGGAGATGAATATCAAGTTAAAGGAAGGTGTGTGCACGATTCATAAGAGGCCTTATCGGATGAATCTGAATTTATGCGTACGGGTTAAGGAAGAAATAGACAAAATGATAGCATCTGGTATCATTGAGGTAGTAGAAGAATCAGAATGGATAATCCCAATGGTTATCAATATTAAGAAGGATGGTAGGATAATAATTTTTGTTGACTACATGGATCTGAATGCAATGTGTGTCATCGATCCCTTCCCAACCCCCTTTACTGAAGAAATTTTGGAAGGAGTAGTCGGGCGTGAAGTCTACTCTTTCACGGATGGGTTCTCAGGGTACCACCAAGTTAGGATTGCAAAGGAAGACTAGAGAAAGAAAACTTTTTCCATTCAATGGGGAATTTTTCCTATACGATTATGCATTTTAGATTAAATATTGTGTTCATTGTGTTCTCGCGCATTATGGTACAAGCATTTCAGGACTTCATCCATAAGCTTCTTCAGGTTTACCTGGATGACTGGACTATGTATGGATTGGTCAAAGACCATTGTGACAACTTAAGGATGATGTTGAGGGATGTTGGCAGCTGAGGATATCCCTCAACATTAAGAAATGTGTCTTTCCTACTCCATTTGGAACCCTGTTAGGACACATTATATGTAAAGAAGGCTTATTAGTGGATCATGCTAAAGTTGCAGTTATTGTAGGATTAGGGGAACCTACTAGTCAAAGCACAGTGCATGGATTCCTTAGGCATACGGGGTATTACAAGAAGTTCATCAAGGGATATGCCAAGATCACCGTACCCTTAGAGGAATTTTTAAACACAAGAGTGCCTTTCATTGGGGAGAGGCATAGCAGAAGGCATTTAACACTTTGAAAGATAGGCTTGTCACGACGCCCATATTACGTTTTCCTTCTTGGGATAATACTTTCCATGTGCATGTTGATGCCTCAAGGACAACTATGGGAGAAGTGCTATAACAACCCAATGAGGGAATTTTTATCATCCCTTGTTCTTTGCAAGTAGGAAGTTGACACCATCAGAGCATAATTACACAACTATTGAGCACGAAGCATTTTCAATTATCTACGTGCTACATAAGTTTAGAAATTATCTATTGGCGACATCATTTATATTCTACACGGACCATATGGCATTGAATTACTTGGTGAACAAACCCGTTCTATAAGGGTGCATATGTCATTGGGTCCTTCTATTTCAAGAATTTGAGTTCACTGTGGTTGTGAAACTAGGAAAAATCAATTTAGGACCTGACCACTTATCAAGGATTAATTTAGGAGAGGACATGCAAAGCATTAAGGATACCATGCTAGATGCACAACTATTTAGGTTACGGCACATGCCCTCAGACTTGGAATATATCACAGTGTTCTTAAAAATAGGTGTGGCGCCGGGAGGGATGAAGGCCCTGGAAAGAATGCGATTATCAATACACGTCATACCTTACATGTTGATTAGTGGATACCGTATAATTTAAGTCGTGAAGAGGTTACGTGCCGATGCATATTAGAAGATGAGCACATAGCCATTATGGAATAATCACATGGTGGGATTGTAGGAGGACACTATTCAAGATATGCTACCATGCGAAGACTTTAATAAGCGGGGCTTTGGTGGGAAACCATCTACAAAGATTGTATTGATTTTGCAAGGCTGTGGACCATTTCCAATGCCTTAGAAAACCTAGAAAGAGGGATGAAATACCTTTGTTACAATATCCAGTGCTAAACCATTTGAGAAATGGGTAGTTGAATTTGTAGGACCAATTGTGCTAGCCGCACAAAGGACTAGTTCATGGTATATCATCACTTGCACTAATTACTTGACACATTGTGTAGAGGCAGTGCCTACAAATGATTGCACCATAGTGACAATCTGTTATATTTTATGGGATAACATAATCAACATGTATGGTTGTCCCTTAAGTTTAACAAGTGATTGGGGTACACACTTGCTCAATGAAACAGTCAAGATTCTGTTAGCAGAATTTATGGTGGCCCATCATAAGACTACCCCATATCATCCTCAAGCAAATGGGCGCTAAGGAATTTAACAAGATACTAAGTCATAGGTCAACTAATATATGTCACATTGGAAGACAAGATTGGGATGATAAGGTATCGGTCATTCTATGGGCATACGGGACAACCTACAAAAGGTTAAACAAGGCCACACCATTTCAATTGGTGTTTGGTGTAAAGGCTAAATTATATAGTTCCAAGTATCTACGCCATCACGGGAAATTGAAAGTCCATTGGTTGGGACCTTACATCATCTCATACATTCTTGATTCAAGAACTCAAGTAGTTACAAGTGCTAGATGGGATGAGGTTACTAGGTCACTTCAATGGGAGTAGGTCAAGCCCTAATATAAACAATTCTTCTTTGTGTTTGTAAAAGAAAGTGTTGCTAGTTAGCTTAGAATTTCCCTTTATGCTTTTTCTTTTCTTGTGTTTCCCTTTCTCGTTTCTTGTTCCTTTATTTTTGTTTCATTTTGCGCCTTATGCACTGGTAACCACATTATTTTTCTAAAGTTGTGTATGTGTAGAGGACCGCGCATCTGTTTTAGTGTGGGGTGGAGTGATACGAAGTATAGACCTATAATACAAATTTGAACTGGCAATAGAAGTTACGGTGAATGGCCTGGTTGAAGGATGAAAAGTGTATAAGGGTAAGAAGCGTGTAGAAGAGAAGGTGGACAAGAATGGTTGGTGTCAAAAGGCTTTGTGGAAACCACGTATAGAAAGGATGAAGAGCACAGGAACAACATGAGGTAGGTGAGGAAAAAAATGGGTAAAGGACAGAAGAAGTGCCTTCGACGTTGTGGATGCGCATGTAAGAGTCTTCGGTCATGTTGGATTTTTACGTGCTAGAAGGGTGTACAAAGGTTTTTCGTAGGATGTAGCACGTGGGTAAAGGCTCTTAAATATGGCTTAGTGGAAAAGGCCGCATTTAATGTTAAAGTACGTTGGTAGGTGGTATAGCATTTAATGTTGGAAAGAAGTAAAAACTATAAATACAAGGTCGGGTAAATCATTTGTTACCTTACATTTATGAAGAAGAAAAATCTCTTGCGAACTAGGGCATCTAGAGATATTTGTGCGAAGAAAGGAGAATCCAAGAAATCTAAAGTGTGTGACTAGGGTAGATCTGCAAACCAATGTGGAAGGAGTACACGGCGTGGGAAAATTTGTTGAGGAAGTGTCATCTTGTGGAAGGATTTTTCTAGTTAGGGTTTGGTGGCTAGGGCATAGAGTTAGAAGGATTTCTTCACAAGGTTGAGCTGTGGGATTGGATAGAGTGATAGAGCAGAGCAAGGGGAAGAGGATTTAAGTGTTAGCACCGACCAAAAGAATGGCACCAAGGAAACCAACCATTTCACCAAATAAAACAAAGGGAAAGGGCAAGGGAAATCAGATCATTTTTGTCACAAGCACCAATGAAGAATGGTACGCAGAAATGTAGTACCCAGAAGGATTATTTCTAGGAAAATAATAGGATTCACACTGTGAAAGATGGTCGTAAGTGATTATAATCATTACACAAGCACAACAAAGAAGGAGATGGCTTTGGAGTTTTTTCGACCAACTAACAAGAGGATGTTGAAAGGCATGCCAATATACAATGACGAAGTAAAGGTCAAATTGAAGAAGGCTAGGTTGTTGCATCTTTATGAGTTAACTTACTTCGGAAAGCCTAAGTGATTGTATCAAAGGTTGATGTCATGCATTCTTGAAGATCACTTTTACTTTGCAGGGCACAAGATGCGCGTCACACCATAGCTGATATCTATGTTCACAGACCTCAATTGTGAAGGATATAGCATTGATGATGATTTGAGCAACAAGGAAGCCATCAAGAAGACTGTAGTCGCATATGACTACAAGAAGGGTTTGAGATAATTTGACATCTCAAAGAGATACCAGACCCAGTGATGAGGATGGCCACGCGCTTAGTCACCAAAATCAATGACCAAGAATGGTGGACACAAGTAAATAAGGCATGGCTGAATGTATGCCAAAAGATATCAGAAGGGACCATCTACAACTTTTTCGCTTTCATCACGGATGAAATTATAAGCAGCGTGTAGGAGGGAGAGAAGATACTCTTTGGTAATGTACTCCTCACTATTGTGTTCTCATATGTCGAGTGCCCAACGGGAAAAAGATATTTTGGGGAGTATCCAGAAGAGGATCCCTCACCCGTAAAGAGGTTTACAAAATATACTTGTGAAACCATGATGGTCACTCACAAGGCACGCCTAGAGAAATGGTATAAGTAAATGTGTGACGCATTCGGGGCTGAGTGGAGGATCCCAAAGTAGTTGCCCGCACTCATAAGTGGAGAGGTATAGTTTGTAGTATACCAACACTTCTGCATTGGCATATTTATGATGACAGATGGGAACATGAGTTTGTGGTGTAAACTACCCTTCTCCTTCACCACATTATACTTCCAAGCCAGAGTAAATCGGTTCAAGGAGGCCAAGAGACTAAGGTTTGACCTTAGTGAGGTAGATGTAGACCACCGTGAGTTGTTCCGAAGCTATTCTACCCAAATAAGTGCACGTACGTGGAGAGATATGTCTCCCACAAGATACAAATGATGAAGCCTTTAACGCTACCAATTACAGGAAGGACCCACAGAAGGGTGTATCTACGCATAAGGCCTAAATTTGAAAAAGGTTCTTACTTAGAGAATGATGTCTCCATTCTTGAAGACCCTACAAGAGTAAAGGAAGAAGGTCACACCTAGAAAAAAGAGAGAGAATAGGTGCATAAGACACTAAGTGTTCAAACTACACATATGGTAAGCACATCGGAGATAAGAGCTAAGCCAATTACTTACGTGCGGAGGAAGAAGTCTCCGATCAAGAAAAAACCCCATAAGAATATATTTCATAGCACGAAGAGCCCCTCACTCAGGAGGAATCACCAAGGAAGACATCACCTATTGAAGAAAAAGAAAGAGAAGAATCCCCTGTACTGGAATCCCCAATAAGGAAGAAGCAAAAGGTGACGGATGAGGCCGATTCAAAAGAAACAGAAGACCTAGATGCCTACATCAGTGACAGGGATGATGATGAAGATGAACCAGGAGGTGAAGACCATCCCATCTATGAGATACACAATTTTGAAGAAGAAGGAGATGAGGAGGAGGATGAAGAAGAAGCTAAAACCCAAGGCAAGGGGGTAGGTGGGGAAGAAGTTACAAAAGAGAAAAGGACCCCAAGCCTCATGAAGGAATAGGTAGATGAATCCATGAGAGAAAGAAGTGGAAAATATCATCAAGGACCTGGTGGAATAAGAAGTGGAACACAATGTGGATGTGGTGATGAAGGAAGTTGAGGAGGAGAGCATAGAAAAATAATATGGTAGCATGGGAGGAGATCCTAGTTTGGTTGTAAGCTTTCTAAAGGTTGCACACATAGGGAGGAAGAGCATAGAAGCATCACAAGTTCAAGGGATGGGCTACATTAATGATCCAAACAAGGTGTTTCGCATGTGCTTCTAGAGCACCGTGCCAATGGAATAGCTTCTAGCCATGACTTCATTTGATGAGGAAGGTGCATACCCTCGGACAAGGAAAATGTTGTCATGGGCATTTGAGTCCCACATTGATGAGCCAGAATTTGAGGTAAGCCAAGGAGCATTGATGCAAGTACCAAAAACAAAAGGGATGAACCCCTTGGTGAATGCTCAATGTTTATCAGATGAACAGATCTGTAATGCACTCAACAAAGTCTTAGTTGAGGTTGAAGCTAGGCTCTTTGGGAGAAATGATAGCAGGTAAAGTTCCTAGAGGTAGAGTTGGAGAAAAGGGAAGAGGAGCTCCTAGAGAAAACCAAGGACCTAAAGCAGGAGGAACTAATCAGTGCTCAATTAAGGTGTGAATTAAAAGATGAGAAGGAAAGGGTGCATGAGGCATACAAGAAGATAGATATGATCACGGATGCCATTGTCCTAAAGCATCCAGACTTAACACCACCTGCGCAAAAATATGGATCATCCTTGCAATGCCTAGAGGACTTGACCCATGTACTCACTATGGAGAGGCAACCACTTTCCCTAGAATTAGAAAAAGAGGCATTGGAGCACCAGGAGAAAGAAAATAAAAATAAGGTTGTGGAGATTTTTTCTCAATACAACAAGATCCTCGTAGATGTAAAGGTCACCACGCAAGTTATTGAGGCTACCTATGACAACTGCACAGACAAAGATAGAGTGGCACATATCTTAGTTTCCACCCATGAAGTGGAACTCAAGGAGTTCTAGGAAAAGAACAAAGGGAATAGGGTGGAGTGAGACAAGATCCTAGCCAAAGTAGAAAAGAAATCAGAGGCCATTGAGACCTTATGGGGCTCAATCAAGAACCAGTGAGGATGGATGCACTTGAAGATTTGGGTAAGACTCTGGAGGATATTGCAGAGACAATGAGTGCTAAGGGGGAGGATCTTAGTTTTGAAGAGGTGTGTGCCCTGGTGGGTGACCTCTGTCAGCAAGCATAGAATGAGGTCAACACTTGGGGGAAATTAGAAGCTGATTTAAGGAAGGATTTCCCTCTCCTCCTCCGAAGTAAATAAATTTCCCCATTCTTCCATTATTTTCCTATTTCTTCATTCCTTCATTCTTCCATTCCAACCATTTGTAAGGATCCACCATTCTTTAATTCTTTATTGAAGAGTGTTTCTGGGGATGGAGAATAGGCATAGTGTGGGGTGATGTTGGGCCCCAAAATATCAACTAAGTACAAGAAGGTGCATGGGTGTGCGGGACCTAGTTGAAGAAGGGCGCGCGGGTTAAAGGCATGAAGGGAAAGGGTTTTGGTAGGGTTTTGTAGAATGCACGGTGCATGCTTACAAGGAAAAATGGGTTTTTACTTAGCCACATTCAACATCCTAGGTAGCACATGAGAAAAGCATGACCCTTGTGGATAAGGTGCCAACCTAGCGACTATGGATCAAAAAGGGAATATTCTAGGCATGCGATAGAAGGTTCCAAAAGACATCATTGCAAGGAATGGAGAGCTCGGATCTGGAAAGGCATGCTTCTATGGAGGACCACTTGACACTTGGAAACCAATCTGTAACTTCTAGAAGGCATGGTGGTGGGTGCTAAGGCTATATATACAAGCACCGGTAGAAGAAAATGATATAGTTGAAGAGAGGCAAAGCCCTGCAGAAAATAGAATGGAGGATGTTATGGGTTAGGGATTAGGAGAGCTCTATGAGTGTTTAGCACATAGAAGGGGATGGGTTCTCATTCTTCTTTGTAATATGATGAGCATAATATAGCTCTGATGCATGATTTGGCTTTGCATAATTATATGAGGATCTATTATGACCTCAAGGGATGTAATGTGGGTTATTAACTTTAATAGTATGAATATAATTCTTTTTATAAATCATTTGTGTTCAATACTTATGCATTTTCTTTTTGTATGAATCATCTCCATGTGTTGCTTGTTATTTCTCTCACCTGCATACAATGAGATGATAACTCCTAAGTTCATAAGAATGTGGTTTAGTTATTTTCTGTCCTACATTTGATTATATGTTCTAAGATGATGCATTCTCACAAAACTCACATAAAGGAGAGATTTAGCACCCACGCGTTCCTCGAGTGAGTGCCCATTGTGTGATAGGTGATGCACATGGGATTTTCTTGTTCTGTGAAGGGTACAAAAATGACTACAATCTCCCTTGGCTGCATGTTCTTTATTGTGGACGAGTCCTAGTTGTTGCATGTCAATTGCTGTGGACGAGTCCCTTTACATTGTGAATGAGTTTCTTTGGATGCATGTTAGTGGATACACATAACAACTCTTTGGAAATCAAGGTTGACATTTATTCAAAGCACTATTTAATCATCACATTGCATTCAGAATAATAAATGCATCCATAATCCACAAAATAAATTAAACTTAGTAATAATTATATTAACTAATATAAGTTCCATAATTTTAAGATATAGCATATATGTTCAAAGCATTATATGGGAAACACAATTTAGGGGTACACATGGATTAAAAATACAACAAATGAGGCATTTTAAACAGTATATAAAATGGATCATCATAAAGCATATGGTGGGTACATATTTTTATACATATTCGTATGGGAAGCTACACCACGAAAACTCTTTATAGGTTTTTCTTGGTTATTTTGAATCTTTATATGTAGTTGTTATTTTTATGCAAGTTTGCATGAATTTGCGAAGAGGGTGTTTTTGTGGGTGAGGAAAAGCCTATAAAATCATGTGGAATTTTATATGATCTCCACTTTGCGTTTATTAGGGGTTAACCATTTCTAGGTTTTTCTAGAGAGATGAAAATTTTTGGGTCGTCATTCCAAAAATAGCAAGTCGAGGTCATTTTGGCACTTTCCAAAAAGGGTAGTTTTTTTCCCAAAAGGGTAAGTAGAGGAAAATTTCTTAGGAACAAGTGGAAAACCCCAAAATAGAAAATTCTCACAAAACATATTATCCCTTGGTCACATGGGAGGTCATATGAGGGCTTAACAGGGGCAATTTCTAATAATGGGTTCTTAAGTGTAGCCCCCAAAGAATTTATGTGTTTGTCCACAAATTATTATTTTTTGTTTTTAATGAAAAATAGATTTTTAAATAAATAAATGTATTTTTACTTTAAATGGACCATTACTGACATGAAACTAAATCTATCAAAACTTTTCACCAGGAACTCGGAATTGAGTACATTTTTTTGTAAAATATTATGATTTTTGTGCTCTTTCCATTGGTGTCATTTAATTTGTAAAACACACTACTTAATAAAGTTCCAAACATCTGGGGGGTGTTGTAATCACACACAAATGCATTTTTGGTTAAGCCAAACTTCTTGTTACATTATTTTTGAGTGTCTCTTTGCTATCATGGATTCTTACCCATCAGAGAATGAGATGCTTTTCTATGAAGTGTGTGGACTTTAGGAGGATATAGTAAAATTTTTGGAAATAATTAAATTTATGGAAGAAAATAGATCACTTAAGAAGTAAAAGAATATTTTACATTCCCTCATTTATAGAAAATATAACCTCATATGCTCCCTACATAAAACACTTGCTCACTTACAACATCATCCTCACATTGTGGACACTTATTCCCATTCTCCTAGTCCACTTGCAAATATTTCTCCTATACCTACTAACCTTGTTTCCTCATTTTATGAGCTTGCTCCTACTACGTATTCTCCTAATGTTATTTTTTTGTTATTTCATGTCTCCGTTGCACCTATGCCTATTGCAAGTAACACATTCTATGTATCCCACTTCAGTTCATTCTAATGACATGGTGGCTCCTTTAAAAATCATACCACTTGATTTAGTTCTTTCATTTTTTGTTCTATGGGTTTTATTGGTGGAGGTATTTACATACATTCATAGGGTATCACTTCCCTATTCAGCCTATTGAGTAGCATTCTCACCATGACATTGGTTTTTGAGTAGGTACTTCACTAGGATCACACATTGACAAAGATCCTCTTTTTGTTCACTTGACTCTTTCCTAAGGATCAAGAGCTACACATAAGTTATGCACCTTCACTTAGGATTGAGAAACCTAAGATTTCAGCTATCATACATGATCAACCTGACACATATTCTATTTTTCCTTTGCATGAACCCGTTGTGTATTTTTCACCAACTCATATGTAGACATATTCTTCATCCATCCGTATGGATTTGGGGTCAACTTCTAATTATTCATGGTGGTGACATAGGCATTCGTTTTGAGGAATTTACTGGTATGGCTCCTCCACCATTCATCTTCTTTCTCCACTTTTTATATCATCTACATTGTAATGATCCTTGTTATGATTTTTTTCTTTAGCAGGTTGTTATGTTTATGGAGCCTGTTTTCATGTTAGAGTTTGGTACACCTTCCATGTGTTACACTCATATATTTTTATGGTGGTCCCGCTCACTGGTGAGTAGGTCAAGGGAGTTCGGGGGTGAATCCCCCGAATCAAATTTTCATGGGTGGTTTATTAACCCATGGGTAATGGGTAACCGTTATGGGCCGTTTTTTGGGCCCATAGTTTTTCGGTACCCATTGTTTTGTAAAACCCTCTTCAGCTACCTATTGATGTACTTATAAATAGATGGACATACAATAGGATTTATATGAGTGTGTTTTGTGAAGGTGAATAGTGTGTGTGAATTCAAGTGTGAATTCGGGAGGGTTTGTTAAGTGCAACTCCAAACAAGATCTAATTATTGTAATTGTGAAGACTGTTGGCTTGTAATAAAATATGAGCAAGTGTTCTTGGTGGATGTAGCCCACATTGGGTGAACCACATTAAATATTGTCTTCGTGTTGTGCATTTTTCATTTCTGTAATTCTATTCATACTTCTTATTATTGCGATTCTGAGGAATTATTCGAATTAGATATTATTAATTCCTAAAATTGGTATCGAGTCTGGTTTGGTTTGCTAAAGTGTTGAATCACGTGGGAAATTTTTAGCTTGAGTGGGAGATATGGCGAGATGATGGAATATCTATGGTTGATAAATTCAACGGAAAAATTTTAGTCTTTAGAAGATGTAGATGGAAAATTACCTTTATCAGAAGGATCTTTATACTATGTTGTCTGAGAAGGTGAAAAACCCTCAAGCATGATAGATGCAGAATGGGATTTGCTAGATAGGAAGGCACTTGGGACAATCTGGATGTGTCTTGCATCTTTGGTATTATTTAATGTTTCAAAGGAAAAGACTACAAAAGATCTAATGGATGCATTAGGAAGTTGTATGAAAAACCCTCCGCCTCTAACAAGATATTTGTAATGAAAAAGTTGTTTAATATGAAGATGTCGAGAATAGTTCAAGTAGCATATCATTTAAATGATTTCACTACAATTGTGAATATGCTATCTTGGTTACAATATAATTTGATGAAGAAGTTAGGGCTTTATTAATTATGTGCTCTTTACCGAAATTTGGAGTAACGGTAATGGAGGTAAGCAAATCGGTTCTAGCTAACTCAAATTTGAAGTTTGAGGATGTTGTAGGGGTGATTCTAAGCGAGGAAATGTGCAGAGAAAGCTGGGGAATCTTCTACTTCAAGGAATGCTTTGATAAAGTGGAAACTAGAGGGAGACAGAAGAATAGAGGAAACCGTGGAAAATTGAAATATCGGGCAAGGTCAAAATCCAAGAGCAAGATTGTATGTTGGAATTTTGGAAAGTATGGGCACATAAAGAAGGACTGTTGGGAGCTTCGGGATAAGAAGAAACAACAGGAAGAAAACAAGGAGGCAAATGTGGCATCGGGTAATGTATGTTAGGATGCTTTGATTCTTTCTTTGCATAATATTATTGAATCTTGGGTTTTAGATTCAGGGGCTTCTTTTCATGCTACTCCACATAGGCATTATTTTTTTGATTATGTTCAAGGGGATTTTGGGCATGTTTTTCTTGGTGATGATGAGCCTTGCAGTATAGTTGGAAAAGGTTCTGTTTGGGTTAAGATGCAAAATGGGAATACATGGCTATTGAAGGATGTCAGACATGTGCCTACATTAAGGAGAAATTTGATATCGGTGGGGCAATGGGAAGTGATGGTTCAGACATGATATTTACAAGGTGACTCTTGGAAGGTTATCAAGGGTGCTCATGGTGGCAAGAGGTAAGAAGGTTAGAACCTAGTATTTATCCACCGATAGTACTAATGATTGTAATCTTGTGGCTTCAAATACAAATACGACATTATGGCACTATATGCTCGGTCATATGATCCATAAGGGAATGGACATCATAAAGAAGAATTTTCCTGGATATACAGAAACAGGTTTGGATTTCTATGAGAACTGCATATATGGGAAATAGAAGTGAGTAAGGTTTCTCAAGGTTGGACCTATGAAGAAAGAGAGTAAGTTAGAGATGGTACATTCTTATGTGTGGGGCCACTGTATCATCTCTTGGGGGTTCAAGTTATTATGTTACTTTTATTAATGATGCAACAAGGAAAGTTTGGGTTTATTGTATTAGAAACAAATATGATGTATTTGATACTTTTGTTAAATGGAAAGCCTTGGTAGAGAATGAAACAGGTCTTAAGTTAAAATGTCTCAAGTCAGATAATGGAGGGGAGTATTGCAACAATGAATTTGATGATTATTGTTCTAAGAATGGAATCCATAGGAAAAATATAGTTCTAGGAACCCCGCAGCAGAATGGGGTGTCAGAAAGGATGAACAAAAAAATAATGGAATGTGCTAGGAGCATGAGGATACATACAGGACTGCCTCTTTATTTTTGGGCAGAAGCGGTGAGCACATCTGTGTACTTGATAAACAAAGGACCCTCAAGTGCCTTGGATGGAGGCATACCTAAGGAGGCTTGGTACGGTAAGAAAGTCGATTACTCATTTCTTAGAGTCTTTGGATGTGAGGTGTTTGTTCATATTGACAAGGATGATAGGACCAAGCTAGAGGTTAAATCAGAAAAATGCACTTTTATTGGTTATGGTGGTGATGACTTTGGATTTAAATGTTGGAGTATTAAGGACAAGAAAATCATTCGGTCTAGGGATGTGGTATTTAATGAGAAAGTCATGTATAAGAAACAGTTGTAGGAAAATAGGGAAGAATCCAAGAAATAATATGTAGTGGTAGAGGATCGTCTGAATGGATCAAAGTGACCTATGAATCAGTTCAGAACCTACTCAACAGGAACCCCAAACTCCTATAGTGAGGAGGTCTTCTAGGGTAAGAAAAGAACCTGAACGTTTTCTCCTTCTCTTTATTATTTATTACTCACCGATAGTGGAGAGCCAGAGAGCTTTGATGAAGCAATGCAGGTAGATGCCAGTAAGAAGTGGGAGAAAGCCATGGATGAGGAGCATAAGTCTCTCATGGAGAACTAGACTTGGGATTTGGTGAAGCTACCGGAAGGAAAAAGAGCATTACAGAACAAGTGGGTGTACAGAGTTAAAGATGAAGAAGGAGGAAAGAAAAGATATAAGGCCCGGTTGGTGGTCAAGGGGTTTGCACATAAACAAGGTATAGATTTTGATGAGATTTTTTCTCCTGTAGTAAAAATGAATTCTATTAGAACTTTCTTGGAATAGTGGCAGCAGAAGACTTGCACTTAGAACAGTTAGATGTAAAGACTGCATTTCTCCATGGTGATTTGGAGGAGGAGCTATATATGCAGCAGCCAGAAGGATATGAAGTCAAAGGTAAAGAGGAGATGGTGTGCAAACTAAAGAAGAGCTTGTATGGCCTGAAACAAGCTCCACGTCAATGGTATAAGAAGTTTGATAGCTTCATGATGGAGTAAGGTTATATTAGATGTCATTCGACCATTGTGTGTATACAAATAAATTTGAGGATGGAAGTTATATTATCTGTGTTTGTATGTTGATGACATGTTGGTTCACGAGGTAAAAACATGTAGGAAATAAAAGTACTCAAGAAAGAAATGACTAAGTGAATCCTTTGATATGAAGGATTTGGGGTTAGCAGAAAAATCCTTGGTATATGGATAACATGGGATAGGAAGGAACGGAAGCTAAATTTATCTCAAGAAGATTACATTAAGAAGGTATTGGATAAGTTTAACATGCAGATGCTAAACTAGTTGGGATTCCTTTGGCGCAGACATTTTAAGTTATCAAAGGAGTAGTGTCCCAAGACAGAGCAGGAAAGAAACCAGATGTCCAAGGTACCTTACTCATTAGCGGTTGGCAATTTGATGTATGTTATGATGTGCACTAGGCCTAATATTGCCCATGCAGGGGAGCTGTGAGTAGATTTATGAGTGATCTAGGTAAAGAGCATTGGCAAGTAGTAAAGTGGATCCTTCAGTATTTGAGAGGGACCATGGGGATAGTTTTGTGCTACAATGGATCAGACACCACTTTACGTGGTTATGTAGATTCAGACATGGCTGGAGATGTAGACAGAAGAGGAGCACGACAAGTTATATTTACACTGTAGGTGGGATAGCAGTGAGCTAGATTTCACGACTACGAAGCGGGAGACTTTGTCAACCACTGAGGTCGAGTATGTTGCTGCACAGAGGCAACCAAAGAGATTATTTGGTTACAATAATTTCTTGAGGAGTTTGGGGCATAAGCGGGAGGAATGTAAGCTGCATAGTGATATTCATAGTGCTATACACCTAGCTAAGAACTCTACTTTCCACTCCAGGATGAAACATATACAGTTGACTTATCACTTCATCAGGACAACTTTGGAGGAAGATAAGTTGAAGTTGGAGAAGATTCATACCAGTCAGAATCCTACAGACATGATGACCAAGGTGGTCACAAGGGATAAACTAAATCTATGTTCATCTTTGGTTGGCCTTGCCAGATGACAGTGAAGGGTTGAGAAGCTTGCTCAGTGGAAATCAGTCTCCAAGTGGGAGATTGTTATGTTTATGGAGCATGTTTTCATGTTAGAGTTTGGTACACCTTCCATGTGTTACACTCGGATATTTTTACGGTGGTCCCACTCACCGGTGAGTGGGTCAAGGGGGTTCGGGGGGGTGAAGCCCTAAAGCAAATTTTCATGGGTGGTTTATTAACCCATGGGTAATGGGTAACCGTTATGGGCTATTTTGGGCCCATGGTTTTTCGGTACCCATTGTTTTGTAAAACCACCTCTTCGGCTACCTATTGATGTACTTATAAATAGATGGACATACAATAGGATTTATATGAGTGTGTTTTGTGAAGGTGAATAGTGTGTGTGAATTCAAGTGTGAATTCGGGAGGGTTTGTTGAGTGTAGCTCCAAACAAGATCTGATTATTGTAATTGTGAAGACTATTGGCTTGTAATAAAATATGAGCAAGTTTTCTTGGTGGATGTAGCCCACATTGGGTGAACCACATTAAATATTGTCTTCGTGTTGTGCATTTTTCATTTATGTAATTCTATTCATACTTCTTATTATTGTGATTCTGAGGAATTATTCTCGCATTAGATATTATTAATTCCTAACACATGTGTAGTGTATCTCTCTTAATTTTTAAGGATTTTTTTATTATTGATAAATGGTTTTGAAGGGGACCATACCCTGTAGTACAAAAAGGCTCAAAATTCAAGATATACAAAGTAAACACTAAAAAGTATTTTTTATAAGTTGGGGCCACACACCAACAACAAAATCATAAGATAGCTAGATAGAACAATAGAGATCAAGGTAGGGGTGTACTATCTACAAAAATCCCAATAACAATTAAAAAAATATCATAACAACAACCGTGAAACTGCAAAAAAATAGCATCGAGACCAAAAAATCTAAAGGACACCAGAGAACTATTTGAGAAACTTGTTAAAAACCTTCTGAGCATCCATCAAGGCCTTGTAGAGATTGAGGCTTGTTTTTCGGGTAGGTTTTTGGCTTCTCAATGTTATGGCCTTTTTCTTAAATTTTCCTTCCTTCCAATCATCCTCGGTATGTCGTTGATGTCATAGATTTGTTTTACCTAGATTTGGATGAAATCAAGAAATGCTTTGTGCATGGAGATTTGATTGATCTGCTTGTTTACAACTTGTTGCATTTTCTCCTCCAAGGCACGTTACTTCTTAGAGAGAGTGAAAATCTTCTCCTCAATTTTATAAAGAAATGTAGATCCCAAGTCCTCCTTGCTACCTTCATTGAGAAGAAAATCAACATTGTCTTCAATGCCCTTGATCGTATCTACATGTTGTTTCAATTGGGCTATTAAGTCAATTTTTTCTTGGGGATCAAGGGAAAACTGGCTAATATGAAGGATATTTTCAGCCACAACTATGTCTTTACCCTTAGAGAAACTATGCAACACCCTTTTGGCAGGAGGGGGGTCAAAGAAGGAAGCACGGAAACTAGGATTTTTTGTTCGACCCTAATCTATTGTGGTGGGGGAGGCTAAAGGGTGAGGAGGGTTACTAGCCACAAAGTTATGAAAAAACTTATGCAGAAGGAAAATAACCCCTTGGTGAAGGGGAAGGACACGTAGGTGAGCCTGAACATCTAGAACAGATTTCTCTAGGGAATGGAGAATATAATAAGAAAGGATGACCTTTAGAGTGCACCTAAAATGGTTCAGAAGGACCAAATGATGAAGTGGTAGAGTTTAAAAATGTCCTCCAAGGTAATATACCTTACAACCATCTTAGCAACATCTCCATATGGAGGAGGGATAGAAGAACATATCAAACCAGATTTTCCAATCTTCAGGGCTTCATCCCCCTCCACAAATATTTTCTCTTCACCATCCTTATCATTTTTTTCCTTAGAAATTAATACCATCCATCCCTAACCCGGTAATGAAAGAAATCAATCTTTCGATAATGGTAAACTCCTTACCTTTAAATGTAATTACTTTGTCCTTCCATTTGTGGGAAAAGGTGAGAGAAATGTGTCTATCGTGCCCTTTAATCCTCTACATGAATTCCATGAAGCCATCCACATCAAGGGCCTTCCATAATTCTTCATTTTGTTTCCATGAAGGGTCACAGATTGGCTCCACTTGGCAAGAGAGTTCTCCCATTGGGAATAGAATAGTGACACATAGAAATTTTGTAGACTCGATGCAGCTAAAAATTACTTTCTCAAAAGCTCAAATGTTGGAGCATGAAAACAAAAAGTGATGAGAGGGCCCGTGGAGCTTCTAAAGACTGAAAAACAGCTTATAGCAATCTTACTAGCATCACAACTATTGAATCAGAGATATAAAAAGAAAATAAAAAGGAACCATTTGAGAGAGGTAACTCTCAAATGTACAAGGTACACATCATCTTTTCTCCAAAAGTGATAAATTCATCAAGCATGAATTATTGGAATGGATATGTGGCCTTGGCTTCCTTAGAAATGATAGCCTTTGTTGTGTGTGAGATTTCCCAAAATCATTCCAAATTTTAAAATGATTAATGATGATGTCATCATTGGCTAGTGTGTCAGCAGTATTATTCCCTTCCCTATATGTGTGGAAAATATTAATACTATTGAACTCTTTACATAATATCTTTGCCTCATTGATGAAATATTTAATGGTCTAGTTGGGGGGTTGGGTGCCTGTGAGATTTTTATAATGTTAAGAGAGTCACCCTCAATAATTAAATTACTTACCTTGACATCCCTAGTAGTTATGATTCCCCAAAGAGCAGCGAGGGCCTCAACATAATGATTTGATTGTTTTCTTGTGGGACCTATATAGGTAGCAAGGGTATGTTAAAGATGGTTTCGATTAATCCACCACCACCCATTGTTCTTGGGTTTCCCTTAGAGGAACCATCAAAATTCAATTTGTGCCAACCTTCAGGTGGAGGAATCCATTGAATAAGAGACATGTCAATGTTGGGGGTTTGAACTTGAATCTTTTGAATATCAATATTCCAAGCAATCAAGAACCTCTCCTCTTCCTTGGGATACTTAGAGTTCTTGGGGGCTTAAATTTCATAATGTTCTCCTTGGCTTCAATAGTAATTTCATTTAAAATCCTTTTGTTGGATTTCATGGTATTCCTGAAAATGATGGAGTTGTGAGCCTTCTAGATTCTCCAGATGGTATGGGGAAATATGAGCCTCCAAATCTTCCTGAGCATGCTATGTTTGAAAGGAGGTTTCCATTGTTCCTAGGCTTACACAATATCATCCGAGAATGACCAGTCTATGCCAAATCTGCTAAAAATGAGTTTCCATATAGAAAAAGTAGCAAGACAATGTAAGAAAAGGTGGTGTATTGTCTCATACTCCTTCTTGCAGTGGCAACACCTATTAGGCATAGTAGATCCCCTCTTAATGAGGTTGTCAATGGTAAGAATTCTCTTGTTCAAAACCAACTAGAGGAAATGGTTGATTTTGGGAGTGAGTTCTTTATACCATATATTTCTCTAGTCAAAGCCACAAGGATTTTCATCTACATACAATTGATATCTAGTTTTCATCGAGTATTCTCCATCAAAAGATAGATCCAAATAAAATCATTTTTAGATTGAATCTAACTTATTGGTATATGGTTGATAATTCTGTCTAGCTCCTCTATAAGATCTCTATGATAAGAAAGATCAGTATTTAGATTCTTCCATTGAATCCTTTAATCAACATGGTATATGTAGTCATTAACCTTCTATCCAATTGTTTTTGTAAGGTTGTTTTTAAGCTACTCCTAATATTTGTTCTTAAGGATTTGGGAATCAGCCCAGCCTACCTTCCCAAAAGAGTATATCTTCCCCATTTCCCATATTCCATTTACAGCATGCCTTTAGGGCCCTTCTAGTCTTTACCAAATTATTCCAAAAGATGCAACCATAGGGGAGAGTTTCAAACTTCAGAAAATTTGAGCTTTATCGTGATCGAGATATTTTCTCGATTGTTTTTTGAGAGATTGTTTATCTCTATGTGTGACACTTTTTTGGCATATTGATAGTCTCTCTTGTAAGGGATATTTTTTAATGAAGCCTGAAGTGTTAGTTTGAAATTGTTCAAGTGGTTTCTTTGATAACTCATACAGACTATCTTGCTCCAACCATTCAACAAGATAGGAGGGTGTAGTGTTGATCATGTTTCTTTGGGTCTTGTGTCACTAACTTGTTGCCTTAACTATTCTTATATCATCAAACTCCTATTACTTTGGATCTTGTGTCCTTTCCTTGTTGCCTTGGTTTTTTTATTAGATCATGGCACACCTATTTATAGAATTTGATCGAATTATGTTTGGTATATTTTTACACTTTCAACATCATTCCATTAACAATCTATTTGTATAGAGCTATTATGGTGCATCCAGTGTAATTTTTTGGATTTTTGTGATCGAAAGCAAGTGGATTAAGACCATAGTGCACACCAAATTTCTTCAACATTGTACTTTGTTATTTTTTTGAGATGAGCTTTTGTCTCGTAGAAATTGCTGAACAGTGTAATAAGTGCCCAGTTTTAATGATGACTGAGTCTCCTCGCAAGGTGTTGGGATTCGGAAAAGCCCTCGGAGTATGCGTTAACATCCGCATGCCTCGCTTTGCCCCGTGCCCTTTCTCTTTCCCTTTCTTTCCTCTTTCCTTGGCCTTTTTGACCTTCGGTGTGGAAACCGCCTGCGGATCTGACCGCTGCCGCCCTGATCGGGGAGGCGGTCACCTTTTCCGCCCTGAGCATGGCGGCGCGGTCTGTGCGGATCCCGACTTGAGCACGCATTTATGTTGTCCACGGAATAGTGTTTTTCTTTTGTTTAATGTTTGGGTTCAAATAAAAGTAGTTTGATTTGATCTCTCGCATGTTTAGATTCTATAAATGCATGGTTTGTCTCTCTCTCTCTCTCTCTCTCTCTCTCTCTCTCTCTCTCTCTCTCTCTCTCTCTCTCTCTCTACTTTGAGGTTAAATGGTCGAAGCCACGATCCAACTGTCTGTTTGTTTGTTATTATTGGTTTTGGGTACCTGCATTGTTCTCTTTTTCTCCGTTATTATACATGGGTACCTCAATTATCAAGCTTTATTGTTGGGACCCATCTTATTTTCCACTCCACCTAAACTACACTTACGCAGTGTTAGTGTAGATTATTATTTATCTTTTTATTTGTTTATTAGGATAATTTTTACACTTAGGTTATACATACACTTGTTGAGCTAGCTTTCTTAGGTGTACTAGTTGTGTGGAGTTAGAAGGCATTGGTCTTATGGAGTTATCTTGAATATTAGAAAAGTCACGTGTTGTCAATTAGTGGGAGTTATTCACCACCGATCTAGGTATTATTTTCCCTTCCCTCATCATATATATACATACATCCTAATTATTGAGTTAATTCATGGCATTATGATGGATTTTTATATATGATAGTTTATCTCTTTGTTTCTAAATCCTTTTGTAAGGTTATTACGGAGAATTCCTTTTGAACTTATTAAATGTGATTTGTTATTATCATCTAAGATATTTACATCTTGGAACAATATTATTTTCATTCCTTTCAACCTCAAAATGTGATCTCTCATAAAATACATCTAATCAAGGTCCCTACAACATAATTATTTTTAGTGGACAAAAAATAGTCACTATATTTTCAAGAAAGGGTGGAAAATTATTCAGTTGTTTTGGAGGATATATAATTACCTAAGCCACTAAGGAGAGCCAATTTTTCCAAAATATCTCCTTATTTCCATCCACCATATCAACTAGGAATATCCAACCAAAGGTTTGACCATTCAAAGAACACCAAAAACAACAACACGAGATACCCTCTAATCCAAAAGACATTTTTCCACTTTCGAATTATAGTCCAACTTTTGAGAATGTCATTGTATAAAATGTTTCAACCAAAAAAAAGTTACTTGTGATGAATAAATAAGTCCCAATAATTTTAGAACCTAAGACGATTCTTTAAATGCACACTAAGAGGGTGAAGAAGATAGTAATTATTGAGTATCTAATCAAATGTAAGAATCAAGACAATACAAGGGAAACATGGAAGGAGGAATATTTCTTGTACTAACATATAGAGATCTTCAACATTGAGGACTAAACTTGTTTGTGAAGCATCCAAAATGGTCAACATTTGGGACAATATTTCTTTTAAGGGGAGGGAATGTTACGCCCATAATCCTAGGTCATATATCAGATATGTTAAGTGGCATATGGCCATTATAATCTCTTAACTTGTCATATCACCATTTTTTTATACTTTCATAAACTTAGTAGGTTGTCTTAGGTGGGATTTTTGTGTGTGAGGTTATAAATAGTATATGATCATCATATTAAGTATTTGGGTCTTATTGTATGGTTTGGAGGTTGCCTTTTCAAAGTGGTTAAGTCATTTTACTTGCATATTGTGATCTTTTATCTCTATTTTGGTGTTATATTGTTGTTGACATTCAATCTATCTAAGTAATGTAATTACATAGGTATCCCACTATGTGTGATGTGAGACCCTTAGAATGGGTTAGTTTAATGTGCTTATAAAGGTTCTTTTTGCAATAAAATTTCCAAATCAAATGACATATGATCAACAAGAGTAATTTGTGAATTTTGAACACCGATGGGGTGGGAGTGGTGTGGTCAAGTCACATGGTTGTGTGCTTGCCCACCCGGTTTCAAATCCCCAAGGCACGATCCTCCTCGGAGGTGGTTTCACCGCTAGAGGTGGCATCTCTGCTCATGCTGACACTGGTGATTACTCCTCACTGCTGACGTTGGTGGCTGCTCCTCTCATTGTCGACACTGGTGGCTCCTTCTCCTCTCGCTGCTGACACTGGTGGCTGCTCCGCTCACTATTGTTGCTCCTCTCGATGTAGTCGTGGCTGCTCCTCTTACTGTTGACACTTGTGGATACTCCGCTTGTTGCTGATCCTGGTGGGTGTTCCTCTCACTAACAATGCTGGTGGCTATTCTAATAGTTGTCCCACTCGTTCATTTGTAATTTTTACGTTACTCTTTGTTATCCCGTAAAATTGACAAGGGCAATTTTACCGATAACCATACCAAAATTTTGTTCCGATCCCTCGTTAGGGATCCCTTGCGTTCGAAACGTTGTAAAATCCCTTCCCGAAACCCTGGTTTTCGAACTTAGTCTTTTGAGCCTTTTTTGGCTGGGCGCATGAAATTGCTATGTAACACCAACTTTTGGTGCACCCCCTTTAAAACCTTTGGCGCATGATTTTCAATGTTAACACGACTTTCGGTGCGCCAAAGTGTGTTGAGCCTTCCCTGCGTGCGCCAAGACGCATGCGCCATTGTGTTGGCACAACGTTTGTTGCGCCACTTTTTGGTGTGCCAAAGGGCGCACATAATCTTATTGCAACACAATGTTTTGGTGCGCCAAAAGGCGCACATAATTTCATGTCGACATAGCATTTGGTGCGCCAAAGGCGCGCTTTATTTCATGTTGGCAGGCGTTTTGGTGCGCCAAAGGGCACACTTTTTCCTGTCGACAGCAGTTTTCATGCGCTTTTCAAAAAGTGGGTGGCGCATTAATGTCCAGCTAACCTATATATATATGGTTTGCGCGCCCAAATGTCATTTTCACTTTTCACTGAGCACGTGATTTTTCTGAGCCTGTCAGCCCTGCCTCGTCATTTTCAACGTGTTGTGGACCCGTTCTCGAGCTTTTGTTATTTATCCGGGTAAGAGTTCTTCTCCCTCTTGTGTGTTTTGCGTTCTTGTTTCTTGGTATGCTTGTGGTCTGGTTGTGGTTTAGCAGTATTAAAATATCAAATGTTGAGCTAGCCCTCCCCTGTGTCATCTTTCCTTATTTGTTTCCTCCCATCCCTCTTTCCAGATCTGCTGGTAGAGGGTGTTAGTTTGAAAGCTTGGTCTGAAACCCCTTTGGCTTGAACCATTGAATATCCCAAGGCAGCCTTAGAACTGAAAAGAAAGAAGGGTTGAGCCATATGAAAAAACACTATTTTTTCCTTGGGTGCACCGGTAGCGTCATGCCGTGCAACATCATAAACGATTGCGCCCCATGGAGCAAGTGTTGGCCAGTGCCGAGAACATGGGATTTCCCTAAACCCAAAAAAAGTCTATTTTGGAGTCACGGAAGGGAAGTTCTTTAGGCCATGTGGTTAGCAAATAAGGAACAAAGATAGATGCCGAAATAGTTAAGGCTATTCAAAGCCTTACTCGCCTACAAGCAAGACTCGGTGTTCATTCTTTCTTTGGAAAGGTGAACTTTCTCAGGCGTTTTGTTCCTGACTTTGCTGAAAAAACCCATCACATATTGAACATGATGAAGGGGTCACCAACTTTCAGATGGAGTGAAGAGGGGAAAAGGTCATTTGAAGAAATAAAAGCTTCCGTTGCTCATGCACCAGTCCTGGTATGTCCAGATTTCTCCAAGGACTTCATCATGTATAGTTACGCATCTGAGCATACTGTGTCCGCAATCTTAATGCAAAAGAACTCGGAGGATGTTGAATCTCCAATCGCATTCATGAGTTCTCCCCTCAAGCCTCACGAACTAAAAATGACTCAACTGGAAAAGCATGCCTTTGCCATTGTCAAAGCAGTGAAGAATTTCAGGTATTACATTCTAAACTCGCATACGGTGGTGCTGGTCCCTGACACGGCGGTGAAATCAATTCTAACTCAGCAGGAGTTAGGAAGCTTGCGAGGAAATTGGATCGCAAAGGTCCAGGAGTATGACCTGGATATTAAACCAACCAAGTTGGTAAGGGGCAAGGGCCTGTGTCAGCTTATGGCTGAAAACAAAGATTCAGAAAACCCTGGTGAAAGGGGTGACTACACCGATGAAACACGGGACCGGCGGGAAAGCCTGATTCTCTACCTCTGGTTCTATTTGTTGCAACTAGTGATGAGTGGTACTCCGACATCACTTTCTTCCTTACCTACAGGCGAATGCCCGATGCACCTAACTACAAAGGAGAAGCGCACTATAAAGCTCAGAGCGGCTAAATATGTCATCTGGGATGACGGCTTATATAAACGTGGGATAGATGGCATCTTTTTGCGATGTGTTGACAAACCCCAGCAAGTAAAACTACTGGAAAGTTTTCACAATTCAGCTTGTGGAGGGCATTTCTCTTCCTCCGTAATTGCACACAAGATCATTCGAGCCAGGTACTATTGGCCGACGCTCTTCCAAGATACAGCCACCTGGGTGGCGAAATGTGAACCCTGCCAACAATTCGTCGGCAAGCCCAAGTTGGCTGCCTTTCCCCTAAGGCCGGTCATTATCAATGAACCATTCAGGCAATGGGGAATTGATTTTATTGGCGCACTCAATCCTCAATCGAGTGCCAGACATAGCTATGTCCTTACAAAGAACAGACATTACTTTACAAGTGGGTGGAAGCCATACCTGTCAAGCATGCCACTTCTGAGGTGGTTTGTAATTTCATTAAAGAAAATATCATTGTCAGGTTCGGCGTTCCAAACAAAATCATTGCTGATAATGCTTCTAACTTCTCCTCACGAGAGGTTATTAGTTTTTGCTATGAATATGGTATAACTTTGGCTCACGCATCCGACTATTACCCTCAGGGAAATGGTCAGGTGGAATCCAGTAACAAGAACTTGGTGACCATCATACGGAAGTTAGTAGATGAGAATCAGCGAATGTGGCACAAGTCTTTGTACGACGCTCTGTGGGCCGATCGTATTACTCCCAAGAGATCTCTCGGCATGTCACCTTTTCAAGTGTTATATGGCACTGATGCCGAGCTTCCCATTTCTGCGGAACTTCCTGCTCTGCGCTTGGCACGAGCCATTGAAGATGAAACTTTCCAAAGTTCTCTTGAAAAGAGAATCATGTATCTGGCAGAACTTGAAGAAAAGAGAGTGAGGGTGGTCGATAGGATCACTGAACATCAGAATCAAGTTAAGAGGCTTTTTGATAAGAAAGCCAAGCAAAGGGATTTTCAAGTGGGAGATCTCGTCCTTTTATGGGACAAGCGAAGAGAACCAAAGGGCATGCATGGAAAGTTTGATTCCCTGTGGAGAGGGCCCTTCAAGATCAAGCAGCTCAATGGAGAGAATAGTTTCTATCTCTCATATCTGGATGGAACCGAACTCCCGCTTCCTTATAGCGGGCAGCATCTGAAGATCTTCAGGAAGTAGAGCTTGCTCTCTTCTTTGTACAGTTTGCTTTTGTTGTGTGTTTGCTTCCGTCGTGTGTTTGCTTTTGGTTTGTTGTGTGTTTTCTTTTGTTCCCCCTCCGGTCGCCCTTGTTTTTGACTCTGTTACCCAATGGATAGGCACATGAGAACTGGGATTCTCTACCCCCGAGTTTACTCAGGGATAGTCCCCAGAAAGAGCCAGCTGTTATCCCGTAAAATTGACAAGGGCAATTTTACCGATAACCATACCGAAATTTTGTTCCGATCCCTCGTTAGGGATCCCTTGCATTCGAAACGTTGTAAAATCCCTTCCCGGGAAATCTGGTTTTTCGAACTTAGTCTTTTGAGCCTTTTTTGGCTGGGCGCATGAAATTGCTATGTAACACCAACTTTTGGTGCGCCCCCTTAAAACCTTTGGCGCGTGATTTTCAATGTTAACACGACTTTCGGTGCGCCAAAGTGTGTTGAGCCTTCCCTGCGTGCGCCAAGACGCATGCGCCATTGTGTTGGCACAACGTTTGTTGCGCCACTTTTTGGTGCGCCAAAGGGCGCACATAATCTTATTGCAACACAATGTTTTGGTGCGCCAAAAGGCGCACATAATTTCCTGTCGACATAGCGTTTGGTGCGCCAAAGGCGCACTTTATTTCATGTTGGCAGGCATTTTGGTGCGCCAAAGGGCGCACGCTTTTTCCTGTCGACAGCAGTTTTCATGCGCTTTTCAAAAAGTGGGTGGCGCATTAATGTCCAGCTAACCTATATATATATGGTTTGCGCGCCCAAATGTCATTTTCACTATTCGCTGTGCACGTGATTTTTCTGAGCCTGTCAGCCTCTGCCTCATCGTTTTCAACACGTTGTGGACCCGTTCTCGAGCTTTTGTTATTTATCCAGGTAAGAGTTCTTCTCCCTCTTGTGTGTTTTACGTTCTTGTTTCTTGGTGTGCTTGTGGTCTGGTTGTGGTTTAGCAGTATTAAAATATCAAATGTTGAGCTAGCCCTCCCCTGTGCCGTCTTTCCTTATTTGTTTCCTCCCATCCCTCTTTCCAGATCTGCTGGTAGAGGGTGTTAGTTTGAAAGCTTGGTCTGAAACCCCTTTGGCTTGAACCATTGAATATCCCAAGGCAGCCTTAGAACTGAAAAGAAAGAAGGGTTGAGCCATATGAAAAAACACTGTTTTTCCCTTAGGCGCACACCAGTAGCGTCGCAACATCATAAATGAGCACCCCATGGCGATCTCGTCCCCCTCTGCAAAGATAACTAGAACCCGCGCCAATGGCGCACCCATCATGCTTGTTGCATCAAGTTTTCATACGCCCTCAAGGCGCGCCTCTTCCACATGCTGCACAAGCTAAACTTGCGCTCCTTTGGCGCACCATCATTCAGTGCTGCATCACCTTTCCATGCGCCCTTAGCGCGCCCTGCGCCCATGCAACACAAGTTATATCTGCGCCAAGTATAGTCGTAAAAGCGCAGGCGCATCGCTCCTTTCAATAACATTCGTGTTGTGCAAACCCTCCGTGCGCCGCGCCATATTTCCTTTGGCGCACGAAAAGTCCCTGTTACATGCTTTTCCCATGCGCCAAAGGGCGCACCAAATCCCAATGTAACATGCAAGGTCCATGCGCCTTTGGCGCATCCTGTCTCCATGCAACACGATTTTCTCATGCGCCCTTTACTAAAATGCACTCTACAGTATGCATGCGCCATGCGCCTTTGGCGCCAGTTTAATCTTTGCAACAGCCCTTTCCCGTGCGCCCTACCTATTTAGCCCTGTAAGCTGCATTTTTCCTGCACCCTAAGCCTAAAAATCTCTAACTCTTTCTTCTCGCTAACATTCCAATGGAAGATCAAATGGCTAATTCAACTTTTTCGGATTGGGTCTCGCTTCTTCTTCATGCGAGATCGGAGATAATCTTAGAAGAGCTAGATCATGCTAGACTCCAACACGAGACCTTTTGTGAGATGTTTGACTGTTCAGCCGAAGATCTGGTCAAGTTCGGTGTCTTCGGCCATCCAAGGGCCCTCAACAAAACCATGTCCACTCTGGACTACCGGGTGGATCAGCTTGAATTTATTCTGGAAAAAATCGACAAGGTAAAGGAAGCAGCCCTGGATGCAATGCACCAAATGGAGCGAATTGTTCTCAACATGTCTCCAGGGTTGCTCACTCCTTCCTTTATCTTAAGGTCAGCTGATGAAACCATCCGGATCTTCAAGGAGATCGCTTCTCAAGGAACAGGGCCAGAGGTCACATTTGACACTGAATCTATCAACAACCTGCTGGCCTGTAGGGACTTCATCGGGTTCCTCATTGAGGCGGAAAAAGATTATTCCAAACTCCCAGAGAAGCTCATAGATGAGCGGGAGACTTGTGAGGCAATCAGCGAACTGCACAAGGATCCTTCTCAGGATCAATTTGGGCCGATGATTAACAAGTTTTTGGAATACCGCGCTCAGTTCCATATCTCATCACCTGAGCAGCATCAAAAGCAGGCTACTCCCTTTCGGCCGCAGGATGATGACGACGAGTAGCTGCTCCTTCTTCTTCTTCTTCTTCTCTCTCTTCTCCGACTTTCTTGTTGGAATGTCTGAAGTATGTTGATGCAAATGATGACATCATCCATGTTGCATCATGGGATGATGTCATCCATCAAGTTGTAAAAAGTCAACATGACTTTTAGATATTTTGTAAATATCTTGTTGGCTCCTTTTGCCTTCTTTTCTCCTCTTCTTCTATAAATACCCCAACACTTGTTGTGTTGAAAAATGGATGAATATCTTTCAGATGAGAAATAGGAGTAAGGAGAAAAGACTTTGAGCTTTTTGTAACAGAAGAAATTAGTAATACAATATTTAGACTTTGTCTTTGAATACGTGTTATATACATTAGATCTTTCTTATGTTAGATCGTGTATTTATTCTCATTGGATCTCGCTTCTATTTTATTGTCATTTATTTATCATCGGTATTGCTTTGTTTATTTATGCAAGTAGGTTTGGATCTGTTTACTACCAACCCAAAAACATAAATCTTCCGACCTTTCTCGCTTTGGAATTCATTTCTTTTCTCCCTTCGAACCTATTCCTTCTTCCTCCTCTCTTTCATTCCTTTCTCTTCACAAATGAAATAAACCTACCGGGATGAGATCCCAAACCCCGAAGGCGTAATCTGTGAGACTTGCATAGATTCCCGCTGGTAGAATAGCAATAAACCAGTTTCGCTTTGCTGACTCAAAGAGGGGCTATGCCCTGCACACTGTTGGCTCGTTTATCCATAGATCCGCCTGCGATGATTTTCGGACCAACAGCCTACATCTTCACTTCAATTTCATGGTTGCTTCCATTAGGTTCCTAATAGTGGTCCCCTTCATTGTAACCAGGTTGTGGATCCTCTCAAAAATCCTCATGTGTACAAGGATATGGGTCCTTTCAAACACCCTCAATTTACCCTCAATCCAAAAACAATTGTGAATTTTAAACATGTGGTTGTTAGTGTTCTTAGGATGAAGTCATCAGGTTTGGACATAGTTGTCTAAGAGAATTAGTTCCTACATGGTTGACTTCATCTGGGTATAGTGCACAATGTAATCTATCTATTGTACATGGTGGTCAAATGTTTGAAGATGTGTCTTATATTATGAGAATGATATTTTGACTAGCCATTGATAAATAATAAGAGTGACCTAGTGGTTGGTAGTGTTTATTTATAAAGGTGTGTGTGGGAATTAGTTAATTAATTTCACTTTTAGTTATGATTTGATAATGTCAAGAATTAATTGTAAAATTTTGATAGGTCAAAATTTATGTATTTATAGTTTCCTTAGCTAGCCTTTTGTTTTTCATACGTTGTTACATGTAAAAATACCTCAACAATATGTGGATTTATCTTAAGGTATTAACCAAGTTCATAGTGGTGGTTTTCATCAAATGGTTCATTTTTTCATCAAAACCACTAATATTGGTTTCATTATTATCAAAGTGTTCATCCATATTTCTATCGAAATAAGAAACATTAACATCACTATTATTTTCCATCATGTGAATATTAAGGTTTAGAGGTAATGCATCACAAACCAGTGATTGAAACCTTGGTGGGAACAAAAATATAACAATAATCATTGAGACAGGAGATAATATGAAAATATGCAATTAATTGGGAAGTATAAACTTAGAAGGGGAAAACTTGAAACCTTAATGTTCATATCAAATGGGTATAAGAAGGGGGAATAAAAAACGCTAATGAAGAAAGAATAATTTTTTTACACAATTGTATGAAATATAAATAGAACAATGTCCTAACTAAATTACAGAAATATTGACAATATAATAAATCTTAAGTGTTAAGAAATAATTGATATTGTGATTAACATATTTATAATTGAAAAGAAAATATAAGGATACGATACTTAGCTAATATTGATTATTTATGGGTCTTAGAGGCTACCATATGATCTAGAATCACTTATAAATGCTTCATCAAATTATCATTTACAAGATAGGGATAAGAAAGTATCCTGGACATGATTAGACATGTTAGAAACTTATAATATATTATAATTTTTAGGTCTATTGATAATGTCATTTAGGAATTGGTACCTAAAACTTAGAAAAACCCTTCAACTTTGTATACAATTTTTTTCGAATGTATGTAAGCTATTTGATCTTATGTGATTATGCATGTTTGATCTCTCTTTTTACTAAAGTTTAATTGTGCATGTTTTATTTCAAGATGCCTTCGAAAGGTTTAGCATTTTGTTTTGAACTAACCTCAACACGCTCTCATGACGGTTGTATGCTACCTAGCTACGACTACTATAAATATAATTCTCCCATTTGCTTGTATTTGTGGATGCAAGTTCATGTACAATCTAGATGTGATCCAATGTGATCCTTTAGAATTTGAATCTTTATAACATATAAATTTGACCTCTTTGTATTCAAATTTGGCTTAGTGGAGTGTTATTGGACTTCTCTTGAATATTTTATATATTCCTAAAACTTTCTACATTTATTTTTAATATATGTGAGGATGTTCCAATAATGTGAGGAAATTAATTACTTTAGGGGACACGTGTATATATAGGTGACTCGCACTAATTTATTTCCATACTTAACCCATGAAATTTGTCTAAGGAAATTTAATACTAGAGATGCCAAAATTTTAACACTATTTATTAAAGGGTCCTTAACCAACTACAGCAAAGTGGGGCACTAGTGGAATACAACAACATTTAAGCTTTTCGGTATTGTCTAGGAGGTTAAAATATAGATCTACTAATTAGATAATACTTGTCTAAGATTCTAAAGGTGTTTGTGTATAGAGTGAGTTTATCCTAAATAAGTATGAATGAAGGTGGATAAGACAATAGATGGATCAATTGATAAAGAAAAGTGTAATTAAGAGTTAGATATATGTCAATTATATAAATGTCTTTAATTATACTAAAGCTAATATTGTTAAAATGTTAAAGACCAAATTTAAGTATCTACACTAATAACTATTTATTCAAATGCTAAACTTTACATTTAATCATGACCACACATTTATCATTGATATAACTATATGGATACTAGAAAAATATTATTGATCTTTCATTAATACTCTCAAAATTTCCCATTGTTTTTGTAATAAAAATTTTTAAACACAAATCAACTAAATATGTCATTTTTATCTCCTTTTTCCAATGTATAGATCTCACAAAATAATGACAGAAAACTAATATTTAATCCACAAAAATATTTGTACTCCATCAATCAAGCCACTTAGAGCATCATAATCTCACATAAATTCATTTAGGTAAGGTTTTTAATGCCCTTTTAACTTAATAATGTTATGTTATGGAAATGCACAACAATATAAAGGATGTAAGGTTCATTATAGGGGTTTATTCTAATAAATTAACATCCAACATTGATTATGAAATATCAAAATAATGCATTAATTCTTGCAACTACCGATAAATATATGATACAAGCTCAAAAATTAAGAGGATATATGCAATTACTTATAAAGGGTGAAACGTAAGAGATATGGGTGTGTTGATTAGAAAAATTGAGAGTATTGAACCTAGAGATATTTTGTTATTGATACGATAAATGGAAATTACCATGTTACGAGAACCATGCAGATCTGTTAGGATTAGTTGTACAACCTTGAACCTATTGCACATTCTTGTACCTACTCAAATTTGGGCTCTATAAATTTTTGTGCATGTTTGTTTCCTCAAAAGGTTTGTCATTTTCAAACCCTTAGTATTACACATTTTTTAAACCTTATAAATAATCTAAATTGATCTCAATCCATAATCATGGGTAGAAGACCCTACAATAAATTTAGTGTTTGGGTTGAAGACACTACTCTGAAGAGGCCTCAAATGACACATAGTTCTCCACCTAGTATGTGATATCTCTATGGTTGCAACTAGATTGGTAACTTGAACTACTTTGACAATTCTTGAGATGATTTTTCTCTTGCCAAGACATTGATTGGGATCTTTGGTTCTTACAAATGAGGGAATATAAAATCCTTGAACGGGTCGAGTGCTTTAAAGCTATGTTAGTGACTACCCTAATGAATGTGCATGAAATTTTGGAATATTTATGGATTCTTCAGTTCCTTTTGTATTATTATTTGCAATGAGATCTCAAGAGAATATCAGGTGAGTAAATGAAGTGATGCAAACTTTCATATATATGATTACAAAGGAAAATCATTATGAAAAGGCCGACACATGAGGATAAAATGACCTTAAAAATTTAATATAATGAGATAAAAGTTGGAGGATTTTTCAATCTAAGACCTTATAGGTTAGTCAAGACCAGAAATTACTCTTAACCATATTGTATGGTTTTGGATATGGATCTTGTGACTCATGCAAATTCTAAAATATGTATCATGATAAGAAAAGGTTGGATATCGGTTTTATGAATTTATATTTAGAATGTGATTATACATCAATGTGTAGGGATAAATAAGTTAGGAGAGAGACAATAAGATATATTAAATGGGGATATAATGTGGATATTTGTCTTAGAAAAGAAGTATTTTTAAAAATAACAACATTAAAAGGTAAAATTTTCAAATTCAAGTGTGTAAATTTCCCCCACTTTAAGTATGAAATGAAAATTACATGCTTAAATGAAAATATTTGAGTGTGTAGACATAATTTTTCTTTGCCCAATGTTTTTTTATTATAGATATGTGTTGGTTTGGTCATGCTCTAATGAGAAACCTACAACACAAAGTGTAGTTAATGTCCATAGTAGAAATTTAACTATAACTCACATGTAAATATAGAATTTAAAGTTGTATACAAAGTGAAATAAAGGGATGCAAAACATAGAAGGAATATACTTATTGTTATGTAGAGGTAAGATCTATCATTATTTTCTTGTACTTAGATATTTGGATTGTATTTTGAGCTTATCAAAGGATTGGGGTGATCAATCCCCAATTGTGCCAAAGGAGAAACTAAATTATTGGGTGCATGCAACCCAACACCAAATAAAATGTAGAGATAAGAAGAGAGAGGTACCAAAGCACCCTATGAAGGAAGAATACTATGTATCAAATTTTTTAGTAACCTTGATATATTCCCCTTTAAGAGGATAGGAAGGACTACCTAAAAATAACTTTGAGCTACTTCTATACCTTCCATAATCCCATAGACCACACCATTGCAGATGGTCCTAATATATATATATAAACACAAAGTATAAAATATAATGAGTTCCCCTATGCACTCATCATGTGTTGCAAAACTGAGTAAGAGTTTGTAATATGTTGATATGATTATCAAGAAGGAGAATCACGCCCCAAAATCCCATATTTGTAGCTTAAACTAAGTATTGAACTATAAAAAGGATTGAAATATTTATGCCCACTAAAATTTCTTTGAACAATGTCAACTGAGTATGAAATTATGCCAAAAATTGTATCCATAAGTAGATAAATGAATTGTAGAAAAATACAGTGTAACTACCCACGGTGGTAAAAATTCATGGGAGGGTTGAATGTCCATATAGTCTTGACGTACTATATATTTTGAATTTGTGTAATTTTTCCCAATTTTTTACATCTGGATATGTTTTTGAGGATCTATGCTTTATAAAAATATCTACCCGAACCCAGAAATCTATATGTAGATGTGTAGAATATAACTTGATGAATGTCCCTCTTTTGAGGTACTTTTGATAAATCATTTTGAGCATGTGGGTAAAAATAAAATATGGGTATCCCTATTAAATAAGTATGATAATTTGTTTAGAATCAAATATAAGGCTAAAATGGTGGCCACCATTGAGAACATGTACCTACAAAAGTGTTTTATACATGGTGGAAACCATGGAACATAAAAAAAAAACAATAATAGTAACAATAGTAATAACATCAATAATATAAACTTCTCATGTGTAATAGAATAATCATATAGATATAGTTGTAGTCATGTGAGCAAACAAAAAAAAAAGTATGTAAAAATAAAGTCACGTCAAGGAATAAAGCTACAAACATAGGAAACCCACAATGTCACAAGGAAATCAAAAACCTAGGTCACATACAAGAGAAAAATGTCACATAAAAAATTTATATATCCAAAACATCGAACACCCACAGTGTCACAAGAAAATCAAGTCGCTTCGCACCCCAAATAATTAAGTACACAAGTAGTAGCAAATAGGTATAGAAAACAATGATGTCAAATAGTGATAAAAGTAGCATAGTAACTAGTAAAGAAGCACATAAAGAAAGCTATAATAGTGTTTAACAAGACACATGTGTTAGTCATGTTAGCTCAAAATATATCATGTGCATAATATATGTAATTAAACTTGTAATGAGGAAGTAAAAAGTAACTATTATGGAAAAATATCACTGTATATGTAAAGGTATGCCCCCAAGAGAGTAATGTAAGGAACCAAGATAGATCTTATCATCATGTAATAATCTATGTGTGTCCTACATCAAGCTTAATATAACTCATGAATACATGTGTGTAAAGAGTATATATAAAAATATGTTATACATTAAACCATAGTGACAAACAACATATTTAATTTGAAATGCTAACAATTCAAGCTATGTGTATAGGTCCTGGTTTTGTTTTTTTGTAAATATTTTAATGTTTTTGTATTTTTGCATTTAGCTTTGTATAAGGAAACGGGTAGCATAAAAGCTACCCAATGAGAACCTCATGAGGAGGAGGAGATACTGATGAAAATGGAGGCATGGGCCTCAATATTTCCAAGTGATGATCCTCATGTGCTAATGGGGTGGAAGAGAGAATACATGTCATATAAGTCCTAAGAGGAGAACAAATGGACTAGATCCATGAGAAGAAGTGTGTGTCATAGAATACCTATGGGAATGACTAGAAGAGAGAGAGCCACTATAAATAACATGAGCACTAGGTACTTATGAAGAAACTTAGGAGGGAAAGAGCCACTAGAGATAACATGTGAAGCAAAATACCTAGATGCATACCTAGAAAGGGAGAAAGATGCTAGAAATAATATGTGAAGCATAAGTCCTAGCTAGAGACTTAGAAGTAGGAATATGAACTATAGAATTATGACTAGGAAACCTAGGAAAAGGATCCTAAAAGGGAATACCTCGAATTGTGACTTGTTGTTGGTGAATAAACTTGCATCATTGTATGATAAATGGAACAAACTTAAAAGCACATAACCAAGGAATACCTAAACACATGTCAACTGAGATAAGAGTGGTGGCCACCTAGAAATGGGACTTATGTAGTAACAAAGTTGATAGTAAGTATAATAATATGTCCAAAGTTGAGATTAAACTCATGTGTAATTTTCTTCTTAGTATAGCCAAGAGATGAAGTAGCTTAAGAGTACATAGATTATGTTTTTATGTGGATCAACCAAAACACTATGTATATATACTTTATAAAGATGTGTGAATATTCAAAGTATTTTAGACAAGAGTATCAACCATATCAAAGTAATTAAAAGCAATAACTAGTGGAGAATGTGGCATAGAATGAAAATTTCAATCATTACATCCAATGGGTGATCATAAGAAGGAAGAGGTAGTACCACATGATGAGCATTATACAATTGTTAAGTAGAATTATCAGTTTTATGATTAGGAAGTGGATCATTTAATATTTTCAGCTTTGTATTATCATTAGTGAGCTTAGAGGATTTAGTGGGCTCATCCCATCCAATTTTAATTGTATCAATTATATCTTGTATAACATGATGAAGCTTAATGCATTGATTGTTGTAGTGACCAATATATATATATGATAGTCACAATAAACATTATTATTGAAAATATTACCTTGAGGCTTACTCATGTAAACTTCAAGTGGTGGGGGAGATACACATGATATTTCAATCAAGTAATTTGTAAGCATGATATGTGAAGCACAAGGTAAATGTGTATATTTCCTTTGTAGGTAGGTTGTCTAAAAGTATTAACAATGTCTTTGGTAATAGCCTTATTTTCATTATCATTTCCTTTAAATGTAGATTTTTTAGAAATTTGGCATTAGATGTAGTAGAAGTGCTAACATAACATACTTAATCTTATTCATATGTAGTAACTTGGATTCACATTCTTTTAGTGTATGAAATAGATGATCAAATGAGTGAAACTTATTGAATATAAATAATTCTTACAAAGAAGGAAGTAAGATTTGTGTAAAGAAATCTTGAGGTTTTCTATCACCCACAAGATTGGTCGTTTTAGTAGTCATGATATCGTAGTGTAAAACATAATCATTGATGTGGTCATTATATATTTGTGGTGTTTTAGATATTTGAGCATAAGAAAAAAAAATACCCAATATTGATAGAGAATCGTGCTAGAAAATAATTGGCAACATTTGTAAAATATCACACACGTAATGTGTGAGAGATCATATAACCATTGTAGATCAAAGTCCTTGAGACTTCTAGGGAAGATATTTGTAAGTAAGATATCATTAGATGTATAGTTAAAAAAATAAATGTGGAATAATCGAAGGTGTTATGTGGGGTCACCATTTCCATTATAAATAGGAAGCTTAGGAGAAATTAAACTAAGAAGAAAATGATAAGAAACCACTTTATGTGTAAGTGGGTTATGAAGTAATTGAGTAGAATCTATAGCATGAGAAGAAGTAAATGCACTTTTTGTAGTTATAATATTTGAGCTTGTAAAGTGTGAACAAGGGTTTCAAGATATTGCATGTTAGAAGAAGAAGTGTGTGAACCACTATGATTTCATGTAGGATAAGAATGTTTGCCATAAATAGAGGAAATACGTGCGATGCACGTAGGAATACATGCATTCATTCTAGCACAGAAGTAAAAACACTAGATCTAAGCATAGATGCACCATGAAAATGAACATAAGAATTATTAACAATACAAAGGAATCAGATCTAAACCATGAGAAAAATGAAGAGAACTAGGGTTTGAACCCATAAACATAGATATTCAAAAAATCCCTTTATATATTGATTAAAAAATGTTTATAGTAGCTTAGTTACATAAAAAGGTTCAATAATAGATCAGTTACATCATTCTACCATTAGCATCCTACCCTCCCCATGGCTTTGATCCAAAACCCTATATTACCCCCTATAACCATTACATATTCTTCACCACGCATACACCATTACATATGCACCCACACTCTCTACTCTCTCTTCCTAGATCCAAATGCCTCCTTAAATAGGATAGGAGCTCACCTAATCATCATTCCAAAAGAAATCCCACATGCCAAATGTCATCATATTTTGTTATACTTGAGTTTCTAAGCCATGCAGATGTCATCTAGCCATAACAACCTCCACTTTACACCCGTAACCATAATGATTCCCTAGAATATTATTTTCTTGAGCTTCAAGTCTCCATGTAACAACCTTGTCATCATTACGCCTACCCACAACTTCACATGTTTTGCATGTGATACCCTTCTTTAACCGAAATGTGGCTAAGTCCTTAAACCCTTAAACCCTTTCTGCTCCCACGCAAACCTATCTCTCTCGCGTGTTCACTTATGCACTTTTCTCCATAGTGCCTTTCATGCATGTGCTCATCCTCTACTTTAGGACTTAGTCATTTTCTTGGGCTCAACATCACCCCACACTAAATGTGTTTATCCATCCTTGGAAACAATGATCTCCAACAAAGAATAAATAATGGAGGGAAAGAATAACCTATATCGGCTTGTGCCAAAGAACAAAAATAATTTTTTACTATTATTGTATAAGGATTGGGAAGTATTTGTTCAAGGATGCTTCAATCTTATTCCAAGGCATCCACCTCATTCTGTGCTTGTTGAAATAAATCCCCTATCAATGTGTTGACTTCATCAAATGATAACTCTTCACCTTTAGCCTTCAGTGTATCAACAATACTTTCCATTTTCCTTGCTAAGGTCGCTCAACGCATCCATCCTTCGTGTAACCTGGGGATATAATTCCTTCACTTTATTTCTAATCGAGACCCTTAAAATTTTGATCACCTCATGACTTCTTCTCAACCTCTATTATGATCTTGTCCCATTCTCCACCCCTATTACCCTTGTTCTTTTTCCGAACTCCTTTAGGTCCACCTCATGGGTAGCAACCAATACACTTGCCACCTTGTCCTTGTCTCCATAGTTGTCATAGACAACTTTGGCCATATGTGTTGTGGTTTTTATAGAGGAAAGGAGCTCAAAGTACCAAGTTATGGTCTCTTCAATTTTCAACTTCTCATGTTCTCTTTTGTCACCAAAACTTCCTCCACCGAACTCCAACACAAGTGGTTGCCTCTCCATTGTGATCATGTGTCAAGTCCTCTAAGAAGTGGAAAGATGACTCATACTTTCTATTCAGAGGGGCCAATCTGGGTGCACTTTAAAATAATGGAGTCTGAGATAGTCTCCACCTTCTTGTAGGCTTCACGCACCTTCCCCTTTTCTTCTCTCAACTCATCCCTTAACTACGCAATTATAGAACTCCTTCCCTTTTATCTCTTGTCTCTCTCTATGATTTCCTTATTCTTTTCATCCAATTATTTTTCTAAGGCTCTAATTCTGTTTATTCCTCCCGAATAACCTTGCTTCTACTTCCACCGACACCTTGTTTAGTGTGTTACACAGCCTGCTCATCAGTTAGCTATTGGAATCCACAATAGGATTTATCTCATTGGGGTTCTATGTGGTTACCAATGCTCTACATTAACTTCAAACTTTGGTTCATCAACATGGGACTCAAAAGTCCATGACAACATCTTCTTTGTGCATGTGTATGCACTATCTTTCTCAAATGATGACCTAGTAAAAAAATTTGGTCTATAGGCACCATGCTTTGGAAAACACACATGTGTAGGACCTTGTTTAGATCATTACATAAGTCATTATGGGTCCTTGTGTTTCTATCACACCCTTACCACCTATGTGTGCTCCTTTGGGAAGTTGACTGCTAAACTGGGATCTCTACCCATGCTCCCATACTCTTTCTCCACTTCTTCCATGTTTTGCACTCCACCTCATGCTCTACCAAATCCTTGATGATACCTACTACTTCCTTTCCACTGTGTCATCCAACTATTCATCAGACAGGTGGGGTCCTATGCACATTTATCCCACTTCCTCTTCACTTCCTTCTTTCTCTCAAGCACCCTCTAAAAACTCATCCGCTCTTCATCAAATCCACATACATCAAACACCGAGGGGATTCTCACCTTCTTCATGCTCCTCATTCTCCTCCTCTAGACTCATCACCCTTCATGCTCTTTGTCTCCTCAGAGTCTGAACTGTGCCATATTTTTTTTCTTCTTCTTCACTTACAAGTGACTCCTCTATCATGGGACATTTCTTCTTCAAGGGACTTCTCCTTCATGGGGATTTCTTCCTTCAGTGTAAGTACTTGCCCATGCTTCGACTCTTGTACCCCTATGGTTTGAACTACCCACACACTCGATGCCCTACTTTTTGTAGTTCCTCTCTCTCTCTCTCTTTGGCACCCCTTTCTTCTTTCTATGGGGGGGTCCTCAGGATGGAGACATCATCCTCAATGTATGTATGCCCTTCTCAAACTTGGGCCTTAGGTGTATGTACACCCTTATCACCGTTTTTCCTACAAGTGGTAATGTTACGGGCCTTAGCATATGTATGTCATGAGAGACATACTTCTCCACATATGTGTGCTTCTTAGGATACACTAATGTTTACGTAGCATGTGGTGATCTGATCTACCTCACTTAGATCAAATCTAAGTTTCTTGGCCTCCTTGAACCTGTTAACTATACTTTGAAAATATATGATGTGAAGGCAAAAGGTAGTTTACACCATGGGATTTTTTGGTGCCATCAGTTAACGTGAACCTACCAATGTAGAAGTTTTGGTACACTACAAACTCAACCTCATCCTTTACCAAGGCTGGAAGTTTCTCTAGAATCCTCCATTCTTCCCCAAATGCATCACGTGCATCCACTTATACCACTTATCCAAGTGTGCCTTGTATGTAGTTGTTATTGTTTCACAAGTATATGCTTCAAATCTCTTAGTGGGAGGGGTTCTCATCAGGGTACTCCCAAATGTTGTTATTTATCCCATCAAGCACTCCAATCTTAGAAAACACAATGGTAAGGAGAATATTACCATACATAATTTTATCTCCATCATCACATGTGGCATCTATGATATCCTCCATAATGAAGGCCGAGAGGTTGTAGATTGTCCCTTCTAAAATCTTTGCAAATGTTCAACCATCTCTTGTTCACTTGCATCCATCGTTCTTGCCCATTTAACTTGGTGAGAAAGTGACCATCTTCATGACTGGGTTGGTCATAATTTGGCAATATCAAAATAGTACTCACCCTTCTTGTATTCATATTCCTTGGTTGTTTCTCCATGATAGCCTCCTTGTCATCCAAGTCATCATCCAATGACTCACCTATGCAGATAAGTCTAGTGTATCTGGAGATCAACTGTGGGGTTATGCACATTCTCCTCCCTATGAAGTAGAAGTGATCTTCATGCACACGTGACATGAGCCATTGGTATAATCTCTCAGGTTTTCTAAAAAATGGCAACTCAAAAAGTTGCAAAAGCCCAACCTTCTCCAGTTTTGTCTTCATCAGAGTCATCATACACTAGTTTTTCATCATGTGTTCTCTCTCCTATAGGGTGAATGAGCTCCAATGCCATCTCCTTCTCAGTGGTATTTTCCTATGGTTATAATCACTTATAACCATCTTTGCACACATGAGAGACCCATTCCATCCCCATTAAAATGCCATCTGGGTATTGCATCTCCGCATACCACTCTTCATTAAAACTTGTCAATGTGATTTGGATTTCCTTGCCCTTTCCCTTTCCCTTCTTCTTTGGTGAAACATTTGATCCTTTCCTTGGTGCCATTTTTCTCATCAAGCCCTTGTAATTTCTTCCTTGTGTCTTTCTTTAACACTATGCTCAATCCCTTGGCTCCACTCTGTGAAATTTCTTCAAAACCCATGCCCTAGCTTGTAAACCCTAACCTGGAAAACTCTCCTTCCACAAGATAGTGTAAACACTCATGGGAATCCACCAAACAATATCCTCCTCCACACATGCCCCATGTACTCATTCCACTCTGGTTCACAAATATCTTCAAATTTCTCCACTTTCACACGCAACTCTTTCAAATTTCTCACAAGGATGCCCTAGTTTCGTAAGAGCTCTTCAACAAACAAAATGCAAGGTAAAAAGAATAACTTACCCCGACCTTCTATTTATATATTTTTTATTTTTCCCGCATTAACTCCCATGCCACCTACCACCATACAATCACATTAAATTCATATTTTTCCAATGCTATCCTCCCATGCATTTTGTCTAGCACTTTTCCTTCACGTGTAAACTCATGCAAAACTCCCACAACCTTCTAGTGCACAAAAATGCATGACCACAAAACCTTATGTGCTCTCATAGTGCCTGAAGTCAATCAATCTTCTACATCTTAAGCCTAGTTCTTTTCACCACCTACCTCATGTTGCTCTTGTGCTTTTATCCCTATATGTGGTTTTTATAAATATTTTGACACCAATCTCCACCCATAATCACTTTTTCTATGCACGCTTGCTCCTCGAACCCACGTGCTTTTGATTTTCTCATTGGGCCACCAATCAACATCACTCCCAACACTTGCTTCTTACACACTATTCACTAAAACTCTTCTTTACACTCTCCACCCCACACTAAATAGATGTGTGGTCCTCTACGCATAAAACCCTTTTAGATAGTAATTGGCTACCAGTGCGCAAGCACCCCACAAAAATGAAACTAAAAGACAAAGCATAACAATGATGAAAGGAAACACATATAAAGGAAAATGCATTAAGGGAAATCCTAAGCTAAATGGAAATATTGCCTTATTTACAAACACACAGAAGACTTATTTATAGTAGGGCTTCAACCTACTCCCATTAAAATAACCAGAGAAACATTGTTCCATCTAGCACTTGTAACTGGAAAGCACCGAATCAAGTATATAAGATATAACATATGGTCCCAACCAATGCACTTTGAGTTTCCCAAGATGGTGCAGAAAACTTTGAATCATATAGAAGAACCATCTGCCCAACCTCAAACTTCTTGTTTTTAAATATGATGATCATGTCATGCCTTCTTCTATGCTTTCTTTCATCTTCTGGCTCTGGCTCCATCTAGCAATGGCTGCCTCTCATCCAACTCATAAGTTTATCAATGTGCTCTTCTAATGCTTTTTCATCAGCCAATCCTCCTGCATGTGCACATAATACAAAGGATGGTAACATGAATTCCATAGGAAGAACTACCTCTCATGCCAAAATACCAATTGAAAAGGAGTGGCTTTGTTCAATATTTTATAAGTCATGTGATATGCCCATACATCACAGAGAGACTTTATCATCCTAGTCCCTTCTTCCGAACATCACAAATCTTAGTCAATGTGGCTTAAAATCTTGTTAAAGGCCTCAGTAGTTCCATTATCCTGAGGGTGATAGGGTGTAGTTTTGTGATGGGCCACCATAAACTCTGCCAATAAGATTCTAATGTTTCATTCAAAAATGAGTACCCCTATCACTTGTTAAACTCAATGGGCATCCATACTGCTGATTATATTCTCCCATAAGAACCTAGCTTTGTTGTAGCCACCATGTAATCCTTCGTAGGCACCACTTCACCACCTTGTAAGATAGTATATGTACAAGTGATAATATAGCATGAACATGTCCTATGCATGCGGATGGGGAAATAGGGTCCCACAAAGTCAATTACCCATTTTTCAAATGGTTCTACACTAGTAATAGGTCTTAATGGAATTTCATCTCTCTTCCTGGCTTACCAAGGCACTGGAAATGGTCACATGCCTTGCAATACTCTATACAATCCTTATAAATTATCTCCCACCAAAGACCTACCAATAGGATCTTACACATGTGGTCACATTCCCTGCATAGTGACCTCCTGCAATGCCACCATGAGCTTCTTCCATGATTGCATATATTTCATGTTCCAACACACACCAACACAAAACCTCATCTCAACCTAGCTTTGTATAGGTCTCCACTAATCAACATATAGGGGCATGCATATATACCAACTTTTTTTCTCCAAGGCCTTCATTCCTTTAAGTGCCACACCCATTCGTAAGAAAACAACAATATCCTCCAAAATAGAGGGCATGGCACTGTAATCTGAACAATTATGCATGGCATTGTGTCCTCAATGCTTTGTGCATCCTCACCTGAGTTAATCCTTGATAGATGGTTAGTCCCAAATTATTTTTCCTAGTTTTACAATGACTGAAAAGTCAAACTCTAAAATAACAAGATCCACCAAGCATATGCGCCCTTGCAAAAATAGGCTTGTTCACCAAGTACTTGAGTGCCATATGATCCATGTAAAAGATAAATGGAGTAGCCAATAAGTATTTCCTAAACTTGTGTAGTGCATAAATCATAGATAATGCTTCACACTCATCGTTGTGTAATTCTCTCAACTAGAGTTAATTTTCTACTTGCAAAACACAAAGGGTGATCAACAATCCCTCTCCAGGTTGTGCCAACACTACTCCTATTTCCATACTATGATGCATCCACATGCACATGAAAGGGCTTATCCCAAGAGGGAAAGCACAAAATGGGTGTAGTAGTAAGTTTCTCCTTCAATGTGTCAAAAGCCACTTGTTGCGCCTCACCCCAATGAAATTTACTTTTATGTTTCAACAACTCTTCCAATGGCATGGAAAATCTTGGCATAGCCTTTGATAAATTTTCTGTAATAACCTGTATGCCCTAAGAATCCACATGCACCACACTTTGACTGGTAGGCTCCTCCAACCCTAAAATAACAACAACTTTGGCAGGTCTACCAATAAGCCTTCCTTGCATATAATGTGACCTAGTAATGTGCCAAATGGAGTAGCAAAGACACATTTCTTAATGTTTAGAGAGATACTTAACTTCCTGCACCTCTCAAACATCAATCTCAAATTTTCACAATGATCCCTTACTAATCCATACACCATCCAATCATCCAGGTAAACTTGCAGAAATTTATGGATGAAGTCTTGAAAAAGGCCTACACCATGATGCGTGAAAAATACAACAAGCACATTCTTAAGCCCAAAGGGCATAACCATATAAGAAAAAATTCCCCATTCAAGTGGTGAAAGTAGTCTTCTCTCTTCCTTCACAATTCTTACCTGATGATAACCTAGAGAATCCATCTATGAAAGAATAGATTTCTCACCTGCGACACCTTCCAAAATCTCCTCAAGTAAATGGGGTTGGAAAAGGATCTATCACACATGAAGCATTTAAATCTCTATAATCAACACAAATCCTTATCCTCCCATCCTTCTTGATACTAATCACCATTGGGCTCACCCATTTAGATTCCTCAATTTGCCTCAATGATTCCAGATTCTATCATCTTATCAATTTCCTCCTTAACCTTTATGCACAAATTTGGGTTCATCCTATATGGCCTCTCTTCCGATGGGGTGTGCACCTTATTTTAACTTAATCCACATTTCCCCTAATGAGTGATGAACTCCCTTCAATTCATGGTACCCATGTGGAACAAGTCTTGGAAGTCACGCAACAACTCAACTATTTTTGAAACCTCTGGTCCATCCAAGTAATCTCCAATGACAACTTCTTTTGGCTCTTCTTCTTGTACCAATGTTAACTTTTTTTTTTCAAGGGCTCATGGTAGTGCACACTTTCTCATCTACTTTTTCCAATACTTCATGTGTACCTTCTATATGGTTAACATCCAAATTTTCTACCTCCTCATCATCTATATCAAGTATACTAACTTCCTTTTTCTTTTCTCCAAGAAGGCGCTCAAATGTATCTTCTTCATCTCTTCTTCTTCTTCTTCTTCTATGAAGCACCCCCAACTCAGGTTCCCCTAACAAATCTAGGATTGGTCCTCAACCATGACACTATCTCCCAAGGTAAGGTGCTTGACTACCTGTAACACCTCATTCACCGATGGCTTAGGAGATTGATACTCAAAATTTTGAATAATATCCATCATTAACTCTTTCCAATTACCCCATCTAGACGCAACTTTGAATGATATACCATGCACATGCACAACCCTGCAAGGTGGAATAGAACTTATGCACCCATAGTGAAGGAGGTAAGGCTTTAGGCCTACCATCCAAGCTTTCTCTCACATTCTGGATGTGGAATGAGGAAGACTCCTTCCCATGATAGTCGTGTATTGTAGAAGGTGCATTTCTCTAGAGAAACCTAATAGAGAACGTGATTCTCACTTCACGCCACTCTAGAAGATTGTCTCGATGGGTCACCCACCAACACGTTGTTGTTCCACGTGCAAGGTATAAGTAAGCATATTCCTCCTTTCTATTTGACATGTCCATTGGACTTCCATCACACATAGAAAGACATCAGGGTTACCCTCTCTAGTGTAATTGGGTAATTTACCTTCCTCCCAGTGCACCTAACCGAGTGTGCACCCTAGAAATGTGAGTCATAATTCCCTTCAATTGTCTTCCAACAACTCATAGGTCCCATGCACCCAATTTTCACATGCAATGCTAGTTGTATCACTCATGGATTGAGCATCTTCCCATTGAATGACTCTTCTCTGATGGATGGATAACCTTGGGGTCTCTAATGGTGTGCACATAGATTCTATCCAGTCCTCTTCTCCCTAAAGGTTCTACATAGGGCACATACTTCCCATCCATTAGTGGAATAATGACGCACTCTCTTTGTTCTCAAAACTTATGTACCCTTTGTTAAAGTGCAAGTCAACATTATTCTTATAACACCAGGGTGTCCAAGTAAGGCTTGGAAAGTTATCTACCTCAAGCAAGTGCTAAGACTTCAAAATCTCCAAGTAAAATTTTCCCCTTGATGGTTATGGATGCATCCTTCAACACCCCGATGGGCATAGCCTTTTTCCTATTCACCATATACAACACATTTGAAGATGGTTGTAATGGGGCCTCCCCATCTGATTCCATGCATCTAAAGTGAGAACATTGACCTTTGCACCCATGTCAATCAAGAATGTTTCTCAAGATCCATCCATCCATAACTGCATTCAATGTGATTTCTTTGTCATAATCAATACTGTGAGGGGGTAGATTAGCATGCAAGACCTACCTCTCACGCTCACCTCCAGTGTGTGGTACTTTTTTCTCTTAGCCATTCTCCTAACAGAGGGATAATATTCTCCTAGTGCAACATCCTACACACTTCTCTAACCTCATCCATGTCCTTTTGAGGGACCTCAACATTCTTTTCTATTCCAACTTCCGTGATTTCTCTTTCAAACATTGAATCTCCCCTTGCAGGTTTCTAATCACCTCCATGGTCTCTTGGTAAACCTCTTTTTGATGAGTTGGATCAAGATATTTTCCATGTAATACCTCTTCTCTTGTAATGAGGGGCCTTTTCTTTGGTTCTTCCAGCTGCGTGCGTGGCTTCCACCACGTAGTTACTAAGATAGGTTCTAACTCAAGGTTAGGTTATGTGCTACCCTAGGCATCCACTATGGATCAACTCACTTCACACTCACCATCCCATGCCCTTTTCCTTCCTCTAGTTCTAGCTCATGTGCTCATACAACTCAAGGAACTCCTCATACTTATGCTTTTTCCTACACCATGAGCACTGTAGAAAATTTGGACATTTGTGCTTGTAGTGTTCAGTAGATCCACAATTGTAACAAGTTCCATGGGGAAATTCACTCCTACCTCCTTGACCACCATGACCTCTGAATCCTCCATGAAAACCTCTTCCTCAACCACCTCCTCCATCTCACTTGCCCTTCATACTGATGACCTTCATTCTTAGAACTACTTCCAATGCTAGTCTGGCACACACCAATATCAATGGCATCATGGATTTGGTCTATCAATTGGTAGTCCTTTGTATCATGAGTCGTAGATGAGAAAATATTACAATAAGAAGACACATTCTTATGGGATCGTGCACATGTTACAATAATGGGCATCTACTTAGATCATGATCTCCATGATAGATTTCACAATCCAATGACACACATGCACCAAATTTCATGGGAAACTATCCTTTGTGTGTCCTTCTACCTCACAATCCATGCACCATAGTCCACTATGAGTCTCATGAGCTGAGTTTCATAGACAATTTTTTCAAGTTGCTTTTCCATGGCAAGTGATTTGTGCTTCTAAAAATGGGCTTACCCCAGTATCAATGCTTTCAATGGCCTCAACACATGCAAAGTAGCCTCCAAGGCCTCGTGTGGATCCATGAAAGTCTTATGGGAAATCACTCATCTAAAAGGTGTTATCAATCCTCCAATGAACCATTGAGCATGTTGTGAGGGATGGATATCATAAGACAACTTTGACAAAAGAGTCTTAAAAAGCATCATCATACTCCCGCACACTCTTTCTACCATACCTTGTTGAATTTCCTTCAAGCACGTTGATGCTCTTTTGCTCAAACTTAAGAATATGAAATTCACAAAAAGGCATCACACAACAAGTATAATCCACCACCATTTGATGTGGGTCATACTTTCGTACCAACTATGTGTGCCCCTCCCTTGCAACGTAGTTGCAAAATGACTTTCCTTCCACTCTCGGGGAAGTGATACCCTTAGCGTGCCATATCAAATTCACATTTGTGTACATGCTCTGCAACATCCTCAACACCCTTGTAATAGGAAAATGAAGAGACATCTCATAAAAACACACTATTGAGGTGGTGGTTGAGGTCCTTGTCCACCAGATCTAAGACCTTGATTCCCTCTTGTGTTTCCTCCACCACCAGATCCACTAGATCCACTAGCTCCTATTCCTCTATCGGATCCACCAAGATCCTCCTCCCATCATAGGTAAGGGGCCTGACATGCATTGCACTCTATCACGTACCCACCATCATGCTAAACTATGTGCCAACAAGTTTATGATGTTGAACCACTTCTAGATGTGATACCCAAACTTTGTGTACCCACACCTTGCCCAAATGATGTGCCAGATAGGATGCCTCCAAAACATAGAAATGTTTGTGCTGCCATAGATGAACTAAATGAAAAATTATATCTACAGGTGTTGCTCGACTACCAATACCAATACCAACACCAATTGGTTAACAACACTTATCTCAAGAATTGGAAAACTAAGTGCCAAGGGTTTGGTCACCAGGTGGGCTAAGATGCGCACCTATGGCTCTCCTCCTTTCTCCATATGATGAGCTCTCACTAGAAGCCGAGGGGGTTTCTCTCCCTGCTTTGCCAAGATGGGGTAACACAGACTTCTCAGTTCCATGTTCTCCTTGTGAACCTCAAATCCTTCCCACAATGTCTACCTCCATAATTCCATCACTCCTATAACTTCAACATTGTCTCACCAACTCCCTTTCTTGTGCTTCATTATACTTGAGCCCTCTCTCTCTCTCTCCATTTCACTACAAGGTCCGCCATCTCTTACCACACTAGCTTCTTCCATGCCCCACACCTAGTGGGAAGTTAGCCACCATAGGAAATGCCTCCATACTTAGAGTGATGATCAAGATCTTAATGGCTAATGGTATAACACACAAGAATGATCCTCTTGGCTCCCTCAAGAACTCAAACTCAACAATCTCCAAGGAAAGAATACGTAGAAACCATGTATTCCAATGTATAACTAGTTAACACTCCACTCCACCACTGATCAACAACATGAGTCTAGGTCAAATCAACATCATGCAACCTCTGATACTCTTCTTGGGTCCAAAACATGAGGTCTATAATACCAACTCTTCCTTGATGCATATGTTGACAACCATTCATACAACTCTACTGGGAAACAACAAAAGAATGTCTCATAGAGCTCATGATATAGTGTCTCCTCTACCCATTTACATGCATCAAACTCAGATCTAGTATTGAATCTCTAAGTAAACTCATCCTCCATGATTTTAAGCCAAGTCTCGATGTTGTCCAAGGTCAAGCATTTTTGTCATCACACACCATTCTCACAACAACTTCAAAAGAGGTCCCGACAATGGAACCAAAATGTAGTCTCATTTCCTACTCCCTTTAAACCCCAAGACATGTGGCCTATCACAACATTATTTGGGTGCTCACCGAGGTGTGTAAAGTTTGAGCCCCCTCTTTTATGTGAGCCTTGTAAGAATGTTCACCATTAATGGGAGGAATGGTTGCAAAAATAGAGAATACATGCATTCATTCTAAAAAGAAGTAAAAACACTAGATCTAAGCATAGATGCATCATAATGCAAAAGTAAACACTACAACATCACAAAGAGATCAGATCTGAACCATGAGAAAAATGAAAGTACTAGGGTTTGAACCCATAAACATAGATATTCAGAACAACCCTTTATATATTGATTAACAAATGTTTACAGTAGCCATATTACATCAAAAAGGTTCAACAACATATCAGTTACATCATTCTACCATTAGCATCCTACCCTCCCCATGGCTCTGATCCAAAACCCTATATTACCCCTTAGAACCATTACATATTCTTCACCATGCATACACCATTACATATGCACACACACTCTCTACTCTCTACACACACACTTTTCCTAGATCCAAATGCCTCCTTAAATAGGATAGAGCTCACCTAATCATCATTCCAAAAGCAAGCCCACATGCCAAATGTCATCATATTATGTTATACTCAAGTTTCCAAGCCATGCAAGATGCCATCTAGCCATAACAACCTCCACTTTACATCCCGTAACCATAATGATTCCTGGAATATTCTTTTCTTGAGCTTCAAGTCTCCATGTAACAACCTTTTCATCATTACGCCTACCTAGGAGCTGGGCATCACATTGTTTTGGGATGTGAGGTGTCCCTTCTTTAACCGAAATGTGGCTAAGTCCTTAAACCCGTGTTAGCGTAAGGGTTTCTGTTTGGACACAAAGTATGAGAATGGAATTGAATAGTGGGGTTGTATCTCATACTAGGATCAAAAGGAGAGGCCTTATTCTTAAGGCAGAGATGATAAAAAATCTTTTGATTAATCATGGTTGTATAAAATAGAAAGATAGCCCCAAGAGCGAAGTAGATGAGCATGAACGATAGAACCCTAGGGAAATTAGGGTTTTAGAAAAGTATTTGATTCAAACATCGGGTTCACCAAATGTTTACACCCTTTTGGCTTAATAATGTTATGTTATCAAAATGTAAAATAATAATAAGGATGTAATGTTCATTGCGGGGAGTATTTTGATTAATTAACTTCTAACATTAATTACGCAATATCAAAGCAACACATTAATACTTGCAACTAGTGATAAAGATATGCTATAAAATTAAAAACATAAAAGGAAAGATGCAATTAGCTATACATGGTGAAATAAGAGAGATATAGGTGCACTAACTGGACATACACCTTTACTTGCTCAATGCCTTTTATACTCAAATTTTATCATCTTGGACACCAGCGCCCAACCAGGATGGACAGCCATCATTAGGCACCCTCATCCCCTCTGGGCGCCCCAACCCTTTGTACTTTACTCACACTTTTTGGGTCCTTTCTAGCCATTTGAGCATCTTATCTTTTTGGTAGTTGGCCTTTTTGGGGTTAATTATGAAATTCAAGCAAGGGAATCATATAAATATAAAGTTATGTGATCATAATAAAGGACCAAACACTAAGCATTAGCTATCACCACCTAAGGTTGCATCCATCAAGCATCTAAGAGCTTCATTGCATCCATCTAACACCATCACAAGGGACACAAGGGTTGGTTATTTGCATACACTTCATAGGAGGGAAGTTCATTCTATTCCATGCACACATCTATTACATTTCTTTACATCTAGCTTATTTTGCTCGCTATCAAGTGTGACACACAAGAGCCACCTAGGCATGATTACACACACACACACACATAGAACTACATTGGGTTGAGATGTAGTGCAATGCTCAGTCATAAGTTCACCATTGTGATAGTTGAGGACAATCTGACCCCTCATTTTGCATCTTTCTTTTTTAGGATTTGATGTCTATTTGAGGGTTTTGTAGGTTCATATTTCATTTGTAGGTTTCCAGTGACCTCGGTGATCTTGGTGTAACCTCGAGTGACTTGGTGTGACCAAAGACTAAAGGAGAACACCTTGTGACACCTTAGAGGAGGTTTTCTGATTTTTTCCACAGACCCAGTGCCCCAAAAAGGCCTAGGGCACCCACGGGTGCCCCTGTCCCTCTCTCCAGTGCCCCAGTCCAACCTATCTTTCTAGATCTACATTTTTTTGGGTCTTTGTGTGATGCTACTCCGATTCCATTGTTCACTGGTTTCATCACTTGGTACATTTAGAATTTATTGTGAATCAACTAAGTACCTTTTTCTCCTCTCTTTGCAATTAGGGTTTCATAATTTATTGCTTAGTTTGCTTTGGTTATTTTTTGTACTTAATTGCATATTTATTTTACTGCTACAATAACATCAGATTAGGCTCTTATTTTTCACATTTTAGCTTAATCATTTTGGTGAACCCAAACTCGATCTAAACACTCTTAGGATCCTCATACCTCCATTGTTCTTATCTTTCTAGGATCTCTTCATCATGAGTATCTCTATTAATGATTTCTTGCTTATCAATCCTCAATTAAGAGATAGAATCAAAAAACTCTCTTCTACCACTCACATTCCTACTAATATGCATCTAGATTCAATATATCAAACATTTGTTGAGGCATTTTCCCAACATATTGCTTTCCCATCTAATCCTCATGTTGATCTTTCTATTTTTGACAATGATCCACCCTTGCATATCATGATTCACATTTACAATATGGGTATCAAGCGTACTTTAATCGATAATGGATTTGAACTCAATCTATGTCCTATGTCATTCCTTGAAAAGATTGGTCTTTCTACTACTAATGTTAGTCCATCATGTCTTTCCCTTTGGGCATATGATGGTTTTGTTCATCCATGTGTAGGTCACATTACTCTACCTATCACTATAGGGCCCAAAACCCTTAACACAATTTTCTTTTTCATTGACTTTCTAGTTTTCATATAATTGTTTACTTGGTAGGCCATGGCTTCATGCCATGCAAAATTTCCTTCTACAATACATCATTGTGTCAAATTCCTACATGAGGGCATAGAATATACAGTTCTAGTGATCGTGACCCATTCAAATATTGTGATCATGATCCCAATACTACAATTCCTACTCCACGACTGATACTACTAATGAACCACAACCCATGGATACTCTGGATCATTTACCACCACTTGAAGGTGTTATTTTCATGTTAGATGTAGTCTCATCTACAACACCACCTCCTCTCTACTACTACTTGCTATGGTACTTTATCGAGGGCCCTCCACACATCATGATGTCATTCCACCTACTTCACTATCGCATGTGCATCCACCATTAGCACATGTCCTCCCTTTACATGTACACTTTTTCATGAATGATTCTTATTGGGAGCATATTCCATTTGATCCTACTTGTGATGACACTATATGCACACATGATGGGTTGGCTTGATTAGGATTTACGGTTGATGATATTTTTCCTCCACCTCATGATCATCATCTTTATCATGGTTTCATCACATCATTGCTGCTTATGGTCTTCAGTCTTTTATCTCACATTTTTTCTTGCATGCTCCTCACACTTCTCCCTCTTACACTTGGAAATCTTGGCTTGATTATATTGGGGGCACATTAGATCCTGATCATATTGATATTTCATTTCCTATGCCTTTTGGCCACATTTTCATTTGTAATGATTCATTTCTTGGCTATTCACAAAATCTACACTGTTGGTATGCACATGGTTGTCCATTACCCCTTTTTTGATGATGATATATGCATATGGGCATGTATAATTTATGGCTCAATGGCTCCTTACTTGATCAACCCGACACTATCGCTTATCAAGTCTCAGATGCTTCACATTTTTGGTTTTGATCATGACAATGATGACCTCTTAGATGACATTACTTGATCATTTTTCATCATCACACACTTGGGGGGGCATCACACTATTTCTTATTCCCCCAAACACCAACATGTCTTATCTTATCTTCACTTCATCTCTACTTTCACATATCACATACACATCTTACACACATACACATGCTCATCATTATTTCCTCATGATGACACACTCATGTTCTTATGGTTCTTACATGATTGTTGAGGGATCTCTATATAAGAACCCATGTTTCATTTCATCTTATACACATTACATCACATTCATCATACATATCTATCTATTACATCATACACATTATACATACATACATACATACATATTATTATATATCACATATATCATCACATATCATATACATATTTCATCAACTATCACATCAATATACACACATTCATATTATTATTCATCATCTTCACATCTCACTATCACATCTCATCATATACTATCACATTCAAACATCATTCATCGAATAACACACTCATCATCACACACTTGGGGGCATCACACTTACTCCCCCACACTTTTACATTTCAACTTTCATACTATCACATATTACATACACATCACATCTACATTTTACACATACATACACACACATACACACTCATACATTGCATCATCATCATTTCGATGACACTCTCATTTTTGTTATGGTTCACACATTGAGGGCATACATACACACACAAACCACACACACTACACACATACACACACACATTCTCACACACGACCATATCATACATACACACATTTTACACATTAGACACATTCACCACACATCACACATACATTACTTAGTACATCACATTACACATTACACACACACACACACATACACTACATCACACACACATCATCTCATCATACACTTAACATCACTTTCATCTCACATTTTTCATACTACTTCACTATACACATTCACACTACATATCTCATACATCTATCTACTACATGATCATCATTACCCTATGATGCACTCTAGTTTCATGGTCCATACTCAACTTTGAGGGTATACATCTCAAATGGACCTCATCACACTCACACATTCAATCACTCACTCACTCATTCACTCACTCACACTTACACTTTACTACGATTTGCACTTTGATGATCACATATTTTTAGTACACACAATTCAAACCATTTCCGATGATGCACTCTCATTTATGGTTCATTCTTGACTGTTGAGGGGCATAAATAAATGAACCTCATTACATACATACACATCCACTCGGGGGCATGTTGCTCCTATCATTCATTGCATTCCATTTCATTCATCATCATCCACAACATACTACATATCTTGCATTTACATTTACTTCTTACTTACTTTTTACTTGTTACACTTCACTATTATTACACATGCTAGATATATATCTTGTATGTCATTATCTTTATCATACACACATGCACATGTGCATTCACTTTCCTTTCTAGTTGTGATCATAGATTATATAGATCTATTACACACAACATGGATGCTTTGGTGCAATACCTATTACTAGTCCCACAAGAGGCTCTTGGGGCATCCACTTTCATACACTATAGGTGTTATTGTTTCATTTTTTTCATAGCACATTACTTTATCATATTATACATGCTTTGACATTTTTTTTTATCTTTCTAACATGCTAATGGGTGCTTCATGTGCAACATTTTTTTATGCAAGACTATTTTTTCCATGGTTATTTGTTACATTGTTTTCATTTTTTCTCTTTGTATGCTCTTGTTTGTGGGATTTTCCCTTTGTCTTGTGTGCACACTTGTTTGCTTATGGCCATTATGGCCTTGATTGTCTTGTGACATCGTGAGTGATGTCCCATGTTTACAACCCACTTTTCATGGTCTACATTGTCTTCTTGTGTGTTTACATTTTCTTCTTAGCTTACACATTGTCTTCTTAGCTTACATTTCATCTTATACATGCATGTTTGTCTTTTCTTGTACTAACACTTGTCTCCTAGCCACTTTTTTTGTGTGTGCCTTGGTTTCTACCAAGCACATTCCCTTCCCCCTATGTAGGCACAGTTTCAACAGTGGTCGGTCCTCTTTTGGGCGCATACTCCTTCAAGCGATGTCGCATGCACCCCAAATGAGGGGGGCATCATATGGGTGAATCAGTCACCCCATACAACATATACACACAGTACATACATGGTATACAACACAATTTTTAGTTTTGGATAGGGCTCAGAATCAAGACTTGGGTCCTTAGCACAATGATGTCCTTCTGGATGCTGTAATAAGTAACCAAGGGAAATTACACAATGATTTTAGTAGTTCAACATAGTTTTCAAAGAACTCCACACAAGGATTTTGACACAAGACATTTCTTTAGCACTTAGTAAATTTACATTTGAGGAAATTACACACCATCTGCAGTGGTGTTTTCATTTCGGGAGTAGTTAAAGGTTAGAGGATGACACCAGACTTTCCTCTCTACACTACTTTTTCATGGCATAGGATCACCCAAAAAACCAACATTTTAGAGTGCTCTACAAACTTTGGGAAGCGGTTAAAGGTTGGAGGATGACACTAGACTTTCCTCCCTATACTTTTTCATCGTGGCATGAGATCACCCAAAAAAACTTGCCCTTCATCGACATCTTTAGGATCCTTTCTACACTCTTTTCTCATCATGGATCAGGTGCACATGTTCCTTTTTCACATTTTCACATTTTTACATACTTTTACATACTTTTTACACATATACATGTGTATTTGACTACTTGTTTGTTCTTCTCTTTTGTAGGTCCATCCATATGGGAAGTGATAGTCAACATCATCAACATCACATCACAACAACAACAACAACATCGACATCAACAACAGGTACATCGTGACATCTACACATGTGTTTCCACCCTAGGTTCATTTTTTCATCATCACTTTTTTGCACTTTCTCCTCCTTAGCATCCACTTCACATTTTTATCACTCCACACTTTTCTAGTCCCTCGACATGCTTTCATCATCGATCTACATGGTTATCAAGTACGCATCTCTATCTACTTTATGTTACCAAGATTTCGCTCACCAACATAAAGTGGGGGCAAATGTAGACACAAAATCACACACTTTGGGTAATTATCTAGTCTGATTACATACTACTATTCATATGATTCCTAAGTAAGAAAAAGTACTAATTAACCCATGTCTTTGGCCACCTTTCTTTGTTTTTGTTTCTCCTTTTAGTCTTACACCTTTACTTTTCTCAATCTGCCTTTTTATACTTCAGACTTTTATCATCTTGGACACAACGCCCAGCCAGGATGCCGTCAGGTGCCCTCATCCCCTCTGGGTGCCCCTAACCCCTTTGTACTTTACTCACACTTTTTGGGTCCTTTCTAGCCATTTGAGCATCTTATCTTTTTGGTAGTTGGCCTTTTTGGGGTTAATTATGAAATTCAAGCAAAGGAATCATATAAATATAAAGTTATGTGATCATAATAAAGGACCAAACACTAAGCATTAGCTATCACCACCTAAGGTTGCATCCATCAAGCATCTAAGAGCTTCATTGCATCCATCTAGCACCATCACAAGGGACACAAGGGTTGGTTATTCTACATACACTTCATAGGAGGGAAGTTCATTCTATTCCATGCACACATCTATTACATTTCTTTACATCTAGCTTATTTTCTCACTATCAAGTGTGACTCTGCACAAGAGCCACCTAGGGCATGATTCCACACACACACACACATAGAACTACATTGGGTCTGAGATGTAGTGTAGCTGCTTAGTTGTAAGTTCACCATTGTGATAGTTGAGGACATTCCAACCCCTCATTTTACATCTTTCTTTTTTAGGATTTGATGTCTATTTGAGGGTTTTGCAGGTTCATATTTCATGCAGGTTTCACAACCTCGGTGATCTTGGTGTGACCTCAGAGTGACCAAAGGTGAAAAAGGTGAACACCTTGCGACACCTAAGGAGAGGTTTTCTAAGATTTTTTGTAGACCCAAGTGCCTAGAAACAGGCCTAGGGCACCCATGGTGCCCCTTGTCCCTCTCCAAGCACCCCAATCTAGCCTATTTCTCTAGATCTACATTTTTCTAGGTCTCTATGTGACGCTCTGCCATTCTATTCATCTGGTCAACACTTTGGTACACTTAATTTTATTGTGAATCAACTAAGTACCTTCTTCTCCTCTTTGCAACTAGGGTTTCATAATTTTATTGCTTAGTTTGCTTTAGTTCATTTATGTGCTTCATTGCATATTTATTTTTTAGACCTCCTATTACTTTTTGTTCCCTTTGGTTTCCTATAAATGTGTATTGTTGTTAAACCCTAAGTATCACATTGCTTACAAAACGTTACGAATAATCTAAATCAAACTCAAACCCTAACCATGGGTGGAAGACCGTGTAAGAAGGTTATCGTTTGGGTTGAAGTGCAATCTATGCACTACCTACGCCGACACTACTCCGAAGAGGCGTCAAACAACACATAGTTCTCCATCTAGCATGTGATATCTATATGGATGTAGCTAAATTGGAAACTTGATACACTTTGACAATACTTGAGATTAGTTACTTCTTCCAAAGACATTGGATTGGGATCTTTGGGTGCTTGGAAATGAGGGAAGCATAACTCCTTGCCCTAGTTGAGTGCTTCAAAACCTCCCTAATGGATGTGCATTAGTTATGGGAAGATTTAGGGCCTTTTGTATTAGTATTTGTAATGAGAGCTTAGGAGAGTGTCAGGTGAGTAAATGAAGTGATATGAACTTGCTTATATAAGGTTTTGAAGGTAATTCATTATGACAAGGCCGACCTAGGAGGATAAAATGACCCAACAAAGATAATAGAATTGAGAGTAAATTTAGAGGTTGTGTTAGTCCAAGACCATACAGATCGACCAAGACATGAAATTGCATCTTGACCATATTGTACAGTTTTTGACATGGAGATTGTGAGTGGAATATGAAAGATGTATCATGATAAGTAGATGTTGGATATCAATTTTATGTATTTGTATTCGTAATGTGACAACACACTAGTATGTAGGGATAAGAAACTTAAGAGAGAGACAATAAGATGTATTAAGCGGGGATAGAATGTAGATATTTGTCTTAGCAAAAAAGCATTGTCGTGCAATCAACAATATCAAAAGGTAAATTACCAAATTTGATTGTCTACAAGGGTATGTAGAACACATTTATACTCCTATTTTAAAACTTCCATAATGGATGTGCATTAGTTATGGGAAGATTTAGGGCCTTTTGTATTTATATTTGTAATGAGAGCTCATGAGAATGGCAGTGAGTAAATGAAGTGAGATGAACTTGCTTATATAAGGTTATGAAGGTAAATCATTATGACAAGGCTGACCTAGGAGGATAAAATGACCCAACAAAGATAATAGAATTGAGAGTAAAGTTGGAGGTTGTGTTAGTCCAAGACCATATAGATCGACCAAGACAGAAATTACATATTGATCATATTGTGTGGTTTTGGACATGAAGATTGTGAGTGTAATATGAAAGTCGTATCATGATAAGTAGATGTTGGATAGCAATTTTATGTATTTATATTCAAAATGTGACAACACACTAGTATGTAGGGATAGGAAACTTAAGAGAGAGACAATAAGATGTATTGAGTGGGGATAGAATGTGGATATTTGTCTTAGCAAAAAAGCATTATTGTGCAACTGACAATATCAAAAGGTAAATTACCAAATTTGATTGCCTACAAGGGTATGTAGAACACACTTATACTCCTACATTAAAAAAATTTAATAAAGGAGGAGAAGGTATTTACATGCTTTTAAAACTTTCCAAATCCCTATCTTGATGTGGAAAAACCATCTAAAAATGTATTTATATCATATGTTAGAGAAAAATCAAATAAAAAGTAGTGTGCGCTCATAACTACTAGTAGATGCCTTATAACAATGGCATGTAGAGGAAACCCTACAAATGCAGAGGCACAACACCGATTACAGGTGAATTATGCTCTACTTTCTACTACACTATAACTAATTTAGTTCAATGCACATAAATATGGATTGAAAATATGGAATATGAGCTGCAAAGTGCTTTTGAGAATATTCCAAGGCCAATATTGTGATTTCCCTAATCAATGAAGATTAAACTACTTTGTTTACATGTTAATTTAACAAATATTGTGCTAGATTTATAAGGTTGAGTATTTGGTTTTGCAAAGTAATTTTGTATGAAAATCTCATAAACACATCTCGCTAATTTAGTAGTGGAGTAACAAATAACAACATGCATATAATCTATTACCAATCGATTAAGAAAATAGAAAATGTTACATTATAAACTATCCATTTTGGGTACAAAATTCTCTCGAAGTTGTACATACTAATCGATGATATGCTTTTGTACATTTGAACCCAAAGACAATGTATATATACACAAATCAAACAACATGGGCGTCTATAAATGTGCCCATCAATGGGATCAATAGTCACCACACTATTTTCTTGATCACTAGCCCCACACTATTTTCTTAATTGGCCTTGTAGGGGAAAATGGGTATATTGATGAATGGCATGATAAATACATTTTTATCATTGCTTACATCAATTGGACCAATTAGAGCTGAAAAAGTAAACATAAAAATAACCCTGCACCTTTGAAAGAAGAAGAAGAAAAAAAAACTTTTAACATTTAAGAGGTTACCAAAAACTACCTATGGGATAGCAGATCTTGCTAAAGATCTTTTTTGCATTCAAATTTCCTCTTGGTGAGTTTGATAATCAGCTCCCTATTTTTTCAACCATATTCTTGCTGAAAATATCATATAAGGATGTAGCAGCCACCATACTAACAAACTGGTCCCTAATATTAGAACTTCACAATTCAATGACGCCAAATTAATTTATAATAGAACTCAACAACTTAAAAGACACGAGACTAACCTCACTTCCCTTTGATTGCCCAAAAATAAAATAGAAATCAATCCCACAAATACCTGGTTATGCTAATTAAAAACAGAGAGGATTAAATCTGTGGGTTGTTAGGTGGGGTTGAGGTCGTGAAACATAGATGCCCACCAAATATCGGTTGCATTTGCAGGAAGAACCAGTTGGGTATCCTTGACATGAGGGAGAGCATGCACGGGCGTGCCCCTGTAACTAAGACACCTTTCTGGGGTAGCGGATTTCAATCTCGCAGGGCTCTTTCCATCTTTGCTAACACTGCTCGCAATCAACATCCGATTCCTTTTCATGGCCAAAGCAGGGAGACACCCGGCCATCAAACTCATGTTATCTTTATGATACTGAGTACGGCCTTGGCCTTTGTAAACCAGTTTAGAGGGGACGACCACGATGCCCGCCTGCACTTGCTGGTCCTGCAGCCAAGTGTGAACAAATGTCCTCACACGCCGGTTGGTTTTCTTGAGAGAAGCTAATAGCCGGCGGACATATGGGGCTCTTCCCCTTTCCCTTTTGGCCAGTTTCAGTATCTCCAGCCTGTGCTTTGCTACTCCGATGCCCATGCTCTGCAAGAAATCATGGTTGAAAAATGTCATGTCTTCTTCTTCCACCTGGTTCTGCGCGAACAGAAGCCCGTATTCGTACACCAGACATGGCTCCAATTCTGTCTGGGATAGCCACGAAAACCAGTCCATGCCTGCGCTTGTTCTTGTTCTTCCTACTTAATCTGCGAAAGATTTCTTTGAAGAAGCGATTTAAAGAGGGGTGCGCCGTGGTACACAGCTCACACCGCTTTTCCCGCTCCAAATGACTGAAAAACAAGAAGGCCCACCCGACCGGATGGTTTTTCCATGACAAAAAAATAGGTAAGATCGAATGGACACGATCGCACTTGCTCTCCCGCAATCAGAGGAGGAGGACGCGTGAACTTTTGAAAAGTAGAAGGAACATGGAAGATGGAGCTCCCGTGACAACTGCCCATTCCCCATGGAAATTGAATCATTAGTTTTCGACATACGACTCCTAATGTTGGTAAACTTTATATAAAACAAATATTGACAAATCCTTTTAACCAAACCTCTAATCCATGTGATAAGATTCGCCATGGCCACTCAACTTCAAACATATTCGAGCCTCTAGCGCTTACACCTTCCCCCATAATCAATTAAAACATCAAGAAATACAAGAGTATTATAAACAAAAGAGTGGTTGGTGTTACGGTTTGATTTCTATGCCCATAAAGTAATTAAGAAGAATGACTATACCGATAAAATGTGACAAATATTTTAAAATATTTGTGGTGTTAAAATTAGGGAGAGGCATTAGATTGCTTTTCGAAGGCTGGACAATTCAAGTAGAAGTCTTTCTCAAAGGAGGATGGGGTAACTCACTCATCTTGAATTTTAATATTTATTCTATAAGTCATATGCGCTATAGTTCTCTATCAAGACGACAAAGGTCAAACCACCATACCATCTTTCTATGTTAATCATAATCATCGAAAAGATTTAACAATGAATTTCCCATAAGGCAATGTATTCCAATCCTTTTGATAAAGAGTGGAGAAATCACCATGAATAAGTACAAAGAACCGACTATGAGAATGACTCTACCTACAACTAACAAAGGGAGGTGGAGAGCCCAACAACAAGTCCAAAGGAACTCGCCCATGGTGCTGAGACACTCCCCAATGATTAAGAAGCTATGCGGTTCTTTGAAATTCAAAATCCACTTCCTCGGTTTGTACCTAGATTAGAAAACAAAACATAAAAGTTTTTAAAGAAAGTTTTTCATTAACATAAAGCGACCAAGAATTTTGTATCATTATTGAAAATAGTTGCATTTCCACTTTCCATAGTTGAAATAATAGCTTTGAAAAAATCCATTAAAAACTACATGAGCCAACCAACACAAAGAGATTCTCCATTTTATGGTCTTTAGGTGGTAAGGCTAAAATAAAAACTAGATCCAATTCCAAGCACATCTAGCACAAAGATTATTTTAGAAAAATATGTTTAAAGCGATAGGAAGTGTATGACACTTGGGATAAGGGATTACGATACGCTTGAGTCTCTCCCGAGCGATATATCTTTTTAAATCAAACACCAAAGTAAATGGGTGATTTTGGGCTCAATCTTATAATTCCAAACCCGATCGAGGCATTTAAGCCATGTTTTGGGAGAAGAATTCAAACTCCATCGAGTATTAAGTTAAGCGAGAGCTAGGCGAAATGAATCATTATATGATAAAGAAATCCGTGCAAGTAATGTTTGAAAATGGTGTCAAATTCCGCCTCCAATCCTACCTCTAAACAATAAGAGGATGCAACTCAAGCTCATGTAACATAACATCTAACAATTGCTCTTGAATTCTTTAAAACGAAGGAAGATTAGAAGTAATTAACTTGAATTTTTGTTGGAGATCGACCCTTAAAATCCAATCTCTTAAATAGATAAGATCTCTAATGGTGGTGATGCCTTTCCTAAACAAGGCCTTTAATGCAATGAATTTCAGCCAAAGGAACATTATTGCCACAAAATATGTGAGACCACTAGATATTGTGGTCATTCAAAGACATGCTAAATCAAAACCCTTGCCCAACCCATTTCAAATAAAGCTTCACAACTTCAAAAGCTTTCCAAATATGTTTGGTAACAAAAGAACTTTCAATCCTCAATGGAGCTAAAGTGATCACTGGATAAGCAACCCAATGTTTCTACAAAAATATTACCATAAGAGGGTGTCGTAGAGATGCAATGTCTTAACATGATCTTCCAAGCTTCCTCTCCATTGAGCACCCGAACTATCCATTTAGATCATAAAGCTATAATTTTCCTATAAACATCAATAATGCCCATGTAAGGATGCTTTTTCAAGGAGGAAGTTTCGGTGACACCGAGGACTATTAATATATAGCGACATATTTCTTGATCATATAAAGAATCACATTTCCTTTTATTACTTTGACGAAAAAGCACTTTGAAGGCAATTACAATCATTTTTATTAATATGAGTCTTAAGGGGAGGGGTTCATATAATTTTGGAATCAACACGAGTCTCATTGACAATCACCATTTTATTTTTACACAAGCACTAATATTAAGTAGGGTAATTCAACAAGATACACATGATTGGAATTTAGCTTTAAAATTCTTCTAGTTGAACTCTTGGATCTATTCAATTTGGATGGTGTTGGAGGCCAAATTTGCACCTTGAGGAGTAGGTGAAGAGAAGACAAAGATAATTTAAAGTTGTAAGAAAGATCTTCATGAATTATGTCAAACTCGAGCAATAAATATGAGAAGAGGCTCACTTATCAATTTTTTCTAGTTCTACAAGGCCAAAGGGAGATACCCTAGCAATTTTCACACAAAATAAACTCAAATTAACTCAAAGGCTTTGTATACAAGTGCAACCTCCGTGACTAAGCACCCAATTAAGTGTCACTAGGAACTTAATCACACACATGTAGGATATAACGTAGATCATAATTTTTCTAATGCGGAAATACTCATGATATCCATAACTTGCATGATTTCTTTATAAGGATTTGAAAATAAACAAAAAAAAACCTAACAAACATGAAGCCAAATTTATAGAAAAGAGACCTCTAATGATGTATATAATGGAAATGGAGATATCTAAGAGAGGGATACAAAATGCCTTGATAAAATGAGGGCAAACATTCTAGCTTCATCTTATTCTTTCATCCATTAGGACAAACCTATAAAACTTTAAAAAGAGTAAGAAATAAGCTGTTATATTTGCACCAATTTACACAATTAGTACAACCCCCCCACAATTCATATAAATACATTAATATCTTACATAGGGATCTATTGTTATTAGATTAATGTAATTGGACCCCAAACATATAGAAAATGAAATGTTAATAATTACAAATGACATCATAACTCCACAAGGATTTTATAACTCAACGTTTTAGTGATTACACATTATACCTTGACCTATTGTTACCAAATGGATCTCCTAATAACCAAAGTGATTACACATTTGAATCTAGCGACATCTTACTTCTCAATCCACTATCTCATATATTGATTCAAATTAATCCAACATGGCTAGTGTCCAAGACTTGAATTATAACATCCTTGAGTCGTGGCACCATTTTTCATGACAAAAAATTAAAATAGAGCTAAAATCCTATCTAAAGACCTAAGAAAATAAAGGGGATTGAGAAATCCAATCCAAGAAATGAAGGTTAAAATTTTGTAAGTTAGTAGATGATTTGATGAAGCAAATGCTTCATCTATTAATGCACATTTGTAGAATTTTTCAAACTAGAAATAAAAGGAATTCATAATTGATAAGAACTAATGAGAGGAAAGGTATGGACGATCACAAATTACTCAAGTATCTCCTTTGAGAGATCAAATGATAAATCATATCCCAATTATAGTCCACAACATATAAGAGGCTCAATTAATTCCTAACGAGAAACAAGAGAGCACATGAGAGTCCCCACACGGGCGAAGTGAAAAATATGAAAAGGGAAATATGACATGTGATAATGCAAAACAAATGGTCTGTGAAACTATGTATTGAACTACTCATAATCAAAACACCAATTCACCTCAAAGCGATACCAACATGTATCTCTCGATTAATATTTCCAATGCATTTAGTTGTTCCTCAATTGGAGCTACCAATTAAAAATTATGAATAATAACCCATCACTTTGTAACTTAACTTGCATAGTTAAAATTGGAGTAATAATCAATTTTCAACTATTGTCCATTTCCCCTTTTTCAATTCAACCATGTGATAGGTTTTGATTGGATTCTCAAAGCCACGTGGTGAGCTCCACTTCTTTTTTGTTTTAGAATGTTTTTCATGTTTGTAGATCAATTTTTCAATATAAGTTGCAAGAGGATCCTACATTTTAACATATGTAGTAATCCATGTCTCTTGGATCCTCTTGAACCTCCTACATTTTCCTTATATTCCCGAGCATCAAACACTATGAAATCACAAGATTATGTGGCATGGTGTAATAATAGAGTGCTATTTATCATACTTCCATAACCATTTCCCTTTCTTTTTGTATTCACTTGAACTCTCATTTGGGTCCTAGCTTCCTAGATTACACCGAGATGACGCCATGTAGGAGAACCCCATCATGGTTTTCATAATCATACCTATTCATTATTTGTTTTCCTTCCATGTTCACTAACCTTTGAGCCTCCTAGATCTTTCCATGTGGATCTATCTAGGATCCTCTTCTATAGAATATGTTTCCTTACTTCTTTTCCCTTCTCTACATGGTATGAGTGCATTGGATTGCGACCCATGTCGCAATCTAGCAACTCGAGTTACAAGCCATATTCAAATTTTTATAGCTTTCCTATGTTACGTAAAGGCCTTATGTCTACGAGATTGTGCCACATGGTGCAATCTAGTAGTTGTTGATGCTTTATCATTCAATCCAACCTTCAAATTTTCCTCACAACTAGCTCTCAAGATCATGCCACATGGAATGATCTTGGAGCCTCTCAACTCTTAGTTTAACTTAGATTTTTCGGTTCAATTCTTCTACTGGCATTTATGACTTATCCCTTCATTCCAAAAGTAATTTTAATCTTGTGGAGCCTCTTCTTCACTCCATTCTAATCTTAAATTATTTTTAGTATATACACACTTCATTCTCACCTTCCAAATCAATGTGGGATAGTTACCTAATGAAGAAATATAATTGACCTTTTCAAATGCGGCTCCAGTGAACAAGGTGGAAAAATAGGGAAAACACATCTTGAGTTAAAATTACCAAGGCATCTCTATGCCTATGAATACCCATATAACTAACACAAGAGATCTCCACACATACCCCCTCTACAAAGATTGTAAAGAGCTCTAATTTTGACTCTAAGGCCCCAAAATGTTACATGGATTTTTACGGTGCCAACATATGACATACAAGATATAACATCTAAAAAGTAGTATGAAACCAATATCACACACAATAACTAGGGCCAAATATTTGAAAAAAATATAACTTACCCTAACATAATCACATATATCACGATGGGAGTAAGAGAAAATATCAAAGTATCTAGAATGTTACTAGAAATGTAGTTTTATTAGAAGGAAAACCCTTGGGTTAGGTGTTCAACAAAGAGTGGGTTCATTAAAAAAGGAAATCCCTAAGGATTGAATGTTTGATATAATCAGTTTACCAAAATGTGAATGTGGAAAGTGGTTTGCACCGACAAATACACTACAATAACAACATAATGAAAATAGGTTTAATTTTATATAGCTCAATAAATCAAACATAGTTGTATGCATGAGAGTGTTCCAAGATCATATGAGAATCGAAATAATAAAAATGTTAGAGATTATTAGGGTTCTATAGTGATAAATAATTATTTATGAATCTATAGAAAATTGTTATAACAAGAAATATAAAACTATTCAGACAAAAAAGTGACCCACGAGTGGAAAAATTAGTGAAAACTAAGCACCTTGATCGAAATTGAACCACTCCTTTAGTGGCATACCCGAACCATAGCAGTATAGTTCAAGAAATTGTCAAAAATTAAAGTGTGATTTGATGACCATGATCTTATGCTCATAGGCTTCATAAACCTCATTATGGTTTTAAGTCATTATTAGTCACTTTGTGAAATCGATCTTCATCCTTAGAACCCTAATCTAACATTAATACCTTGTAAAACAATAAAAAGTGAGGTATGGATTGAGGGCATGTGTCAATCATGTTTTCTTAGGGATCACATCTTGAAATCAACACACAATACAATTCAATAAGATATCCAATGTAATGTAAGTGCCCCAACCCTTATTCTTTCAATGGATGGACCATGCTCTATAGATGTTTGAATTCTTCTCTTGGCATGATGATGCTTCCAAAATAAATAAATTTTCTATTCTTACAACTTCAATACAATAGTTATTATATGGATGTGTGTCGCAATTTGTCTTAAATACACTAACACTTGGGATTTTTTTTATGTCTATGTTGACATGTAATGAATGATAACATCGACAAAAATCCTAGAATAAAAAAGATAATAGAGGAGAGAAAACCACGAAAGAGAAAAAATAAGAAGTGAAACCAGGGACAAATAAGAAAAATCAAATAGTCAATAAACAAAAGACACAAAACAACACATGGCAACAAAAACTCAATCTAGACTAATAATCAATAAACACACAAATATACAACTCTCATTAAGAATGTAATGATTGTTTAAGCTCTCCCTTGAGTTAATAACAATCATAAAAGCATGCAAATAATAGTGGCAACGACTTTGTTTAAATTTTCTTAAGAACGAATCCATGCTTTACATTTAGTTCATGATTTTTATCCTTATGACAAAAACAAACCCCAACTTAGGGGCATTTTTTTATAAATAGGGTTTTTGTTTTTTTCCTCCATATTTTCATTTCTTTCACCGAATGGAAGGATGTTTTTCTCATAAATCTTTACGTTAAATTGCTTGTTTAAGTAATCTTCAAAATAATATGGCTTGTAATTGCACCTACACCCACATGTTATTGAAGTACGAATTCTAAAAAGGTGTGGCTTCCGTAGTCAATGGTGGTTCACCGGTTTGTGATGGGACAAGCGAAAAATGATTAACTGCTCCATTGTGAAATGTATTTGTTCGCAGGATATATATATATATATTGTTGTCAACTCGAATGACTTTTTGCATGTTCAACAACATGGGTTGCCCTCCACCAAGCTAGAAGACAATTGACCCGTGATGATGCGGTCGAGAGAAAACAAGGGCTTCGGCACCTATATGTTTGAGTGGGAACTAGTTTTACATTCAATATTAATGTCTAAAAGGTCAATAGGAATTGAGTATCTAAAAAAGGTGTCAAATGCATCTATACAAAAGATATACAAAATAAACAAGAGATTTTCTTTTTTTTGAGGGGTTTGTTTCTAGGTTACAAATCTTGAAATTAATAAAATTTATATCGTTTTACAAATTTTGATTATATCATTTGGTATGCATTGTCTATTTTTTGGAAGTGAATTGATATTTTTAGAATTATTTGTATACGAAAAACTTATTTTGAGTGATCTTTGTCGAAGTTGAAATGTTTCATGAATAAACGAGGTGTAAACATCTCTAATCCTCATAGTGAATGAAGCTTCTTAAGGACCCATATAAATAGAATATTGTTTTCCACAAATCTCATAGTAGATAGAAAAATTGAATACAAGATGCTCTTCACTTTCAAGTTCTAGATACCACAATTGGCATAAACACTCATCATGTAGAAGGTTATTAATAGATTCCATCTGGAGTTGTTGAGAGCAAATATGAAACTAAGCAAAATGGATCTTTAGGCATGATGCCATCTTCTTCATGTCTTGAAGAACTTCATTTCGATCCTCATGAAAACAAGAATAAAAGTAGAAATAATAAAGAAGTTTTAGTTTTAAAGACTCTTTAGGATTAAACCATGTAACTTTAAAATAAGATTTATTGATCACTGCATGCATATCTCTGTTGATTTCATGTTTAATGAGATTAGGAGCATTGATAGAAAACTTAAGAGGGGAGAGTCTTTCATAACAAAATCCAAGTTTTGGAGGATAACCAGTATAGTTCTTACATGCCAACAAGATTTACATCCTTGAGCATATATCTCTTACATGCCAACAAGAATTACGTTCTTGTTTGACAAGTTGCATAAGAGAATCAAGTGCGAATATAGATACTTATTACGACTAGAGAAAGAATCTTCGATGCATTGGAGCCTATGCAACATAGTGATGTGTGAAGGATTAAAAATAGTGGACATACCCCAAACTTTGCAAGAATAATTCAACAAGGAAGCTGTTCTTTTAGTTAGAATGCTCTTTGATAACATGGAGATTAAAACTATTTCTACATGTTTGAAATCATTTTGTCTCAAGTATGGGCCTCAAACCTCACATCTATAAAATAGTGTGGGAGTAACTAACATATATAAAACTTGAATTTTGTCCGGATATATTGAATTTGGAGTTGAGAATTCTATCTTTCGAAGGATGTCAATGTCGCATATCATTTGTTAAGTCTTGCTTCTACTATAGGTACAAGGCTAAAAGGCGGTCTAGTTAAAATCACACCCAAGTAGGTGGGAGAGTGCACTACCCCACCCTAGTTTTCTTTGTAACTCAAATCGAGTGTAGATGCTACCTTCTTGGTTACGGTAAAAATAAATCAATACATCTCTTGATATGTGTGTGTGTGTGTGCGCGCGCGCATGCACACACAGCCCGCTTGTCTGCACGCACGGACTGCATGCACATGTATATTAGACTAAAATGTACATAAAATATTTGCATGTGGAAAATTTTCCCAATCCATCAATAATCTACTAAAATCTAGAAAGAATAAAATGGAAAGAATACACTTAGTTTGGCTAGATGTTTGGTAGCAATTCTTGCATGATTCCCTAACATATATGGATGTGTGTGGATGTATTTGTGAAGCATGCAAGAAAAAGTATACGTGAATGAATTCTCACAACAATAAATACTAAAATATAGGAAATATATATTAGAAATGAAACTACTATATTTGTGCAACTAACACCACCATTGGGTTGAGTTAGCATCACCATGCATTTTTTTAATTTTTATTCATTGTTGATGCCAAAACAATGCTAATTGTCAATATTATTAGTTTTGACTTTGTATCGCCACTTAATTCATTAAAATTTATGGCCTATCATAAAATATCTCTACATAAGATGTGTTGAAGTCAATTCATTTTTCATTTTTATTCCAAAGAGGAACAATGGAAATGATGTGATTTTGTTGGAGGATAAGAGTTTTCAAAATCATTTTAAAGAGAAATAAGTGAAACTAATTGAGTTTTGTGGAGGATAGGGTAATGATTGTTTTGTTACTTAATTTTATTTATAAATATTTTGAATATGTTAATTTACTAGTGCATGAACACATTTTGTAAAACATTAAGAATTTAAATAGAAAAATAGAGATATAATATTCTAGAAACCATATATTTCTTTAAAAGGTGTTACTTGGTTTAGATCCATCTCTTACAATCCCTATCGGTGGATCATCAAGTATACATGTAGTTCCCATTGCGTTTCTCCATTTACCTTCATTACGATGCTCTTGGTTTAGTTGAGAGGTAGTGCTATATTGACGATTCTAGGGTTTAAATAGTTTACTCTACCCTTAATTTCCCATGTTGATTGATCCTCTCTGTGTATTGTTAAAATATTTTTGAATCCAAATTTATGCTTCCCTCTTAGAGTAAGCACATTAATATCCCTCTTTTCTCATGAAATACGTTGTTGGTCATCATAAGGTTCTGTTAATGCTTATTCTTACTTGGATAAGTTTTGGAAATCATGTCATATAAGGATTTTGGTGGAGTTGGTTCCCAATAGGATTTCCAAATTTTCACCCCCTTGTTTTTGTAGAAGGTAACATAGCTATTAAAAATTGTGATATATTATTATATATAATAATAAAGATTTTGAGATCAATAGCCATTGTGATGCCCGTTAAAAAAACCCACTTGAGACCCAAGAAACAACCTAGGGTTAGTTAGGAAAATTATGGAATAATTTTTTTTTTAGAAGTGTCCACAACCGAGGTTTAAGACAATGATTGACACTAACAAGTTCGGAACAAGTTTAAAATTACTAGAACATACTTTTCATTTATTAAAAATTGTCATAGGTCACATGGTCCAAATTTAGGTTAGAAGTTTGAGTTAGGTTAGGGGTAAAAATATCACCATACCCACTCTCTAACAAAGCTTAGAGTTTCAACTTGATTTTTCTCACACTTAACATATTCAAAATTTCCCTAAATTATTCCCATTTGATAGGAAATTTTCTCACCTTTCGATGATATAAATAATTCCTCCTAACTCCTTGTAAAACTCTAGATATGGACCGACGGACTTTAGGGGTCAAATTTTCCCCCAAGGGGACACATGTCGAGTGGGGAAGAAAACCCATCTTCCGGGTTGGCGGGTCACGGGGTGATATTTGAAAATTTTCCTTGCATGGGTGCAAAGGCCATAATTCTCCCATGCCTCCGTAGGTCCTCTAAGGGCATGTGTCGGGCTCTAAGCCAAGGCGGAAAGGATGAGGAAGGGGAGCATTTAGGAAATTTCACCGAAGGGGAAGAAAAGTCATTTAGCACCCACGCGCCCGCGGGTCCGCTAGGGACACATGGTGCTCCACAAACCAATGCAAGGAGAAGGGAGAGGGATGGGCGGAGCGGCGGAGAGAGTTGGTAAATTTCGCCAAGGGAGGAAAAAGGGGTTAGTTTGCGTGGGTCCGTGCGTCCGCGGAGGAGACTTTCCCATAAGCGAAGGGGCGGGAGTGCGGGGCCACGGAGGTTTTCAAACAAAATTAACCAAAATCCAACAAGGTCACGAGGGTTCTATCCCCTCGGCCAACATGCCATCTTTGCCACATGCAGCCTATGATGATAGGGCGGGTAGTCGGGGAAAAAGGTAAAATTTTCCCAAAATTTAAAAAGGCCCAAGGGAGAAAATGATGCCGCGCCTCCATTGTTGCCTCGTGAGGACATGTGGTGGCCTTTGATTTGTTGTGGGGACGATGGAGGAAATTTCAAATTTTTTTCCCCAACGTTTCAAAAAAAAAAAAATTTTCTAAGGATTTTAATGGGAAATTTTTGGGCCATGGGCCCACTGTCAAGGAAAATTTTCCCAAATTTTCCGCCAAGGCAGGAAAACTTCAAAGTGCCATAAATTTTGCTAGAAAGCTTGGTTTTGGGCAAACAAGGACTTTCTGGAAATCTCTCGATGCCCTCTTTGCACAAGAATCATAAATTTTACATTTTGATAAAGTTTAAGGGGTAAATTTTACAAAAATGATCTGCAGGATTTTAAACAACCAACTAGTAAATTTTAACTTATAAAATTTATTCAATTTGGTCTCCTCCTTCACTCAACATGCCAAACAGACATGGAGGATTGCTCTAGGAAGGATTTAGGATGTTTTAGGAAGGTAATTTTACTTGTTTGATTTCCAATTAACATTTTTCCAACAATTGACAAAAATGATTGTGAAAGGGATTGGGCTCGATTTTGCAATGTTTAAATTGTTTCTTAAGTGTTCTTTGTCAATTTGAGTTCATTGATGTCATAACATGCTAAATTATATCATTTCCAAGTTGATTATTATGTGCAGGTCCAAACTGTACATTTTAATTAAATTTATTTGTCATTTTAAAAATTTACAAGAGATCAAATTAAAAGAGGTCCATCTAACTTTTCATCATGCAAGTATGGCATTTCATTTCCAATCTAATCTAATACATTCAGTTGTTTTGAACAATCCATTCTAAATCAAAAGGAAAATACTGAATCCCATTTTACACATTTCTAAGGATACAAAATGCAACATTATTTCCACGTACATTTCTTCTTTTCTAACAGAGATCTAATTATCTCTTTTGCCATACAATGAAACATGGAATTCAATCCAACAATGCATATGAGAGAATATCTTGCAATTCTTTATTTTAAAACTTTACATCTTTACATTCTTCCATTCCTTGGATGAAATTAACAGAAACCTATTTCTTTCCAATAAACAGGACAAAATATAAATGTCTTTCACAATTCAAATGAGTAACTTTCATAACCAATTACAACATCTTTTCTTCACAATATATATTACAATTTCATCCACTTCAAGTGGGAAAGGTTACAAATGAATTTGTTTCACAAGGGACTATCAAAACTACATTTTCCTTTGCTTCAAAACAACAACATGCAAGTTTTCTTTTTCTCCAAGTTGATCACAAAAAAGTGGGGGAAAGGCAACGCTCTCCACCCAACCAAGACATCAATGAAAGGAGAAGCCATCCTTCATCATTGGCCCCCAAGCCCCAACCATAATACAATAAGAGGTGTGATTCAACCCATGGCAACAATTGGCTTCCACAACACACAACATTATTTCAACATGCATAATTCAATATAAAACATAGTCCAAAACAAAGACAACAATTTACAATTGCATTTGCAAACATTCAAAAAAAAACTCAGGCTTGATCATGCAAGCCAAAGGAGCAAGGTCTATGGGGAAAGCTACTTATGCCTCCCAAATGGGAATTGGGCATCCACTTGTAACAAACCACTAATAAATTTCACCACACATATCCTTATGCCCCCACAAATCCCTCCTTATGCCCCCATAGATTTCCTTATGCCCCCCACAAAGTAAGAAATGCAAGCTATTTCTTTTCCATGGTGGATCCCAAACCCAAACTCCCTCACAAAAATATGATGCCAATGGCATTCTTTATGCCCCCACATGGATTCCCCATAGCCTTCTCATACACCATCCCTATGGTAGTCTACCCATATAGCCAACAAAAACATAACAACATTCACCATTCACACAACACAATCAAGAAAATAACAACATAAAAGAAGAGTTAAAATCCTACCTCTCCATGGTAGCTTTTGTTTCCAAACAACAAGCTTCAATGCCAAAACATAGTCCCTAAAACAACAATCTCCAAGCATGCAAAGTTTCTCCAAACTCCTTCCAAAAGCAAGAGCTCCCAACACAAGAAAATGCGCCCCCAAAGAAGTTTGCAAAATGATTCAACAACCCAAAACAAGCAAAGAGTTTGAATTTTATAGAAGAGGGAAGAGAAGAGGATGATGTGGATCCATGTAGGATGCCACATCACACATCCTCAAATTCAAACACAAAAAGAAAAATTTCATTCTCCCAAGCACAATAAAGAGGTGGGTGAAAATATGACAAATTACTTGCACACTCCAAAAGCCCACACCCCAAAGGACTGCAAATTAAATAAAATGTAAGAGAGTGCAATCAAAACTTGCAACATGATTAATAAAATGCATTATAAAAGTCTAAAATCACCCCTCCAACCATAAGTATGGTTGGTAAATTAAATTGAGAGGTATGGGACAAGTTTTACTTGTCCCACAAGCCTCCAAAAACAGCCCCCAAGGACAAATTCGAATTTCCAAGGAGGTGGAGTATTTCATACTCCAAAATCTGACTTACAAACTCTTACACAAACTTACACATCCCTTACATAATTAATACAAAGAGCCAACAACTTCCATTATTACTTTCCCATATCCCAATTTGATTTATTTAAATTTTAACCATATGATTTCTCACATTAATCTACCACAATTTTAATTAAATAAAAGAAAGGGACACATTACTAATAAAATACATACAACAATAATAAAAATTAACCACATTAATAATATACACAAAACCCATGGTCACATATAAAGGTGATCCCCCCATGGGAATCCCTAACAACAACAAACACAACACAATAAAACAAGTTACCATGGTGACCTTGTCAAATTCACCTAGAATTCCATTGTGGTTGGTCTCAATCCTCGATGTTTGTTGTGATATTTAACCTACAAAACACAAATACCTCCTTTGGCCTCATGGCCATATCAGAACATCCAAAATGATATAAATAAAATCAAAAATCATCTAAATATGTGAATCACAACAACATCAAGGCAATTTAACATTATCACATATAATTTATATCAACAACTATATCATCATCATATAATATCCATTTTCTAGATCTACTCATAATATCCAAAATCACATGTCCGAACAACATCCATAAAACATCCATGTCAAATAGTATATCATCATCCACATATGAGGTGTCTCTAATAATCATCATGCATCATAACCAAATCAAGATCAACAATAATCCATGATCAATGTCTAACATCATACTAAATCAAAACATAATAATGTCCATAATGAAATCAAAAATATCAAAATAAGTATCAACATGTGTCAAAGGGAAGTGGGCACTACATCCCCCTCCCCTTAGACTCGAATTCCTCCTGGAAGTCACTGGAACAAATGTGGAAACTAAACTCGTAATGAAGTAGCATCCTCCCATGTAGCATGGTCTCATCATATCTGTCCCACTTGCACCCGAACCTAATCAACCTCTCTACCTCAAAGGCCCAGGGTCCTGTGATATAGGATGTGAATGGGCTCCACCATCACCTACCCCTGATCCTACACCTATAATGATGTCCAATCCAGCACATGAGAAGGGTCTACAATATATCTCCTGAGGACTAAAACATGAAAAACATCATGTATGCGAGACAAGCTGGGTGGCAATGCTAGACGGTAGGCCAAAGGGCCGATACACTCCAAGATCTCAAAAGGACCCACGAATCTAGGAGCTAACTTATAACCTTTTCCATAATGGATAGGGCTCTTGTGTGGCCTAACACGAAGGAACACCTTCATGCCCACATCAAAATTACGTTTGATCCTATGTTGATCCACATACTTCTTTTGCCTATCATGTGCCTCGTACAATCTCTTACCCCGATCAACACCACCTTACTCCATATCCTGTAGAAGAGCTGGTCCAACAGATACTCTGTCCTCTAGCCTATCCTAGCTAAGAGGTGTCTGCACTCTTACCATAAAATCCGAAAATGAGCCATGCCTATAGAACTCTGAAAATTATTATTGTAGGCAAAATCCACTAAGTAGAGGTACTCCTCCCATTTAGACTGCTGATCCATCACATACATCCTGATCATGTCCTCTAAAATATGATTCACCCTCTCTCTCATTTGTCCCATATGTATTAGGGTGATATGTTGTGTTGAAGTTGATTCTCGTCCCAGAGGACATACCGCATGGTAGTCAGAAATGTGAAGTGTACAAAGGATCGCAGTCACAAATGATCTTCCACGGAATCCAAATGCAACCCCCGACAATCTCATCCAAATATACTCATGTTTGCTCTCTAGTTGTATAAGTGGTCTTCACCAGAGAAAAGTGAGCCACTTTTGTCAATTTATCATCATGACCAATGATGCGTGGTGATATGTAGAAGTTGTCAAGAGGAAGAAATTCTTGAAGAATTTTGCTCTGCAAATCTATGCTCAGAAGTGGCCATAGCTACATGTCTCTCATCTACTAAGAGCATTTTCTAACACATTCTCCTTCCCCTTCACATGCTCTATCTCCATGTCATGCTCAAAAATCAACTCCATCCAATTCCATTGTGACGTTGAGATTGGGATTGGGCTGCAGCATGAAGAGGTGACGAAGACTCAAGTGATCTATCCTGAGTGTGAATCTCCATCCAAGAAGAAAGTTCCTCCATCTAACCAAAGCATGCACAACTGCCACAAGCTCAAGATCATGGGTTGGATAATTAAGCTCATGATATTTGAGTTTGCAGGACTCAAAAGCCACTACTCTACCCTCCTACATCAACACACCACCACCAAGCCATGTACTTGCAAGCTCAACTAAAGAAGCTTCTGCAAAAAAAAATAACTTACCTGTGGATCGGAACTACAAGAATAGGTGTTGTAGTGAGGCACTCCTTGATGTCTTGAATGCCTTCTCGCATCTTGTCTGTTTGACCAAAAAACTTCTTCCCTTTCCTATGAAGGGAAGTGATAGGGTGTGTAATCCGAGAGAAGTCTTGAACAAATCTCTGTAGTAACCTGCTAATCCCATGAAGCTGCACACCTTAGTCATTGTAGTGGGTGTTGGCCATATCCATAATGGATCTAATCTTTGAAGGATCGACTGTGATACCTTCCATAGAAATGATATGACCCAAATACTACACCTTTGTCTGAAAGAAAGCACACTTCTCCAAGTTCCCATAAATTTGCTGCTCACGAAGACACTGAAGAACCTAGTGAAGGTGCCCCTCATGCTCCTCACACGTACGTGAGTATATCAAAATGTCATCTAGGAAGATGAGCACGAAGTGATCTAAGAAGGTCCTAGAATACCCCATTCATTAAACTCATGAACATTGGGGGCATTAGTCAAACCAAAAGGCACCACTGTGAACTCATAGTGCCCATATCTCGTGCGGAAGGTGGTCTTATGAATGTTCCACCTCGAAATCCTCAACTGATGGTAGCCTAACTTAAGATCAATCTTAGAGAAAACCGTGGCTCCCTTCATTTGATCAAATAAATCATCAATACATGGAAGGGGATAATGATTCTTGATCGTTACCTTATTCAGCTAGCGGTAATCAATACACAACCACAAGGATCCATCCTTCTTCTTCACAAAGATCATCGGTGCACCCCAAGGGGATACACTAGGATGGATAAGGCCTTTCTCAAAAGGCCCTCAAGCTGCAACTTGAGCTCATAGAGCTCTGGGGTGGTCATCCGATAAGGTGCTCGTGAGATAGGCTCTACTCAGGAACTAGATCTATATGAAAATAAATCTCACGTGGGGGTGGTAACCCCGGTAGCTCCCTGGAAAGACATAAGAAAACTCTCTCAAAATGGGATGATCATCTAGCGATGGTCCACTAGACCCATCCTCGATCTGTCATTGACTGTAATAACATACATTTGACAACCCCGTCACACACACCGCTTAAGCTACATAGCGAGAGATGGTGTGAATAGAAATGGGTCTCCTGACCCCTAAAATCACCAACTCAACTCCCAAATCATCTACACAAGATATAGTCTTGTGATAACAATCCATCCTTGCCTGTGTGTGCAGATAACCAATCCATACCCAAAATGACTCCATACGAGCCCAAAGGAAGGATATGGAGATCTGAGGTAGTGGTGAAAGGTCCCAAATCCACTACACACTCCTTAACTAAGGATTCTATAGAGATCTTGGCTCAGAAGCCATCTCGACATCCCAACTAAGACCCTACCTAATTGCCACTAGCCTACATTGCTCTACTAAAGATGGTGCAATGAAAGAATCAGAAGAACCATAATCAAACAATATAGAGGTAGGAATACCACCAATGCTACATGTGGTCTCAATGAATATGCTTTGATGCTCTACTGGTGGTTCTCAACCACTGCATAAATCTTGTGGCTGCATCCCATGTCACCAACCGTAGGCTTAGAGATATCGTGTCTTACCCTTGTTGTTAGGGTTCTATGGGTAGTCTCTCCAAAAGTGTCCAGTAACTCCACACCAAAACATCCTCCTAATCCTCCCCAATGAGTAGCACCTCCAGTAGGTGCCCTGGAAGTTGTGGCATGGATCCCGATGATCCGGCGAGTCTACTGAGGTCTCTGTTGGCGAGCTCCCACTGACTGAGCTCTAGGTCCACCTTGTGTCCTGATGGGACCCTAGGAGGAGGCCCCATACTCCAGACCTCTCTGTGCATCAGCTCTCTGTGGAGGTCTATGAGGTGGGCGGGATGCTCACTCTGCTGCTACTGTGGCCTAAAGGATGACTGTGTTGAACCCTATCCACCATGAGGAAGAGGTATTGACCCCCTCGATCTACTATCCTACATCTGTTTGTATGTGGCTCGGACTCGGTCTCTAGCCTTGCTGGGTCTTCCCCGAGTCTCCTCTACTATATAGGCCTTCTCGATGGCCTCAGCTAATGTCTGTGGGTAGTGGATCCGCACTGCACCTCCAATATCTAAATTTAGGCCCTGGATGAACCTGTGAATCCACACCTGCTCATCCTGCATATACTCAACATACTGGAGTAGATCTAAAAATCTACTCTCATACTCACTACTGAAAGAGATGTTTGTCGGAGGTCATGGAACTCAGTCGATCCTCTGTTGTATGAACCTCTCGTGACAAATACCTACTCCTAAATCTCTCCTCAAATAGCTCCCAGTCACTATCTCTGAATCTACATGGAGCTTCTGCTCCTCTATCCTCCACCATACTCCTACTCCATCCCTCAGTAGATGGATCACAACACGAGATTTCATGTTGCTAGAACAAGGAAAAGCTTGAAGTAACCACTCAAGCTCACTAGCTAGGCCTCTGCCTGAAATCCACCCGTGTCACCTGAGTAATGTGAGGGCAAAGCTTCAGGATCTCCCTGATGTGATCCGCAGCTGTGGTCTGATGACCTCTAGGTCTCTCTACACACTCATCCCTAAGCCTAGGCTCTCGAGACCTCTCTATGCTCTGGAACTCTGTCACCCTGTCCCCTAGGTGGTGACTCTGCTCTAGCTGACTCCACATGGGATTTCTCTCCTCTATGCTCCTCATTGGGTCGAGGAGATACCTGACCCTCAATGGAAGGGGCTCTGTCATGACTGGCTGCATGTCCTCCTCCTAATCCTCCATGTAGAGTGGCATTGACATCCTGAAGAGTCTGCAAGATCTAGGGTAGGATAACTACTACACCCTGATCGATGGTGGTGGTGGTGGTGGTAAGTCCGGAGTCTATGTGAGCATTCCCCAGCCCCATCGCGCCTCCTGCATAGACCAAAGCGAGAGTTAGTTCATTTTTCTAAGTTTTATTCAATTTCCATGTTTACTAAAATATGTAATTTCTAAACTAATTTGTTTTCTAGATTTTAAAAAAATGTGCTAGGTTTAAGTTTCATGTCCCAAGTTTTCTAGTGTGCCCAATGGTCCAAGCTTTTGAACCACGATCTAATACCAAGTGTGATGCCCTGTTAAAACAACCCACTTGAGACCCAAGAAACAACCTAGGGTTAGTTAGGAAAATTATGGAATAATTTTTTTTTTTGTTTAGAAGTGTCCACAACTAGGTTGCAAGACAACAATTGACACTAATAGGTTCCGAACAAGTTTAAAATTACTAGAACATACTTTTCATTTATTAACAATTATTAGAGGTCACATGGTCCAAATTTTAGGGTTAGAAGTTTCAGTTAGGTTCAGGGGGTAAAATATCACCATACCCACTCTCTAATAGGATTAGAGTTTCAAACTTGATTTTTCTCACACTTAACACATTCAAAATTTCCTAAATCATTCCCATTGGATAGGAAATTTTCTCACCTTTCCAATGATATAAAGAAGTCCTCCTAACTCCTTGTAAAACTCTAGATATGGACCGACGGACTTTAGGGGTCAAATTTTCCCCAAGGGGACACGTGTCGAGCGGGAAGAAAACCCATTTTGGGTTGGTGGGTCGGGGTGGTGATATTTGAAAATTTTTCCCCTATGTGGGTGAAAAGGTCATAATTTTCTCCCATGCCTCTGTGGGTCCTCCAAGGGACACGTGTGGGCTCTAAGCCAAGGTGGAAAGGATGAGGGAAGGGCGGGGTGGCGGAGGCGTTTAGGAAATTTTGCCAAAGGGGAAGAAAATTAATTTAGTGCCCACATGCCCGTGGGTGCCGGGAGGACATGGGCTCCCAAACCAAACATGAGGGAGGGAGAGGGAGGGATGGGGGAGAAAGGAGAGAGTTAGTGAATTTCATAAGAGGAGGGAAAAGGAGTTAGTTGATGTGTAGGTCCACGCGTCCACGAAGGGACTTTCCCACCAGAGGGAGGGGGAGTGTGGGGCCGCAGGGGAAAAAACAAAATTTTCCTAAAAGCCAAAATTTCAAAGGAAAATTGTGAGGTTTCCCCCCCTGCTCCGCCAACACCCTGCCACGTGGAAGCCTGTGATAGGCGGGCGGGTGGGGAAAAAGGTAAAATTTTCCCAAAATTTTTAAAAAGGCCCCAAGGGAAAATGATGCCGCACCTCCACCGTTGCCCCGTGAGGACATGTGGTAGCCTCTATGATTGGCTATGGGCTAGTGGAGGAAATTAAAAAAATTTCCCAAAATTTTAAAAAAAAATTCTAAGGATTTTAATGGGAATTTTTTGGGCCATGGGCCCGCCAGGGAAAATTTTCCCAAATTTTCCCGCCAAGGCAGGAAAACTTCAAAGTGCCATAACTTTTGCTAGAAAGCTTAGTTTTGGGAAAATAAGGACTTTTTGGAAATCTCTCGATGCCCTCTTTGCACAAGAATCATAAATTTTACATTTTGATAAAGTTTAAGGGGTCAATTTTTACAAAAACGATCTGCAAGATTTTAAAAAGCCAACTGGTAAATTTTAACTTATAAAATTTATTCAATTTGGTCTCCTTCACTCAACATGCCAAACAGACATGGAGGATTATTCTAGGAAGGATTTAGAATGTTTTAGGAAGGTAATTTTACTTGTTTGATTTCAATTTAACATTTTTCCAACAATTGACAAGAAAATGACTGTGAAAGGGATTGGGCTCGATTTTGTAATGTTTAAATTGTTTTCTTAAGTGTTCTTTGTCAATTTGAGTTCATTGATGTCATAACATGCTAAATTATATCATTTCCAAGTTGATTATTATGTGCAGGTCCGAACTATACATTTTAATTAAATTTATTTTCCAGTTTTAAAATTTACAAAGAGATCAAATTAAAAGAGGTCCATCTAACTTTTCATCATGCAAGTATAAAAATTTCATTTCAATCTAATCTAATACATTCAGTTTTTAAACAATCCATTCTAAATCAAAATGAAAATACTAAATTTTCCATTTTAATACATTTCCAGATACAAAATGCAACATTATTTCCACGTATTTCATTTCTTCTTTAAAAAAGAGATTAATTATCTCTTTTGCCATACAATGAAACATGGAATTCAATCCAACAATGCAACATGAGAGAAGATCTTGCAATTCTTTATTGAATTCAATTATAAAACTTTACATCTTTACATTCTTCCATTCCTTGAATGCAATTAACAGAATTCTATTTCTTTCCAATAAACATAGAACAAAATATAAATGTCTTTCACAATTTGAAAGTAACTTTCATAACCAATTACAACATCATTTTCTTCACAAATATATATTACAATTTCATCCACTTCAAGTGGGAAAGGTTACAAATGAATTTTTTTCACAAGGGACTGTCAAAACTACTTTTTTTCTTTGCTCCAGAACAACAACATGCAAGTTTTATTTTTCTCCAAATTGATCACAACAAAAGTGGGGGAAAGGCAATGCTCTCCACCCAACCAAGACATCCAATGAAAGGAGAATCCATCCTTCATCATTGGCCCCCGAGCCCCAACCATAATACAATAAGAGGTGTGATTCAACCCATGGCAACAACTGGCTTCCACAACACACAACATTCTTTCAACATGCATAATTCAATATAAAACATAGTCCAAACAAAACAACAATTTACAACTACATTTGCAAACATTCAAACAAAACTCAAAGGCTTGATCATGCAAGCCAAAGGAGCAAGGACTATGGGGGAAGCTACTTATGCCTCCCAATGGGAATTGGGCATCCACATGTAACAAACCACCAATAAATTTCACCACACATATCCTTATGCCCCCACAATCCCTCCTTATGCCCCCACAGATTTCCTTATGCCCCCACAAAGTAAGAAATGCAAGCTATTTATTTTCCATGGTGGATCCCAAACCCAAACTCCCTCCAAAAATATGATGCCAATGGCATTCCTTATGCCCCCACATGGATTCCCCATAGCCTTCTCCTACACCATTCCTATGGTAGTCTACCCATACACCAGCCAAAAAAAATAAAAACATTCACCATTCACACAACACAACAAGAAAATAACAACATAAAAGAAGAGTTAAACTCCTACCTCTCCATGGTAGCTTTTGTTTCCAAACAACAAGCTTCAATGCCCAAAACACAGTCCCAAAACAACAATCTCCAAGCATGCAAAGTTTCTCCAAACTCCTTCCAAAAGCAAGAGCTCCCAACACAAGAAAATGCACCCCCAAAGAAGTTTGCAAAATGATTCAACAACCCAAAACAAGAAAAGAGTTTGAATTTTATAGAAGAGGGAAGAGAAGAGGATGATGTGGATCCATGTAGGATGCCACATCACACATCCTCAATTCAAACACAAAAGACAAAATTTCATTCTCCCAAGCACAATAAAGAGGTGGGTGAAAATATGACAATTTACTTGCACACTCCAAAAGCCCACACCCCAAAGGACTAAAAATTAAATAAAATGTAAGAGAGTGCAATCAAAACTTGCAACATGATTAATAAATGCATTATAAAAGTCTAAAATCACCCTCCAACCATAAGTATGGTTGGTAAATTAAATTGAGAGGTATGGGACAAGTTTTACTTGTCCCACAAGCCTCCAAAAACAACCCCCAAGGACAAATTCGAATTTCCAAGGAGGTGGAGTATTTCATACTCCAAAATCTGACTTACACAACTCTTACACAAACTTACACATCCCTTACATATTTAATACAAAGAGCCAACAACTTCCATTATTACTTTCCCATATCCCAATTTGATTTATTTAAATTTTAACCATATGATTTCTCACATTAATCTACCACAATTTTAATTAAATAAAAGAAAGGGACACATTACTAATAAAATACATACAACAATAATAAAAATTAACCACATTAATAATATACACAAAACCCATGGTCACATATAAAGGTGATCCCCCATGGGAATCCCTAACAAACAACAAACACAACACAATAAAACAAGTTACCATGGTGACCTTGTCGAATTCACCTAGAATTCCATTGTGGTTGGTCTCCAATCCCTCGATGTTTGTTGTGATATTTAACCTGCAAAACACAAATACCTCCTTCGGCCTCGTGGCCATATCAGAACATCCAAAATGATATAAATAAAATCACAAAATCATCTAAATATATGAATCACAACAACATCAAGGCAATTTAACATTATCACATACAATTATATCAACAACTATATCATCATCATATAATATCCATTTTCTAGATCTACTCATAATATCCAAAATCACATGTCTAAACAACATCCATAAAACATCCATGTCAAATAGTATATCATCATCCACATATGAGGTGTCTCCAATAATCATCATGCATCATAACCAAATCAAGATCAACAATAATCCATGACCAATGTCTAACATCATACTAAACCGAGACATAATAATGTCCATAATGAAATCAACAAGTATCAAAATCCCCCTCCCCTTAGACTCAACTTCCTCCTAGAAGTCACTGGAACAAATGTGGAAACTAAACTCGTAATGAAGTAGCATCCTCCCATGTAGTTGCAGTATCATCATATTTGTCCCACTGCACTTGAACCTAATCAACCTCTCTACCTCGAAGTCCTGGGTCCTGTGATCTAGAATGTGAATGGGCTGCACCATCACCTACCCCCGATCCCGCACTGCAATGATTTCCAATCCAACACATGAGAAGGGTGCAATATATCTCTCCCGAGACCGATACATTAAAAACATCATGTATGCGAGATAAGATGGGTGGCAATTCTAGACGGTAGTCCAAAGGGCTAATACACTTTAAGATCTCAAAAGGACCCACGAATATAGTTGATAACTTATAACCTTTTCCATAACGAATAGGGCTCTTGTGTGGCCTTCCATGAAGGAACACCTTCATGCCCACATGAAACTATGTTTGATCATATGCTCATCCGCATACTTCTTCTACCTGTCCCTGTGCCTCCCTGTAATCTCTACCTAATCGACACCACATGCTGCTCCATATCCTATAGAAGAGCTGGTCCAAGAGATACTCTATCCACTAACTTGTCCTAGCTAAGAGGTGTCTTGCACTCTCTTCCATACAAAGCCTGAAAAGGAGCCATGCCTATAGAACTTTGAAAACTATTATTGTAGGAAAACTCCACTAAGTACAGTACTCCTCCCATTTAGACTACTTGATCCATCATATACATCCCGAGCATGTCCTCTAAAAGCTGATTCACCCTCTCGGTCTACCCATCCGTATCGGGGTGATATGTTGTGTTGAAGTTGATTCTCGTCCCGAGGACATACCGCATGGTAGTTTAGAAATGTGAAGTGTACAAAGGATTGTGGTCTTAAATGATCTTCCGTAGAATCTCGTGTAACTTGACAATCTCATCCAAATATACTCGTGCCACTACTCTAGTTTGTATAAGTGGTCTTCACCGGAGAAAATTTATCCACTTTACTCAATTTATCAATCGTGACCATAATGGTTTCGTGGTGATATCTCGACGCGTCGGTAGCCCCACAAAGAAGTCCATGGAAATAGTGTACCACTTCCATTCCAGTATAACATGAGGATAAAGAAGGTCTGCTGGATGCTGATGCTTAGCCTTATCTCTTTAGCACTCTAAACATTGTGACACGAATTGGGCCACGTCTCAACGAATTACTCTCTAATGGTACACTTGTCTCAAGGTGGCATGCATCTTCTTCACCTCGGGATGGGCTGAATAGGGTGCACAATGTGCCTCTATCAAGATGTCCTGCCTCAAGCCTCCATCTCTGGGAACATATATCTAGCCTCTGTTCTTGAGAAGACCATCTGCCTCTAAGGAAAACCCATCAAAATTCCCCTCAAGGGGTCTCTTTGACTCGATCTCTACTCATACTGCAATGTAGAAGCTGTCAAGAGGAAGCTGTTGAAGAATCCTGCTCCACAAATCTATGCTCGGTGAAGTGGCACATAGCTACATGTCTCCGTCTCTACCGAGAGTGTTTGCTAACACATTCTCCTTCCCCTTCATATGCTCTATCTCCATGTCATACTCAAAAAGTAACTCCATCCAACACCGCTGACGAGCATTGAGATTGGCTATGTGAAGAGGTGACAAAGACTCAAGTGATCTTGTCCTGAGTGTGAATCTCCGTCCAAGAAGAAAGTGCCTCCATCTAACCAAAGCATGCACAACTGCTGCAAGCTCAAGATCATGGGTCAGATAATCAAGCTCATGATATTTGAGTTTGTGAGACTCAAAAGCCACTACTCTACCCTCTTGCATTAACACACCTCCAATCCCTACTAAAGAAGCATTTGTGCAAACAAAGAAATCACCCTTTGGATCCGAAACTACAAGAATAGGTGTTGTGGTGAGACACTCCTTCAGTGTCTTGAAGGCCTACTCACATATGTCCGACCAAACAAACTTCTTCTCTTTCCTTTGAAGGGAAGTGATAGGATGTGCAATCCGAGAGAAGACTGAACAAATCTCTCGGTAGTAACCATCTAATCCCATGAAGTGAGCACCTCAGTCCATCTGTAGTGGGTGATGGCCAATCCATAATGGCTCTAATCTTGGAAGGATCGACATTGCGATACATTCCCCATAAATGATATGACCCAAATACTATACCTCTTCTGAAAGAAAGCACACTTCTCCAAGTTCCCATAAAGTTACTACTCACAAAGACATTGAAGAACCTGGCGAAGGTGCCCCTTGTGCTCCTCACGCATACGTGAGTATATCAAAATGTCATCCGGGAAGATGAGTACAAAGAGATCTAAGAAGGTCCCGAATACCCCATTCATCAAACTCATGAACACTGCATGGGGCATTAGTGAAATCAAAAGGCACCACTATGAACTCATAGTGCCCATATGTCATACGGAAGGCGAGTCTTATGAATGTATGCCTTTGAAATCCTTAGTGATGGTACCTTGACTTAAGATAAATCTTAGAGAAAACTATGGCTCCCTTCATCCGATCAAACAAGTCATCAATATGCGAGAAGGGGATAAGGATTCTTGATCATTACCTTATTCAAATTGGAGTAATCAATACACAACCGCAAGGATTCATCCTTCTTCTTCATAAAGATCACGGTGCACCCCAAGGGGATACACTAGGATGGATAAGGCCTTTCTCAAAAAGGCCCTTAAGTGCGCAACTTGAGCTCACGGAGCTCAGGGTGGTCATCCGATAAGGTGCTTGTGAAATAGACTCTACTCCGGGGAACTAGATCTATATGAAAATCAATCTCACGTGGGGGTGGTAACCCGGTAGCTCCCCGGAAAGAAATCAACAAAATATCTCAAAATGGGATGATCATCTAGCGATGGTCCACTAGATCCATCCTCGATCATCACTTTGATCAGTAATAAAGATACATCGATAACCTCCTCACACACACCGCTTAAGTTACATAGCAGAGATGGTGCAAATAGAAATGGGTCTCCGACCCCCAAAATCACCAACTCAACTCCCAAATCATCTCGCACAAGATATAGTCTTGTGATAACCATTCATCCGGCCATGTGTGCGAGATAACCAATCCATACCCAAAATGACTCCATACGAGCCCAAAGGAAGGATATGGAGATCCGAGGTAGTGGCGAAGGGTCCCAAATCCACTACACACTCCTTATCTAAGGAGTGTACATAGATCTTTGCTCCAAAAGCCATCTCGACATCCCAACTAAGACCCTACCTAATTGCCACTAGCCTGCATTGCTCTACTAAAGATGGTGCAATGAAAGAATCAGAAGAACCAGAATCAAACAATACAGAGGTAGGAATACCACCAATGCTACCTATGGTCTTAATGAATATGCTCTGATGCTCTACCTGGCGGTTCTCAACCGCTACATAAATCTTGTGGCTGCATCCCATGTCACTAACCGTAGGCTCAGAGATCTGTGTCTTACCCTTGTTGTTAGGGTTCTGTGGGTAGTCTCTCCAAAAGTGTCCAGTAACTCCACATCCAAAACATCCTCCTGATCCTCCCTAATGAGTAGCACCTCCAGTAGGTTCCCTGGAAGTCTATGGCATGGATCCCAATGATCTAGTTACGGTCTCTCGAGGTCTTCTTTGGTGAACTCCCGTTGGACCGAGCTCTAGGTCCACCCTGTGTCTTGATGGGACCCCTAGGAGGAGGCCCCATACTCCAACCTCTCTATGCATCAGCTCTCTGTGGAGGTCTATGAGGTGGGCGCAGGCTGCCACTGCTCACTGCTTTATGCTTGCCGCTTTGGGGCCTAAAGGATGACTGTGTTGAACCGTATCCACCACGGGAAAAGGTGCGACCCCCTCAATCTACTTTCCTACATCCACTATATGTGGTTCCGACTCGATCTCTAGCCTGATGGGTCTTCCCCGAGTCTCCTCTGCTATATAGGCCTTCTCGACGGCCTCAGCTAATGTCTGTGGGTAGTGGATCCACACTGCACCTCCAATATCTAAATTCAGGCCCCAGATGAACTTATGAATGCAGCTGCTCATCCTGCATATACTCAACATACTGGAGTAGATCTAAAAATATACTCTCATACTCTGCTACTAAAAGAGATGTCCTGTCGGAGGTCATGGAACTCGTCGATCCTCTACTATATGAACCTCCATGAAAAATACCTTCTCCTGAATCTCTCCTCAAATAGCTCCTATGTCATTGTCTTAGAATCTACATGGAGCTTTTGCTCCTCTCGCCCTTTACCATACTCCATTAACATATGGGTACACACACATATGTATGTATATGTCTATAATGTATGTATATGTGTGTGTGTGTGTGTGTGTGTGTGTGTGTGTGTGTGTGTGTGTGTGTGTGTGTGTGTGTGTGTGTGTGTGTGTGTGTGTGTGTGTGTGCGCGTGTGCATGTGAATATAGTAGTAAATAATGTTATGAAGAAAAAATAATAACAGTAATAATAAAAGTTATAAATGGAATTTGGTGGAGGAAAAAGGAAGTGGTGGGTGAAGTGACAAGAGAGGAATTGTTAGTGCAAGTGGGTTGGCGAAGAGTTATCTCGGAGGTAAGTTTGTGTATGAGAGGAATAGTGATGGTTGTTATTGTCTTGACATGAATGTAAATGAAAAGTGCAAATTTAGAATCCAAAACCATACATATATCCTCCCCATCTCACAACTTTGGTGATATCATAAAAGCATAGATGTGGAATTATTGAATCTTGCAAAATGACTCAAGTAGGGAGTTTGTTGGGTTAAGAAGAAAATGAATGTGATTTTACACCATAATACCTTTAATACCTATAATGGGAAAATACTATTCTTTGGATGTTTCTACAAATTGGTATGCCATATCTTGGTAGTCATTGTAGTTTGCAATGAGCTTGAGTTTGAAATTATGTTTCCCCTTCAAGATCCTTCCTAAATTTTTCCATTATGTAGAATAAAATATTGGAATATTAGTTTTTATTTATAGTGGTAATTTTGGTGAATAGGCATGGGTGAGTAGTTCAATAATGATTTTTATGTGAGATATGTAAATATCTCACTTTTAAGAAGAATGAATGTGATCCTCATCTAACCCATATAAAACATGTGCTTGGTATTTTCAACTATAACAACTATGGTAAAAATTTATCCTTGGACGACTCTAACCTTTGAGATTCCTGTTGGAAGTACAATCACAGGGGGTGAATAAGTGTAATTATAAACTTTTACTTTTACTTCAATCATTCATCAATCTGTCATTATATAAGTAATGTCAACTAGTTCATCAAACCATCAAAGTAACACAACAACCATCCACATGAACATGAAACATGAGAGAACACACATAAAAAGTATGGACACATCATATATGTGGGAAACACTCATGGGGAATAAAACCCACTTATCTCTATAATTGGACTACTGTCCTATAAAACAAAAACCAAGATTTAGTGAAACAACAACTCCACATGGAGCACCAACCCCAAATTTCCAAGCACCCACTTGACAAAACCGTTAGCAAGCACCCACTTGCAAGGAAGCTACAACTCCCCTTAGTGACTCAGCACCAACTCAGCCAATTTTTGACCAAGCACCCAATCAGCTAAGTAGACATATTCCCTCCATCTTTATTCGACTACTATCTCAACAAATGATGGTCTTCATTGCTCTTCTCTATCTTATGCTCTCTTGTTCTTTGTTTTCTCTCTTGAATTATTATCACATAAACAAAACATATCTCATATATCAATCAGATGATCTCAATAATATTGCACATAATCTGATTATTAATCATCAAATGATATCCATACCCCTGCTCCTCTACTCTTGGACATTCTCAAAACTGCCTGTTATACTCCTCTCATCAAGCTTCTTCACCTTCACTAGGTCATATAGGCATTGATCTACACATGTAGATCTCCTATAGGATGTTCATCATAAACCCTCTTCTCTCCTCATATGGTCTATAATACCTCACTCTTCTCAAGCATGCATCATTTCCTCGCCATTTTCATCCATCCTCAAAACTAGTCAAATAGGCCTAATCTGCCTTGTTTATATACTAATCTCTTCATCAAGAACATTCAAACACTTAGGTCGGCCATGAAAGGATATTATAATATTATAAAATCATGTTACAAACATGAATCAATCATAATCTTAGTCAGTCACAACTCAAAATAGGCTCAATCCTCCATTAGGTCTCAAGAAGACCTAATTGCATTAGGTTTTCCCCTAACGATACACTTTGCCTTTCTTGGGTCCAAAATCCTTCTTCAACACTCAAAAATAATTTCAAACATATTGACAAGGAACTCTTATAACCTCCTCCAATCTTGAATAGCTCTGCATATTGTTCGTTTACACCATGAAAGTCTTCATTAGGCATGCCTATCTTATTAGGTCTATATACCCAAAAAGTTTGTCTTCAAGAATGAAGCTTGTATCACCTTGAGCCACTCAACCATGAAAAATAAAACATGTAGAAATATACTCCATGACCTAAAAGACATAACCATATGAATTATACATTCTCACTTAGGGTATAAGGGCTCAAGAACTTCTCTCGCACCATGATCACTCAAAACTATGAACTCACCTCACAAACCCGGTCAAGAAACATTAACCTTCAACACTGTATGACCAATTTAAAAGACTCATGATGCATGAAAATTATCCTTAGAGACATTCAAAACATCTTCAAATGTAACCATGACAAATAAAACATGTAGAAAGATACTCGATGACCTAAAAACATAACCATATGAATTAGACATTCTTACTCAGGGTATAATGGCTATAGAACTTCTCTACACCATGATCACTCAAAGCTGTCAACTCACCTCAAAATCCAGTCAAGAAACATTGACCTTCAACACCTATATGAATAATTTAAAAGACTCACGATGAATGAAAATTATCCTTAGATACCTTTAGAACATCTTCAAAGACAAAAACAATAAGATATTAATGGAAAATATTAGACATGTAGACCAATCTCTAGACCTCTCTCCTCACGGTCACACCGAACCGAATAAGCCATTTTGAATTCAATGTTTTCACCACTGTACCTAACTTTAAAGCTTCAAAAATCATGAAAATTACTTATAGATCATAAAAAAACTCCATACACTTGAATACATCACTCTACCATGAAAACATACTCAAATTCATATTTTCATTTCTACACTATTCTCACCATTAGGGCTATTAACAACTACCTAACTTGGATCACCAATTTGGAATACTTAAGAACTAGAAAATGTCTAGAAACCTTTATGGACATGAAACATGTGTCTCTACATTCTTCCTTCATCCATTTTCTTAGTATGTCTAATGCAATTTTTGACTTCTACAACAACATCTTCATAAAGAATCCTTTTTATAGGGTCCACTCACTCATTTGACAAATCAATACCAAGTGGAGGTATTTGAGAGATTTTAATACAATATCCAACCATTAAACTAGGAAATACAATCCATTCTAATTTATTTTAAGAAAATTCTTCCATACCAGGTCCTTATGAGGGTTTTATGATGGTTTAAGAGTGGGTTTGTTAACATTTATTCATAAAGGTCTGGACCTTAAATCCCAAAATAATGCTTGGAAATATTATTTAGGACCCTTCCCTATATCTTCTTGATATAACATGCTCCCATGTAGAGGATTAATGTGCCAATGAGTACGTAAAAGTGATTCTTGGGATTGTACACTTCATTTTGAGAGCTTGATAGACCTCAAAATCATTTTTCATGTTTTTTCCTTAAAGCCTTGACCTCAAAATTCATGAATCCACCTAGGACAACTTTTTACACCTATGAAAATTATTTCATACTAATACTTTCCTTAGAAATTGGTCCTCATACCTCATTAGACCAGGGTTTCTACACCTTGGTCTTCATGCTTCAATTGACCTTCACACCTATGTCCATGCACTCATCTCACCAAGCCACCATACTCGTACCTTCTGACAAGGTCTCTTCATGCCATGACTAAGATTTTTGCACTTGACCTTAATTAAAAATTTCCACATCATCCTTTGAAATCAATTACCTATGACATCAACCTTTTGAAATCATTGACACTTGCCTTCAAATTCTTGACTCATCAATCTAAGACACATCACCATCTTGACATTTGACATCAATGACATTTTTCTTTAAGTTATTGACTCATAAACCTAAGATCTCAACAAGGCACATCATCAATCTTGACATCAATGAAAACACTCAACAATTCCATATTGTGGTTATTAAAGTAACCTATAAGGAATTTGCATTTGGAACATGTTAGTAAGTTTTAAAACATTGTTTTCTTTGCATGATCCTATGTAACCTTGTACACTCTGTGAAACAAAATATTAAAATCTTAGCTTAAGTTTTGTTTTCAAGTGGGTGTGTTGGAAAGTGAGTTAGGTGAGTAATTACTCCTAAGCACCATTATATCACCAAATACAAATATCAGGTACCTAACTAAGTCCCCTTGCTACATAATACCTGTGAGGTAGGAATTGGAGGTGGATGGTGTTGATATTATTTAACGAATCTTGAAGATCTATAAATTATCATTTTTCATTAAAACTATATTATGCCCTTAATTAAAAGTCATATATTAGGATATGTATGGCAAAATTGTGGCCTACATAATCTCTTAATATGTCATTTATCATTTATTTATTGTTTCATATGCTTAATAGATTGGCCTTGGTATTTTATATGGCATAATACAATATATACAAGAGGTGGCAACTAGTATTCAATCATCATATTAAGCACTTGAGTCTTCTTGTATGGTTTGGAGGTTAACCCCTCAAAGTGGATAAGTCATTCTACTTAAACATATTGTGATAGTATATCTCTATCTTAGTGTTATAATTTTGTTAATATTTATATTTATATAAGTAACTTTCTTACAAGTCATACCATAGCTTCAGCTTTGGGCCAAAATCATGTCAAACCCCTAATTTTTAGGATTATCCTATATCTCACAAAATCTTTTGATTTTTTGTAATTTGTTTACTAGAGTTAATAAAAAGATAGAGGAAGTTTTCCTCAAATTTCATCTTATTTTGATCTATTTTGTGGAAGTTATATATAATTTAGAGTTTTTCACAAATTCACTCCCTAGGATGTAACTTGCAGAATTTATCGACTTTTATACTCTTTTCAAAATCCATTTGAATTTTAATTTGGTTTTGTTATTTTATTTTGTATATATGACCAAAATCATATTAAGAACCTAAACCCTAATCACCATGGCAAGGAGATTGACTGGAGGTATAGGAAAAGGTTCCACTACTATAGAGAAAAATCCCAACAAGGAGGATGGTAGATACGAGTTGAAATGGGATAAAATTTATGATGTTATTTCTTCTTTGGTGGATTAAAAAATAAAACCCCTAGTGTAGAGCATTCAAACCTTGAAGGGATATGCCGACCATATGGGTTGTAACATGCAAGGAGAGGTAGAGGTGCTGAAAGGATATGTGGCTAAGATATTATAGAATATTGAGTTTTTTTATTATCCTACGAAACACTTTGAGGTGGATCTAATGGACATAAAAATGATGATTTAATTAATACATAGCATTGATATGGGGAAAAAATTGATTTTAGGCCATGGAACCTACTACCAAAGGTAAAAATGTGTAATTTTTATGGTAAGGACGTACTTAATTGTATTAACCAAATGAAGAATTTGTTTTGATCTACATCATATCTTAAATGGGGAAAAGGTTACTATGGTATATGTATATATAGAACTAGAAAAACTCACTCAGTATCATTGAGTTTGTGCTCAAATAAAGAACAAGGATCTCTTTGTCACTTGGTAAGTTTTTACATATGATCTACATTCACTTTAATAGTAGTGTGTCTAAGACCTACTTCATCCAACTAGAAAAGATGCGGAAAATATGGTTAGTAAAGGATTATATAAAACAGCTTATAATTTTTTTATTGCATGAAGATATAATAGCAAATGATAATATAAATTTCCTATTTTTAGGAGGTCTTAAGGATCACATTAAATGTTGAGTTGTGGATCTCAATTACTTCGGATTAGCATGCAATGTGAAACTTGTTGGAAAACACAGGAACCAACATTGGTTATGGATGGACCAACATCAATCGGAAGGATTCATTTTAAGAGACCTCTTGGAAATCGGAGGTGGAGAATACCTGGCGAATATCCCGGAACCGGTTTCGCGGGAAGGAAATTTTTTTGGGGGTTGTATGAAAAATTTTGCTCGATTGTCAAGTGGCCCGGCTGCAGAAGGCTGCAGACGCGTGGACAGAGATTTTATCGCTGCGTCAAGAAAATGCATCTGGCGCCAATAGACCTTAGTGACATGCGCAATAATAACCTTGTTGACACGTGTCACCGAGGTCCGTTGACGCGCGCCACCGAGGGTGCTGTGCGACCGACACCGCATTTTCTTGGACGCACGACAACAAAATCCCTGTCGCGCGCTCAGCCTCTCTCGACATCCGCTTTCTCATAAAAATCTTTGTCTCGAGGTCTTTGTCACGTGTCAACTCTACACTTGTCTCACGTCAACACCTCCTCTCGCCGCGTCAAGATGCGAATATACTGTCACGCATCAACACTGCCCTTGTCACGTGTCAACACCTCCTCTGTCGCGCGTCACCACTGCCCATGTCACGTGTCACCACTGCACATGTCACGCGTCACCACTGGACATGTCGCGTCACCACTGGACATGTCGCGCGTCACCACTACCCATGACGTGCGTCACCACTACCCATGTCGCGCATCACCACTGCCCATGTCGTGCGTCACCACTGCCCATGTCGCGCGTCACCACTTCCTCTGTCGCACGTCAACACTTCCTCTGTCGCGCGTCAGTACAGCTGTTGTCGCGCGTCAACAATCACAGGCTAACAGTAATCTGAATCTCTGGTGCTTAAGGGTATGCGAGTTAAAATTTCACATAGTATTGGTAATTTGTTAAGCTACTTGAGGTATACTACCCGGCGAATCAGCTAGGTTTTTATAGGAGATGTTTTCAAATGAAGGCGAAGCCGACCCCCCAGAAAAAATATACTATATATTTTAAGGCGAATAGGACACCGACCCACTTCGAATAATTCACCTTTTCAAATTTTCATAAAATGAAATTTTTGCCATATTACGAATATTCGCGCTACAATTATCCCCGCAATCGGGAAAGGAGGAACCGACATCGGTTAGGGCCAATTGACATCGGTTACCTGTGCAGGAGTGTTTTAATTAACTCTCATGAATTAGATCTATTTTTAACATTAAAGAAAATCTATTAATTGTAATTGCATGGCTAAGTTCCCTAAGTTTATATACACCTATATAAACATGAAAGCTAGGGTTTAGAAGTAAGAATTAGTAAGAATTTGAAAAATTTGATGATTATTGTGAGAATAATTGTGTGAGAGATAATTCTTGGAGAAGAAGCAAAAGCTTGAGAAAAGAAAATCTTGTACATCTAAGAGGTGTGGAAGATTATAAATCTTCAATTGTATACCTTGTTAAAGATTTGGATAATAGATTGGATTGTTTCTTGGTGGACACAACCTACGGTTGGTGAACCATGTTAAATATGGTGTTGATTTATATCTCTTGTTTTGTATATTTCTTCGGTAAAATATCTTCTTTTATTTGCATGTATGCTTAGATCGATATATATTATCTCGTACAACCGGTGTGCTAGCCCCAACAACCTGGTATCAAATATTTTTTTGAGGGTTTTGTGTGTTGAAAGATTTATTCACAGAGATTTTTTGATTGAGTGGGAGGTACAAAAATGGTAGAAGATAAAAATACAAGGTAGAGAAGTTTGATGGTCGAAATGATCAATTATGGAAGATGCAGATTGAGGATTATCTCGTATCAAAGATATTTGTATTTACCTTTGGATGAGAAGTCTAGACCTATGAAGATGACTGATGAAGAATGGAATATTATTGACAGAAAGCTTTAAGATCTATAAGATTGAGCCCGACAACATATCCGTGGCTTCCGATTATTACATGTAATGACTTCTATGGTAGGGTTAATGAAATCTCTTGCTAATTTATATGAAAAATCTAGTGCTTCAAATAAATTTTATTTGATGAAGAAACTATTTAGTTCTAAGATGCATGAAGGTGGATTTGCATCAATTCATTTGAATGATTCTGATCTATTGTAAATTAGGTAAAATCAGTTGATATACCATTTGACGATGAAGTGAAAGAAATTTTATTCTTATTTTATTTGGGTGATAGTTGGGATAACTTGGTAATGGTTTTAGTAATACAACATCTGCTAATAATATTTTGAATTTTGATGTGGTAAGTATAATCTTGAATGAATAAATTAGCAGGAAGAGTACAGAGGAATCATCATCGGGAATGCTTTGAATGTAGAAATCGGGGGTAGGAAGAAGGAGAGATCTAAGAGTAAGAGTAATGGGAAATCAAAGTCAAGGGATAAAAGATATAAATCTAGACATAAGGTAATTACTTGTTGGAAGTGTGGAAAGAAAGGACATGCAAAGAAAGTTTGTTGGTCAAAGGATAAAGAGAACTAACAACCAGACAAAGGTAAAGAAGTAAATTTTTGCTTGCAGAGAGGTAATGCAAGATGCTATTATTATTTCTTTAGATAATATAATTGAATCATGGGTTTTAGATTCAAGATCTTCTTTCCATGCAACCCCTAACAAGGGTTATTTCAAAAATTATGTCCAGGGTAATTTTGGGCATGTTTATTTGGGTGATGATGAACCTTACAATATTATTAGAAAATGGGAAGTTCATCTAAAATTGTAGAATGGAAATACATGGGTATTGAAAGATGTGAGGCATGTGCCAAGCCTTAGGAGGAATCTTATTTCTGTAGGGCAACTAGGTGAATCTGGTTGCATGGTTACTTTTACAGGAGACTCTTGGAAAGTCACCAAGAGTAATTTTGTTATGGCAAGAGGTAAGAAGGTAGGAACATTATATTTATCTACCTGTGTTATTGATTCTTTTTTCGCATTATCTACTTCATATTTAGATGCATGTATGTGGCATAATTGGTTGGGCCATATGAGTAAAAAAGGAATGCAAATCTTAAAGGCTAACGTAAGTTATCAAATTTGAAATATTTATATCTTGATTTTCGTGAGCATTGTGTCTTTGGAAAGCACAAGAGAGTGATATTTCTCAAAGTTGGGGCAACTAAGAAGGAGAAAAATTGGAGCTTGTACACTCGGATGTGTGGGGATCATCTCAGGTAGCTTCTCATGGATAATCCCAATATTATGTTACTTTCATTTATGATGTTACAAGAAAGGTATGGGTTTATTGTATTAAATGTAAATATGATGTTTTTGATACTTTTAAAAGATGGAAATCCCTTGTTGAAAATGAATCAAATTCAAGGTTAAAGTAAAGTGCCTTAGATCGACAATGATGGTGAATACCTGTAGAAAGGATTTCAATGATTATTGTTTAGTGAATGGGATACGTAGAAAAAGAACGGTTCCAAGAACACCACAGGAGAATGGTGTTGAAGAGATAATGAACATGATAATCATGGAATGTTCTATAATTATGAGGATACATTCTGGATTACCCTTGCAGTTTTGGGTGGAAGCAGTTGATACAACTATTTATTTAATTAACCATGGGCCTTTAAGTTCACTAGATGGAGGAATACCAGAGGAAGCTTGGAATTGAAAAGAGGTAGATATTTATTTTCTTAAAGTTTTTGGTTCAAAATATTTTATGCATGTTGATAAGGAAAATACGAAAATTTTGGATGCAAAATCCAAGAGATGCACTTTCATTGGTTATGGATCTAGTGATTTTGGATTCTTTTTTTTGGGATTTAGAGAATTCTAAAATTATTAGGAGTCGTGATGTTGAATAGAATGAAAAGAGAATGTACAACGATAAAATTTTGGTACCCAAGGATGAACCGGTTGAGAATTTTGTGAATGAAAATGAACTCTCAGATTTAAAAGTAATACCTGACAGGGTTACACAAGAATCGGTGTCGGTTGACCCCAACCAACAATGGTCAGAGAACCAATATCGGTTATAGAAGAGAAGAACCTACATCGGTTAGAAGAATCGACGTCGGTTACATGTGACCAAGCATTGGTCACTCATGCATTTGGATACAAATGTCCAAGAGGTCCAAAATGAGCCTCTAGTACCCCAAACTCCTGTGAGAAGGTCACAAAGGGTAAGTAAACCTCCAGAAAGATTTACACCTTCTCTATTTTATTTATTATTAAATGATAATGGTGAATCAGAAAGTTTTGAAGAACTAATGCAAGATAAGACCCACATATAGTGGGATCATGACATGGATGAGGAGATGAACTCCCTGGAATAGAACCGGACTTGGGATTTGGTTAAGTTGCCAGCAAGTAAGAGGACATTGCATAACAAGTGGGTTTACATGATCAAGAAAGAAGAGGGTGGATAGAAAATGTACAAGGAAAGGCTTGTAGTAAAGGGATTTACACATAAATTAGGTATTGACTTTGGTGAAATATTTTCTCCTATTGTAAAGATGACTTCTATTTGTATTGTATTGATTTTAGTTGCAGTAAAGGATTTTATTTTAAAGCAACTAGATGTGAAAATGGATTTCCTTCATGGTGATTTGGATGAAGAGATTTATATGCAACAACCGCTTGGGTATGAAGTCAAGGGTAATGATAAATTAGTGTGCATGTTGAAAAAGAGCCTATATGGGCTCAAGCAAGCTCTAAGGAAATGGTACATGAGGTTTGATAGTTTTATGCATGAGCATGGTTACTTGAGATGTGAATTTGACCATTGTGTTTATTTCAAGAAGCTTGAAAATGGGAGCTATATTATTTTGTTACTTGTATGTGGATGATATGCTTATTGTAGGATCTAGTATGCAAGACATTGGTGAGCTTAAGGGAAAGCTAGCTCACACATTTTCTATGAAGGATTTAAGAGCTGTAAAAAGAATCCTTGGCATGTAAATACATAGAGACATGAAGAATAAGAAATTGTATTTTTCTCAGAGGATTATATCTACAAGGTGTTAGAAAGGTTTAAGATGTAGAATGTAAAACCTATTAGTACACCTATGGCTAGACACTTCAAATTGAGTAAAGATCAGTGTCCATCATCACATGAGGAGGTTAAATACATGACATGAGTGTCATATGCTTTAATAGTTGGGAGTCTCATGTATGCTATGGTTTGTACCAGACTAGACATTGCACAGGAAATGGGAGTTGTGAATAGATATATGGCCAATCCAGGTAAAGAGCATTGGAAAGCAGTCCAATGGATACTTAGGTATTTGAAAGGGACATATAGCATGTAGTTATGTTATGGAGGTTCGTATAGTTCATTATGCGGTTATGTTGATTAGAATATGGATGGAGATATGGATGGTAGGAGGATCACTACTAGATATATTTTCATAGTAGGTGGGGACGAAAATTAGTTGGATTTCAAGATTTTAGAAGGTTGTGACTTTGTCTAATGAAACAATTGAGAAAGGAGAAAGATGATTGCAAATTGTTCAATGGATTGTAAATGACAAGAGTGTAATTCATCTCGGAAAAGAAATCAGCGTTTCATTTGAGAATGAAACACATTCGATTGAGGTATCACTTCATATGGCAGGTATTAGAGGATGGGTAGTCAAATATGGAAAAAATTCATATGAGTGAGAACCCTCATGGATATGATAAAAAGTCATTAGAAAAGGAGAAGTTGGAGCTACACTCCATTTCTATTGGTCTTTGAATTTGTGACTTGAAGAGGAAGAAAAAAATCTAAGGATCTAAGAATGATGTTATGCGGGTATGGTGCAGTAATTAATCTCCAAGTGGGATATTTTTGAGTTATGGAGCTCAATTACTTCAGATTAACATGCACTATGAAACTTTCGGAAAACAAAGTAACCAAAATCGGTTATGGTGGGACCGAAATCGATTACCTATGACCGGCATCAGTCAAGCAAGGAGGAACCAAGCATCGGTTAAGGCTAACTGACATCGGTTACTTGTGTGGGCATGTTTTAATTAAATATCAGGAATTAGATATATTTTTAGCATTAACACAGATCCATTAATTATAATTGCATGGCTAAGTGACCTAAGTTTGTATACACCTATATAAGCATGAAAGCTAGGGTTTATAAGTAAGAAGAACTTGTAAAAGTTGATGATTATTGTGAGAATAATTGTGTGAGAGAGACTTATTGGAGAAGAATAAAAATCTTGAGGGAATGAAAGTATTGTACATGTGAGAGGTTTGGAGTATTGTAAATATTCAATTGTATATCTTGTCAAAGCTTTGGATAATAGATTGACTTGTTTCTTGGTGGATGTATCCCAAACTGGGTGAACCATGTTAAAATTGGTGTTGATTTATATCTATTGTTCTATATATTTCTTCTAGTAGAATATCCACTTTTATTTACATGTATGCATAGATACGATATATTATCTCGTACAACCGATGTGCTAACCCCAACATTAAAGTGAGGTAAAAATGTCAATTCTACCAATGTTTTTGATTCTATTATCATGACACATAAAGAAGAGGAAAAATAATTTCCATGAAGAGGAGTATATTCACTAATATTATAGACTCTAATACTTAAGTACTATTAGTGTAAAATCACAACACCCCCGAATGGCCAAAGATGTGAAGTGGTTAAAATGGGGCATTCGGTGTGATTGTATAACATTGGATCATCTCTCAAGTTGTGGGACTTACAAACCTGAGATGATCCTCCAGAGAAAGCTAGTTCTTGTTCCTAAACTACCTACCATGAGCTACTCTAATGCAAGCAAAAACTAAACTATCCTAATCTAACCATTCCAAGGAACCAAAGAGAAAGAGAGGGTGAAAGAAAATCCTACACTAAAGCGGTGATACACCAGAGAAGGAAAGGGGTGAGATGTTATGTTGAGGGAGGATGAAACAGGGGAGAAAGGAAGATGGGAAGGTCAGATAGAAGTGACACAAACCTAGACCCTAATCCATGATCAAAAATCCATGAAACATAATGCCCTACACCTACAAATGTGAAATACATGCACAGTAAAATAGATTTGAAAGGGAGAGGCATGAAGAGATAACAAAACAATGCAAAGGGTTGAAGAAACACCACAAAAACACGTTTTATTGCTCTATATGGGTGCACAGACCATTATGTTTTTGCTTAGAGGCACAAAAATGCTTTCCAGTGTAGGAGAAGGTTTTCAACTCAAAATGGAGTTGGGAAACAAATTTGATAGAGTTTCCCTACGCCCAGAATAATATCCTCTTCTCAAATGAGAAGTGTTACAATATATAGAAAGAATAAGAGAGAGAAGAGGGAAAAGTCGAATCCTGTTTCAACTACCACGAGATATGCATTGAATCCTGCCTTGAAGACTCAATTGCTATCAATCAATACCTTTCTCAAATCTACCCCAAATTTGTCAATTCTGGCTACCTCTGTTTGTCCGACGTATTGAAGAAGAACAGTGGATCAAATCAAATAGGATCTGGTAGTTGGAGAAATCAGGCTTTGTATTAATGGACTAGAAGATGTTTTCCCATTTTCACCCACCAATGCCTACAAAAATGATATTTTATGTTTCCAAGGCATAGAGGGTGTTGAGACGTTTCCAAAAAATATTCTCCCACCCAAATCTGAGTTCTCAGTCAAAAGATATGGTCATTTGAATTTTTGGGTCGCAGCACATAATATTTAAATGAGTCTATCTATACCCGGTCCACGTGGCAGCTCTGTGCTTGTATGAGATTTGACTCTCTTGCTCACTCTTGGAATAGAGCCCATGTGACACGTGACGGCATCCGTAGGTTTCCTTATTTCCTTTGTATTCTTCCTGAGTATTTTCCACGGGCAGAGGCATTATATCGACCCAAGACACGTGGAGGCTTTACGCATGTTTAGAAACTACCCCCAGACTTTACCTTTGGAGTAGCATGGATACAACACGTGGAGACCTCTCGTAGGCCTTTGGAATTTTCAATGGTCACCCTCACCTTTTCGGGCTCTGGGACACATGGCGAGTTGGTGCTCGTTTGAGATTTTCTTTTGGACTGTGCCTTTGAAATGGTGCCATGTTGACACTTGGCACCTTCCGCTACTAGCCCACCTCTTCTTTGACTATTCAAACTGTGACTTTGTCCCCCCTTTTTAAAATCCTGGGACATGCAGCAAGCCTTCACTTATTTGATTCTCCGCCTAGGGTCTCGCTTTTGAATGTGCACTTTTTGGACACTTGGTGCCTTCCGCTTGCATTCATTACTTAGCCATTTTGGGCCCATTCTCCTTTTGACCTCTATTGACCATTGGCTATGTGGAGGGTTGGCGCAAGTTTGAGCCTCCACCTTGGGCTCCCATTTTGGAATTGTGTTGAGCCGACACTTGGCACCTTCTACCTAGTCGAAGAATTTTTCAACGGTCGTGTAACTTTTTGGGGCTCGAATGTGTGGAAGCCTGGCGCTTGTTTGGGTCTACCCTTTGATTTTAATCTTTTGAGGTGCATCGTTTGAACACATGGAGGCTTCTATTGGATCTCTATACTTAGTCATTTTTGGGCCTGTTCTGAACAATTTTTGAAGCCCGAAGATTTTAAATCTTCACCGTTTCTTTTCCTTCTCACTCTTGGCTCTTTTGACACTGCTCCTCCTTCCCTGACCATGTTGTTCCATTTTCGAGCCTACCTTTAATATTTTTAATGGATTTAAGGCACAAATTTTCTCGACAGATTCATTTTTTGAATTTCTCATGTGCAGGGTCATTTGATCTTTCGCAGGCCCCGCCACTTCCATTGTAGAGTCTCCTTGCAACCTGTTTGCAGGATTCAAACGTGATTTCTCTGGTTCTTTCTGTGTGGGTCGTGGCTGATCCAATATTTTTTGGGGGAAAAATATGGATAACAAGTACCATCACTCCCTCAACCTACCCATTTGACTCAAAAAATTGAAGAGAAACGAGAAAAAAGAGCTATGTTTTAGTTGTGATAGAAAGTGAAGTAAATGATATAGATGTGTTGAGAATATTTATTTCTACATTAAGGGGAAGAACAAGGAATAAGAATATGAACAATCATTCGGTGAAGAAGAAGAGGTGCTTGAGGTTGACATTGAAGATTATCAACCATTTAGTGCCATGCGATTTCAGGCATTAATAACCCAAAACCCTCAAGGTCATCGTGTTCATGAAGAAGAAAAGGGTGATATTATTAATTAACTCTAGAAGTACTCAAAATTCCATCAATCATAAGTTGTATTTAGACTTAAATTAATTTTTCTATCCAACCATTGAGTTTAAGGTCACGGTTATAAATGGAGGTATAGTTAGTTTTTCATGAAAGTGACATAATATTAAAATCTCTATGGGATATTACCTACTAAATATCCTCATGTACATTCCATTTCCATGGGGGTATAGACATTGTGTTGGGTTCCTAGTGGTTTACTACTTTAGGAACTATTGAGATGAATTTCCAATATTTGTTCATGCATTTTCATTATGAGGGAGAAATTGTGAGTTATGCGGGATGAGGGTAAATTTCCAAAGTTGGTGCGCTATCATCAAATGTGTAATATGTTTAAGAATGATACATATGTGTTTTGTAAACATGAAAAACTTAGTAGAAGTGAAAGATAAACAAATATAACAACAAACCTTTCCTCCAAATTTCTCTTGCAAACCTTAATTTTATGATTGCTGAAGTTTTAAACTTGTAGAATATTCAAATAATTGTATTGCAGATGCTCTTGAATTGATCTCCAAATGTAGAAATGCAATTTCTACAAGCATATTTAGACATAGGGAATGAAAAGTTAAATAATTTTTTTCAAATAGTTTAACCGCAATTGCAAAAAGCTTATAGGGATCATTTTGGAAAGGATATGCCCTATTTGTATATTCGAGGGAGAGGCCATGAAAAGTGGATCAAAGTTTGAATGAGTTCCAAGATCATGAATGCATCTCGTAAAATAACAAATGAATTTGGTCTATGTAATTACATATTTAAAGGGGCAATGAATATTTGGTTGGTAATAAGATTCCATCCGAGAAAGTGGTTGTATGTGTAATTTTATTGCCCCCACCTTTGTAGTATTCTAGAAGTGGAGTGGAGTGAAGTAGTCTAGGATAGTGAAGTGGAGTCTAAGTGGAGGATGAATAGGAAAATAGGTTTAATTCTATTTAAATAATAATTTAATTAGTTATGAGGTGTGAGAGGATAAATTAACCATTTAATTAATAATATTAATTAAAGGGCTAAATATGAATTAATTTAATTAATTCCAAAGTATAATAGAATTAATTTAATTAATTATAAATAGTATGATATAATTAATACAAGTTAATAGGATAGAAATAGGTATGTATTTTTAGGGTGTTTATGAATCCTCTCTTTAAAGTGTTATTATGAAGTAATGTAATTTAAAGATAGTATACATTGCATGTAGATAAAAGTGGAAGATAGGAAATTCGGTGAAGTAATATAGATGCCAAAATGTGACAATGCAATGGAACATTAAGATGCCCAAACAAGTGTAGATGCAATGGAACATTGAGATGCCCTAACAAGTGTAGATGTGATGGAACATTGAGATGACTCATCGAGTGTAGATGCTAATGGAATTCCCTCAAGCGGATGGGTGATGCAAAAAGTGGTGGAAAACTGCTTGATAGGAAGAAAGAAAGGATTTTGAAGGAATATGGGAGGGATTGTGCTCATAGCATGAGATTTCATTTAGAGAAGTGAAATTTAGAGAAACCTTATTTTGTTCATTACACAATAGAGTTGTCACCATGATTATGAAAGAATCATGATGTGTAACCTATTATGTGCGTAAAACAAAACACACACACACACAACAAAAAAAAAGTGAAAAAAAAAAAAAAAACCAATATACACAAGTAGATGTAGGCACCATGGTTATAAATGAACCAAGATGTTAACATACTACTTGTAATTGGTCAAAAAGTAAAACAAGAGAAAAAAACCCAATATACACCATAAAAGTAGGCATCGTGGCTATAAAGGAGCCAAGATGATAATGAAATACATGCAATTGGTCCAGAAAAATAACAACAATGCAACATAACTTTGAAATAAAGACAATTAACTTTTCCCTAATGTGTTCCATAATGATAAGTGAGCAGATGTGAATGCCCCTAAGAAATAATATATGTAAAGGATGGATCGACCAAAGAGTGGAGTAATCTTAGATACTCCTCATGACACTCTTATTAGATCCCATTGAAGTGTAATATGAGATTAAAAAGGGTCATTGCCCCCAAGCACGAGGCGCTAAAAATGCATTGGAGAGAATGAGAGCCAAAATTTCCCCAAGTGAAGTTATATCACGAAGGAAACAATTAATTTGACTTGCCCCAAGATATGATTTTGACATGCAAGGGAAAAGATTAGTTTTGATAGTCATAAGATGATTGGAATAATCATGATAGGTAGGAATGAAATGTCTGATTTCATTGATATGTGTTGATTTGTTGGTATTTTTGAAAATTTTTGTAATTTTTTTGGTTTTTGTGATTATTTGGATTTTTTGTGATTTTGTAAGTTGTGAGTTTCACATGTGTGTGTTTGAATTTTTTGATATTTTTTGACTCAATTTTATTATGGCATATGTTAATTAACACCATGATTAAAAGCATACACAAAATAAATTGTAAAACAATGACAAGATTACAAAACAAACCCTTATGCATACAATAATATAGATGCACCAAGATTATAGACAAACCAAGATGCTAACAAGACTACTTACACAAGATTAACATCTAACAACAACAATGTAACACAACTGATAATAATGACATGTGACTATTCCCCTAAAGTGTTCCACCATGAAGAATAAGTATATGTGAATTCCCCAAGCAATATCTTAGAAAATGCAAGGGGATTGGATCGGCCAAAGAGTGGAGTAATCTTAGATACTCCAAAGACACTCTTGTCGGATCCCATTATAGTTTGATTTGTATTGGATTTAATCCAAGTGTGCCCCAAAAATGTTATATTGCGAAGGGTTAATTGATTTTTTCCTCTGAGCATAGATATATGCCATGGGAAAGAAAAGTGATTATCGTAAGATGATTTGAATGATCGGTAATATTCTTCAAATGGCGATATATTGTTGAATTGTGTTATGGAGTTGTTAAGATTTTGTCAAACATTTTCTAAATGTTTTACTTTTTGATATATATAATTTTTTATTTTTACAAGTTTTAGACTATTTTTGAGAGTTTTGAACATATTTGAATGTTTTTGATTTTTGAACATATTTGATTATTTGTTTTTGATTTTGAATTTTTTAGATTTTTGTTTGTCAACAAAAAGGAAAGTGTCCTTAATCCATATTAATCATGAAACAAATGGAGAAACCCGATGAATACCATAGGAAAATACAAATGGAAGTGGGTGAAAAGGACTGGCGTAGAAAGAGACTCACATCCTAACTAGGAGGAACACACAACACAAGATGATGTGGGATGAAGAAAAAAAAAAAGGGAAGAGATGATGACACAAATGGATGTGTGTTGATATGCCCCTAGCACTAGGATACTCTTAGAGGATCAAGAATAGAAATTCTTTAGATGAACCGCATTCATGGGCTCTTTAAGCTCTTTTCCATCTTTATCGGACAGTTTATATGCCCTGGATCCAAACTTGGAAGCAATAATGTAGGTCCTAACCAATTAGGTTTGAACTTGCCTTTTTTCTCATTCTTTGGTAGTATTCTTCTGATTCTCTTTAAGAACAAGGTCACCAATCTCAAATTGTCTTGGTTTAATTATCTTGTTGTAGCTTCATTGGAGTCGGTCTTGATATACCTTTAAGTGATCCAAGGCACAAATGCGCCTCTCATATAAGAGTTCTAGCTTTACAAGACATGTTTGCAATAATATTCTTCATGCACTAGGTGTTGGAGTGACACACAGAGGGAAGGGAGCTCAAATTCTATGGGTAATACAAATTTAAAGCTATATACTAGGGAAAAGGGCATGGATCTGGTTGGAGTATGAAATGAGGTTCGATATACCTAAAGGGTAGGATATAGTTACGTGTGCAAATTATGATGTGATTTTCAATGGTATTTTCCAATATTGATTTTATTATTTTATTGAAAGCTTCTGATTGGCCATTGTAAATGGGTAGTAAGGAGTTTGCCCATTTGAGCTGGATATGGAATTTTTTAGCTAACTCCTTGACATTCTTGTTTTGAAGGATGTACCATTTTTGGTAATAAGAGATGTAGGGATGATAAAGTGAAGATGATGTGGTTGAGGATGAACTTGGAAATATTTGACCCAGTGATGTAGGTGAGGGCATGGCCTCCACCCACTTGGTGAAATATTCAGTGGTGGTAATGATAAAGGTGTTTCCATCATAGGATGTGGGTTTTATCTTTCGACTAAGTCGAGCCCCCATCTGGAAAAAGGCCAGGGTGAAGTGATAGGTTGGAGGGCTTGTGAGGGTGCATGAATTATATTACCATGCCGTTGACATTCCTGACACTTTTTGACAAATTTACATGCATATGAATCCATAGTAGGCCAATAATAGTCCTATGTACAAGATCTTTTTAGCCAAGACCATTCCACTTGTATGTGCACCACAAATACCGAATGCATTTGACTAGTGTTTGATTCATTCTTCTTGATTGAGACATCTTAAGAGAGTCCCATCATAGCCTCTTTATAAAGGGTATTAGTAAGGATGGTGTAGCGTGAACACATGTTGTGCTAAGGCTCTTTTATGGGCCAAGTTCATGTTTGAGGGATAGGTTTTATCTTGGATAAATGTATAGATGTCTTGATACCAAGGGTTTTAGGACCAACAATTTCACACACCATGGTGGAATCTAAAAGATCATATGTGGGCACAAAATATGTTTGATGAGAAACTCGTTGTGTGTTTGATTTGTATCAAATTCAAGAAGGGATGCGATAGTTGCCATGATTCCATTACTTTATTTTGTGCATGAGGAACTTGTTCAAATGTAATCAGCTAAAAGTATCCTTTAAGGTTATCGACCATGTGTTTATATGGAACAAGATTATCATCCTTTACTTGATATTATCCATTTACCTTGCTTGATGATTAGAAGGGAATCTCTAAAAATTGTCATCTCTTGTAGCTACCAAGATATAACAAAGCCTAAACCTATTATTAGAGCTTCATATTTACTGTGATGTTGTTAGTGCATGGGAAACTAATGTGGTATGACTTAGGTATAACATCACCATCTGGTGTGTGTGCAACACAATGCCAGCTCCAAATCCATGCATATTGCAAGAACCATCTAAAAAACAAATTCCATGAGGGGACTGCATCTATATATAACAAGTCTTCATCATGGAACTCAAAATGTGGTTGAGAGGAAGTGGTGCAAGGATATAGTTGATCTACTAGAGCTTTCCTTTGATTGCCTTTTGATTGAAAAATTCTATGTCAAACTCACTTAGGAGGATAACCCAACTAGACATTTGACCGATTAAGATAGGTCTAGAAAGTAGATATTTCAATGGATCTACTTTTGGAAATAAGGTTGGTTATGTGATTTAGTAGGTAATTCCCAACTTATGAAAAGTGAGCATGAATTAAAAACATATTTTCTCTACCTGAGAATATTTGAGTTCATGGTCAATCAATGTTTTACTAAGATAGTAAACAACTTGCTCTTGTCCTTTATCATTGTGTTGAGAAAGAAACACCCCTATAACATGTTTATGTAGCTGATGTATATAATAACATGGGCTTATCTGGAATAGGCATTAACATTGGTGGAGTTGATATATATTCTTTCAATTTAGTAAAATAATCTTGACATTCTTGTGTCCATTTGAACTAGACATCCTTCTTGAGAAGTTGGTTAAAATGATGGCATTTATCTACAAGATGAGATATAAAGTGCACCTGATAGACTAAATTTTCCTTGTAACCTGTATAGCCGATGAAGTTTTTTGAGGTGGAGGCATATCCATGATTACTTTTACCTTAGTAGGATCAACTTCAATTCCTCTCCATGAGACTATAAATCCTAGGAGTTTCCCGAAGTAACACCGAAGACACACTTTTTTGGATTAAAGCGAACCTTGTATTCTCTTATTTGTTCAAAAATACACTGCAAAATAGTGGATGATCTACCTTGGTCTTGGACTTAGCAAGAATATGTCATCAAAATAATCCTCCATAATGTCATGAAGTAGATCATGAAAAAAATAACAATCATTAGACATTGGTATGTTACCCCTATGTTCTTAAGGCCAAAAGGCATGACCTTATAACAAAATGTACCCTAGGGTGTTGTAAAAGTTTTCTTGTGTTGATCCTCCTCAGCTAATCTAAATTGATTATATCCTAAAAACCATCCATTAAGGATAACATCTCATGTCCTGTTGTAGAGTCGATAATCATGTCGATGTTGGGTAGAGGAAAGTTGTCCTTAGGAAGGCTTTGTTGATATCTCAAGTGTCAGTGCAAATATGGATGTCTAATGTTTTTTTTACAATAGGCACCATGTTAGATATCCACTTAGAGTAATCTATAGATCTGATAAAACCAACCTCAAGTAATTTTTCGAGTTCTACCTTGACTAGTAAATGCAACCTTAGGATGCATTTTTCTCAATTTCTATTTTACAAGATTCACATCTGAGTGAACCACAAGGGTGTGTACGAAAGAGAAGGATCTAACCATGGAATATCATTATAAGACCATGCAAAAACATCTTCAAATTCTATGAGAAGTTTTGTGAATGCCTCAAAATTTGATTTTGATAAGCTCGCACCAAGATGTAATAGTTTGGGATTATCACTTATTCCAATGTTGATTGTAATGGTCTCCTCTACCAACATTTTTGATGTGTCATTATCTTGAAAAGATGTTATAGGTTTGTGTAGATCATTTGATTTAATCTGGAATGAGTCTCCTCTCTCTAACACCTTAGAAATTTTTTTCTCTAGGAGATACATCCTTTCTTTTTTTTTTTTTTCTTCTTTTTTATTTTTTGTTTCTCAAATAGTGCCTCGGTGAGGTTTTCACTATAAGAGATTTTGTTTTTTTTTTTTTTTTTTTTATTTTTCTTGATTTTTGATGGACTAGATCACTCCAATTCCTCTCCAAAAGTAAGATGAGACATAAAGGTTCTATATCAAAACCCTTCTTGTGATCTGATGAGGAATAGGGTCCCGAGTCCCAAGGAACTCCTCGATGGCCTCATCATTCTGAAAGAGGTCCATAGCGATATGATTTTGTTGGTCTGATGGATAAGGGATGGATAAATAACGTCAAGGGTATGAATGGATAGGTTTTCAAGGAAGAGAGTGGTTTCATCTAGGTCTTCAAAGAGGCTATGTGTGGAACCGGTCTCAACTTTGAAGTCAGAGTCCTCTTCACTAGTTGTTATATCAAATATTACAGGAATATTTTCAAATGTTTCATAACCTAAACCATGAAGATATATATTTTCTTCATACATACTGGTTGAGATGACCTTATTCTTATGGACCAAGTCCTTTTCCCTTCTAATTCATATTTCTCATCATCTTGTGGGATTTTTGTAGTCTAAAGATTCATTCCAATTAACCATCTGATAATTGTATAACCAAGATCCATTAGAGCCATGAATGTGTTCCTCCAAATATCCATACCATTTCCATAAGGTATTTCCAAGAAGGTAGACGGGAGCTTCTTTAGGTGGGGTGCATTAGGTCATCCATAACTACGTGGAGAAAACAAAAGTTTGCCAACATGAAATGCATTCTCTAGAGTATACTCACCAAGACCTTTATGAGAAAACTTGAGTTCAAGAAATGAGTTGGATGTAAATGGTTGTGAACTGGATAAAGGGTTGGGTTGAAAAAGTGTGTCAGATCGATATACGATTATCAGTAATGGGTATGACACGAGGTTCAAAATATTTGTCCATGGAAGGACAATAATTTCATGAGTGTATTTTTCTTCTAGAAGATTACAATATTCAAAGGGTTTTACATCTATGAGTAAGGTAAACTCTTTACCATCATGGGAACTTGATACATTGATGAAATGTGGAGGGCACAACTTGCATTGTGTGTATCCAAGGCTGACCTAGAAGGATGTTATATGAAGTCTCTACATCAACGACATGACAAATGGTTTCAAACATCCGTGGGCCCACTTGTATGGAGAGGGTGATAGTTCCAATAGATTTTCATTCATTGTTGTCATAACCATGAATAGTTATAATGTTAGCTCCTAGAATCTCTTTTGTATGGCCAAGACATCTTAGCGTCTTCATGGAACAAATGTTTAAAGAAATAATGTTATCAATAAAGACTCTCTTAACCTTATGGTGGGTGATATAGGATTTAATATACAAAGATTTATTGTTTTGAAGATTGGGGTTTAGTAGGTCTTGAGGACCAAATGACAATATAGGGCCATTTGGCGAAATATTGGAAAGTAATTACTTGGAACTGTTGAGAATTAATGTCCTTAGGAACACATGCTTCTTATAAAGCACGAGTAAGGATTCTCTATAGTGTGGGATATGACTTGAGTAACTCCATGAGAGAGAGATATGTGTTGGCATCATCTCCAATTGTCTTAAAAGGTCATATGAATATGAATGTGGAAGCTTTAGTATTAGTTGTTGGTTTAGGATTGCTAGGAACTATAGGATCAGTAGACACTTGAGGCATAGAGGAGGTTGATGGTTTCATCATGCGACGGCACCCAAACCTTATTTTTCTTGTGGCCCTATTATATTGGTAGGAGCTTGAAACTTAATGGTACAATGAATTGGGCATTTCTTCAACAAAGGATATGATTGAATTAAAGTCAACATTATTTGATGATTGACCTTTTTCAATAGCTTTTCCACTTGTGCCATGCTTAGGAAAAGGGTTTGAAAACACCTTTAAATTATTGTTAGGTGTCTTATTATATGAGGGTATTTTTATCGTTATGTCTCCACTATATCAATGGTATTTTGAATGTAGTGGTGAAGCCTCATGCAATGATATGTAGGGTGAGCATCGATGAAATGAAAATCATAATACTCGTTTTCCTTGTACCAAGATGGTTGGTTCCTCTTGACCCAAGGATTTGTGATAGGATAAGTGACCATGTTGGAACTTATCAATTGTCATAAAACACTTGAAAAACTCTCCCCTAATGGTGTAAAGTTTCTTTTCTTATTATCACAAGGAGGGGGAACTTCTTTACTAGGCACCACAATGGCTTGTTTGGATTTAGATTTGCTAGTTTGGTTATTCTACACATTGTGTACGTTGTGGTTATCAGTTACACCATCATTGATGACATTGCAATTTTGATTTATGTATTTGGATTTATCTTGATGAGTGTTGTTGTTATTATTATTATTGGTGTGATTGTTATCCTTAGAATGAGGCTTGATTAAGCCTTTTGTAATGAGGACTTTTTTTATTTAAGTTCCTTTCTCTATAACCTCCTCAAAACTGTTGAGGCAGTGCATGTGCATGTGAAAGGAAATTTTTTGTTAAGGTTTAGTATAAAGATACTAGTTAGTTATTTATCAAGGATCGAACATTGGAACCCAACTTTCGATTCCTCTCCACCATTGTAAGAATTGTGCAAAGATTTCATTGGTTTTTGTATTGCATTACACAAATCCATCATGGTTATTTCTAAGTCAAGGTTAAATGAGAAATGTTTGAAAAAATTCTCGAGAGGTCTATGAAAGTGTTGATTGATCCCTTTGGGAGATGTAAGAACCAATCCAAAGCTTTCCCTCCTAAAATATTAGGAAAGATGCCAAGAGAAAGATATCATTGTATGCCACTTCTTGACATGCCATGAAGAACTCTTTGATATGCTCTTATGGATCATTTTTTTCCTTGTATTTGTCAAATTTGGGTGTCTCAAAGGATCTTGGGAAGGGTATGTGTAGGATGTCCTTATCAAAGGGTAAGGAAACAATTCATAAAAATTTAATTGTTTACGTTGTTGTTGCATGCCCAAGATTGTATCCTTCATCATTTTCCATTCTCAAGAAAATGGTGAATTAGTTTGGGGTTTGTTGGGAATATTGTCAATGTGTGGATTGGTTGTCTCCTTTTCTAGTTCAATCTTTATTTTTGATTCATTGTCACTTTTTATATTTGTTTCATTTTGTTTGTGTTATTAGTTAATATTGAATCCATAAATGCTAATTGCTTGTCATCTCATTGATATGATCTAATAAATCTTGATGAGGCTTGAATACAAAAGCATTCAAATTTCCTTTGTCATCATTTTCATTCTTATTTGATTAATTATTATTGTTATTATTGGGTTTGGGTTGACCTCGTAGTTTTTTCAAAGTATCATCATAAAAATTAGAGGGATTTTTTTCTCCTATTTCTAGGAAACGGAGAAGGGTATATTTCTTAGGGTCTAGTGCTTAAAATTTAACAATTTCTATGTTAAATTAAAAGACTTAGGAAAGTGATAGAGAAATAAGATTGTGATGGTGCTTGACCATGATAAAGTGAATATCAAGATGTCAAGACTTAGATTGAGAATGAATGTACTCAAGTGAGGACATGGGTATCCACAAATCAAGGCTTTGAACATTGATTGCAAATTTAGAAGATGGGGAGATAAAATGTGTATGATAAGATTGTGGAACACAAACTTTATAACACAAAATAGATGATGATAACGTTATGTAAGGAGGTCCTATAAACTTAAGTTGGCTTGGTCAAGGAGGGGATTCTTATAAAAAAATTCTCTCCCTAAATGATGAAAGGTTACTCGAGCGAGTGAGGTATACTATTGCTAGTTGTTGAATTTACTTTACCCCTCTTGATATGATAAGCTAGATTTTAATACGCTTAAAGGACGAAACTAGGGCTGCCACTATGGATAACATTGAATCTAATCCTCACAATGGTGTACTATTCAAGTAGATGGGGATCCCATTTTTTTAGCCAACTCACTCAAGGTGCCAACCGCTTTAGGGTTATGTAGACAAAAATTATGCACTTTACACATAATTTAACATGGTCTTATACTACTATTTAGAAGGTTCTCAAGTGGATAAATTATTAATTAATCCCACCTTTTGGCCACCTTTATTTTATATTTATTTTTTCATTCCCGCATATTTTATTGCACTTATCCACCCATTCCGTGAATCGCCCTTCATTCTTGCCCAAAATCAGGGCACCCTATCCTATATTGGAGCACACTGGTCCAGCTTTGGGCACCCCGGTCTATGCACATCCTTTCCGCTTCTTTTTTGGGAATTTTTAGTCATTTGTTGTCTTTATATTTTCCCCAGTCGGCCTTGTCAGGATTAATTACAAAATTAAGCTTGAGAGCCCTATAAATATAAAGCTATAAGATCATAATAAGGGTCCTAGGTCATAACACTACTATCACTCCATCTAGAGTTACATCCATTGCATCACTTACATCCACATAGTGCCATGCATCAAGGCTAGGAGATTTGCATCACACACACTGCATAGGGGGAGGGATTCTATTCTATTCCATGCACACATGCTATTTACATTTTCTATAGTTACTATTTCTCGCTACTTCACAAAGTGCGATTGGCACGAGAGCACCTAGGGCATGACATGCACACACACACACACTAGAACTACATCTAGGTCTAAAATGTAGTGCAACACTTAGTGATAAGACCACAAGTTTGGTGGCTAAGGTCAGTCCAACCCATTCATTTACATCATTTTATTTTTCTAGGGTTTGATACTTCCTTTTGCATTGCAGTCATTTCCCCACTCATCGGAAGATCTAGCATAACAAACATGAAGCACTCAAAGACAACTTGTGACCATACCATAAGTAGTTTTTGAGAATTTACGATTGCTTTCGAGTGCTTAAATTGCAGACAAGGGAACCATGGGGTGTCCCAAAGACACTTCTAGGCTCCCTAGTCATCTTAGATCCTCCAGATATATCCTTTCAGGTCTTTAAGTGTTTGTCGCACTTCTTGATTTAATTTCCAGATCTCGTGACAACCTACGACAATCACTACCAATCGGATAAGATATTTCTCTTCCTTCCCTTGCAAATTCATTGTTTTATTTGACTTAGAATAATTAATTACACTTTACCTTTATTGTTTCAGTCTTGTATTAAAATGTTTTAATCCTCTTAATTAGATTAAAATTAATACCCTAGTTTCCCCTTTTAGGTCAACTAGATCCTTATTTTTTAAAATCATTTTTGTGAAGCCAAAATGAACTTCTAGCACCTTCTAGGGATTTCAATTTCTTGCCATTATGATTTTTTACTTCCCTCTTTACTTTTTATATGCCATTTCTTCGCTTTCATTCCTACCCTCCTCCCTCCTGTAATTATTGCTACATTTAATGCACCATGAACATATCTATTCATGAGTACTTACAAAAATACCCAGATTATCTCCTTTACCTCCAAAAATACTTAGCTACCCATTATGTCTCTCCACACATATCACCAGAATATGTTTATCATAAATTTGTTTCAGCTTTATCCCTTAATGAAGATCAAATCACTTTCACATCTGATGATCTCCCACCACTAGAGTTCTTAGCCCATGACCCTCCCTTATATATCTAGGTTTGTGTTAACAAAGTAGGTGTTAAGCGTGCCTTAGTGGACAATGGATCTGGCCTCAAAATTTGTAATATCAATTTTCTCCATCATATTGGCATGTCTCTAACATCCCTTGCTCCTTCCACCATTTCTATTCATGGTTTTGATAACATCCCAAAATGTGTTTTAGGTATTGTCTAGTTACCCATTACCATTGGTCCATGTATGATTACCATCCCATGTCATGTCATGCCTAATGACCTTAACTATAACATCCTCCTTGGTAGGCCTTGGATCCATGCCATGCATGCAGTTCCCTCTACGCTCCATGCACGACTCAAGTTTTGTTACTAGGGAACTATTTATGATGTACCCGTTGACCCTTCCCCTTTTGAATATTGTAATTCTATTGAACACCCTTTGGACTTCCATACTTCCCCAAAAATTAACCCGCTCTCTCCAAATACAGTTTAGGATACGACTACCTTCGTCGCTTTGGTTTCTCTCACTACCAAGACCAAAAAGTCACCAAACTTTGGGACCTCCCCACATGTCCACATAAATTTGGGCTTAGATATCATCCTTCTCCCCCATTGCCTTTAAAAGTACAAACCATGTGTCATGTTACATCTCTTAGATACCAGCCTTCACCTTCCATTTTATAGTGACATACACTTTAAGCTAAATCGTCACCCATTTTCACTCCTTCATCTCATAGTGATATATGCTTAAGGATAAATCATCACTCATCCATTCAAAAAGTCATGGTATATGCTTAGGCTATAGGGTCCACACATATCTTTCCATAAGTCTCCTCACCATCCACTCATTCTATAGTGATATACACTTAGGGATAAATCATCACTCACACATTCCACAAGTTGTGGTATACGCTTAGGCTATAGGGTCCACACATATCTTTCCATATATCTCATTCCCATTCACTCATTCTATAGTGATATACGCTTAGGGATAAATCATCACTCCTCTATTCAACATTTTTGTGATATATGCTTTGGCTATAGGTTTCATGCACATCTTCTTCCCATGTCACATTTCATCACCAAGTACACATGCACATTTATTATAGCGTGCTAGACACAACCTACACTACTCAACCATTTCCGATGATGCACTCTCATTTCTAGTTCATTCTTAGCTTCGAAGGGGAAAATAACATGAACCTCACTACATGCACTTCTATCCATTTGAGGGCCATGTTGCTCCTATCATTCCATCTTGCATTCCATTCCATCAATCTACAACATCTTGCATTATCTTGGTGGAAATTAATTTTGCATACTAGTGTTTTTCATGCTCACTTTATTACACAAAGCTATCTTTCTTTCTTATATGTCATTATCATATACATATGTGTGTTTATGCTTTTGTTTAGTGTGATCATAGATACAGGACCCTACACGTGACATGGATGCTCGCCTTCTACCCTTCCTATACCGGTCGATGGGGGCATCCACTTTCATCTTTTCTAGGTGCTATTGTTTCATTTTATACTTAGCATCTTATACTACTTTCTCATACACGCTTTGATATATTGGTTATCATTCTAACATGCTAATGGGTGCTCTATGTGCAACACTTGTTTTGCAAGATTACATGTCTCCATGACTACTTGTTTGTTTATACTTGTCTAATTTGTTTTCCATTGTATGTGGGCCTTTCCCTTTGCTATTGTGCACACTTATCTACTATTTACGGCTATGATGGTGTTACGTGTCTTATGACATCATGAGTGATGTACCATGTTTGAAACCAACTTTTTACAGCTTTGCTTGTTTTATTGCATGTTTACACTACTTTTTTTGGTAGTTACTACATTATCTGTGTATTTTACACTTGTATTATTGCATGCATGTGTTTTTGGATTAACATTTGTATTGGCTAGCCATCCCCTTTTGTGTGCACCTTGGTATCTACCAAGTGTTTCCCTTTCCCCCTGTAGGGAAGAGTTCTATAGGTCAGAGTGTGGTTGGGTCCTCTTTTGGGGCCACATTCTCCTTTTTACGACATCACATGCACCCCAAATAAGGGGGAAATAATTAAGTGTTTTCTACTAACACACCATATTTACACTAGTTCACACACAACGAGTGAGTTCAGACAGTCTACGAAATCCATACACAATGGCCATAACAAGACATGATGTCCTTTAACAATTTTGTGAAGCAGTTACAAGCTTTGGGGTTACAGTGGGTGTGCCTCTCTACAATTATACATCCACTGGCATTGGATCACTCAAAAAACTAGGATAGTATAGATATATCTTCACATATTTTAGTAGAAGCACTTAAAATTAGAGGAAACAACACATTTCCTCCCTATACTTCTTCAACTAGGGTGGCATGAGATCACCCAAAAAACTCACGATAGTACATGATATCCTTTTACACCCTTTCTTTCTCAACATGGATCAGGCACACATGTTCCATTTACACTTTTATTCTAGCATATTTCACATTTTCATACTTTACACATGTGTATTTTACACAAATTTGTTACATACATGTACATATTTGACTACTTGATCATTTTCTCCTTGCCGGTCTGATGTATGAGAAAAAAATAGTCAAACTAGGGGAAAAAACAACAACAACAATGACAACACACTACTACAGGAATTTTTCTTTACTAACCATGTAGGTACACTACACATAGCAACAACTACACACACGTTCTACCATAGATTCACTCTCATCACATTTTATGTGCATTTTTCATCTTTAGAATCCACACTCCACATTTTTATTTTTTTGTCATTCCATGCTTGAGTCTAGTCCATTGAAAAGTCTTCTTCTACACTCTACATGGATATCAGGTACACATCTCTATCTATTTTATGTTACTGATATTTCTGCTCACCAACATAAAGTGGGGGAAAAATGTAGTCATAAAATTATGCACTTTACACATAATTTAGCTTGGTCTTATACTACTATTGAGAAGGTTCTCAAGTGGATAAAGTATTAATTAATGCCACCTTTTGGTCAACTTTATTTTATATTTTATTTCATCATTCCCTCATATTTTATTCCACTTATCCACTCATTTTGTAACTCACTCATCATTCTATCCCAAAATTAGGGTTCCCAACCTATACTAAGGCACCTCGGGTTCCCGGTCCCACTTTAGACACCCTGGTCTATGCACATCCTTTTCCGCTTCTTTTTTGGGCCTTTCCAGCCATTTTCTGTCTTTATCTTTTTCCTAATCAGCCTTTTCAGGATTAATTATGAAATTAAGCTTGAGATCCCTATAAATATAAACCTATAAGATCATAATAATGGTCCTAGGTCATAACACTACTATCACTCCATCTAGAGTTGCATCCATTAAATCACTTACATCCACATAACGCCATGCATTAAGGCTAGGAGATCTACATCACACACACTATATAGGGGGAGGGATTATATTTTATTTCATACACACATGATATTTACATTTTCTATAGTTACTATTGCTCGTTACTTCACAAAGTGCAACTTGCATGAGAGCACCTAGAACATGACATGCACACACACACCCAAACTACATTCGGGTCTAAAATGTAGTACAATGTTCAAAGATGATAAGACCACAAGTTAGGCCTCTAAGGTCATCCACCCATTCATTTACATCTTTTATTTTTCTAGGGTTTAATACTTCCTTTTGCATTACACGTCATTTCCTAGCTCATCCGACAAATCCAGTGTGATAGACAAGAATCACTCGAAGACAACTTATGACCATATCAGAACCCATTTTTGAGCATTTATAGTGCTCAGAGCACCCAAATTATAGACAGGGCACCCGGGCTGCCCTAGTACATTCCCTGTGTGCCTCGATTATCTCAAATCCTCTAAATCTATCCTTCATAGCATTTATGAGTGTTCATCTACACTTATTGATTTTATTTCCAGATCTCGCAACAACTGTGATGATACCACCGCTAATCACCTAAGCTATTTCTCTTCCTTCCCTTGCACATTTAGGGTTTTATTTCACTTAGAATAATTAATCAAATTTTCTCTATACTATTTTATTCTTGTATAACAATGTTTTATTCATCCTAATTAGATTAACATTAATACCCTAGTGTCCCCTTTTAGGTCAACTAGATCCTTATTTTTATCAATCAAGTTTCTTTGGCACTCCTCAATAAATATTTTTGGCCCTTGACCATGTACTTCCTATAGTTATAGCCGGAGGTGGAATAAACTCATCTCTGAAAAATTTAAATAGAGAAAGTTTTTATAATGTTTTAAAAAAGAAAGTGATAAGGTTTGTTTGAATCCCTAAACAATGCATCCTATAGTTTGTAGTTTAAAGTAAAAATTCATAGAGATGGCCCCTGTAAGTAATGGGTTAGAAGTTTTCCTATGGTAAACAAACAAGAGAAAACACAAAACACAAACCCACATTTCAGATTTTCAAGATCACTCATAAAAGTGAGAGAAAAGAGTGTACATGTGAGCTTACCGAGATTAGATTCACAAAAATAAACTCCCAAACACAATAAACCCCCAAAAAATATTAATATTGTCACAATATCCTCTAAAAATAAGTTAATGGAAAAGCAACATCCAATACCCTTAGTTTATAGTTTCAAATTTATCTTATTTAGTCTAATTTGCTAAAAAATTTAAGTATGACCTAATTTACTAAATAAACCTTAACTAATTAAAATTTGATTAATTGAATTAAAAAATTAAAATAAACTAGAGTTGAAGTAATTAAATAAAATTAACCCTAATTTAAGGTAAATGGAAAACCCTAAAAATCTAAAGACAAACAAAGGAAATGGGTGAAATCTTGGGCTTAGCTAGACAAGTTGAGTTGCAGGAGAGGATATATATTTCCAATTCAGAGATCAAGTTAAGGGCTGATCAAGCTTGGTATGGGTTGGAGGACACTAGAGTTAGACCATTACTAGAGTATAGTGAGGGGCTCAATCGGAGGTCAAGCTAAGTTATAGTGGAAGCACGTCCATGGGAGCTCACCGGTGTGGGGTTGCGTAAGGGGTATGGATGTTGAATGGATTAACCACTATGAAGGATAGCTTGGGAGTGGGGTTCAATGGTGAGGTGGGTTATGGGGTATGAGATCGGGATTGATAGGGAGCCAAGTTGGAGGTTAAACGATGCAACAGGTTTGATGCGAAAAATGAGTTTAGGATGACACGAAGGACATATCGGAGGAAGGGTAGATCCAAGTTATCTCGATAGTCAAAGGTGAGTCCGGGGAGCTCGGGGTTGAGCTTGGGTCCATAGGGTTTGAGGATGGGTTTGTATATGGTGAGGGGGATCAATTAAGGTAGAGAAGATTGTAAGCAACTCGGGTGAGTTGAGTAGGGTGTTGGGACAACGAGGAACTCAAATAAACGAGTTGAGGCAAGGTTGAGCTTGAGTTGGATCAGATGTTAATGTAAGGGGTGAATTGAGTTAGGAGGGTAGATCGATGGTGAAGGGGAGTTAGAGGAGATCTTAGTTAGGTCTGTATGGGATCTTGATGAGGAGGTGTAGATAAACTTAGGATCAAGATCTATGGGATTAGACTGGGATCAATAAGCCGACAAAAATGTTGGAATAATGGGGAGCTCGGTTCGATAAGCCGAGTCAAGAGGGGAGCTCAATGATACAACATGGAGAGATGAGTTTGGAGACAAGGGTTTGAATGAAAAAATGCGGTGAGTGAGGAAGGGATGTGACCGTGTTGATGGAGGAAGGACCAAGTAAGCTAACCAAAATTAAAAGGTGGAAGAAGGGAGAAATAAAATCTAGTTTTGGGAGTAAATAAACTCGAATGTGGGAGATGTGGAGCTTGGAGTCGAGTCGAGATGGTTCAATTGATAGAGATAGTTCGGTAGGGAAAATATGAACTAGCTCGATGCAAAACAAGTAATCATTTGGTTTAGGGGTTAAGAGTTCCATTGTTACAGTCCTCTAAATATAGAAAAAATGGTAAATGTGGTAGAGACCAAATACACCTCTAAATTTATAGGAGAAACCCCTACTTGGGGAAGTTTTTTTCTTTCTTAATTATGACTTATTTTTGATTCTTCCAAATATAGAAAATTTGCAACCTACAAACAAAACAAAAACACAAAACAAAACTTCCCATCGTATAAATTTGAACCAAATAATTCCAATACAATGAAAAATACGAACTAAGAGATGATAACAAAATATGAAATCAAGAGTAAATTAGAGTATGAGTAAGTCCCACCGGGCGTGCCAAAATTTAATCATGAAAAACTTAGCAGAAGTAAAAGACAAATATATGAAAACAAAAATTCCCTCCAAGTTTCTCTTGCAAACCTAAATGATAGTATTTCCAAAGTTTTAAACTTATAAAATCTTCAAATGTTTAGATTTGATGCTCTTGAATTGATCTCCAAAAGTAGAAATGGAAATTCTATGAGAAGATTTGGTCATGGGGAATGTAAATTTGAATACCAATTTTAGTCGAGTTTAGTTGCAATTGAAAAAAGCTTACAAGGATCATTTTTGCAAAGGATATGGCCTATTTTATAGCTGAGGGAGAGGCCATGAAAAGTGGATCAAAGTTTGAATGAGTTCCAGGATCATGAATGCATTTCCTGAAATAACAAGTGGATTTGGTTTGTGTAGTTGCATCTTTGAAGGGGAAATGAATATTTGGTTGGTAGTAATATTTCATCTAAGAAAGTGGTTATACATGTAATTTTATTTCCCCCTTTTGTAGGATTTTATATGTGGAATGGAGTAAATTAGTCTAGGATAGTGAAGTTGAGTCTAAGTGGAGGAATAATAAGAAAATAGATTTAATTCTATTTAAATAACTAATTTTATTAGTGATGAGGTGTGAGAGGATATAATAACCATTTAATTAAATAAATTTTTAATTAAAGTAGATAAAAGGGTGTAGGAATTAATTTAATTAATTCTAAAGTGTATGATATAATTAATACTAAGAATAGGATAGAAATTAGTATGTATTTTTTGGGTGTTTAAAGGTTTGTGGCATAAATATAATCAATGGATGTTCAAAATTCAAAAGATCATATACAATTACATTTGCAAGTAATTATTAATGAGTAATCAATAATTATTGGGGATATGCTAAAGGTTTTACCTCCTAAAAGAGATCATGACTATGCTATTGATCTAGTACTAGGAATCCAACCACCCAAATGTTTCTCTTATCAAAGTATCCCTATCTATAAATGAGTGAGATTGTAAAAATGGCATAGGATATGTTGGAAGTAAAAATTATTTTCCATGGTTAAAGTGCTTACTATTCTCTAGTATTGATTGTACAAAAGAAGAAGGATGAAACTCGGTGCATGTGCCCAAACTATAGGGAGCTAAAAAAATACATGGTAAAAGATAATTTTCCTAGTCCTGTTATTTATGATTTTCTAAATGAATCACATGGTTTTGTTTATTTAAAAATAGCATATCTTCAATAAGGATATCATGAAATCATAACTTGAGATTAGGATGTTCATAATTTAACATTTCGTGCACATGAGGTACACTATGAGTTTCTTTTTGGCATTACATATGAACCTTATACATTCTAAAGTTTAATGAATTCTATATTTCAACCATTTATACAAAAAAATATTCTCATGTATTGTTTTATTATATTTTAATCTATAGCAATACATGGGAGGAACACTTACACCACACCAATAAGGTTTTGGACACTCTTGAACAATAACACATTTATGCCTAGCCATTCAAGTATTATTTTGACATCATGGAGGTATAATAAATGGATCATATCATTTATCATGAAGGTGTAAACGTGGATCTACATAGGATCCATGATATGGTGGAATGAAAGACACCTAAAACCCAAAAAATATCAGGGCTTCTTAAGGATTATAAGTTACTATTGGAAATTTATGAATAATCATGATAAGATTACAACACCACTCACATCTTTATTAAAGAAATATTCCTTTTATTTTGTTGAGGAAGAAACCTAGGCATTTGAGAAATTACAGAATGCCATGCATACCCATATTGTTTTGGCTATGAAAATTTCTTCAAAACCTACATTATAAAATGTTGTGCTTGAGGGTGTGGCATAGGCGTAGTACTCTGTAAGAGGGATGACCCATTAAATTTTAAATTTTTCATAATAAAAGGTAATAATCTATAAAAACCAATATATGAGAAGAAAATGATGGATATTATTCATGCAACCAAATAATGGAGACCATAACTTACGGGATATCACTTCAAGGTGAAGACATCGTGGAAGTTTGAAATAATTATTATAACAATGCGTACTATCCGGAGAACAATAGAAATGGGTCATAAAGATGTTGGGTTATGAATTTAAGATCATTTATAAGAAAGGAAAGGAAAATTTGGTTATTGATACACTTTGTAGGAAGGATGAGTTCACATAAGAATTGTTATATGCCATGTCCATATTCCAGTACATTAGTTGATCATGTAAGATCAAAATGAAAAAATGACATAGAGACCCTAAATATCATTCAAAATATCCAATATGATCTAAACATTTTAGAAAAATGTATGGAAGGGGGATACATTTTGTACAAGGATAATTTGTACTTATGAAATAAATCTACCCTTAAAATTAAGTTTCTTTTTGAGCTATACGATTCTTTAGAGGGTGGCCATTATGGGTTCTTGAAAACTTATCATCAAATTAAGAAGGATTTATTCTAGGAAGGGATAAAAGGGGATGTCCATTTTTTTGGCAAGATTCTTGGTGTGTCAATGTAGCAAGGATAGAATATTAAGACCTTAGGTCTTATAAAATCTCTATCTATTCTTAGTGAGTAGAGGAAAATGGTTTCCATGGATTTCATCATAAAATTGCCAAAAATTTGAGGGGAAAATTGTAATCATGGTGGTTATGGATAGAATAACCAAATATACTCATTTTTGTGCCTCATCACATCCCTTTGTAGTGAGTATAATTGAAATATTTTTATGGATACCTTTTATAAATTGTTGGTTCATGATTTCATCTTATTAAAATCTTGGCATATTTTGTGAGTTTTCTATAATGAGTTGAAGTAATCGAGCCATTTCATCATTGTTCATATGTTTTGCGAGTTGTTTTATGGATCCTTGATCTTTAATGTCATGATTGTATCATGGTTCAACCCTATAACATGGATTTATACTTACATCTTAATGTTTCCTTTGATTTTGATGTTTTGAAAAAGTTGTAGGTTTAATGGCGTAAGGAACGTGTTTTGAACCTGGATGGTTTTATCAACACTTTTGAATTGGATGTGTCCATGTGAAGGACTTGGTATTTTTACAAGTTTGTAGCTTTGCATTTGCAAGTTTGCAAATTGTAAGTTCATCCTCGAGGCCTGCAAAGTGGAATATTCGAGGTATTGAGGGAAAGCAAGATAATGAATTAAATTTATATTTTTACAAAAGTTACAAGTTATGAATAAAATTCAAAACCCAATGAAAGGAATATCCTATGAATATTCCTCTTCCTTGTTATTTGTTAAGAGAATGTCAAATTTGATGCAAATTGAAAGTTCTATGTTTGTCTATGATCCCTAAATGAAATAATCAAGAATATAGAGACAATAAAGAGAGAATGTGACTTTGCAATTTTACATGTTTGTAATGTTGCATTCTTACAAGTTTACAAACTGCACTTTCATCCTTAAAACTAGATAAGGGGGACACATGTCAACATCTCAAGACTCTAGAGAGGGAAAGAAAATTCAAATTTTTGTAACTTTTCATTCTTGAAATTTTAAAAATTATTTGTGAAACTCCAAAGCTTAAGAAAGATGAATAAGAAAAAGTAAAATCTCACATGGATGCCATGTTGGTAGATTATGTAGCCTTATCCAATGAGAAATACAAATTGTTTAAGTGAAAATCAAATGTGGATTTTTTAGATTCATGCGATGGATCCTCAGAGGGATATAATTCAAAATTGAAAATTAAAACATCGACGACTATGAAAGTATGTGACATCATTAATGAAAGCATGCATGAAACAATATATTGTTAGAATTTACAAAAACTACCAGTTTTCCTCTAAATTTTCAAGTTTGTAAAGATGTTTCAAAGCCTTAAGATGAGAAGAAGATTGAGTTTGTGTAATTGAGATATATGAAGGTTGTGTTGAGCTCTAGAGGGGTTCTTACTGGTGTTATTAATATGATAGAGTGTTGCAAAGGTGCTTACATAGGTAAGTGTTTTTCAGTTCCTTTGAATGGTTTGAAGTGTTGGAGTGTAGTATTTGGTATTATGGGAGGTGTTTGGTGTGATTGAAGTGTAAAAATTATTTCTATTAGTCATTTTAAACTCCCACTCTATAAAAATTAAGATTCAATTGTCTCATGTTCAAACTACCTCCCACCTCACCTTAGACTTGGATAAAGTCATGAATACCAACCTATGCAATGCAGATTTAACTAATCTCTTACAAAGGTTACATGCGGTGGATAGAAACGAAACCATGAGAAATATTGATTGTAGTGTGCTTTCCTTCCCACTACTTTCCCCCTTTTGTCATGTATCTAGAGTTGGTATGAATTTATGCTCAAAATTACAACCCAAAAATAATAGAAGTTAGGGATGGGAGTGGTGTATTGGTCTTGTCCTTGACCATTGATACCTTTGAAGAGTTTCTAGGCCTCCCTGATGTCCCATAAGTTGTAGATGTAATCATTAAAAATGAAGAAGAGTATTGGAATGCAAACAATGAAAACTGTTTGATGATATTGAACAACAATTAGATTGAAAAGCCAAGATTATTCACCACAAGTATCCCTAAAATCTTGAATAGGGATGATATCATTGAATTGATTAGAGATATTATCACCTTCCTAAATAGGGTTATAGGGAAATAATATGCATATCCTTATCATGATTGGATGTTAAAGTTTATCTAGATTATCCTTATGGGAAATAAGCAAATCCAATGGGGAAAGATTACTAGTAATTACATTCATCAACAATTGTTCAGAATGGTGGTATAGATAGAGGAGAGATCCAACAATAAGGAATTTTTTATATAACCTCCTACTTGGTCTACAATAGATCGTTTCTTGGATTATATAGAGAAAAGGATTTTGGAAATTTTAGGATCTATGATGTGTACCCCGAATTAAACCCTAGAAATTACATTTATCATTTCAAAAGGGTACATGATGCCTTCTTTTCTCCCTCCACGGGATCTCAATTTTTAAAAGTATGGTATACCATGTTCGCTCAAAGGTTATTAAATAATACCCTTAATGTTATTCTATACCTCCAATTATATAATTGATAATACCCCCTCCCATTATATTATTATAATAAAAATGCCCCTTATTCTTCCATGTAACTTTCTTACCCATTTTTCCATTACGCTTTTTTTTAACCCTTTTTATTTCTACCTTAATATATATCAAATATAAAAATATATTGTGTTTTCTACTTAATTATTATTTCTTAATACACCTTTCTCTAGAAAGAGATTTTGAAGCCATTCATGGCATATTACCAATTACCTTAAGTTACATTTTAATCATTTATCAATAGTTCTTCATATAATTAAGATGGTGAAATAATATCATTTGTGTTGAAAAGTATACTCAATCCAAATTTCTAATAGATCTTATTATTTCTTGATTAAGAATCTCCTAATTGAGATTTCCTTATTCAAAAAGATATCATAGTTTAACTTTATGACCATACTCCTTTTACAAATTTAAGGTGTTTAGTTTTAAAAACTAGGGTTCAAATGTTTAAGTTTTATATTGAAACTAATGCTACCTCTCCTTTGGCCCACCTCTCTAACCTACCCTAGTACCCGAGTCAAAATATTAGTAAATTAAACCCTTTCACCCCTAATGTCTACTAGTATATTGAATTTGATTTTATTAATTTTAATTACCTCAATATGAATGAACGTGCTAGGATATTGCCTAGTTAACGAACCCCCCATGTTTCCCTCATATGTTTGTTTAATATTAGATGGAAATGCAACACAATATATACAAGGGAAAGGAAATTGATTATTGAATTTGGATGCTACTTAATCCAATTTAGAACATTTACTTACATTAGAGTAAGTGGTTTCCATGATGCCCCATATATGTTATCCAAATATTTATATGACAAGAGGGCATTGTTGGAGTTTTCAAGGAAATTGGTGGCAGTCCATAGGTTAATTATAGGGAGCACAAGGCCAATATAAAGTTCCCTGTTAGTATTGGGAGGTATTCATGTCCCTCCTTGGTCAAAGACGAATTCCTAGAAGTAGACATGAGCAGGATTACATTGCAATTTTTTACTCATAGACCAAATTATGATATCAGGTGGATTTTTAAAGGAGATTTGGGGACTTATCATGAATATGAGCCTCATTATGAGGATTAATGTGTGGATTTCAGAGGTGAGGAGGAGGTGAGATTCAAATATTATTCAAGGATAAACCTCACCCATGTTGTGGACTGCAAATTTGTGGTTATACTTTAGGGACTTCTAGATGGAAAGGACTTATTAAGTAAGTACTATGTCGATAAGAACATAACCTCAAATCCTCTACCAAGTATCGATTGGAAAAATCCAGAAAGTTCATCATTTCATGAAAGACCATCTCACATCATCAAAATAACTTTGGGATGACTAACCAGAAAGGGAAATTATTTGACTCTATAAAATATATAAGTTCTAAAGGAGTTCCAAGAAAGTGATGTTATAAAGGATATAATTCCCCTTTTGAAGAAAGGAGCTCGAAGTTTAGATCTATTAACAGGAAAGGTCACATAGATTTCAATTAAGGGACCATTAAATTTAAAGGTGGTAACCCTTATTTCACTAAATATGGACTTATTTCAGTCCGAGATCCTTAAAAATATAAGCAATATTGGAATCTAATATTACTAGTTTTGGATTCCAAAATGTGAAATATTAGAATTTAATGTACTCTAAAATCACATATATTGGAATCCAAAATCACATATATTGGAATCCAAAATCACATATATTGGAATTTACTGTACTCCAAAATCACATATATTGGAATCAAAATCAAAATATTGGAATCTAAAAATTAAAATATTAGAACCCATTATACCTCCTTCCAGAGTCCAATATATCAGATTACGGATTAAATTAATGAATCTAGGAAAAAATGTTTAATGATTTTAGGGAATCTAACATTGATCTTAGAAATAATGCTGATATTATGAAGAAAATAACATATGGTGACAATCCGGACTACGAGAATGCAATTAATCAGTAAAACCATTCAAGATATATTTACATATTTAAATATAGACATCAAAGTAATCAGTAAAACCCTTCCAAATATATTTTCATATTTAAATTTAGATATTAAAGTAATCAAAACATTCCATACATATCTTTATATTTAAAAATAAATATGAAAATAATTAAAATTAAGCGTAAAACCATACCATATATATTTTTGTTTTTAAATATAGATATAACATAAAGTAAAATTCCTTTACTAAAGGTAGCATTATAGTAAATCATTTTAAGAAGTGTTTGAATTTTATTGTAACACTATTCCTAAAGATGGGCTCCCAAATTAACAATAGAAATCATACTAAATATCCAAAAATAAGCTCCTATAATTGGTTTTGATCTAACAAGAAATGTATTTTTACAATGGTATGATGTATTAAACTGACACCAAATGGAATTAAGATTCTTGAGATATAATTTCTAATTCCCTTAACCTTCATAATTGGTGCATTTGGACTCGACACAATCTTCCCATGTAAGTTTGATCTCAAAGCTTCTAACATATAAGACAATGTTTTGATGGAATGAAGGCATCATGTCATCAACTTTTGACTTTCTCGTTGATGTCCATAGTGCTATTTTGATTTCTTTTGCAACATTGTAAGAAGTATTTCACATTTGGTCTAAGAAAATAAATTTTTGTTTTGAGCTTGACACCACCATGCTTTTTTAACTTCATGTGTGATGAATAATCCTTGTGGATGGTGTGTGTCAAAACACCATTTATATAATATATTATCATTTTCATGTTGCATGTGTTCTTATATGAAAATGAAGAAACCAACAAAATCAAATGGTTGAGGGTGGTGAACCAATTCAAAAATAAAAACATGACCCTTTTTTTTATTGTTATATCAAAAATTAAATGGTTGTAGATGGTGAACTAGGTAAAAATAAAAGGGCATTCCTCATTTCTTAATCTATTAGGAATATTTTTTGGAGAATCTCTTTAAATCAAATGTAATGTTTCAGGGTGACAAATCTTTACAAACCATATTGTAGTTATTTCATTTCATATGAATGTGGTATACATTTTTTTATTTTGGAAGAAAAAAATAGTATTCAAGCATGCTCATAATTAATTTAGGAATACATATTTGATTAATAAAAACTACTCAAATTTTGTTACAATAAATTTTTATGATAATTCACACACACAACTTATACATTCATACCTCAACTTATAATCAGTGAAAATATAAATACTCCCAACTTATATTTGTACAATCTTAGCATATAAAATAGTTAAGCAATACCTTCATAATAAAATATGAATGTATCTTCTTTACAATGTTAAGCAATACCATCATAATAACATTTTGAAATGATAAATAGTTATTTAGCATTTTCTTGCTCCAAATATTTGATTCCCTCTACAAAATTCAATCCCTGAGACACTATTAGTGATAAGTTTTTGTACAAATCAGTCATCAATCACATATCTTTTGAACAATATTCTTCTCTTCTTTTCATCCCAACCATAAAAATTTCAAGAGGGTTTCCCTTTGCACCTAATGTAATACACAATGTGTCTTTAGAATTGAAGGAAGTATCGTTTCTACTCCAAACATTTTCTAGATCTCTTATTGCAATTCCATCAACCATATTGAAATGTTCCTTTCCCCAAGTGAGTACTGGATTCAATTCAAGTAATATTTTTTTATGGAAGGCCTTTGTCATATTTTCAACATCAGCATAGGAGAGATTTTCAGACCATAATCCCACTTCAAAATTTGGTGATAATAATTTTATAAATTATTTTAGGCCACCTCACAAGGTGAAAGTCTCTTCAGAGAGACCGAATGAAATATCCCTATTGTATGTTTATTATTTCTCATATAGAAAGCCCTCCATATCTAAAATAAGTAAATAATTCTTGTCTCTAATTACACGGAAGTAAGTAAAATTTATTTTAATTGGTCGTATATGAATTCTAACCAATTGAAATAAATAACATTTTAGCTTGCAATTACTACTTACCGATTGAGCTTGTGGTTGGAATTGCATCACCTTTACCCATTGATGGATCTGTTGATGCATGATCTATTTCAAATAAACATTAATCTATTCATAATATATTTATTGCTATGGAAAATGAAAGCATAATTGAAAAATCATAGTGGTCTCCGTGGTAATATGGTAAGTTCAATATCAACACTTTAGGAGGCTACCACTTACCAACTGATCTTGTAGATTGGCTTGTATCACCCTTACCTGTTGATGGTTCTTTTGATGTAAGATGTATTTCAAATAAACATTAATCAATTCATAATTGATTTCATGCTATGGAAAATGAAATATTAATTGAAAAAGCATACTACTCTCCATGGTAATATGGTATGTACAATATCAATTGTTATTTGTCTTATGAATGAAGTGTAGCAGACCACTTTGGTGGACAAGATTTTTGAGCTATTGATGTGGATTAGTGACTACTAGGATATGCCATCATTGTGTGGACTAAGAATTGAAACTAATGTCCGTTAGTTATGAAACAATAACTATAAACTGTGGAGCATTAGATGCCACCATGAACATTTGAAATAGGTTATTTGGTTATTCCTCCTTTGAAAATGGTACGTATTCTAGAGTTAGTTGGTATCGTTTCCTATAAATTTGTGGGCCTTATAAATGGTTTTGTTTAAAAACACACATGGCTAACAATCTAGGTTCAGAATACTTATTTGTGTTGGATACGCCGTGCTCTTCGTGTTTACTTTCTTGATTTTGGTTGTCTCGCATAAACATTTAATGTCTTATAAATTTATGGGGCCTATTAGTGGTTTTGTTGATTAATACACATGACTAACATACAAAGATTTAATTCCATATTCATGCCAGATGTACCTGCGTTCTCCTCATCTATCATCGAAACTGTAAAAAATCGAGTATTATTAAATAAATGAAAACAATGGCAATTGAAAACAGATTTCATTAAACATATTTATAAAATTATTTAAGGTCAATCACCATGTTGAATTGGTTATGTAGCATCAATTTAAAAGGGTTCTACATCGGTTACTTATTATTTATTTGTCTTCATAAATAATGAATGTATAAGTAGCCTATATTGGTTCAAATCCATTAAACAAAATCACTTGTTCAAGTTTTCCTCAATGAAAAATATTTCTTCAAATGAGAATATTAATGTTTCAATTTTTTTTTGACTATTTGTCTCAATAATAAAAACAACAGATAAATTAGAATCAACTAATTCCTTTAGTGTGACACTACCTCAGTAAAGCACTATTATTAGTGAATTTTGTGAACAACATTGAGTGAGCATCTCTCAGACCATAACTCATAAGATTATTCACAAGGAAAAGGATGAATGTTTCCTCAGTAGGACAATTTTTCTTGTAGTAACTAATTACTCTAGCAGTTTCTCCATCCAATCCCTAGTGAATTTTCTATTATCATCATTATTGTCGCAGATTGTGCACACAAATTATTGTGTATATGAGACACACTTTTAAATTTCCCTTTATCGACATAGAATATGTAGAGTCCATCCGTAATTGATTCTCCACCATATTTAACATTTTCCATGTATCTTTTTAATGTTTATCTTAACATTTTTGAATAATAAATTGGTATGAGAACAATAATAATACAATCTAGCACACTGTTTTGATAATCATTAGTAACTCCATTATTACATTAGAAGAAATATTGCTAGAAAAATTACAAAAATTAGTGATCACACATTCAAAATTGAAAGGTTTAGTCGCAGGAATAGTTGATAGAGTTGATAGAAGATGGGATGGATATGCACATTGAAAAGTAAATTATTTTGTGTCTTGTCCTTTCTGCTATATTTCCTTCCATTGACATCACATAGTTGTCTAATGTTGTTTGAGCCTTGATGGGAATAACTTATTCCACCTTAGGGTCTTCTTTTCATTTTTCCCTTTTCCCCCTATATGTGGATAAAATTTTATTTTTCCTTTTCTCTCTTCGAACAATGGTATAGAAAATCTGGTGGTAGTGTGATTCATGCAATTTAAAATTTTCAATTACATTGGATTCACTAGAGGTTGTCAATATAATATTATTTGGATGTTTATGTTTCAAATATTTTAGAAAATTTTCTCTCATTTTATTCTCCAGGAAGTAAGAATCAAATGTCTCTCGGTATGACGCCTTTGCCTCAACAGAGCTAGATAACCATACATCCCACAATTTTACTTTATCATATAGTATTGATAGTTATTCATTGGCCATTCCTCTAAAGAACACTTTGAATGAATTAGATGTGAATCTTTCTAGTGAATTTGGATGAAAGTTAACATCATTATACTTAATAGGTGAACAAGAAAGGCCACTGATGCAAACAACTGAAATTTTGTTGTCCATTTAGTCCATTTATCATAGGAAATAATAGAAAATTCCATCCGATGTATTGTTGGTCTGAAAATCTATTGGGTGGACAGATCTATGGATAGACGAGCCAACAGTGTGTAGGGCATAGCCCCTCTTTGAGACAGCAAAGTGAAACTGGTTTATTGCTATTCTACTAGCAGGAATCTACGCAAGTCCTACAATATTCCACCTTCAGGGGTTTGGGATCTCGTCCCAGTTGGGGTATTTCTGACTGTGAAAAGAAGGGAATGAAGTGGGGAGAGGAGATATGATAGATCTGAAGGGAGAAAAGAAATGAATTCCAAAGCAAAAAGGTTAGAGGGTTTATGTTTTGGGCTGGTAGTAAATAGAGCCAAACCTACTTGCATAAATGAACAAAGCAATACTGATGGGAAAATGACAAAAAATTAGAGATAAGTCTAACATAATAAACATATAGATCTAACATAAGAAAGGTCGATGCATAACACACATATTCAACACAAAGTCTTAATATTTGTATCAATTTTTCTTCTATTACAAAAGTACAAAGCCTTTTCTTCTCACTTCTATTTTTCATCTAAAAAGTGTCCACCACTTGAATACAACAAGTATTCAAGTATATATAGAAGGAGAAGGAGAGAGAAGGCAAAAAGAAACCAAACACTTAATTACAAAATATCTAAAAGTCAAATGTTGACTTTGGGAAACTTGGTGGATAACAACATCCCATGGTGCAACATGGATGATGTCATCATTTGTGCCAACATACTTTTAAATATTACAAAAAGAAAGCCAAGAAGAGGAAGGCTATTCATTGTCATCTCGCGGCTGGAAGGGAGTATCCTACTTCTACTCAGGAGAGGCAATGTGGAATTGGGCCCGGTACTCCATGAATTTGCTGATCATTGGCTGGAGTTGATCCTGTGCAGGACCCTTGGTGTGATCGCCAATGACTTCACAAGTCTCTTGTTCATCTCTGAGTTTTTTGGGAGCTTGAAGTATTCATTACCTACCTCCATCAGGTATCCCACAAAGTCATGGCAGGCCAGAAGGTTGTTGATGGATTTAGCATCAAAAGTAGCTTCTGGCCCTAACCCTTGTGAGATGATCTCTTTGAAGATCCGAATGGTTTCATCTACCTTCCTCAAGGTGAATGATGGAGTGAGCAAGCCCAGAGACATTCTTAGGACAATTTTCTCCATCTGATGCATTGCATCCAGGGCCTCCTCTTTGACCTTGTCAATCTTCTCCAGGAAAAATTCCATCTGATCGACCCGGTAGTCCAAAGTAGCAAGGACTTTGTTGGGTGCTCTGGGGTGATCGAAGATGCTGAATTTAACTAAATCATCAACTGAGCAGTCGAGCATCTTCTGGAATGTCTCATGCTGCAACCTAGCATGGTCCAACTCTTCGGAGATAGGTCCTGCAATCACCTGGAGTTCCTTGTTCACCTGACCAATATTCTGATATAGCTCGGTGAACTTGACGATTACTTCCTCACTATCTTTGAGGATCTGGTCTCTCCAGGTGGATACTGCCATGCCTTGTTCACCAATCTTGGTGTATTCATTTATCTTATCCTGACTAAGGGCCTCAGGAGTTCCATGGCAGTTGTAGGAGGTGCACTGCCCATTTTCTGTAGGGCTTGGAGAAGATGTTTATTTTGCTCTTTTAGTATCCTCTTCTCTTCCTTTACTTCCTGAAGCTTCTTGCAAAGGGCATCCACTGCAGATAGGGCCTCCCCTTGTAGGCTCTCGGAGGATGTTCCCATTGTGACCTGTGTCACTATATAATCTATAGGAGACAAATCCTTTTTATCCTTTGTGGGATCTGGGATACACGTGATCTCCATTACTCTTTCACCTGAGGCACTCTGAGAGAAGTGGGTTATTGGATTTTGCTTCTTAGCTCCTTTTGTTGGAATGACAGAGAAGTCCATAGGTGCAATGGGGAATTTCCTCTTATGTTGGCTCAGGTGTTGGGAGATCCATGATGGACTTAAGGGAGTGGACCAATGGGAGAAGAGGGAACGGTGGAAGAAGGAGCAACTACAGTGTACTCGGGGAAATGGGTTGAGACACTTGGTGGTGGCATTGATAAAGAAACCGAACCTCCAATGCTCATAGGGGTAGGAGTTACTGTAGGAGAGGAAACTGTGGGGGTGGAAGGGAGCTGAGAGATGAGGGAAGAAATACTGGGGGACAGCTCTGCGAGGGAAGAGAAGATGGAAGAAGAGGAAGGGGGAACAGTAGAAGATGGGGAGAAGACACAACCAAGAGGACGGTTGCTTGAGTGACCTAAGGAGGGGAAGGAGGAGTGGGAGAAGGGATGGTGGGAACTTCAACGGTTGTAGCAGTGGCAACATCCTGAGTGGATGTGCCCGTTGGAACACTTACCACCTGCTCTTTCTCTGGAGATATCAAGGTTTCAACCTGTTCTTGGGGCGGAAGGAGGACTCTCGAGAGCTTGCTCCTAAGTAGCACTTGACTCCCCTTCCTTGTCTTTTCCTTTGCCCTTTGGAAAATTCTTTCCTGACAGGTGCATTACCTAAGGGAGATGTGGTGAAGTCCACCCCAAGGTAAATGAGACCATTAAATCTGCACCAATGTTCTATGTGCTGCAAAGTGCCCTTTACCCTCTCCTCAATAGTCTGAGGTGCCTTTATTCTATCTATCTCAGCAAATGGCCAGTTGTCCCCATCTGTATCTAGATATACCTGATCAACTTCTTGATCAGTCATTTGGAAACCTTTCGGAACAATGGCCACACCATACTGGATGATCTCTGGTAAGGCTAGGCGAGAGTGATCCTTTCTTCTAAGCTCGACCTCGTGATAGAGATCGATATAGACATCCTCGATCTGTGGGACATGGATTGGATCGAGCTTTTCCTTTGGGAGGTAATTTGTGGATCGAAGGTCGGCCTTGCTTTCCAGAAATTGTGCTTCAGGTTGAGCAGCTCTAGTTCTACAAACATTTCTCGGGCTTTGGTGTGAGAAGTGCATGTGTACCTACCCACCATGAGGGGGAATGGAGTTCCACCCTTCTTTCTCTTTAGGCACTTCTCATGATACGTGATGAGCTATCTGGACAACTCCAATAGGATTAACTTTGGCCCCGCATATCTTGGCAACTTGGTGGGCTCCCAAGAAGTTAGCGGCTCTGAGATAAGTAAAAGTGGGGAATTGCATAAACAACGCCCCCACTTCTCTGTTGCGGTCACAATGCTCTTGGTCGTTTGACCGTGAGTCATATTTGGCCTCAATAGGTAGATGATGCCATAGAAGAAGGCATCATTGATCTTGCTGAACTATAGAATGCTATTCTCAGTTTCAACTCTAGATAATATTCATATATTTTCACCTGGGGCCATACCCCGCATCGGCTCAGTGCTGGATAATCTCTCTCAGAGGTAGTGGCGTAGACCACGTAGGAGTTCATGTAGAACCTCCCTGTTGTTGAGAGTTGTTGGAGCTACTCAGAGATGGTGTTGCTGATGATTTCTGCCCACTGCAAAAACGTTGATCGGCACATTTTTGTTCATCATTTCCAGATACCTAAGCATCCATTTGTGGAAGTAATGGGCATCAGGAAGCCCAAAAACCCTACTCAGGAAGGTAATGGTGTCACTCAGCTCCTCCAAAAAGTCATCTGCGATGAATAACCTGGGGCCACCTGGTTATTACCTTCTTATTCTTTAGATAAACCTCGTTCATGAGCTACATACATTTGTCCTCATTTTCATCCCATGCTTTAATGTAGTCTTCCTGACTCACGGCCACAAAGTGCCGGTGGTGGGGGATACCCAACATGATTTTGAAGTGCCGGGTAGTGAGGTTGATTATTACCTCACCCTTTTCATTCTCGACACACCTTGTGTCTTTGTTATAGCAGCGGGCCACCACCATCATGAACTCATTATTCACCATGGCTAATGGGGATTCCCCCAGTGAAGTGTAGACCACTACCCACTAGTTTGTCCATCCATGGACTTGCCTGTGACCCTTCTGGTTCTAGCCCAAAAATCCTCCATGTCTATATGGCCAAGTTCAACATCTCTGATGTCCAAGTCACATTCTGTATGGGACTCGGGAATCCTGACTCTCTGATACTTATATTTCATTTCTTCCTCTATGAGTTTTGCCTTACCCTTTGACTTGGTTGGCCTCTTACTTGATGTAGACATATGCGATTCCGAGTTTAGCTGCTGATTTGCAAGAAGAAGGAGTGAGGTCCAACACAGAAGAGCCATGTTAGTTATTAGATCTTCCATCAAAGCATTACAGAATGAGGAGTTAGTAATTTAAAAGCTTATGGGCATAGGGCGTGGGAATACTATAGACTGCAGGCTCAAAAAAGCAAGGCACACTGATGTAAAGTGTTGCAAGGAATAAAACAACACTAAAGGGTGTAGGGCATAGGAATACTACATATAACATTCAATGTTGATGTAGAAGGATTTGCCCCTGCGCGCATGTTGTTGGGTAGGGTTTAAACTAGGCGTAAATAATTTTTGTGTTGCATGGCGGCAGGATGCGCCAATGGCACAAGTATTGATCATCGTGTTGCAAATAGTTTTGGTGCACCAAAGGGCGTGGGATTAAAGGGTGTATCACTGAATTTAGGTGTGCCAAGGGGATTTTTAGCTTTGGCACAGCACAGGAAAAGTTTACATGTCATACATGTTGGTGTATCCGGAGTTGCACCCGCGCCTTGTTTGAGTTTTAAGGGTTTGTAAAGGGTGCGAGAAGATTGCATGTTGTAGGCAGGGATAGTGCGCCCTTTGGCGTGCGACTGTGTTTTATGCAACAATGATGGTGTTTGCACCAAGGGAAAACCACGGTTGTGGATTGTGATATCTTCGGATTTCTTCTTTTTCGATTGGTTTATGTGGTTTTCAGGGCTCTTTCAACATGGATTTGATAGTAAGGGGAACAGAGTGAAGAGGATCTTGGGTCTATTTTTGAGACAAAGCCCTCCAGGCCAGCAGATCTGGAAGGAGGGTAAAACCGGTTTGGGGAGAGAGAAGATTGCAAAATGGGCTGGAGGGGTTTAGGTTTCTTCAGATTCATTTTATTATTATTCCACCAACAACCAAACCAAAACAAAAACCATAAGAAAAGTAAGGACCACCTACCGGGATATATAGACTAGAAGAAATGATGCGGGGCCCACGAATGCGACGTAAAGTGACACAGGGGATGACTGGAGCGCTGACAGGTGCAGAGGAATAAACTTTTCACGTGTTTTTCAATCGTGAAAATGATAGGTCGGATGCGCCTATTTATAGCAAAAGGTGCAATAAATGTGCCACCAACCTTTTTCAAAGGGCACACAAAATAGAATGCCAACATGAAAATACTTGTGCCTTTGGCGTGGTTATGTGTCTGTCAGCATGAAATTATTTGCACCTTTGGCATGAATTCAGGACTGTCAACATGGGGTTTTTAGCACCTTGGCGCACCGCTTAAGGGCACAACATTTTTAGTGTCGACATGTTGGCGCATGCGCCTCGGTGCAGGTTAGAAGGGCGCAACATGGGGAGGCACAACATTTTTTTGTTGACATGACAAAGAGTGCGCCAAAGGCACAGAAGAGGGTGCATATACATTTGATGTTGCATGAACAAAATTTGTGCCTAGCCAAAAAAGGACCAAAATGACTAAGTTCGAAAAACCAGATTCTCCGGAAAGGGATTTTAGGCCATTCCGAATGCTAAGGGACCTTGGTGGGAAACCAAAACAAAATTTTGGTATGGTTACCTGTAAAATTTCCTTGTCACAATTTTACAGATAACATGTATAGACTCTTTGTTTTTTCACAAGGAAAATTGAAAGACATTGATTCTCAAAGCTCGCATTCAAAGGACCAACATATTTTATATATTTACATATGATGAAATTAATTGTTAATAAAAATGTAATAAAATTAAAATATGTTAGCTTCCACTCATCTATCTTTGTTTTTGTCAATCCAGTCCATTATGGACTTCCTAGTGATTTCCAAACTCGATCTATATTTGTACAAAAAATTAATAAACTTGTTTTCTATCCAAGTTTTGTTTAATGCATTATGTTATTTATAAATATTTTTGATGGATTTGATAGATGATTTTACAAACGTAATGATATACTTTCATAATCGTAGCCTTGAATGTAAATAATTGTAAGTCTCTGAGCCTAAAATCATTTTTGCACACATATTGTATGCTGGTTGTCAAATATATAAAATTACACATAATCCCTTTCTAGGTATTTTATATCTTGGATTTCCATAACCTTATTCGTATACTTTAAGAAGGGAAGGAGAATAATGTCCCTCTACATACGAATAACATTTATAAACATAGAGTGGAAAAGAAGGTCAAAATTCTCATCATCTAGAGGGAGCTATTGATATTCTTTAGGTCTACATGGCACCTTGAAACGTCAATTGAAAAAAATTCACCATTGCACAAAATATGAAACCACCCAACAGGTGAAGGTTCTTCTTTCTCGAGTATAGTGGTTAATTTTGTCAACAATGTAGCTGATTTAGTATTCTTTTTCAACCCATGTAAATTTGATTTAGATGGGTCGATCTCCAATTTATAAAAATATGTTCTCCTAATCATGGTAACAATATTGAATGTTTCGGGGTGAAAGTGAACCTGTTTTATTCAAGAATTGACAAACAAAAGAGATTTTTTTCGTTTCTATACAATTTTCTGAATACTATAAACATACCATTATGAATTTATTTTGCATTTGAACATATAGTATTGTTAGAGTCTATAAACACCCCCAAATTCCAACTATATTGTGAATAGGAATAAGGTTCACTGTTTATAGAGGCTTGCATTTCTTGTTTCTTGAATAAATAAACTTCCAAATATATATACAAGACACTTATTATTTTCAAAGTTAATGCTTTCGACCTGAACATGCAGTGTCCCCACATCAATAACTTCACGAGGATATAACCATATTGAATTCCTCTTTATTGTCACATATAAACCATAATTTCATTAAATGTAGACATTTCTACAAGACTATAGATTTATAGTATTATTATTTATGGTTTTATAATTGTATTCCTAAACAAATTCCAATATGTTTATTTGGTTTTTAAGTAGTGTAATATCATATTCCAATATTTACACCATGCCATACAAATATGTTCCTAATTCTATATTGAGTTTATAAGAATGGGAATATGACCATTCTCAACACACTCATAACACAACTATGTTGCTAATTCTTTTTATGTGTATCTTCTTTATTTCAATTATTTTTCTATTAAAATAATGTGATATGGGTACATGTTGTATGAAATAAGAAGCAAATATTGAGTCTATGAGAATGGAAATATGACCATTCTCATCACAAGAATGGTACAAGTATGTTCCTAATTCTTTATGTGTATCAAATTTATACCTATCCTTCTTCTATAATTAATATATGAGGAATTTTGACCTCTTTTGAAAATTCATATCTTGGCGAGATAATAGGTTAAGTCATAGTCTATTTCAGAGATCATTGTTGAGAGCATTAAATAATATATCTTGGCACTCTAAATACTATAGTTTTACATTCAAGAATTAGGGGATTCTAGGCATATAATTTAGTATCTAGACTTTAGAAAGGTTTGAATTTTATAAATTTATTAGAACAATTAAAAATAAGTTATCTAGACTTACGTACATATATTTAGGAGAATACCATATAATTTTGTGTTATAATGAATGCATAAATCAAGGCTAATTCCTTGAAAAAACCAAAGCATGAATTTTTGAAATGAGTTCCTTGTAAATCACATCCAATTCCCTTTAAATCACAAGATCCAGCTCCCTGTAAACTTACTTAGAGCATAATTAAGGATTTTTTTTTCAAATTATATTAATTTCATGGTGGAAATTATATTATTAATAATAAATTAATAAGATTCAAGAGTTCCATAAGCAACACAATGTTTTATAGAATTATATAATGGAAAAATATTCCAATTTAACAATATAATACTCAATCTTTCATTTAATTATCAAATAATAGTACAACTGTAAAGTTTTATAAGACCAAGGTTTGGAATATTTTTAAAAAACCCACATCATGGGCCAAGATGATTTCACATACAAATTTATGATCTTCAATAGTTTCTCCAAGTCAACATTCCTTATCCCTGTTAAAGTAGTTCAAGGTATGATTTAATGGCCACGTGTCCTTTATCGAGTATCTTTATGCATCCAATTTTCCATTTTTTGTTTGGTATCCATGCCCAGATGATGTTATCCACATCGATATCTGATTTAGGTTCATCTGAGATGGTCCATGTTTTATTTGTATTTTAACAATCCGATATAATGTTGTACTTTCTCCTCTCCTCAGTAGGTTTCCAATATTGAAATGTCAACTTTTTATTTACATCATTGCCTTCCTGTTGAAGGAAAATATCCCCATCTTCTCTCCCCATCCATATATTTTCATTATCATTTCATGGTTATATAAGTAACATTTTTCCCTTGAACACATCCTTCAACGGTTATAATTCTTCATTAGATCTTCCACAAACAGCCCAACATAAATATCATGTTGATCACTTTGTGTACAAGGTGCAGACCATCCAGTTGAGCACTCCCTTTCTTAATCATAAGGGAACTTCTTTTTTCATTGAAAATCAAATTTTTCATTGACCAAAATATTGATTTATTAGGTTGTAGTAAGTATGAGCAATCAAAACACATATTTACCACATTTTCTATCCATACACCAAAATTCAAAGGACCCAACCTCTCTCCATTAATTTTATGATCTTCTAGCATATGAGCTATAAAAACCATGGCCATGTCACCGTATCTAGTACAAAATATGTGTTTGATAATGAAATTATCTATGATAAAATATCTTCTATCGGTAGGACTGTATTTATGGTTCTTTCAATGTCATCTTTACAATCTCCATAACTATCACGATTGAAATCCTTTGAACCAGCTTAAAATGTTTTCTCTACCCAAATTGGGGGGAATGGATGAATTGACATGCTTTGACACTTCAATCTCTTCCCAAGTAATTTAGTATCCTTTATTCCTAACATCTACCAAGGTTTCAAATTCATCAACTGAGAAAGGAAATTTTACTTGTCCATCCAATACTATGTTAACACTAACAACAACAAATCCTCTTCCCACATCTTTGTAATGTAGTGTCTTCCTACTTGGATATACTCTTCCCTCTGCAACTTTGGTTTCTTTTGAAAATAAGTCCACATGATCATTCTCTACAAATTCAAAAGACTGCCTGCTATAACAACATAAAATAATTTTTTTGTGACGATGGAAAATATCTTAAACCATTGCATAAAATAAATTAAAAATTATTATGTATGTACAACCATAAGTATATTGAATACACATAATACATCAATATTCTCTAAAAACCACCATGGTACACTCCTAGCCACAAAAACACTTCCATTCCACTCTCTACCTTCAAAGAATCGGGGAGAAAAAAATTTCAGGGGTGGGTTTCTTCTTTCGAGAAGAAGATAGAGTTGATTGGCATGTTGGATGGTCCTAGGAAAAATGTTGATGATCTCATGGCTCTAGACATGTCTCGTGGTTTGGCAGGGGGATATTTTATTTATGTAGATGACAATGGGAAAGAAGAATTTTTACCTAGGAAGAATAGGTTCTTGAAGAAAGTTCCTTTTTCAAGGAGGATTTCTTAATAGTAGAATACTAGGTATTTTTTCCTTAGTCCTTTTTGGTATAATGTCAAGAATGTATGTAAAATTTTTCCTAGGTTGGGGCCCCTATAGAACCCCATTTTTCTTTCATTTTCAAATGCAAAATATCTAATATGTTATGATGAATTTCATGTTAATAATAGATATAGAATTCTATTAAAACAAAATGAAATCTTTCTTTGCATTGTTCCACATTACATACGTAATTGAAAACCAAAATTAAAAAAAATTCAACTGTCATGAATTAATGTATTAACTGAAAAAGGAAAGTTTTTGTAGAAAATACAAGCATAAGCTTGCTCATGGAATATGGGGCCGACTTCAAGTTTCTTGACACTGTTTTGATGTGTTTCTAATATCTTCCATTATATGCGTTGAACCTTTGAAATATTTTGATGATGTCATCTTCATCAATCCCGACTGAACATGAATATTAATGCTTTCTCTTTGAGTATTCCTTCAAATTTTGGCCTTGCAACATTAATTTTTCTTATTTTCTTTGACAACTTGGTCATGTGTTATTCCATACCAACAAACTTGGATAATATCATAGCTAAACATTGAATTCACCGCATCAAAGTTTTCCATAAACATTTTGATCAAATAATTGTACCAGATTATCAATGCCCCAAATCACAGAGGTGAATTTTTTTCTCTATCACAATATTTCCTAACAATTCATCAAGACTAATCATGTCTCTCGCTATCTTTTCTCCTTTTAATGAATAATTTCAGCAATGCTTGAGATTTTTCACCCTTAATTTGATAGCTCATTCATAAGTATGTTGTATTCCCTTTCTTTAGGGGGAATAATCTATTCATCTACCAGTAATTGATCATATAGTTGAACTAGTACTTCCATTTTAGGAAGAATTCCTTCCTAGTAGTAAAATTCATCTCCACATTTGTTAAGATGGTCACTTGCATCATTGAACAATTCGGTTAGTTGTTTATAACATTCTACTACATCTTCAATAATATTATTTCCCTTTGATCAACTCCTCTTTCCATTTATGCACAACACTGGTTGTTTCTCTATCCTTGTCAACTTCTTCTAAAATATGAGGTGATATATGGTTATAAATTCTTACCTTTCATCTATAGGTTGTACCCATTTTTGTATTTATGAGGATAATGTTTTCACTTATTCTTTTAATAGCCTTTTAGACACCTTATCGTCATCAAATTTATGTAACAAACCCTCAACTATTACTATGATATCTTATTTTAAAGTTTCTTTGACATGTTTTTCCAAATGAATGTGTTAAATATCATAATCACTCATTGTGATTTCATTATTTGATTTAACTTGGTGGGGGTTGTAATCTCAGAGTTATGAACCCTTGTTGGTCTACATGGGTCTTAGGAAGGTTTTTTACATTTTTGAGGGTTTTTGGGCTTTGGGAAATCTATACTTGTGATGTCTATAACCTCTTCCGTAACAACTTATTTTTCCACATCTGAAAATAGTCCTCCCAACCAACTAGTTTTGAGATTGTTTCCCACTTTTTCTCCTTGTAATGAAGGAGAAGACTTCTCATAGAAAACTACCAATTGTTTGAATGCCTCTTGAGTATTTTTCAATAATGGTATTTCTTATTACATCTTTTCCACTTATAATGTTGTCTCTTTAGATTCATCATGCATTATTACTATTTCCAATTGCTCCCTTTCCTTCTCCCCGAGTTTGGGATTGAATAGTTATTTCTTGAGTCATATTATCACCTGGTGATTTTCTCTTGTCTTTATCTTCTATTGGAGTAAAAGAATTTGTGTAGTTTTTCTAGGTTTTATCTAATTGGAATTGCCACCTTAGATAATTTGTCTTTCTTTTGTAGAATCTTCCTCCATTAGATAATGATTTTTAGTAAATATATCTTCCCGAGTTGGCACATTTGTGAGCTGTTACTTTAGCAATTCTTCATCTTCTTGTTCTATAGATCGGGACCCATCAACTGATTTTTGAACCTTGCCATCCGCTTTACACTTTTTTTTTTCACTAATCTCCACTATTTTAGTGGCCTCTTTTGTGGTATCCACCTTAACTTCCTTAGCAAAATTTGTACCTCAAGTGACTCATCACCCTCTATAATATTTACTTATTTTTTAGAGTGAACCTTAGTAGAGATAATGTTCTCTACGGATGCTCCACTTGTAAGTACTTGAATCATTTATTCATCTTCTCTTGTAATTTTTGAACTTTCAGTATGGACCCTCTGCACTTGAACCTCTACTTCAACAGTTGATGGGTGGGAAACTTACTTCATTTTTTCATCTACCTGAGAAACACTCTCACCTTTTACCATATATTTTTCAACTGTCACATAAAAAGGTTTGAGTATGGGAACCTCCTCAAGTACATTTGTGTCTATTACTTCAATTGGAATTCTCACTTTTTCATGTGATTAATCGTATGAGGTAAATATTGACCCTTAAATTACATTTCACTCAATTCCTTTTGCCCCTTTTATGTCATAATATTTGCTAGTCTAATTAGACATGGGAATACTATGAGTAATGTTCCTAAGCCAATTTTGTCGTATTCCATTTGTAATCGAACTACACTTGCAATTTTTTGGCTGTACAGGTGGATCAACTTGAATTGCTCCTTGATTTTGTGATGGAACTTCCAATTATGCGAATGTGGAAACCAATTTCTCTTGATCCTTGGTGAGTGGGATTGGAGAAATAATTTTAGGCTCTTTAATTTTATGTTTCTCTCGGTTCATGACCACTTTCCTTTACTTGACTACCAACATCCCTTACTAATGGTTATATTACCTTTGCTTTCTTTGTAACTCTCTCAAAACATCCGAGGCTAGGTTCCTCCCTTTTTTGGCACTTCGTAGTTTAAATTTTGGGTCAAGATACTTGCCATGAGATCCTCTCATCTTCATTTTTGTACTAGATGGCCCTAGAAATATTAACGTGGGAGTTATCATCTTGGTTATACTTGTCCCCTTAGCTTGCATATGAACTTCTTGAGTGATAACGACACTCGCATGGATTTCAAAATAATTTCTTCTGTCTCAAAGAAGAAATAGAAGTTCCTATCCCATTGGTAGCAATCTACTCATTAATGATGTGTGAAGTGGGTTTCTTGGTGAGAAAATGAAGAGATCTTCCTCCTAAAGGATCAATCTTATCATCTCCTTCTTTTAAAGGGAGGAGATCCTCCTTCAAAATTCCCAAATCTATAAAATCATTTAATACCTTTATATTTTGTATGGACAAATCCATACCTTTTCCTCGCAACCAAGTCAAGGTCTATCTCATCACATTGGCTATTCTTTCATATGAATTATTTGATTCTTCCTCATCCCAGACTATGGAAGCATTTGGTTGTACCTCAATCATATGGTCAATATAATATTAAATCACTATTTTTGATCATATAATATTCCTTGAGGTACTAAAATAATATTAAAGTCAATGATCTTTCTAAGAGTCATCCTTGAGAAATTCCTAAGTCTGACCTCTTCTTTAGCTTTGCAATTCATCCTATAGTCTTTAAAATTGGGTTCATGCTTATATGAACTCCCCAAAGCTAAGCTAAGAACCCATCTCGATGTCATAGTTGGACCTTGGTTAAAAATTTTCCATTTCAAACCTTTCCATCACTTCTTTTATTAATCTAGCTTTTACAATGGAGGGGCAGAATACCTCCCAATCTTGATAGGAAATTTAATATTGGTCTTATGCTTTCCGCAACTAACTAATTTATGCACCGCTACTAATTGCCTTCAAATCTCACACACGGCCAACTTATCATCTACATATATAACCAATTTGCATGGCTTCCCATCAAATCCACTTGCTCTAATATAAGTGAAAAACATGTCTTTGAATAAAGTAACAACCATACTTTAATATTACATTCCTAGCTTCTTCGATATATTTTGTATTGCTCCCATTCAATTATGAAAAGACATATTACAAGTGTGAAAATGCATCATTTACTTTCTTCACATTTCCATTCCAATTGTTTAGACTTAGCTTAGGATACACATCATAAACTCTACAATATTTAAAGTGTGCCTTTTATGGGAGGCCGGGAAAAGCTTATGACTTGCAATATGGTAGATTACGTATGACATCATATTTAAGTCAAGATAAGAGAGGAATTCATGTTGATTTTTTTGGCTAATTCAAAGAGATGTGTATGGATTGATGTAGTTATAAGTGTTACCCAACAAATACTTCCTTTATTTTCCAAGATACCCCATATGTATGAGAATGTCCATTCTTTGAATTCGTAAGTTGTGTCCATGATATACATTCTACTCAATAACACAATTATGTCTTCCAATTCCTCCATAAATTTTGATCTCGACCAAATTCTTAGGAATTATTTTGGTAGCCTTTCTATCTATCAACAACCATTTATTATTCACGAATTTGACATAATCTTTCTTTTTGGCCTCATAATCATTAATGGATAATTCCATGATTATGGCTACCTGGTGTCACAACTATTGGTAGCCCTAACATTAATCTAAATGCTTTAGGTGTTAGGGTTAATAATCCTTCACCACTTCCATCCAAGAATTCCCTTTTTTCTGGATCATAGTTTTCAACACAATTCTTATTAGCTTAGGACAATGCATGAGGGATGGAAAGCAATGGCTAGGGTAATGTGGCTAGCCTCAATGGCTGTCATGAATTCAATTTTATTGGGAGCATGGAGCCTTGCATAAAATCACCAAAATTAGCATTTAAAAATTTGTGTTTGTGATTTTGTCTAAATTACGGGTAATAATAGAGGTAACGTGAAATGTCAAATCTATGGGATTCATTCTCGTATGCTTTAATTTTCCCTCTTACTTCCTTGAAAATCATAAATCAAATGATAATAACACGAATGCAATGCAAGAACTTACCTGTTCCTCATGTAAAATATTTGAAAATCTCCCCTTCTTCCATAATTCTGATTTCTTCTAGCTCAATTTCACCACCTCATAGTCTATCTTTCTTCACTCTTTCATGAATTAGCATTGTTAGGGTATCCAAATTTATCGTGTGTAAGGTGGAAACTAGAAATGATCAAAGAGCCTTTAAAATTCATACTTTGATATGTGTGTATGAATTTATGATGATAGACATTAATGCTTCAAATTGTGACCCTTATATCTATTCATCCTTTTGAAGTGAAGTACCCATGTGGATTAATCCAAGACATTGTGGGGTTGGGGAGTTTATTTGAAGTTTTGTATATTTTTTCAAATAAGTGTGAAACTGTAATCTTGACTCGAATATCCGATCCCCGATTTGGCTAAGAATTTGACATGTGTTTCTATTTTAAGAGCAGAAGAGCCATGGGGTTCATTTGTACTTTTGTCTATTTTCTCAAATGGGTGCAAAATTGAAAGTTTGACCCAAACACCCACCTATTGACCTTGCTTTAAAGAATGACATGTGTCCTCTATTATGCTTTAGGGATATGTTTGCACTTTACATTATATTGGGCCTTTGATGCAAAAGTGCACCAATACTCCGTTTCCTTGCTCTAATCACATTTGAACAAGTGTTCCTTTTGCTAAGTAGGGTTTTATTTACACTTTTCATTGTACAACTTAAACATTCCTTAGAATATTCCGTTGGGTTTCGTAGTTTGGCATGCACTTTGCATTCATTAGGTAACTTGTGTAATTATGAAAATACAACCCGACATAGCGCAACCAATTAAATCATGCCACGTATCTTTGGACATCAGAGAATAAAGTGTAATTAGTAATCAAGATCAAAGGAACGTCACACATGTGGTGAGTTTATAAGGATTAACACGATCATTCGACAATACTTTCTTAGATACTTCTTTGAAATGGTATGGTTACATTTTACTCGACGAAAAATAGTATTTACATTGGATTTGTAATCAAACATGGTATTTTTTCTTGGTTTAACATGGGTTCATCATCTAGACACATGCATTTGAGAGTTCTAATAGACAAGACATGAATTTTTTTGAAGGAACATTTAAATCAAAGGAATGAGCTCAAAACAAACACCAAAATAATATTTCAAAACATCATTGATGTTTATAGTGAAAACTCGTAAGTAATTTATTTCTCAAATATATAATTATTCTAGAAAATCATTTCAGCAATACTATACAGATGAATGGAGTTGATATTAAAGTCATTTTGTAAAAAGATTCATTAACATCTCATCCAATTTTTTTTTACTTACCATGTTTTATCAATATTGGTATCTAAATGAACCAACGAAAAATGGAGCTATAACAAGGCTATGGAAAAATCGTATCAAAGTAGCATCCTACAGGAAAATATTAGTGAATATTTTTGGTTATATGATCTTTGCCAAATGATGATTTTAGGATTAGTAGAAGATGAATGTGTCTTTAGTGTATTATATTTTGTGAAATTAGATAAAAATTTGGAGACATATTTGAGATTGTATGTTTCACATTATCCAAAGTAGATGCATTTCCTTATGAAAGGGAACTTGCGACTTGGACTTCACTTATCGAAATAAGAGGATTCACTAATACAAATAACATCAAATATGATCTTAATATGGCCCAAAAGGTGGATTCTCTCACGACACAATATATGTAAATGTATCTAAGGAAAAGGGGATTTATCAAACATTGTTTCAAATGCCCGAGTTGAGGATTTTATCTTAGAAAGAGGCATGTTTTATAAATATTTAATAATATGATCTATCTACAAAATTCATGTGAAATTATTACGCTTATTTTTTTTGGATAAATGTTTTTAGTATCCTTATTTCTTTTAATTTTAAATACAATGCAAGAATAAGATATGAAAACATTAATTATGAATATGATATGAAAATATTAATTATGAATAGAACATTAATTAAACTATTATGAAAAATAAAACACCAGATATGCTATGAAAACAATATATTAATAAAGTGTCTATTCATAGTGTTTCAATTTAAAAAAAAAAAATACAAAAAATATCAATTGATATTTGAGACTTATTTTTCAATTCTCAGTATTACAATTAGTCATACAATATAAGAAAATACAATATCATTCTATGATGTTACCTCTTGTCTTGCATCATCTGTTAGTTCTCCTGATTTAATTACATCCTTAGTTGTGGCATTGATACTAGTAATATTTTCAATATATTGTCTCGGTCGCATCACGTGTTGAAAGTAAACTAGGATCCACATTTGATTTTTGCTTGAACAATATTTATGGATCCATGTCATGCTTCTTATTTTTTTATTCAATGTATTGTTATTTTAATTAAGGAGCACAAGTTTTTCCTTCAGTGAAATAGTAGCAGTTAAAATTTTCCTTGCATTATTCAAATTAATATCTAATATTAGTACTTCATTTTTCAAATTTTCATACATTGATTGCATCTAAGCAATGAAATATCACTATTTTAAAAGTTTAAATATGTAAAAATAAAATTTCAATGCAAAGAAAGCTAAGCTTTACAACAAATTTATATTTTTCCACATTTGTAATGCCAACCAAGTTTTTGTCTCTAGCCCATTTGTTATAATAAGATTGTGCTTCACCATTTAAATTTTCCAACCTGTTTAACATTACATACAAAACATTATCATTATAGTCATTTCATATTGTAATGGCACTGTGAAAGCCTTATTTAACAATACATCAGTCTTTAATGGATCATTTTAAACTAAAGTAAATAAAGAATTTCATTGGGAATGGTTGTGATGATGGGAATTTATTTCCTTCATTAAAGATTTTCCCAAAATTCTCATGTTTTCAATGTCTCTATATCCAAAAAACAACATCATTAATATTAGCATAAAAGTTATCTTCCAACAAAATATGTAACATAAAATTTGTTAATTGACTATTAGATCGTGGAACTGTTATTTAAGTTGGAGAGGGTGTGTCATATGGTGAACTAGATGTCTATTCCTATTAAACATGATTTGTTTGGGTTTAGCCTTGAATCATATTATGTGGATTAAAGGTAGTTGGATCTCTAGTACTACTCTCAATAACAAAGAAATCATCATCAAGATCAATTTTTGTAAAATGGTGGTACCCATTACACTAGGGAGACCAAAAAAGGAGAAATTTATAAACTTTGTTCCTGTCAAATGAACTATGGCACCACTTTAAGCTTCGGAAAAGATATTCTTTTCCCTTTTTGAGCCTGTCTTTGTAATGGTGGTAGTGGCATATTTTTTGTTTGAGAAGTAGGAAAGGAATTGCAAAATTAAAATGTGAAAAAATAAAAGAATTCAATGTTTAGTAAATTTAGCAAGTAAAAGTTAAATATTGCAGTGATCTGTGATACTAATAATGTACATTGTACCTACCCTATAGAGTATATCTAGGTGTAGTTTCCTCCATTGTAAATGGTTGAATCCTTGTTGATTCTGGTGGTTCATGTTGATGTTGGGAAGATTAATGAATACTATCATAGGAATCTATAAATATGCAGTAATGATTAAAAATAAGCATATCTCCGAGGGTATCATTTACCACATCATGGGGATGAGCACCTAGGGCATCAAATTTTACAAAAACAAGTGTACCAATGAAAAGTAAGATTTTTTTATTTTTGGATGAGAGAGAGAAACTACAACAAGTCCCTAGGGGTTTCTTTGTTCTTCTTTACCGATCCCGTATGAAAAAGTCACCAAAATCATCATCAAATATCTAAAGATAGAAGGGAGACTTTGTCGTATCAACACCTACCACCTAGTGTTGTTAAACCATTTCATAAGAAACATTTTGGTAAGTCTCCCATTTCATACCCCTATGTCTCTTGAAATATATATTAAGGACATTAAATGGGATAAAAGGTCTTATTCCCTTCACCAAACTATAATATTACCCATCTATTTGCATTTCAAGAGTAAAAACCTAGTCAAAACCACTGTCCCTTGTTCCTTCCACATGTTACTATATAAACAATAAGAGATATTGAGAGGATATCATCTCAACTAGAGTTCTTAGAAGAATCTCAAATAAGGGAAAAGTATCAAGGCCCTATTTCAAATAAGGATAACTCCCAACAAGGGCTGGATGGGGATATGCTAGCTAGGTGTTTTCTTAACATGGGAAAGAAAACGAGAAGGATTTTAATGCCTCCATCCATAATGAGATGGATTACAAGAAGGATGCTATAAAATCGATTAAAAATGACATTAGAGATATTAAGGGGAATTTAAATAATCTAAGTAACACTAAGGAAGACAATGAAAATTAGATTTTGTAGTATTTTATTTCCCAATAGAATGATATGGGTTTTGGATCCTCATTTAGCAAGAAAAATGCTAACCTAAAGCACATGTAGCTATCATGTCTCACCTTTGTTTTATTTTTACAGATGTTAGCATGCATATTCATGATGATATTTAACCAAGTACTCATTCAATCATACTAAACCAATGCATATATTCACTTGGAAACACATGTAATAAGAAACATAACAGATTACCCAAGGATCAAGATCAATTTCAGAAACACATATCCATATTCAGACACATCAATGATCATAATCCATCCATAATTATCCATTAATCATCAAAAACATCTACATAATAGATGATACATAACATCTAAATCTTTGTTCAATGAGTCATGCACACAACTATATCAGAGAAACATAATACTAACACAATGGTGATACAAATGGTACCAAAATCAATCTTAAACTAGGTATTTATAATGGTGGGGAATTTCCCTTCACCACCCATGCACTTTCTAATAATAGCATGCTCAAAATAGCCATGTCTTAACAATTGCATGCTTTTACAATGGAGCTAATAATATATTATCCTATAAATAATAATTTCTTTAATCCTAACTATAGCCTTCATGCGTAGGTATGATCTATATGTACATTCTCCAAAATTAGTCAATCCTTGTTCACCAATGTACCCTTGCATGATGAGCACTCCAAGTCTATTTTACCCTACTTCTAGAAAATGGCTAAGTCCTTAATCTTCATGTATGTGTAGTACCACACATAACCCTTCTCATTCTTCCATGTGCCACCTGTACATCCATGTAAGTGTGTGTTCCTACCTTTTCGAAGCATAGTAATTTTCTCATCCTAACATTACCCCACACTAGGTATGTTGTCCATCCTCGAAAACACTAGATATTGTCACGTAAAAGAGTAATAGAGCATTCACCATAAATCAAAGAATGACAAGTAAAGGAATGTGGATTGCATAAAATAATTAAAGAATAAAGTTCCCTTAGGTGGAAGAAGGACAAGAAATTACTTAATCAATATTTTCGTAGATCCTTCAACCATTCTAGTTCCTTAATTTCTGTACTAGTGCATTATTAACAATGCCTGGGACCTCTTCTCGACTCAAGTCATCAATCTTCCCCTTCAACTAATCAATAAGAACTTCCACCTACTTTTCCACATCATCTAGCGCATCCATCCTACACATGATCTATGGGAAGAGTTCCCTTAATTTACCCTTAAGTTAGGTCTTCAACATGTCTATTATTTCCCTTTTCTATTCTACCTCATCCAATACCTTTTCCCATTCGCCCTATTACTCGTGTTCTTGGCCTGCAACTCCTTTAACTTCACTTTATCTCTAAAACAAGTAGACCCACAACATGGTTGAATTCTTGGAAGTTATCATATACACACTCTACCACTTGTGTGACATATTTAGCATGTATCACCAATGCATAATATTGTGTGAAGTGTTCTTCGATCTGTTCCCTATCACTCTTGTTTTTTTGGTTTAATAATTATTCTATGGATTCTATGGCAAGAACCTCCTTCTCATACATGATCATGCATGCCAAGTATTCCAGAGATAGTGTAAGAATGAATCATATGTAGGCTGAACTTGGGAAATTAAATCCAGAATGCGAGTGTAATTACATCTCGTGATGCATTATGCTTTCTTATATGTTGCGTGTGTTTGCACCTTCTCTTCCCCTATCTATTGTTTCAATTGAGTGATGATCTTATATTTCTCCTTGATTTATTTATCTCTCCCCATTATCTCCTTATCCTTCTCTATCTCCTTGTGTAGGTTCATGATGCGGCAGCCTTTATAATAAATTATTACCCCAACATCCTCTCGATACTTTATTAAGTGCGTTGCATGATTATTCATCTGTTAGCATCTACGAATTGACTATTAGATAGGCCTCCTTGGTGTAGACTTAAGTCGGGTCTCAATTAATGATTACATGCTAATCTTGAACTACGGATCTTCCATGTGTGATTAAAATGCCCAAGAGTGCATATTTCAAGTACATGACAATGCTTCTTCCTTCCCGAAGAATGACCAAAAAAATAAATCCTATGTGGCCACCATAATTTTATATCTTGTGCGCAACACCTTATTAGGTTTATCATCATATTGCATCATAGGACCCTAGGGTATATGTCTTAGCTTCTTGTTCTTTCCATAGGCTCATTTTAGAAAACAAAATGCAAGGGTATTCTCTATGCCTCTTGATTCCTCAACACTCTTTTCTTGTCCTCCGCACTACTTCTTTCTCAATGTGGAACTCAACTTCTAGCTCAATCTTATACCCCGCTTTATTCTCTTCGATGCAGCTTCCCGCCTCACCTCAAAAATATAAGTGATGGGCACCTCAAACTCATCCACCTTTATCTCCATGACTGGGGTTTCCTCAAGGTGCATGTTACACTCCTCTGTATATGATTCCTTAATATTATGCACTAGTGGAATTATATTCACCACTTATTCATCATTTGTTTCAACCTCCTCCTCTCATCTCTCGAAAGTATCATTTATGTTTTCAGTAGATACAACCTTTTTTCTTCCTTACCCTAGACTTATTCTTTGTTGGTTATTTCTTGGTACTTGCGCTCGGTTTCAAATCCTTACGCGTAGGCATTTTCTTCATATTTGCACTCTAGACAGGGGTTCATCTTCACTTCCTTATTCTTTTCATGGACAAGGGAGTATCCTTACACATTATTTTATGTCTCATGCGTCTTCTTCCCTGTAGGATCTTCTAGGATGGTCAAGTCATCCTCCACATATTTTCCATCAAATTTTCTTAGCTTTAGATATATATAAATATTTTTGCTACCACATTAGCAATTTCCAAGGTAATGTATTTTGACATATTGATAGCATTTGATGTCAATGTTTCTTCATACACACTCTTCTTGTGATAAAATAGTTTTTTTCATAGCATGTGGTGTTCATAATCCACTTTATCCGCATCAAACCTCGGTTTGCACATCTTAGAGAATCTTTTCACCACATGAAAATCCCATATTTTATCATTTGGCCCATCCATCACCCCATTTTAGAAAACACAATGTCATTGTCAAAGGTAATTTTATCCTCCTGTGCATGCTTCTTCAATAATCTCATATGGTAAAGTTACATTCCTTATTTGGTCCACAATTGTAATCTCACCTCCTCCTTTGACAAGTGTCATATTCGTCATATGTCATTATCATTTACGCGTCCATCATAGGAGTTACATTCCTTATTTGGAATTGTAACTCCTCCTTTAGTGGCATCATTGATGTGTTCTGAGGTTCCTTGTTTAGGCATGGGGTTACACAACACCCCTATTTGTACTTCCTTTTTTTTGATCTATGAGAATGAGCAGACCTATTTTCTTATTTGCATATTCTTTCCATTGTTCAAATCTTGCTTATTACGTTGGAGCTTGATGTTACCATTGGAGTGCAAATTTGTTGTGGTGCATTGTTTTTGACATCGGTTCTCGCGAATCCCTCTTTCATGGTATCAGAGCTGGTTTTGGTAAAATGTGCACTCTTCGTTTATCAAGTTGCTTATTACTTCTGGTTTCTTCTTATTTCCTCATGTAATTTTTTTGATTATTACTTTGGAATGTATTCTCAATAATAGTTGAGGTTTAAGAGTTTTGAGTTTGTAAGTTTTTTTGGGGTTTGTGCATGTGTGTTTGGTTTTTTTTTTTGCTGATTTTTCTTTTTTTAGTAAAAATATTGGTGGAAAAATGTTTGATTAGAGCTCTTCCTATATGCACTATTTATGCTTAGAGTTTTTGCTTTGATTTAAGCCTTCTATCATTTTTCACGGACATCCTAGTTTTTTTTGTTTTGCTTTTTCATTTTTTGCACAATCATGCTTTGTTGTTTTCATTGCTTCCTCTTGTTTTTGAAGTGTTGAGTGCTCATGGCCTTCCTTTATTAACTTGTGGCACTGTTGTTGTTTAAACATCTATGGGATTGTTTTCTTGGCTTGTCAACCTCTGCATTGGTTTTGTAGCTTGAGTCCTTGAATAGTCCCACCACCTACCTTGCACCGGGTTTTTTTTTGCTGGAATTTCTTCTCATTTTTTCCTCTAGTGAACATTTTTTTTTGACTTTCATGTTTTCATCCGATCTTGATGATTGGTCTTATCATAATCATTTTCTTTACATCAAGGATATATGGTTCGAGTTCTTTCCATGACCTCTTCCATCCATGCTCTTCTCCTCTATTTCCTACTACATTCACATCTGGTTAAGACCTTGGCATTGAATTTTTCCACTTTAATTATGGTCAGTATTGCACTACTCTGAGCTTGACATTGATGCATTCTTTCTAACCTACTCGGCTCCTCACTTTGTCATTGACCTTCTTTGACTTACATGTCACAATGGTTACATTTGGTTTTTATTTATGCTTGTTCTCTCGCACAATGACCTCACTTTTTCATCTTGGCACCTTGGTGCTGACTTCAACTTGAGCATCGTTATCACCAACACATGGATTGCACTTTTCATTACCACGTTTCATTTACATGCAGCGATTTACATTTGCACATTGATTACACTTGACCTGACTGCAGTTTCATCACTGACCTGAGTCAATGGATTACACTTGACCACATGGGATTTTCTTGTCTCGGTCAACACCTTTGCCTTAGCTCAAGTGTTATCCTTCCTTTTTTAGAATTGATTATTGGTAAATAAATCTCCTTTTAAAAAGTTTTTAAGGTTTAAAATTTTTATTTCATTGGCATTGTAAACTTTTTTTGGGTATATTTTGCTTGTTTTATTATCCTTCCTTGAGTGTCGAAGACGGAGGGTGAGGTCTCGGGGTTGGAGGAGGCTAATCCCCCTCACAATAAAAACAAACCCTATCTAAAATTTGATTTCATTTCCAATGAGCATACATATGACACCCTTTGCATGCATTTAGGGCACTTTTTAATCCGTTTACAGGCTTATTAGCATTTTCCATCAGTTGTGGGAATTTTTTTGCTATAACTTTTGACTCGTTGCTCGGTTTTGAGCACTTCTTTAGTCAAAGTTGCATGTTTTTTTGCACTCTAGATGATGGGATTATCAGTTTTGTAAACACTATTTTATAAAGTGCCACATTTTGGGGGTGTCTTTGTATTGCTTAATTCAGCTCATTTGAATCATCTTGAGCATTGTTCTATCCCTTTTATTGCTTGTGGACTTGTGAGCATGTCCGCCATAGTCTTACAACAAAGGGATTCTTTTTGTGTGATGTGAGATGCTATTTCTCACAAGGATTTCTCTTCCCCTTCTTGTTTTCACTCATTCTTGTGCTTTGCTTACGGTGTCAAACTGTTGTGCCCAACGAACCTTGATTGTTGTCTCCACTCTTGCACATTATTACGATTGATTGCAAGGTGAGTGACAGAATGGTTCTAGCACACAGTCACATCTGATTGTAATCAATGCACTAAACTATAAAGTTCCTAACTCGGGGGGTGTGATATTGTTCTGGGGTGGTTGTTTCTTTCTCTCTCCTTCCTTCCTTCCTTTAGATCTATCTCTTCATTATGGATATCTCTAAAGTATGAGTGCTCACAGCTTTTAATTTCTTCGAATGGAAATCTAAAATTATATTGGTTTTGCAAAGTAAAGGGTTATACCATGTCACCATGGGGTTAGAGACTGAACTTGATGATGAACCCAAAAAATCTAAATGGTTCAACCATTGTGATGAAGCCTTAGGTCTTCTTTGTATGTATGTCTCTTCGACTTTCTCTTCCACATCAAAACTTCCTCGACACCTGATGGAGCGTGGAAACACTCGATGAGATGTTTGGGAAGCAAGATGACATGAGAGCACATGAGTTGGAGAATGAACTACTAGGGTTAAATCCTAGTGACTTTGAAAACCTACAGGCCTTCTTCTCAAATTTTTTCCACACTAGACTACTTCTAAAGGAATGTAAAGTGGAGAAGAAAGACTCTCAATTGATCTTGTTGATTCTTTCTAAGTTAGGTCCTAAATACTCTGTCTTCGTTTCAACTTTCCATGCCATGAAAGATGCCTTGGGTAGTGCTTGGAAAATGCCCTCATTTGATAATTTTTGTCCCAACTCATTCGAGAACAGGACAAACTCATTCAAATGGGGACTCTAAAATCCAAGTCACATGCCCTTGTGGTGAATAAGGGAAAGAAAAATGAAAAGAAGAAAGAAACAAAGGACCAACCTAAGAAAGAAACCAAGACCAACCAACCCCTAGCTAAGCCCAACACTAACACTTTGACTTCTGAGCCTAAAGCGAAGAAGGAAAAGTGTAAATGCTCCTATTGTAAGTATCTTGGCCATGATGAGCATCATTGTTTTGGAAACAAATTGATCACTTAACTCATTTACTTGAGAAGAATAAAATAAGTGTTCTGAATCCATTAAACAAAATGCTCAGAAGGGTGAGTCTTCTAAAGAAAAGGAGTCTAAAAATGAAAAGAAGAAAGGTAAGGCCCTCGTAGCTAGATCAGCTCCATCATCAACTTGGATTATCGATTCCGGTGCCTCGCACCACATGGCTTCTTCAGAGGTTGAATTCTCTAGCATTGAACCATGTGGCATGTCCCAAATCACGTTGGGTGATGACACTCATGTGTCGGTTTCCAGTAGTGGATCGGTAGAGATAGAAGGTGGAACATTTAACCAAGTGTTGAGTGTTCCCAATCTCTCTACCAATCTCCTATCGGTTTACCAAATCACCCACCTTGGTGAAGGAATGCGAGTGGAATTTGGTCCTAACTCGGTGATCATTCATGAGCTTAACTCTAAGCACTGCATTGTCGTTGAGGGAAAGGTGGATCACCATTCACGGTTGTATACCTTTTCCCACTTCTCTTTGATTTTGACCCAATGCCTTGCTCACTCATGCAAATGAGGTTAGTAAGCTATGGCATGAGTGTTTTGGGCATCTAAATTATGTTACCTTGAACAATTGAGCCAAAATGAAATGGTCAACAGGTTACCCGAGTTAAGTTTTCTAAAGGTCTTTGTGAGGGTTGCACCCTCGAAAAGCACCCTGAAAAAAAATTTGATAAGGGAAAATCTTGGAGAGCTACTCGTCCCTTGGATCTTGTTCATAGTGATGTTTTTGGCCCCTTTCCATCTCCTTCTTTCACTAGAGCTCTATATATACTAACCTTCATTGATGACTTTTTCACGTTATACTTGGGTATATTTTCTTAAGCTTAAGTCTGAAGTCTTTGAGCATTTTCAAAACTTTAAGGCTCTTGCTGAGAAACAAGTGGAATGGTCTATCAAGGTTCTTTGAACCGAAAATGGAGGTGAGTATGTGAGCAATAGGTTTGAGGATTTCTACACTTCGAGGGTATTTCTTTTGCAGTATAGATACAATTGCTTACCCTTCCCAAAATGGAGTTGCAGAAAGAAAGAACCAAACTCTAAAGGAGATGGCTACTTGTATGGTTCACTCGAAGTCCCTTCCTCCGCAGTATTGGGCTGAAGTAGTGAATTGTGCTTATTACATTTAGAATCATGTGTTCCACACAAGGTAGTAAGAGGGATGACACCCTTTGAAGCCTGGTTTGGACACAAGCTTGATGTTGAGCACTTTTGAGTCTTGGATCAAGGCTATGGCTTGGATTCCCAAGAAGAAATGTAAGGCATTGGATCCACAATCCAAACCTTGTATCTTTGTTGGGTATCCTGATGGCGTGAAGGGATATCGATTGTTGAACCCTATAACCCATGAGCTCTATATTGAGAGGAGTGTGAAGTTTGATGAGTCATCCTTGAATTTTACTTCCACTGAGGTTATTTTGCCCACTGATTTAGATTCTAACTCATCAGATGATGATGTTGTTGAGTGAGTTCCTCCTCTCCCTGCTCCTCCCGATCCTCAAAATTTTGAGTCTTTTGATTCTGATAGTAGTGATGATGAGGACTATGTCCCTTCTCACTCGAGTGAAGAATCTTCGACTCTAAGCTTGAACCTTTGGGACCTCTTTGGGCTAGGAAAAATTTATAGAGTGTTGGAGATTTAGTTGGAGATCCTTCAGATGAGAGACATACTCACTCGAGTTTCATTGGACCCCACTCCTTCTTCGCCTCTGCTTCTGATCCACCATCTTTCTAGGAAGCTTTCTAGGATTCTGAGTGGGATTTTGCTATGGATGAGGAGTATTCCTCACTCATAAAGAATGACACTTGGGATCTTACCCCTCTTCCGAAAGGAAGAAAAATCATTCGGTGTAGGTGGATATATCAAACAAAGTATGGAGCCAATGGAGAATTCAAGAAGTATAAAGTGTGACTTGTAGCTAAGGGTTTCTCCCTAGGTAGTTGGGGTTGATTACTTAGAAACCTTTGCTCGGTTGTGAAGATGACTTCCATTCGACTGACCCTTTCCATCGCTACTACTAATAGATGGGAAGTCCACTAGATGGATGTTAAGAGTGCCTTCCTTCATGGGGACCTAGAGGAAGAGATCTATATGGAACAACCTCTCGGGTTATGTCCATGATCCATCCCTCATTTGCAAGTTAAATAAGTCTCTCTGGCCTTAAACAAGCCCCTCGGGCTTGGTATGCCAAGATGGACTCCTTTTTACTTGCATCAGGGTTCACTCGGTGTCACTCTGACCCAAATGTGTATATTTATGGTAGGATGACTCCATGCTTATTCTTGTTCTCTATGTTGATGACTTGTTGATCATGGGTAGCTCTTCCTCTATCATTGATTCTGTGAAGATCTCCTTGGCCAACAAGTTCTCCATGTCTGACTTAGGATTGCTTCATTACTTTCTTGGGATCCATATTTCACAATCTGACTCGGGAATTATGATCTCTGCAGCCTAAGTACTCTCTTGATTTTCTTTCTCGGTTTCACATGTCTGATTGCAAGTCCTCACCTACTCCTTTTCTTTGGGGTCAAGTTGGTTTTTGATTTCTCTTCCCCCTTGGTTGATGGTACCCTTTATGGCAGTTGGTGGGGAGCTTGATCTACCTTACTCACACTCAGCCTAGATCTTTCATATGTTGTCGGGATCATGTCCAAATTTATGTAGGAGCCTCATGAGCTACATTTAAAAGTAGAAAAGTGGATCCTTCACTATGTTCGTGGCACTCACATAGATGGTATTCATTACTTAGGAGGGACTGAGATTGACTTGGTTGGATTTACAGACTCAGATTGGGCTGGTGATCTAGATCATCATTAGAAGTCTACCTCAGGCTATAGTTTCACTCTTGGTTTAGGTCTGTTAGTTGGTCCAGCAAGAAGTAGAACACCATTGCCATATCATCGACAGAAGTAGAATATAGAGGAGTAGTTAATGCTGCCACAAAAGTTGTTTGGTTATAGGGTATCTTGATAGAGTTTGGCATCCACTTTTGGTGGCCTACCATTATCTATTGTGACAACATGAGCACTATCTTGATTTGTAGAAATCTAGTTCAACATCACTGAGATGAAGCACATTGAGATTCACATGCACTTCATATGGGAGCTGATACATGAAAACATCATCGACATACAATATGTTTAGACAAGTTGATCAGGTTGTAGACATATTCACCAAGCCCTTCACTGAGGTGAAATTTCTTCACTTGTGGTCTCTTCTTGGGGTGAGTCTGTTGCAGCCACCCATCTTCTTTGGGCTATATAGTCCTCCTCCTTCTCCTCTTCTTCTTTCCAGAAAGATGTTGTTTGTATATGGGCACCTTATCAGGCCTTTAGTTTTTCGGGCCCCATTGACACATCTTTCTTAGTTGTCTAGGGAGTCTTCTTTTCTATTTTGGCTTACCATGACCTCTTCCTCGGCTTTGATGAAGGGGGGTGTTGGTGTGTGTGACATGCCTAGTCATCATCCACATCACCTGGTGAGTCATCTCACCTTGTGAGAGTCATAGGTCTTAGGAAGTCAAATGCAAGTGTTAGATCATTATCATAGAATATATTCCTTATCATTGTCATTTGCATCATATGTGTCGGTCGCCATCATAGGAGTTACATTCCTTATTTGGAATTGTAACTCCTCCTTTATCTATGAGAATGCATCATATTTTTATTTGTCATCCATTGTTCATATCTTGCTCGGTGGTGTCATTGATGTTCTTTCCTTGTTTAGGCATGTATTGTTTTCAACATTGGTTTACACAACACCCCTATTTGTACTTCCTTGTTTTTTTTGATCTATGAAATGATGCATAACTAAGTGGCCATTATGATTTTCTTATTTGCATATTCTTTCCATAATACTTCCCCATCATCACTCCATTGGGGTACTACATCTCTAAGTACCATTCTTCTTATATATCCACTACCACGAGCTTTTCCTTATCGTTGCATTTTCCTTTCCCCTTGGGTGATGTGGTTATTGCTTTCCTAGGTTCCATTTCAGCATGCAAACTCAAAGTTTGATATTACTACCTTACTATGCTTTAATCTCCTTAAATTCTTACTTCAAATCATCTATGTGAAATACTCTTCTTACCTAGTTCACTTTTCTCAAATTTGTGCCCTAATCTTACAAACCCTAACCAAAAACACACTTCTACAAATAATATTCCATGCCTCCCCAAGCTTTAAAATTTCTTCCAAAATAGTTCTTTTACTTGGACATGTCCTTATTGTGATTTGGTTTAATCAATTTTTGATCTTTGTATTGGATTTCACAAGAATTCACACAAATATGTTCTTGAAAACATGCATGATCTTCACAAGCCGAGGTAAAAATGAATTTACCTAGATTCCATTTTATAGATTTTCAAATTTTTACCACATTAAATACTCACCATCGACCACTATATATGACAACTTTAAATATGATTTTTCACACTTTTTCCACTACTTCTCTCCATGTGCTATAGTCAAGTACATTCGGTGCTCATACTACTGTCTATCCAGGCCGTATACCTTCTCGCATGTGTGTCTCAACACCATAATACATAAACCTCTACACCATATACCAAGTAGTTCATAATTTTGCTTCCTTCCTCATGTTATACTTTTGTGTGATTATTTCCTCCATGCATGGTCTTCATCCTAAGAATTTTCCTTATTATCACCATCCTTCTCATTTCTAATGACACCTTTTTCCTCTTTTGCCGCACACATACTCTGCAACCAATATACCAACATTCTACCAACATTACGCACTACTTATTCAAGGCATCAATAAGGTATCTTTCACGTACTCATACCTGGTTTACCCCACACTAAAGGTCTGCAAAATCATATACGCATGGAATCAAGAGATAATAATCATCTTCCTGTGTGAAAGTGTGCTTATTATAACAAAACAAGGAAACAAAATAAAAAATAAACAACAAAAACAACTGGAAAGAAACACATAAAAATCAAACCTATTCTAAGTGGAAATACCACCTTATTATAAACACTAAGAATTTTTTTTTATACTAGGGTTCTAGCCTACTCCCATTGAAGTAACTGGGAAAATATTTTCCATCCAACACCTATAATCGACATGCACATGATTCAAGTATCTTGGTTACTACAGAGGGTCTTGACCAATGCAAATTCAATCTCCCTAGATGGTGCACAAAATTAGAGTCATTGATAAGGATCATCTTGCCAACTACAAATTTCTTTCTCTTAATATGCCTATCATGTCATGCTTTGTCTTACCTTCTCATTATTATGGCTCAAATACGTAATGATGTGCCTCTCATCTAATGGTATTATTTTGTCAATGCAATCTTGAATATCTCATTCATCATCAAGTTCACCTCGCACGTGAAATATACAGAGATGGTAAATGAATCCAACTGGTAAGACTACTTACATGTAAAACACTAGCTGGAATGGTGTAGCCTTATTCAACCTCTTATAAGTTTTCATGTAAGACAAAAGTACAACTAACACTTTATCATCGCAATCTTTCCTTCCAATGTCACACGAGATATTTGTCAATTTTTGCCCAATTTTTTGAAAGCCTCTATAGTGTCATTGTCTTGAGGTGATAAGGGGTGGTTTTATGATGGGCCCCATTAAATCTAATAATAAGATTATAATTGTCTCATTCAAAAAATGAGTTCCTCCATCACTTGTCAAGATTAGTGGGTAGCCATACCTACTAATAATATTTTCCCATAAGAATTTTGTTGTTGTGGTTTTTGTACAATCCTTTGTAGGTATTGCCTCTTTCCACCTTATCAAATAGTCTATGCAAATTATTATGTAATATGTGCCTATCCTACACACAGGTGGTGTAATAGGTCCTACCAAGTCAATATCCCACTTCTCAAAGGGTTTCGCACTTGTAATCGGTATAAGTGGCATCTCATCCCTATTTCCAATCTTTCCAAGGCACTAAAGAATGGGCACACAATTTCACAAAACCATTAACATCCTTGTATAAGGTTTCTCACAAAATTCCATCCATAAGAATTTTGTGCGTGGTCACATCACCGCATAGTGTCCCTATTATTCCATGAGCCTCCTCCATGATAGCTCCACGTTCATGCTCAAGTACACAATGACGTAAGATTTCATCTCTACCTATTTTGTATAAGTCCCTACCAATCAATTAATAGGATGTAGCTCAAATAGAAAGCTAGTTTTTTTCCAACATCTTCATGCCTTTAGGCACTGTCCAGTGTGCAAGAACAAAACAATATATTCCAAATTTATGGGTGCATGGTTCAACCTAAAAATCGTGCATCCGGAATTGTGTCCTTAATGCTCTAAATTTCCTCACCAATTTTTTTTTCTCCCTAGCTTGACAACACTTTAGAGTCAATTCTTGAAATAGAAGTATCCATCTGCATATGTGCCCTTACAAAACAAGCTTGTTGATTAAGTACTTTAATTCCATATAATCTATATAGAAAATGAACGAGGTATTTCAATAAGTACTTCCTAAACTTGTGAAGTGAATAAATCATGTACAAGGCCTTGCGCTTAGTTATTGTATATTCGTATCCGTAGGTGTCAACTTCCTACTTGCAAAGTAAATGAGATGATCCACAATTCCTTCCCCTGGCTATGCCAACACCGCCCCAATCACCATGCCAAGCATCAACATGAACATGAAAGGGCATGTCCCATGAAGGAAAACACAAAATTAGTTCAGTGGTAAGTATTTCCTTAAAATTTTCAAAAGCTTGTTGTTACGCATCACCCCAATAAAATTTCCCTTTAACCTTGAGAAAATCTTCCAGGGGCATGGAAATATTTGCATATCCTTTGATAAAATTCATGTAGTAACCAGTATGTCCCATAAATACATGCACTTCACTCTGATTGGTAGGCTCTTCCAAACCTAAAATCACAACTATCTTGGTTGGGTATACCAACAATCCTTCCTTGCAAATTATGTGCCCAACTAAAGTTCCAAAAGGTGTAGCAAAGATGCACTTTTTAATGTTGAGAGAGATTATCAACTTCCTACACCTCTCAAACATGAGCCTCAAATTATCAAAGTGATATTTTACTAACCCATAAATAGTCTAGTCATCCAAATATACTTGTAAGAACTTGTGAATAAAATCTTGAAATGCTTGTACAATGATGCACAAGAATATGGCCAACATAATTTTCAAGACAAAAGGTATGATTGTATATGAAAAAATTTCCCACTTGAGGTGAAAGTTATCTTTCTGGTCTCCTTTCATGATGCACACATGGTGATAACTTGAAAACCCATCTATATAGGAATATATCTTGTGCCTAGCTACTCCTTCAAAAATTTCCTCAGTAAAAGGCATGGGAAAGGGATCTATAACACATGAAGCATTCAACTCTCTGTAGTCCACACAGATCCTAATCCTCCCATCCTTCTTCATACCGATAACCATGGGGCTAACCCACTCGACTCTTCGATTGGTTCAATTATCCTGAATTAGACATCTTATCAATTTCCTCTTTGACCTTCATGCACATGTTAGGATTCATTATATAAGGCCTCTTCCTAACCAGTCACACACCTTATTTCAAATTTATCTTCATCTCACCTAAAGAAGGATGCACACCTTTTAATTCATGGTAACCTCTTGGAAAGAGATCCTGAAAGTCATGAAAAAGCTTGATGATATTGGCTACTTCCCATCCTAACAAAAACTGCCCAATGATTTCTTCCTTAGGCTCATCCTCTATACCAATGTTAACCTTCTTAATCTTCATTGGTTCATGGTATATGTACGTGCGCTCTCATCCACATAATCCATGACTTCACGCATACCCTTTATGTAGTTAACATCCAATTCTTCAAATTCCTCATCATCAACCATATATGCTAATTTACCATTTTATTTTTCCTTCCCAATATGACCCATTTGTACCTCTTATGTCTCCTCAAGATCAAGGCGCACCTCAAAATCGAGTTCACCAAATAGTTCTAGCATGATTTCTTCAACCTTCATGCTATCTCCCAAATTGATGTTATTCATATCTGTAAAGCTTCATGGACTGGAGGGTTAGTAGAAAAGTAATCAAAAGTTTTAATCATACCTACAGTCATCTCATGCCGATTCTAGTCTCCCTCTTTTTTCTGCATGGACATACCATGCGTGCACGTATCCACGTAGTGTGGAGTAGAACTTATGTACCCAAAGGGATGGTGGTAAAGCCTCCTAGCCTTGCACCCATAGTCTCTCACAAGTATGGACATGATGTGAAGCCATATTCTTACCATGAAATTCACATATGTGCATAGGTATATTTCTCTGAGTAAATCTAGTGGAAAAGGGTTATTCATACTTCTCACCATTCCAAAAGGTTATCTCTATGTGTCCCACTACCATGATGTTGTTGTCCCACACAAAGTATATACCAATTTGTTTCTTCTATCTCCTCCATTTTGGCCACCGAGTCTCCATAGTGCGCAAGAATTTATTGGGATTTCCCTCACTAATATACCTTGGTAACTAATCTAAGCCTAAATGCCTCACCATGCACATCTTGATCATCATTGTGACTTTCCCTTTTACTTCACACCCCACCATCTCATACGTTCCATGAGTCCCAAGCTATTACAAGAAACACTAGTAGATACCTTACAGATTACACATCTTCCCACTAAATTACACCTTCCTTTGATGATTCTACATGCTTTTGATCACACACTATATGAGTATATGTTTTTATTAATATCTTCTTCACTCAAAGGATCAACATAAGGATTTTCCTTATTTTCAAACAAAGGTATAGTCACGGGCTCATCTTTGTTATAAAAAATGATGTATCTCTCTTTGAAGAAAAAATTAGAATTATTCACATAACACCAGGGTCTTCCAAGTAATGTTGGAAAGGATTCTTTGGCAAGCTCCAACACCTCAAAGTATCTAGTAAACTTGGCTCACTAAATGATAATATATGTATCCTTTAGTACCCCAATAACTATAACCTTATTTTTATTTTCTATATAAAACAAATTCAAAGATGACTATAATGTAGGTCTCCCCATATGATTCTAATCTTCTAGAGTAGCACATTTACCTCGGTGCATGTATCTATCAAGATATTTATTACTAAAAACCATCACTCACCACATCAAGTATAATTTCCTTGTGATTTCATGGTCCCGAGGTCATATATTTCCATGAAGTATCTTCCTTTCACACTCAAATACAATGTGCGGAACCTTCTCTCAAAGCCACTAACCTAGCAATGAGATGATATTCTATTGGTGCAACATTTACATACCTCTTTCAGGTCATCCACATCTTTCTATGGGAGCTCAACATGATTTGAACATTCCCTATCACACACCTGTTCTTTTATGCATTCGATTTTACCTCGAAGCTCTCTAATTTCTCCCATAGTATCTTAGTAGACTTCCTTTATGATGCGTCATGGATGGATATGTGACATGGATTACTTCCTCCCTTGTGATGAGTGGCTTGGCCTTTAGAGGTTCACGCGCACGTGCAACCTTGGTGCACATGTTGTAACCAACATGGGTTGTAATTATGGATCAAACATCTTCTTAGGCATCCATTGATAAACATTCATGCATTGTACCTTTATCATCCCGCGCCCTTATCCTTTTCTTGTTTTTACTCATGTGCTCATATAGGTCTAGGAAATCCTCTAACTTATGTTTCTTCCCACACCATGAGCAAGTTGTATTATTATGAGGGAAATCTTGTTGGTAATGATTTGGTGACCCATAAGTGTAACAAGTTCTCTAATAAACCCACCTCTACCACCACCACGACCTCAGCCTCGATATCCTCCTTGGAATCCTCCATTTCTATTATATCCATTTTTTTCCCTTCATTATGTTGTCATTATTCCTTGATCTATTCACCATACTAGTCTAGGGCACTCTGTCTCAATGCCTTCATGGATATGATCAATCAACATGTAGTTAGAGGTATTGTGAGTATGGGACTTGTAAATATTACTATACATATATACCTTCTTATGAATCAAACATTGTAAAAGAGGGAATCCTAGACATGATGCTTTAGGTGAAAACTTCACAATATAAGTAAACAACGTGTGCACCAAATTGCATAAGTAACTATATTAGGTATGTACTTTAACCTCAAAATTAGTGCACATATACCATTTGTGCATCTCATGTGTGCTGAGTTGGAAATTTTTTTATCCAATTTTTTTTCCATGGGTGCAATTGTTTCCTCTAAGAATGGGATCACTCCAACATCAACACTTCCAACCAACTTAGCATGCAAAGTGATTATTCCAAGGCCTCATGTAGATCAATATACATCTTATGAGATAAATCTCTATGAAATGGAGTCAACAATCCTCCAATGAACCACTATGCATGTTGAATTTGATGTATATCATAAGATAAATTTGACAAAAGAGTCTTAAAACATGCGTCATATTCCCTCACACTTTTTGAAAAACCCTACTTGATATCCTTGAGCATGTTGATGCTCTATTGTTTAAACTGGGATGTGAAACTCAACCAAAAATACAATGTAGAAAGCATTTTAGTCTACCATAGTTTGATGTGGGTCTTAATTCCTATACCAACTATTCCCATGCCCCTAAAGTGTAGTGGAAAATTGAATCACCTTCCTATCTAAATTTGTAATTCCCTTAGCATGCCATATTAATTCACACTTATGCACATGATCTATTGCATATTCAATCCCTCTATACTCTAGTAAATGGAAAGACATCTTATAGTAAACTTGAGGGCTTCAATTGAACTATTTTATAAGTCGGTGGTTGATTTGGTGGTGGTTGTGGTCCCTGCTTGCCAATATAGAACCAGAACCTCATCCTCCATCAAAGGTGGCTGGCCCTGATCCACCTGAACCTCCCGCATCCCCTACTTGATGTGGGCTGCAATTAGTCGATAAACTTCCTTGTGTTCTAATTGTAGTAGTGAACTAGAACCTACGGTCTCACGTGGTCACATCTATTACTAAAGTACTCCCAATGGTCACCCCGCCAACACTTTTTCTTAACGACATTCCCAAAAACAATCTTGCATGGGTACTCCCAAACAATGATGCCAACTATGTTTCCATGGGTGCATTACTTACTTGATTCCCCTCTAAATTCAATGTAAAATTATATCTACCCATCTATCTCTTCTTACCTGCACTATCCTTCTTCTCAATGACTACCTTTATATCTATAAACACCCATATGCAAGGGCTAGGTGGATAGGTGGGATGTATTGTATGCATGTAATCCTCTAATTTCTTCTTACGTGCTCTCATCCCAAAGCCAAAGGGGAGTATCTCTTGCACTTTCCCAAAGTTGGGAGAGCCTAATGTTGTGGCTCCTTTGTTTTCCATGAGAGATTAAAAACTTTAAAATTAATTATCCTCCTCAACTCTAGTGCTTCCTCCATCTCCCATAGATATACCATGTCCCTCTCTCATGCTTCATTAAAATTGAGTCGTATTTCTCTCTCTTTCTTTCTTCCGCTAGATCTACCATATTTCTCCCACACCCTAATATGCCCCTGCGTGCATGTGGGGTTTAGTTAGCCATGGGTAGGCTTTCTAAATCCAATTCTATAGTAAAAATATTGATTGATAAAGGTATAACACAATTAAGATCCTATGGGATCACGTAAGAATATGAATTCAGATATCTCTAGACACAATACGTATAAATAACATACTCCAATGTATAATTGTGCAATACTCTAGCCCACCAATGATCTACAACTCTAGTCCACTCCACATCTACATAAAAATGAGTCTAGTAACACTCTTTTTGTCCAAAGTCTCGATCTAGGACCCCAACTCTTCCCTAATGCGTATGCAACTAACCACTCATACAATTATACTGGAAAGAAGTGAAGAATGTCTCATAGAGCTCATGATAAATATTATCTTCCACCCAACAATGTGCATTGAAATCAGGTCTAGTGTTATATCTCTACGTAAAGTGGTCTCATCTATTGTCTACCCCACTTTTCATACTCTCTAGAGTAAATCAATACACCATCTCGTATGTAACATCCTCGTCTCGATAGTTTGAAAAGAGGTCTCGAAAATGGAACAAAATGTAATATTTTATTTTCTAATAGAACGCTATGTGCATTGGCACCTCATTCAACAAAAATGAATTCTCACCCAAAGCATGCACAACTACCAGGTCCCTCCTTTTTGTTGCTTGTCAAGATGTTATCATGTAAATTCATGATGATATTTAATCGAGTACTCATTCAATCATACTAAACCAATGCATATATTCACTTGGAAACACATGTAATAAGGATCATAACAGATTACCCAAGGATTAAGATCAATTGTAGAAACACATCTCCATATTCAGACACATGAATGATCATAGTACATCAATAATTATCCATTTAATCATCTGAAACATCTATATAATAGGAATTTGATATATAACATCCTAACCTATGTTTAATGAGTCATGCGCTCAAATATATCGATCAACATAATAATAACACAATGGTGATATCGGTGGTACCAAAACCAATCTTAAACTAGGTATTTATAAGGGTGGGGAATTTCCCTTCACCACCCATGCACTTCCTAATAATAGGCGTGCTCAAAATAGCAATGTCTTAATAATTGCATGCTTTTACAATGAAGCTAATAATATATTATCCTATAAATAATAATTTCTTTAATCCTAACAATAACCTTCATGCGTAGGTATGATCTATATGTATATTATCCAAAAATAGTCAATGCTTGTTTGCCAACGTACCATTTTCATGATGAGAAATCCAAGTATATTTTTAGCCTGCTTCTAGAAAATGGCTAAGTCCTTAATCTTCCTGTATATGCAGTCCCACACATAACCCTACTCATTCTCTTGCATGCTACCTTTATTTCCATGCATGCACACATTCCTTCCTATCATGAAACTTAATCATTTTCTCATCCCAACAGATTTGGACAAAGATGGATGGTAAGTTAGAGAAATTTGAGAAAAATGTAACCTTATGGCTAATGATTTATCCTCCAAACTGCCCTCTTAAATTCTATTGTGAATGAACTAAAGACCAATGATAACAAGGGCATAATCGGAGAGAATGAAAGGAAAAAATAAGATGAGAAGAGAGACTAATATATAAAGGACCTTATAAAACTCTCTACTCAAATGTTTAATGAGAAATAACCAATGTGTTAGTCTATGGTTTTTGTTTGGTTATACGTCTTTGTTGTTGAGGTTTTCTTGTCTTGTGCTTGACTGAGATAAAGAGTTAACAGTTGTGCCTTGACAAGTGATTGTGCTAGCTATTTTCTCATTCCTATAATAATATGGAAGGTTATGTGGAGTCTATTTAGGATAGAATACTCATCAATGCCTTGGCACGAGAGCTGCTGTATTGCTAGTAAGGTACAGGATATTGTTTAATTTAAATTTTAACCAAACTGTGATGCTTCTGGTGGTCTCGTCTGATTTATTCGCATGTGTTTAAGGTGAATGCTTTGCTCTTGGAGAGACGGTACAGTCATGAGCTAGTTTTGAGGGAAATATGTATGATTCGTTTTATTTCTCTTCTGTTGTAAAGTATAGGTTGATATAATTTTTATCTAACTTTTGGAATTGTTCTAACATGCTGATGGAATCATGAAAGGTTATGATATTCATTTATTATGTTGAATATATTAGTCCGTCTGATGTTGCTGTCCTTGGGATTCAGATGGATAGTTGTTTAGATGCATTTGTCTTCTTGGTCACTAACGTTTTGATGAAATATTTGAAAGGTATCTAGGATTATTTAGTGACTATAATATGAGTTACGTGTTTATAGTCATGTTTGTATTACAAGAGCATAGTCTGAAATATGTTTACTTGTTTGGTGAAATGATCTCATTTAAACAGGTTGTTTAATGAAAACAGTTGGTGGATTGTAATTGTTTTAAGAGTTAGTGCTTATCATGCTCAGTTCATCGAATTGACCCATGTTGACAATTTTTGCAAATGGTTTCCGTAAGTGGTAAAAGCACGCAGATCTGATAGGATGTTCAGATTGTTTAATTTGGTTTTATGATGAATTACAGCTTGATTCTCTAAATGTACTATATGAGGAAAGATGTTCTTTTTCCGTTGAGTATTGTATCAAGTATGTTGAATGCATAAAATGTATTTGATTAGTTCTGAAAGGAATGGAAATAGATATTTGATACTTATATGTTTGTATTCGTATCTTGATAGTTTGACCTTCTTCGGTTCAAATGATCTTAAGAGCATTGTTATTATTGTATAATTTGGAGACTTTTGTGATTATCAATGTAAGCTTGCAAGAATATGTGACTGAATACTTATGATTGTTTAGCAGTTCTAGTATGTTCTATCTAAAGCTAAATTGAAATTTAGATCACTGTCTTCTGGAAGCTAGGGTTAAAATAAACCTAAGCAGGACGCTAAACAAGCTGAATTAAATTATTAATTCCTAGTCTTGATTAAGCCAGGACAACGTTTAATTGGATTCTTAATCACTATATCTCGATACTAATAAGTAAGATATAAATTCAGTTATGAGAACTGAAATAAACCTAAAAAGGGTTCGGTTGGCAATCACATGTGAAGATTATGGGTTATTGTCCAATTTCGTTGATTTAGAATTATGTATATTCTATGAACTCCTTGATGGGACCATAGTCTTAATAACTTCATTGTGTAATGGGTTTTATTAAGAAAGGTCATTCTAAGGTGAGGAACCCGGGGATTGGGAAAGACTACCCTTAAAGGGAGCGTCTTATGGTATAATTTAACTCAACGTATGTAACACTTTTTAATAAGTAGATCTTTTCGAGGCGGATTTAAAGGTTGACGGCACAAGTCAACTGCAGGGTTGTACCTTCGAGAAGATTAGGATCTTCTCGAAGATACAACAATGTAGGTGACTTATGACGACACCCTTTGCATTGATCGTTAAGATTTACACCTTAAACTCGAACAAGTTACTCTGGGACCGATTAGGAATGTGGTCACGTTATAAGGCTACCTAGGAGACTCGGGGTATCTTGACACACTGGTTTAACTAGGGTTGACCCAGTATGTCATCGTATCCCTAGTCCTCGGGAGCATCCATATAATGTTGTCACCTTACTAATCCATTTCCGAGTGAATAACTTGGGATAGGAGGGACTGACAGAAGTCAGTATAAGACATTCTATATAACATAGGAATGGGGTGAAGGACGTATTCCAGATTGACGAGTATGCCGTTAAGGAATACGAGACATAAGCAGTATGTTTCAAATCTTTGGCCAAAGTATCGCAAGCTGCTGATTGCATTGTCCTAAGTCACCTAGTCTAAGGGATGAGATGCCGATGAATAATGGTAACAATTATTTAGATAGGTTCCTTGGACTGAGCATTCTAAATCCCAGATTAGGGAAGAGAACCGCAAGAGTATTGTGTTAAAGTGAAAACACCAACTCTTAATACTCATGAATAGATCGGTAGATTACCGAGTCATGGAATGAATAGATCGAAGGTACTCGAGTCATTACAACTCGCATATGGTTATCTCTGTTATAAGAATGGTTGTTTTGATTTGTGAGTTCTAAATTATGTATTTAGAACCAGGAAGAATTTATCAAAAAAAAAAAAATTACTTGTTCTAATATATAAAAATGAGGATGTTACAATGAGAAATAACCAATGTGTTAGTCTATGGTTTTTGTTTGGTTATTGGACCCACTTGGGTTGTAGTTTGTTTGTATTTGGGCTAGTTTTGTGTTGTTAGCACCAATTGTTTTGATTTTTGGTCTTGGCATGTTCCATGTATTTTTAATTTCTATATCTAGATGTTAGATCCTTTTTGTAATAGGAAAGGGTCCCTAGTAAAACCTTCCTTTTACCTATTATTATTATTTTTAAAAGCATAGTTCGATTAATAAAAAAATTAAATAATGTATGTTCTATTATTCATAGTTTGTGATCGATATTAATACCTAGAATAATTGATGAAGTTTCTCGAAGCGTTTGTAATTGAGTTGGTGCAATATAAATCCTTATTCTTTTTGTCACAAAACTTAAGGAGTCAAAGATACTTGTACATCCATGTATGAATTTGTAGTATCTCCAGGACATTGATGACTTCTTATAGGATGTTGTCTTCTTGCATGTGATGTAATTTATTTCTTATGAAATAAAATTGAAAATTACCTATATCTTTAGAATAAATACATGAATCTATTTTGTAATAATTTAAACTTTAAACTTTCCTCTTTCTCATCATTTGAAATATAATTTACTCTCATTTTTTCATCAAGTGCAGTTGGAATATTAGCATTTTGTGAGTTCAAATCAAGAAAGGATTCATAATATAATGCAATTATATAATTACAACATGAAAATGTTGTAACCTCATTGTAAATAGTATATTTCAAATCATGTCATATAATATTGGATATATTTATATAAAAATAATATTGTTGGCAAATTAGGGGACATACGATGTAAACAAGATCTTAGAAGGGTATGTCAACTTATCTACCCCACAAGACTATCCTAGCCTAAAAAAATTCAATCATGGCCTACAAAAATGTGTGTTGAATAACTTGAATAGATAACCCCTTCTTAATTTATAGGTGTTATCAATACCTTCTCATCCGAGAAAAGGAAAAATCATGTTATTAGCTTAAGCCTTATTGTGATAATAAAAGAAATAAAAAATGTAAAGAACAAATTATTACTTTCAACCTATACACTGAAGTGGGATTCTAGATACTTTTTATTTGAGCCTGAGAGTAAGGATTTTGTTATCACGGGTTAAAATTTTCATATGGAAGCCTTGTTATGTGGTGGATATCTTCTATAGGTGTCCGAAAAGAAAAATCTTGTGATGTCATTTTGACTGTGAAGACATGTGTGGATTTGTCAAAATTGGATGTAAGAAATTACAGATGGCGATATTGGTGTGATATTGCAGCATGTAAATTATCCCTCAAAAACAAAATTTATCTACCCAGTCACTAAATGTGTCCTTTAGTTTCAGTAATGTGGAAATTTTTGGGCACATAGGATTTCTATATTGAAGTTTGGATTTATCCTGAGAATGAGATTGAGATGATGTCGAATGGCATGCCATTTTTGGATTATAGATCATATTATTATTTTACCCAACCAGATCTAGGCACATTGGCACCTCATTTAGACAAGTATAAAAGCTCACCCAAAGTGTGCACACATGTCAAGTCACTCCTAAATTAAACTTATCGGGGTTTTAAAATTCATGTTTGTTAATACATAATGATCACTCATATAGTTAAATACATCATAACGTAAAAGCGATAACACATATATTAATGAAATCATTCAAAGATAATAAATATTAAGATCTGAATTCCCATAAAACCATGTTCAAACACAAAGATCCTTGTAAACCATACATAATTACCTATCATAACCATAATTCATATCATAACATGGAAATTTCTTACAATACCATCCATTACAATGATGCACGAGTTCATGTGTGCTCTCTATGGACTCAAAAAGACTTACATGAAGGTCTTTCAACCCTAAATTGTAAGAATTTAATATTGAATCTAGAACTCTCACACACAAAATCTCTATTACAATGGAAGATCACACATACATATATATGGTGGGTAATTTACCTTTACCACCTATATGCACTCTCATAATAATAGGTGTGCATAAAAATAACTTGTATGCTCTTTACAATCCGTTCTAATAATATATCAACCTAAATATAAAACATGTTTTAATTATATTATTAGCTCGATTTGTGCATGGTCCTTTTATTTCTCTGCATTTTCCTTCTCCAATAAAAATAATTTTGTGTGTCCCAGGGACATCCTATTTTTTTATATTTATAAACCTTACTAAGACACTAGTCCATCTTTGATTTTATATTTTTAGCCATGTATTTGGAAAATCATTTAAGTCCCAAACTCTATCTGCTCATGTAGAAAAATTCATACACTAATCCTTCTTATATTTTTGTGCCCCTTCACATATCCCTTACATGCAGGTCCCCAAACTCCATGCATGGCTAGTACTTTAGCCATTTTTGTTCTCAACATTACATCACTATAAATCCATTTCCATTCCTTAGCAATGTTTCACCATAATTATATCTTCCACGAATGAATGAACTAAAAATGTTGAAGAATTAAGAATAAGGGAAAAACACAATGAATCAAATAATAATAATTTTCAACTTGTGCACATACGATATCAATCTTCATGTAGATGGAGGAGTTCGAAAAATAGTTGCTCAATGTATCCTCTAAAATATTCCACTCCACAAGTTCCTTCTTAGCTTTCCCCGACACTACCTCTAAAATTCCTGATATATGATTAGGTGTCAAATCATCTACTTTCTCCTTAAGCTCCTTGATTACTACATTCAAATTTGTAGTTACTTCATCCATAACATCCATCTGTTCCATGACTAGGAGTTGGATTTTCTTGATTCAAAATTTTAGTGTCTCCTTCATGGACTTTATTAGATCTCTCTGCGTTGATGTCTCTACCATGACCCTAGTTCACTCAAGCTTATAACTTGGTGTATTTTCTTAAATCACTTTAAGCTCATCCTCTTCCTTTGAAATGTGTGCACAATAAATAGGGTCATAGTTACGGAACCTATCAAATGTTGAGTCATCTTTTCTACCAACCTCCTTGACCTTAGCGATTAAGGTCTCAAACTCAACTATCTTATCCTCTGACCTCTTTATCTCTTCTTGGCATCAACCAATTTTTATGCCGATGGCCCCATACCACTCTTAATGTTTAGAAGCAACATCCTAACCAAGTCTTCGAGATAATCCATCTCATCAATGTATTACTTTCTAACTTGAATTATTAAGGTGGGGCATGCGCTCGTGATCTACTTCAATAATCCTCCTACCCTATAATAAGCCTCCTTTATCTGCTCTTTCTCTCCTTTTATATCATCCTCAATATTCTCAATCTCATAATCATTATCCTTTTTATCCTCTACCATGAGCCTCATGATTTTTCCTTATCTAGATTCATATGTGTGACCTCAATTGTAATTTTATATAGGGAATTCCATGCCCATTTTTAGTTAGCCTTGTGGGGTTAAAAATATTATACTCCTTTCCTAGATTTTTTTCAATGTCAAGGTGGAGTACGACTTGTTACTTATCTAAAAAAATTCTCTTCTCGCATTGTATGCATGATCCATGAAAACATTTTATTGGTGTACAAGAGACCTCCTCTCTCATCCAACAAGTCCCACCCAAATAAATTATCCTTAGGCACCATGATTTTAAATCTATCCCACATCACTTTCAAAGGATCATCAATAAAAAACATATGGGGTGACTTTGGGGTCTTTGTTTCCTTACCACTTTTTCCTTGGTTCTCTTCTTCCTTAGTGTGAAATTATTTGCACTTGTTTTTCCATGGATGAACTTGTCCTCCCCGATGAAATATGTGTTGTCACGTTCTCCTTATCTTCTTGGGGCTCATCCTCCCTGTATTGTGCATCTCCTCTTCGTGCACCGAAACTTCTTCCTTATACGGGATCATATTATTATCACCTTCTTCACCTTTCTCGGGCTCAACTCCACGCGCACACATTGATCCTCCTCTCCTTCTCTCTATGTGTAAATTTTTATTCTTCACATGTATATTCCTCATTCCATTCTTCCTCGAAATTTCTCTCCTCATCATCGACACAAACCGAGATATCTTAGGACACTTTCTTGTCCTTAGTGGACTTACCTTGATTGGTTTGGAAGAGCTCACACTTTTTTTTCCTTGATCCTCGTATACTAATTTATTTCCTATGACTACGGTCTAAAGCATAACATCATCTTCATATTATTCCTCGTCATATGGGGTCTCTTCCTAACTTCTCTTTGGGATCTTCATTGTATCCTTCCTCGCCTTTGAGGCATGTGAGATTCCCAAACTTCAATCTCCTTGCCATCATTAATCTTTAATCGTAAGGTGAAAAATACTCTACACATTGCACCACCAATCATTACGTTCATGATGGGATTAAGATCCAATGTATTTAGCTATATATTATCTAGGTATGCAATCCTTTAAAAGTATCCATAGGTATTATATAAGGCATGCTAATCTGAATCAACCTTCTCTACATCAAAATTCAGCTTCTTTGCATCCCTTATCCTATTGACTACATACTTGAAATATTTAGCAGTGAATGCAAATGGAATTTTACACCACGACCCCATTTCTCCATTGTTTATCCCGAAATGTGCAAGGATAAAGTGTTGCATAACTACAAACTTTGCATGCTATCCCAATTCACTAAGTAGCTCCTAGAACTCACCCTTAAACCTCAAAGGTTGTTTATAAATTCTTATACCATTTATCAAACCGTGACTTATATTGATTATCGATTACACCCTCGCATGTGAAATCTACAAAAAAATTTCATATGGGTTTTTTTTTGCTAGATGAATCAAAATATTCTCCTTAGGCCCATCTGGGACAAAAATCTCTTAGAAGACTATCAACAAAAAAATCAACCCCCATGTTATCTTTTCTCCTCTCTTGGTCTGTTCTTTAGCCTCTTCAATAATCCTATCAATAATGAACTATGTAATGTTATATTGCATCTTGTGTGCCATACTATGCATGATGTAGATGAACTTATTGTTCACCTCTCCCCATCTCTTTGACACACCAAGCTTGCAACTTACTAGTTGGGATGCTACCGAGTTGCAGGTCTATAATTTTTTCAACATTCATGGCTTTGTGCCCCTGTCATACTACAATTTCATGGTCAACTCATCAATAATTATTTCATAACATAGATTAAGGTCCACATATTATCTAGTTTCGTGTAACCCTATTACCCATCTAATTAAATTATCTTTAATCATCATGTACTCTTAACGTTATCCATTGGAAGAGTTATGTAGGTCTTCCAAAGAATTGAAACTCGAAGAGCTAGAGGACCCCTACCTTCTTGAGGCTTTTTCTTATAGAGTCATCTATCACTTCTTGGTCCTCTATAGTCCTTTTTGGTAACTTCAACAACATATCTTTGTATAATGTGGTCTCATTCCTTGGAGCCCTATGATTATACTTGTTGATCTTATATTTCATAAGTTGTGAGGCCCATTATTGACCCACAATTTTTTGGAAGCACAATGGAATAAGAGGGGGGTGAATCAGTCCTAATTTTTTTAATTTCATTTACCATTATTGCAACATCCATCAAACATCCATTCAATTATATACATGTAACATTAGCTTATTAAGTGTGCACCATACATTCAAATGAACATGAAACATGAGAGAGAACACATAGACACAAGATATAAGTGGGAAACCCTCAAGAAGAATAAAACCAACTAATTTTTTTTTCTGGTACTACACAAAAAAGTATCAATTGAATATTACACATCAAAAGATATTTATTTTTGTGAGGCACCAACCCCACAAGGAACACCAACCCCTAAATCCTTGTTGGTATTACTCACAACAAGATATTCCTATGAATATGAATTACCATAATATATTTAATAGAATTATGATCACTAAAACTATACTGATGACACAACTTATTTTTATCCCAAAATTCAGCTCCAAATCCAATCAAACCCTCATTGAAGCACAATTATTCAACTTGCTCTCTCCAGGTCTTTCATCGGCTTGTCTTGGTATAAAACCATTACACACATGCCTTATAGAATTATTCAACCTGTAAGAAAATTTATTCATCTATGAAAACATGTCTTCGTACATATTACACACTCTCTCTTGGGTCACACTTTTCCCCCATGCACAACTAGTTCAAAAATGAACTCAAAACCTTACTTAAATATGCTTCTAATATTTCAAACACAAAAGAGGTTGGTCCTGATCCATTTTTAGACCAATTAATAATAAACAAATCACAATAAAATAATTAAAAATTCACTTTTGACCCATATAGGTCGGCCATGCCCAAAACCACTAGACATGCACAAAACTAGTTCAAAACTCCATCATTGGGATGAGTAAAATCCACTAATGAAAAATATGATTATTAAAGCTCCAATATTAATCATACATGTGTAATATAACATAATAAAATCATCCACAATCATTAATTATATTTTACCAATCAAATAATTTATAACACATCTCAAAAGGCTCATATCCATCACCAACTAGCCACTTCCAAAGAACCTAGTTTCACCTTTGGACCTCAAGACTACTCAAGAACAACTCAAATATGACATGTCACCACTAATTTTAATCCTAATGACATTTAGATCAAATCCATGAATGTTGGATCCCATGACACATCCATATGTGTAAACCACATCAACTTTACTTTTACCAAATCAAACTACGCAGAAACCAATTTCACAAGCTCAAGTGGTTTTCACCCTTACTGTCACTTATAAGACCTCAAAATTACTTAAATAGGAAAAAAATTCACCCCTCTTCACTTTCAAACTGATATAAAGCATAAAATCATTCATTTCATACCTCATTAACTTCATTCTTTCAGCTCGAGAAAAATGTTGTGACACCAATCAATATTTATTTCTCACAAATTGTCCTTAATGACCCATCAAATCACATCACCAAGAAAAAATCCATATACCAATATAAATAAATTTTAATCCTATTTCCATAAAATATTATATTTCCTTCCAAATCTAAGTGGAAGGTCTTCAACCAAGACCATCTCTATAAACTACTTCTTTAGCCTTTTAGGACTCAAGAATTGACCTTGAGCTCAACTTGCTCCATCACCTCAAAACTCACTTCCAAAATTTACCAAATAATGGAACACCCTTATACATGATTTATAAGCACTAATCAACCTTCAACAATCATTAAAAACTTAGAAATATCATCTTACCTCATGAAGTTACTTAGCACCTTGCTAGAACTTGCATCTAGATTTAACCCTCAAATAATAGGTCATAACTTCTTCATACCATATCAAAAACACAAGTTTGAAATATAATTGGAAATATATCTGAACCAGGATTAAAAACACTTGGATTCCTAACTAATCCTCGTATCTCATGTAATCTCAATTTTACCATAAGACACTCTAAATTGCCCAAAAACCAGTCTTTATAAATATGGAACACTTTTCCATTTTTCACTTCAACCATGATCTGAAACTATCATGCACATGTAGAATAAATCAAGGGAATAAATAATGCCAATTTATTTTAAATTTTTTTCCTTAAATGGATATTCTTCATAAATATACATTTTCAGGTAGGTCCCACATACTATCACATGCTCTAATACACCTTTATGGAAATATGGAAGAGTCCTCTACAACCTCTAATCATCACTTTTGCAAAAGGAATTAAAACATACTCAAGTATAATAAATTTCTCCCAAGTTTATTTGAGCTGGTGTTTATCTAGGGTTTCAACCCACTCAAGACAAATCATACCAGTAATGTTTGATGTTATCACAACATTCAACCCACTCAAGAGAACTCATACCATGACTATGCAAACTAGAACCATGTTAGGACAATATGACAACTCACCAAATCTAGTCACTACCAATCAACCTTCATTTTGACATATAATTAACACCTCATAGAGACACACATGACATTATGACACCCTTTTCCATAAATGTACTTGACATAAATGACAACACTAAAAAACAATGGCCAACAATCTCCCCATTTTTATTGATGAAAAACACCTTTAGGAACATTGATGGAAACCAAAAAGACTAACATGTACATAAAGTATTTTCCATGTTTTTGATGATTATCCCCCTTTTACATCTTTGAAAAAGGATATAATGAAAAACTACATTGAAACATACAATGCATAATGACAAAAAGTAAAAACCAACTTACTTACACAAGTAGCTCCCCTAGTATTGAACTCTCTTCTTCTTGAATTCTACAACAAAAAAATAATCCATGAACCTATTATGAGCCTTGGAATATCTCCCTTGAACCGATACTTTCCATTTTTTCCTCTATTCATACTTGACATCATTCTTTAGGTCTTATTTAATCTCAAAACATCATCTTGCATCAGAAACCAACATGACTGACTTTAGGGTTATTTGTCTCAAAACAATAAATTTAGAGCATTCTTGACAAACTTCTCAAGGCCATGAGAATCCATAAAAACATGAAACCATTCCTTATGGCTTCCTTGAGCTTTTATTAACCTTGTTTAATGTAAAACACAAAATCTAGGATTATTACCTTATTTTTATGACTTGGAGATAGGTCCAACATTTCAAATCTTCCCTAAAGTTATTTCTCAACAATTTCAACCTTCTTTTGATGTTGTTAAAACCTTCTTGATTCAAATAATTTCTTACCTCATAAGAATATGTACAAAGCATCATTTACTATGTCATTTCCATCTTATAGACCACTTGATTACCTTGAAGAGAGACAAAATTTTCTCTCCCCATCTCTCGAGACTCTTCATAGACATGTACACTATCATTTTCTTGCATCACATTCATAAAATTCCTTCTTCTCATGTTACTTCAATCCTCTAAGTATATAAAATTTGTTATGCTTTGTCTTAGACTACATTTTACAACATAGTGCTAATTGTACCTTTCATTTGGATAATCCTGACCTCTACTCTGCTTTGAGTGTTAATTTTAACCTTCATATTGTGCATTTAATGAGGCTACAAACTGAAACATATCTTTTAACAAATCTATCTTTGTGTCATGTTTGGAATGCACCTGAACTTGTCTTCACTCATAGCTTGAGTAGACCTAGTATTTGATTCTTTACACACTTTTTTTCCCTTCTTGATTCTTGTAGCTTACTTCTCTTCACACAAACCCCACTAGAGACCTACAAGCCTTCAAACACTATAACACATGTTGATCACACTAATTATAAATTGTAGCCCTTTGATATATCATAAATCATCATCCTTGTGACCTCAAATTAGGCAACATATATCACATGCATTATTTACCTTCATAACAATCCTACTTTTGGGAATATCTTCATTTTATATTACATGCACAAGTACTTGATCACATTTGAGAGAATAATATTTTCAAATTAATGCATTTAAAACTTTGCAATCCTGTACAACCATCTAGGAACACCTTAAAATATTATCATACCTTAATATTTAGAACACCTTGACACCTTCTTGAATTTTTATCTTGTCATGAACAAATTATCTTGTTTTAGGAATCAATCCAGACCTATTTCATCTCATTTAGTGCATGATCAATTTATTATAGACCTTCATAAGGTAATTTTCCTAAAATTTTCATTCCTAGACTTATTCACACTAATTATGACACTCGTCATTGATCAATTTAACTTGCATACATGTAGATACTCCTTTTAGTCCTTTGTGACCATCTTCAGAGTTGTAGCATACCTTGTCTCAGTCTAAGCATATAATTTTGAATCATCTTTGCAGGATTCATCATGATCTCAGAGAAATGGGCTTCCTTTACACTCCTAGGTTATCAACACACTTTCCCATATCCTAAGAATTTTCCTCAAACTTAAAATAATTTCAAACTCAACTCCTCCTAGGAGTAAGCATCATGATGATAACACATACAACTTGACCATTTGAAACAATATCTTCATGATAATAATGATATACCTTTAGACCTGATATTTCGATAACTTCCTTAAGGATGTATGATAAAATTATACAATATTCATTATTATTTCAAATAATAACTTTCAAATACATACATCATAATGATGCCTTTCAACTCTTGTACTCATTCATGCACCCTTATCAATGGATTTTAGGAAATTTTCAACTCGCATTCTCTCTTCTATACACAAGATGTTAGGTCACATCAACATCACCTCATATGGATTCAAATGACTTAGATAAGCTCACTCTAACACCTCAACATATAAAGATGCACGCAAAGATCATGTACTAACTCGAGACAGGGTACTTAATATTTTTATATGATAACACCATTAAGACACTTCTCAACTCTTTGAAGCACCTATATATACCTATTTCAGCTTTTTTTTTTTGAGACTACTAAAAATTATCATCACACCTTTTGGAAACCTTGCAAGATTCAATCCACTTCTTATTCAAGCTCCCTAGTTCCAAGTTCATGTATTCTCAAAGTCTTCAAAAACCCCGGAGTTATGTACTTATAGCTTACTTGTTCATGACACCTTATCATGTGCATTCTCTATCATTCAAACTTAGAAATACTATTGCATATTCCATTTTCCTTCTTAAGACTTTAATAGGCCACCAATATATCCTTACCACTTTACAACTATAGAAGATGATAACCACTTTCATAAAACTTGAGTTCTCTTTATAATGGATTAAGACCTTGAATTTTCAAGTTACATAACCAAACATATTGACTTATAAGGATATGACATCAAATGATAGACCCAATTTCACCTATTTATACTTCATAGAATTATACTTGCTCCATAGTATGCATTTTAGTTTTGAGATACCTATCCTACCTCCTTATTACTTCATGACCTCTGTAAAAAACTCTCTAGATGTAAATTCTTAAGGAAACAACATTATTCTTCCATGGAATTCTAGATACACATGACTGCAAAGACACCTGCAAAATACCTTACTCATTTCTTGCACAACAGAAATTTAAACAAGAATCCAAAAGCAATTCAACACCCTATGACACCTACTTGCAAACCATCAGAGAGTTCTATGCATGCCTCCATAGCTCACCGACTTCTAAAACTATGATAGAATTCATGACAAATTAGGGAAGCATCATTTTACCGATGTAAACCTTGTGGATTTTTATAAGACACTTGAAAACACTTCACAAGACTATGGACACTTTTTTTTTTATCAACCTTCATAACGTGATGGAATTCATTTGCATAAAAATATTACATCGACACATGATGATGATCTAACACACTTTTCTAGTAGAACTCGACACCGAGATACCAACTTGAAACATAAATTCATACTTTTAGGACACCAATATACTTTCTCTAAGGATTATACATACTTACAACCTTTGACTCGAGACCTAAGAACTTTTGAATTAATAGCTTAGACCAAAACCACTTTGAAACTTGACTTGACAATGACACAAACCTTTGAAGGACAACATGACCACTATTTGCTCATGTTTCCAAAATTACACTAAGATATTTGACTCTCTATGAAAATATAGACTCACTCATGACACAAAATCTGAAACACAAGGACTATCAAATTTTTGAGTCCTAACATATCAGACACCTATCAATAATAAGAGCTTTCAAACACATGGAAATATTGATCCAGAGGTCAATATAGAGGAAATAATGATCCCTAAATCTCCCAAGATCATTGGAATAATGGGAGTTGACTCTAATAGATTTTGTCAACTATTTGAATGTTGAAAATGGAGTCTCAGTATGTGTGAATGGTAACTAGTCAAAGTTTAAGTCAACCCTAGATAGGAATGGGTCAACTAAAAGTTACAATCAACAAGAAAAATAGAAAATCAAATAAAGGTGATGAGTGTGGGTGATGTTTTAATCCTCCGGTCATTGACTTAAGATTCTTCATTAACACTTTCAAAAAAATTCCACTTGGTGGGTCCTCAGGCCACCATGTGGCATGCCACCACTTTTCCCTATTAGTCAACTCATGTGAGTTATATTTTATCTTAGTAAGCTATATACATTGGAAATTTCAAGTTGTAAAACAAGTTTTGCATTGAGTTATGGGGAAAGATATGGATGATTTGAATACCGAGATACATAATTGCATTGGAAAATTCATAGCACCGATGGACCAAGTTACACTACGAGCAAGTTATGGCAAGTGCATTGACTAGGTAGCTCAATGAGTTATATGGAAAGATATTCTAATTATAACACAAAAAAATCACATAGACGTGGGCCAAACCCATGTACATTCATGGGGTGAAATCCTTAAAAGGATTGTGTTATCATTACCCCACGAAATGTGGGATAATCCATATGGTGGTGGATAAGGTGACGGGTTTGGTAAGGAAGGCCAAAAGTTATGTGGGTGCAAATTGAGGGGTAGGCCAAAGACCCGAATTAAAGCAAAGTGAATGTGGCGGTGCATAAAGGGGTCGAGAGAACCACAACGAGCGATGTGGCATAGTTAGGAAGGTCAAAGCCCACGTGGATGGGTTGAGGATGATAAAGGGCAGATAACTCACAAAGTGAGCTCAATAACAGCAACAATGAGTCAAGTATAATTGACCAAAATGTAGACAGGGGCAAGGGAGTCAAACTTGCGACCTCCCCCATAAACTTGAAATGTCTCAACTAACTCATCCATTGAGTTGGTGGAGATATGTAATGCCCGATAAAGTACAATAAAAGGAAATGCAGCCACTTAAGACCTATATAAAGGCCTTCCTATACCACTCTACACACACAATGAAGAGAATGCCATTCAAATCCAAAGGAGTCCAAGCATAATAAATAGCTTCCTAGTTGTTCAAGGAGATTTGTAAAGCCTTATATTTAAAATGCATATTTTTTTGAGTAAGTCCTATTATTTAGGAAATAATTGTGTGAGAGAGAAGACCTATTTTTAATAGGTAACTTGTATAAATTGGGAGTTATTGATAAACTTGCCAATAGGCCATAACACCACACAGACTTACATGGTATGTCAAAAGGAGGAGGATGGTCCCGACCGATCATCGAGTGTTCTTCTGAGGTCTAGAGTACTATTTATACAAGTTTAAAGTTATGTTTTATTATAAAAACTATATTATACTTACAAGTTTTGATTAGTGGAATGGTTCTATAGGAGCTCAAGACGTAGGATATTCTTTGAATTCCATAATCAACTCATGTGCAATGTGTTTTCATTCTTACATTATTTTGAGTTTTAATTAAAATGGATTATATTTTATTGGCAATATTAACAAGCCTATAGAATTATGAAGTTGGTTTAAAATTCATCCGAATTTTTAGATCAAGTTGGTATCAAAGCTTGTTTTAGCTTGATATTTACTTCCAGTTGAATCTAATTTAATAGTGTGATTGCTTCAAGTTGGTGCAGTTAGTTCAAGTTTGTGTGAACAGGTACATGTGCACTATGGGAAGAATGTCAAAATAGGATAATATTAAGTAAATTGAAGCATATAATCTGCAGATCCATGAAGATAACTCTCTCTTGAGATCCATGTATTACTCCCTAGAAGAGGATAATGCTCGACTGAAATCGGAAATGCAAGCCAAGGATGAGCTCTTGGAAAGATTGCAGAATGGTGAGCTAGAAAAGGGAGATACCCTTGACTATAGATGTAGAAACAATGAATGATGAATGCATTGTAAGTATGTCACCATCAAATTCCTCATCCCATTCAGATTCAAATTCAAGTAAAATTACTTTTGGTGGTTTTGAAAGATACACTAGAGGCATTGGATCTAAATTGTTAGATAAAATGGGTTTTAATAGAATCAGCCTTGGTAAGAACAACCAAGGTATGACTAACCCAATACAGGTCAAGGATCATCCTCATTATGCAAGTTTGGGTTATTCTAGTGTGGGAAAGGAAATTGGAGAGACATCCAAGAACACTGAAGGAAGATGAGATTCCAATAGAAAAGTGTATACCCCACTAGCACAACAAAATGGGAATGGTAAGAAAGTTCAAAGAAGAGGTAACAAAATTCCACCTCCTATTTCTTATCATAATCATAAGTATGGGAAACAAGGTAAACCTTATGAGGATCCACTCTTTCTTTTTAAACAATATGGGTTTGATATACAGAAGATGATGAATGCTTTTCCATGCATGTTTTGTGGAGGTACTAATCATTTTGTAGCCTTTTGTTGGAAGAGGAAAACCTTTTTGCGAAATATTTTCCAGATGAGTTGAAAAACCAAACTCGTAGCTTTTAGGTGAGAAATGGTAAAACTTAATTCCTCATCTTGGAATCTAGAGAAAAAGAGGAATTATTGCACTCATTGTCATATGAGTGGACACATGGTTGATAACTGTTGGAAACTTCACCCAACAAGCCATCCGCTACATGGTAAGAAAAAGTTGGTATATAAGGTAAAAGAAGTTTTTAAACCATCAGTTAAAAGAGAATCAACCTTTGATCTATCCGTAATTGAACCATAGATGATTCCATTCTATTTTAATATGGAAAATGTAAACTCATGTGAGTTGGATAGATTTACATTTGCATAGTTGTAATTGTTGAAAGAATGTAGAATTATTCAGAGCATTTTGTGGGTTTCCGATGTATGTTGAAAGGAAATATTCACATATTTTTATTTCTTTGAAATTAGGAAATTGGAGTCTAGATTGGTGGGATAGGTTGAGGGACAGGTTCATCATACTCAATATTTTTCTTGCATTTATATTTGGATTACTCCATCATATCTCCTAATCATCTTTTTGAGTGTCTGTTACAGTTGGATACTCATATCTATAATCTTGGAGATTTGTCAACTATTTGTGTATACAATTGAGTTCACTGGTGGAAGCTCAGATCATCATTTTGTGTCGAGGCATTGTGACCATGTAGCATAATGGTAGTTGATCATCATGGACATGACATCTTTTGAAGTGTAAGACCCCTAGAGGGAAGATGTGGTGATGTTTAAGTATTGCTGAAGTGTAAGACCTCCGAAGGGCAGATGTAACAATACATATTTTTGGGTGTTGTCAAAGTGTAAGACCCCTAGAGGGAAGATGTGGCAATATCTAATTCCATGCAGACTATATGTTTTTGAAGTGTAAAACCCCGGAGGGAAGATATAACAAAGATATTCCTCCTGTTGTTGCAGCAAAGTGTAAGACCCCGGAGGGAATATGTGGCAATTAGGACATAGCAGAAGCACGGTGGACCCATAACCCATAGGTCCTAGAGATCGAACCAAGTGTCATATTGAGCAAGTAGTAGTTCGAGACTACTGATATCAGCTATGGAGATCTCTTCAGTGATAGGGTTCATGATCCAGGAGTGGAGATATGAGCTTTTTGGGGACAAAAAGCCTTCTCATTAGGTATGTTTTATCTATAGGTCAATACGAAGGACACATTGTTCCCTAAATCTCTAAAGATCATTACAATGAAGGATTTGAATCGAGAGCTTTCCATCAACTATTTGAATGTTGATAATGAAGTCCTTATGTGTGAATGGTGACTATTCAAAGTTGAAGTCAACTCTAGACGAGACCGGGTCAAACTGTAAAGTTATGGTCAAGTAGAGAAATAGAAAATAAAATGAAGGTGATGAGTGTAGGTGATGTTTTAATCCTCCGGTCGTTGAGTCACAATTCTTTGTCGGTGATTGTAAATTGTTTTCCAAGTGGTGGGTCCTCAAGCCACCATGTGGCTTGTCACCACTTTGCCCTATTAGTCAACTCGGGTAAGTTATATTTTAGCGCACCGAGCTATATAGATTGGCAAGTTTGAGTTGTAAACCGAGTGTGCATCGAGTTACGGGAGAGCTATGGATGATTTGAATATGAGCTACATAATTGCATTGGAAAATTCTATAGCACCAAGGCACCAAGTTACACTATGGGTAAGTTATGACAAGTACATCAACTCAAGTACCTAAATGAGCTATATGGTGAGTTGTTCTAATTATACCATCTACGAAAGCACATAGAATGTGGCCCAAGCCATGTGTACATTATCGGGTGAAATCCTTAAAAGGATTGTGTTATCACTACCCCATGAAATATGGTATAATTCACATGGTGGTGGATAAGGATGGTGGAATCGGTAAGGAAGGCCTCGAAGTTACGTGGGTGCAAATGGAGGGCTTGGCCAAAGACTTGACTTGGAGCAGCAAATGTGGAGGTGCATGGAGGGGTTGAAAATCGACACAGTGGGTGATGTGGTACAATTGGGTAGGTCAAAGTCCATGTGGACGGGTCAAGAATGGTGAAGGGAAGACAACTCACAACGATCTCAATAGAGGGTAGCAGCAAGTCGGTATAACCGAAAAAACTTAGACAGGGGTGGGGGAGTCGAACCCGTAACCTCCCCATAAACTTGAACACTTCAACCAACTAGACCAAAGTGAGTTGGTTGAGATATGTAATGGTGATAAATCATAAAAATAGGAAATACGGGCTGCTTAAGGCCTATATAAGCCCTTCTTATACCACTCTACACACAACGAAGAGAAATCCATTCAACTCCAAAGGATCCCGAGGAGATTTGTAAAGCCTTATATTTAAAATGCATATTTTATGAGTAAGTCCTATTAATTAGGAAATAATTTTGTGAGAATGAAGACCTATTTTTAATATGAAACTTGAATAAATTGGGAGTTGTTGATAAAAACTCACAAATAGGCCATAATGCCACACAACTTGTAGGTACATCGGGAAGGAGGAGGACAGGTCCCCGATCGGTCATCCGGTATTCCTCAAAGGTATGGAGTAATGTTTACGAAAGTTCAAAGTTCTATTAGGTTTTATTGTAAGAAACTATATTGTACTTATAAGTTTTGACTAGTGGAATGGTTCTATAAGAACCCGAGAGATGTAGGCTATTTATAAACTTCGTAATCAACCCATGTGCAGTGTGTTTTCATTCTTGCATTATTTTGAGTTGTTTTACTTAAAATAGAGTATATTTTATGCCAATATTAAAAAGCCTACAAGGGTCCGAAATTGGTTTAAAATTTGACCTGAATTTTCAAATAAATGATCACATATCATACCTTATCACCATTGAAGCGTCTGACACACCTAGCTTCTTCAAATTATCATGCATGAAGAATCGAGGCACATATGATCTTCTTCAACCAATGTAAACACACTTCTTTGATCCGACTTGGAATTTATGAAAATTTTTAATGGATTAGGCTTCATGGTATGTAAATCAGACTTTGAATTAGCCCCTTTGACATATTTAACTTGAATAACATCCTTCTTGGCCATAGGAGAAGACCTTACAATGAACCTCTTCTTGCTTTGGCAAAGTCTTGCTATATGACCTAATTTTTGACAATTGAAGAAAACAACATCCTTCTTTCTTCTTGGCTCATATACACTTAAATTCCAACCATAATCCTTGGCCTTATGACCAAACTCACAACATGAAAATCATTCACCTTTGAATATACTTACAAAATTCCTAGGAGACCTCCTTTTGAAATCCCTAGCTCTATGAAATAAATTATGAAAATCATAGAAACAACCATTAAATGAAGAATCAAACCTCATAGCATTATGTTTTCTAACAGGGTTAGACATTCTCAAATCATCCTTCTTGGTCACCTTCTCATCAGACTGAGAACTTTGACCAACTTCATCATCATTATTCACATGTTCTCCTTTGAAGCCTAGGCCTGTTTTGTCACTAGCCACTCTTTGGCTCTCCAATATCCCCTCAAGAGTTTCAAAACTCATTTATAACCTATCATACTTCTTTAACCTTCTAGATGCATCTACTAAATTAGATTTTATGGATTTCAAATTCTCTTCATGCATGGAACAAACTTCTTCTTTATCCCTTAGGGATTTAGTCACTCTCTCCACTTGAGATTCCAAAACCTTGATAGCTTGACCATGCTTTATTTCCATTCACTTGATCTGATCTTGTAGGCTATGAATCCCTAAATGAGAAAACTTATACTTCATTATTAATGAAGCATCAATATCTGAAGACTTATCCATTTCTTGTGCTTTTAGGATCTCCTTCAAGTGATTAAACTTTCTTCTCAAGGACCCGATCGATATAAATTTTTGGAATCACAATGGACTGAGGGGGTGAATCATTCCTACAAAATATTTACTTCATTTATGATTGTTTCAAATTACATTAAACATCCATTCAATCATATACATTCAACATTAGTTTATTAAGTGTGAACCATACATTCAAATGAACATGAAAACATGAGAGAGAAAACATAGACACAATATGTAACTGAGAAACCCTCAAGGGGAAGAAAACCCACTAAATTTTTTTCTTATATTACACACAACAAAGACTTAAGTGAATATTACACATCACAAAAGATTCCAAAGTGAGGCACCAACCATTAAAACCTTGTTGATATTACTCACAACAAGAGACTCCTATGAATATGAATCATCATAAGAGAGATTTTAGAAGCATGATCACTAAAAATATTCTGATGACACAACTAATTGTGATCCCAAAATTCAGCTCTAAATTCCTTCAAACCCTCATTCAAGCACACCTTCTTTAACTCGTTCTCTCTAGGTCTTTCATGGAATTTTCTTGGTCTCAAAACCTAACACACATGCATTATAACATTATTAAACCTGTAACACACTTCTTCAGATCTAAAAAACATGCATTCATACCTATTACACACAATCTCTCTCTTGGGTTACACTTTCCCCCATCAAGTAACTAGTTCAAAAATGAACTCAAAACCTTACTTAAATATGCTTCTTATCTTTAAAAAAATAGTTTGGTCCTAATCATTTGGTTCGACCAAAGAATTATAAAAATCACATTAAAATCATTAAAAATTCAATTTTGACCCATATTGGTTGGCCATGCCCAAAACCACTAGACATGCACAAAATTGGCTCAAAACCCCATCACTAGGATGAGTAAAATTCAATAATGCCAAAACCATGATTATTAAAGCTTCAAAATTCATCATTGATGTGTAATATAACATAAACAATAATACTTTATCATTAATTATCTTGAGCCAATCAAATAATTCATAACAAAACTTGAAATGCTCATATCCTTTACCAAATAATTTGCTTCAAAGACCTCGTCTTCATCTTTGGACCTTAAGACAACTCAAGAACAACTAAAATATGACATTTAACAACTTATTGTAATCCTCAAGACCAGTAGATCACATCCATGCATGTTATATCCCATGAAATACCCATATGTGCAAACCATATCAAATTTTCTCTTTACCAAATAAAGTTTCCCAGAAAAACTTTCACAAAAACAACTAGTTTTCACCCTTTTTATCACTGAAAGACCTAAAAGGCCTTAAATAGGAACAAATTTCATCCCTATTCACTTTCCAACTAATAGTAAGCATCAACGCATTCATTTTATACCTTATTCACTTCATTCTTTCACTTTAAGCAAACTGTCTTGAAACAAAGAAATCCTTCTTTCTCACAAATTGACTTGAATGACCCACCAAATCACATCATTAAGAAAAAATTAATATACCAATAGAAATATCTCTGAATATTATTTCCATAACATATTATATTTCCTTCCAACCCCAAGAATAATGCCTTCAACAAAGACCATCTCCACAAACCGCTTCTTTAGCCTTATAGGGTACAAGAATTGACCTTGAGCTCAACTTGCTCCATAACCTCAAAACTCACTTACACAATTAAAAATCATGGAAAAACATTATAAATTATTTATAAGCACTCAGAAAACTTTAAAAATATCATCAATACACAAATATCATCTCACCTCATGAAGCTACTTAACACCTTACTAGAACAAGCATCCTCCAGATTTGACCCTCAAAGAACAGGCCATAAATTCTTCATACCATATCAAAATCATAATTTTAATATACCATTTGAAATATATTTGAAACAGGATCTCAAAAAAACTTTAATGGAATCCTAACTCTTCATGTAGCTCTTGCAATCTTAATTCTACCATAAGATGCTCCGGGATTCCCCAAAAACTTGTTTTCATAAATAGGGAACACTTTACCTATTTTAACTTCAACCATGATGTAAAAATATGATGGAAATGTAGAAAAACTCAAGGGATAGAAAGAATGTTAATTTATTTTTCAAATTCTTTGTACGAACTTTTCTCAAACTGGACTTCTTCATAAATAAACATTTTAAGGTGGGGCCCACATGTTGTCACATGCTCTAATACACCTTTCTGGAAATATGGAAGTGTCCTCTACAACTTAAAATCATAAATTTTGCAAAAAAATCAAAATAAACTCATTATACTCACTTTCTCCCAAGTTTCTTTGAGTTAGGATTTCAAAGTAACTTATCTTGTTAATGATCGTTCATAAAAACATGACGATCAAACCACCTAATTATTTTTGTTAAACCTTATTAGTTCCATTGAAAAACATACCGAAAGTCTCTGGATCCTATGCATATAAAAAAATTCATAGAAATCATTAGAAGGTCAACTTTTGTCTCACGATTTTACCAAAACTGACATAACTTGCAAATCCTTCTTTAGTATGGCCTTAAAATTGTCATGAAGCATAATTCCATCCTTATCTAACTATCCATACTAATCATATACCCCAAATAGCACTAAAACTCTCCATCCATTCTTATTTTCCCATTCTATCTTGCTTGTTCTTACCTACTTGCTTCCTAAGGACCTCAAATATACTTTGTACCTCTGAGTACTAACCTAAAAATCATCATACACCTATTATATCATGTCAAAATATTGTTCTCATACTTTCATAATACTGATTTGATCCAAAATCATACATCCTTACAATTTTGTATGTTCGGGGTAGGGAATATGCTTGAAATGACCTAACTCAACACATATAACCCATGAAATGACCTTTTTGATGTCATATAGACTCTTAGAAACCCATGACATGTCATACCAACTGTGTTTGACATCATGGAAAAATTTGACTTAGTCAAGATAACTCATACCATGACTATGCAAGCTACAACCATGTCAGGATATCATGACAACTCACCAAATCTTGACACTATCAATCAAATTTCAAGCTTCACATTTTATTGACACCTCATGGAGGCACATACAACATCATTAAACCCTTTTCCAGCAATGAAATTGATGTGAATGACAACACTAACACACAGTTTCTAACACAATTGCGTCTGGCGGATACAACATTTCTAAGAACCACTTCTTGGGTAGCTCCTTTGGTTCCCTCTTATTCTTTCCCTTTCCCTTTCCTTTAGGAAATGCTATGGTTGATTTCTTTGGTGCCATTTTCATTTCCAAACTCAAACTAGAATAGATGGCACATGTGTTCTTGTTTATAACTTAATTTCTCTACAAATCCCTATGATGTCCTGCATTCAAACCCTCGGCATGCCTTTGTGTACCCTACCCTCATGTCCTAGTTGTTCAATTGTCCATATATGTATCCCTAACTTCATAATACCCAAGCTCTTGTGAACACTATATATTTGATTTCTACTCAGTAAACCCTACTTCACTCATGCCCTTTCCTTTTGCTCAAGTTTCCATGACCTCTATCAAGGGATCTCCACCGTGAAATCTAATGCACTCTACTATGGTTCACTCATTTTTTAATTCACTTCATTGCACTTGGTCATTTGGTGACTCAATCACTCAAATTGATTTGAATGTAAGATATAAAATGAGCTTGGCTCCGACCTATTTATAGCTTTTCCCCCACTTAAAACACCACCGACTTAATTTTTATCTTTAAGACACCTTTTTCCTTCTTTTATGCCTTAAAGTTTTTTTTGCGTTTTAAAACACCTTTGTCTATGTGAACAACACTTTTTATTTTCTCCATGCTTTTATTTTACATTCCAAAATCATAACCTTCTGGTGCACTACTACTTTCCAAGATGAATTCATTCTTATGCATACTTCCATGTACCATAAGCAATCTTTTCTATGCCACATACCAAGTAGTCCATCCTGTTGCTACGTCCCTCACATTACACTATGCAACATCTTACTTATATGGTTTCTTGATCTTATTAATTCCATTTAAGTACCATTATTTCTCAGCACGTGCAAAAATTCCTTTTCTTTCACACATACCAAAGTTTTATCCACTAAGCACCCTTATTTAAATAATGTGATGCACACCTCTTAACTAATTGCTAGCCAAGAACCGGATTTTTCAAAAATTGTTATTCACGTAGTCACACCTTCTTCCACCCCAAACTAAAAGTATATTCGGTCCTCTATGCATCAAATTAATAAGTAGAAATCAACACCTACATGTGAACACACTTATTACAACAAAACAAGAAAAATTAAATTAAAGCACAAAAGAGAAATATAATCTAAGTGGAAATACAACCTTATTACAAACATAAAGGAAGATTATTTATAGTAGGGCTTGAGCCTACTCCCATTGAATTAACTAGGCAACATGGTACCATCCAACACTTGTAATTTACATCAACATTAGTCTAGTATCTTGGTCACTACAAAGGGTACCAACCAATGGAATTTCAAATTCCATGGGTGGCACACAAACTCAGAGTCATACAGAGTACCATATTTCCAACTCGCAAATGATTTTTTCTTGATGTTCATATCATGCCAATATTTATGTCTTTCCTTTTTTGTCTTCTAACTCCAATGCGCAATAGCGTTCCACTCATCTAATTGCATAAAATTTTCAATGTTCTCATCCACAACATGTTCATTATCTAATCCACCTGCATGTGTAATATACAGGGATGGTAGCATAAACTCTAATGTAATACATCCTCCACGTCAAACACCAAATTAAAGGGTGTGGCCTTGTTTAACCATTTATATGTTGTTTTATATGCCCAAAGAATGACTGATACCTTGTCGTCCCTCTCCTTTCTTCCAACATCACATATATTTATTAATGCATGTCCTAAGATTTTGTTGAAACCTTAATTATTTTCATTATCCTGGGGGTGATAAGGATTAGTATTATGGTGTGCCACCATAAAATTTTCTAGCAAGATTCTAATTATCTCATTTAAAAAATGTGTTCCTCTATCACTTGTAAGGCTTAACAGACATCCATACCTACTGATAATATTTTCCCAAAGTAACCTTGTTTTGTTGCCACAATTTAATATTTTGTATGCATGGGCTCTACCAACCATGTTAAGTAATTATTACATGTGATAATATAGAGATCCCAGGTCTTGTGTGTGGGTGGTGTAATAGGTCCTGAAAAATAAATAGCCCATTTCTCAAAAGGTTATGTGTTTTTTGTAGGTCTTAATGACATTTTATCTCTATTTCCAGTTTTTCCAATCCTCGACAATGATCACATGTCTTGACAAAATATTTGGTATATTTGTACAATGTCTCCCTCCAAAGACCTACTAAAAGGATCTTGTGTGTGGTCGCATCTCTCGCATAATGGCCTCATACTATTCCCCCATGAGCCTCTTCCATAATGGATTTTCTCTCATGCTCTAGAACACACCTATGTAAGACCTCATCTCTACCCATTTTATATAAGTCCCCTCCAATGAGGTTATATGGCACAACATGTATAACGTGTTGCTTTTTCTTTAAGGTCTTCATTTGTTCGGCATGAGCCTAGTGAAAAAAATATTGTTGTGTCCTCCAAATCTACTTTGGTGCATGATTAAACTTGAACAATTATGCATCATACATAGTGTCTTCATTACTTTTCACGTCCTCTCTAGAATGGATCCTTGACAAGTGATCTGGTCCTAGGTTTCTCTTGTCTATATTTACTACAATTGTAAAATCAAATTCCTAAAAATGAGTATCCACCAAAGATGCTCCTTGTAAAATATGTTTGTTGAATAAGTACTTAAATGTCATATGATCAATATTAAAGATGAACAGTGTGGCCAATAAGTACTATCAAAAATTATGAAGTGTGTAGATCATAGATAATGCCTCACTCTCTATGGTTTTGTAGTTCCCACTGTGGTTTTCATCTTCCTACTTAAAAATAATATGGGATGATCTACATTACCTTGTCTTGGTTTTGCTAAGATTATTCTAATATCCATGCTAGAAGCATCAACATATATGTGAAAAGGTTTATTCCATGTAGGTAAGTGCAAGATTGGTGTAATAGTAAGATTCTCCTTCAAGGTTTCAAATGCTCGTTGTTGTGCGTCATCTAAATAAAACTTTCTTTTGGCCTTGAGAAAATCTTCTAAGGGTGTAACAATTTTTACATAACTTTTATGAACTTTCGTAATAACTAGTATGAGAAAAGAATCCACGCACTTCACTTTGATTGGTAGGTTCTTCAAATCCCAAAATAAATGTAATCTTAGTAGGGTATACCAACAGTCCTTCCTTAGAGATGATATTACCAAGTAGAGTACCAAAGGGGGTGGAAAAGATGCAATTCTTAATGTTAAGAGAGATATTAAGTTGCCTGCATCTCTCCAACATTAATCTCAAATTATCATTATGGGATTTTATAAGCCCATAAATAGTCCAATCATCTAGATAGACATAGAATATTTTATGAATGAAGCCATGGAAATCTTGTACAACTATGTATGAGAATATTGCTAGTGCATTCTTCAATCCAAAGGGCATGACAGTGTAAGAAAAACTTCCCCATTTAGTGGAAAAAGTGGTCTTTTCCTAATCCTCATGTGTAATGCACACTTAGTGGTACCCTGACAATCCATCAAGTAAAAGAACAAATTTCATGCCTTGTAACTCCTTCAAAGATTTACTCTATAAATGGTGTCGGAAATGAATCTATTACACATGAAGCTTTGAGTTCCTTGTAATCAACATAGATCTTGATTTGGCCATCCTTTTGATACTCACCATGGAACTAACCCACTTAGATTCCTCAATTAGTTTAATGATTCTTGATTTAAGAATTTTGTCAATTTCTTCCTTCACCTTCACATGCAGGTTTTGGTTCATCCTATAAGGCCTCTTATAAACATGTCGAGCCCCTTCTTTCAACTTAATCTTCATCTCTCCCAATGAGGGATGCACACCCTTCAACTCATGGTAACCTTTTGAGAAATAGGTCCCTGGAAGTCACACATCAACTCAATGATATTTTCTACCACTACTTTGACCAATAGTCCTCAATAATAGCCTCGTTAGGCACATCCTCAATCCCGATATTAACCTTCTTGGTCTTCATAGGTGAATGGTATGTTCTTGTCTTCTCATCTACAAATTCCATCACCTCACGTGTATCCTATGTATGGATAAAACCCACGTTCTCTACTTCTTCACCATCAACTAGTACACTATCTTCCCTTTTTCCTTATCTCTCCATGCATGCCTTATCTAGATCTATTTGCTTAGACTACATCCTTGCATGCATTATTCCTAGGTTATCTCAAGAGCTGAACAATGAGATCTTATACCTTGGAAATATCTCCAATGTGATGTGCTTAATTATCTGTAAGGCCTCATGTACTAGTTATTTATTAGAAAAATAATTAAAAGTATGAGCCATACCTTGAGTCAAAGTTGTGCTAGCTTAGCGAGTTTCATGCTCGATATCAACATGTACATACCATGTTTGCACTCATCCATGCAGAGTAGAGTAGAACTTATATACCTAGAGATATGGTGGTATATATTCTTAACGTTGCATCCATTGTATCTAACAGCTTATGGATGTGTACCAAGGAAGGAGTATTTCCATCATAGTCATGGATAAGAGAATGGGTATTTCTCGAGTAAACCTTGTAAAAAAATCCACCCTTACCTCACGCAAACCCAAGAGGTTGTCCCTATGTGTTGCACATGAACATGTTGTTGTTCCATGCAATGCATAGACCATTATATTCCTCCTATATCCATCATTCTTCTACCTGGTCCTCCATGGTGCACAAGAACGAATCAGGTTTTTCCTCAAAGTATAATTTGGTAACCGAGTCCCGCCCAAGTGCCTAATCATGTGCAACTTGATTGTCAATTGAATCTTTCCTTAACCTCACATCCAACCATTTCATATGTACGATGTGCCCAAATTTCACAAGAAACATTAAGATTTTCAATGACAGATTGCATGTCTTCCAACTAAACTACACCTTTCTTAGATATTCCACATTATTAGGGTCACACATTGTACTTGCATAAATCCTATTAAGCTCTTCTTCACTCATTGGCTCAATGTAGGGTGCAACCTTCACATCATCCAAGGGTAGGAAAACTTGCTATTCCTTGTTCTTGAAATTGATGTACATTTTTTGAAGTGTAATTTGGAATTTTATTCGCATAACACCAAGGATGCCTAAGAAGTGCCAAAAATTATGTCATTTTAGCAAGCTTGAATTATTCAAAATCTCCTATAAAATTTGCACCCTAGATAGTGATTTTTTAATTTTCCATATATAACACATTAGAAGATGGATATAATTTTGTTTTCCCCATCTTGTTCTAGACATACAAATTTCAATAAAATTTACATCTATTCCTATTTCAATTAGAATATTACTCACTATCCAACCATCTATCACTACATCAAGTTGTTGTATATATCTTCCCCCCAGGTAGATATAGACAAGTAGAAGAATATGGAAACCAAAGAAGATCAAAGTCTGATGTTTATTGTGACAAGGCGCATGTAAGTGGCGCACAACAAAGAGTGTCGACACTAAAATGGATGTGCCAAGGCACAGGTTTGAGGCACACAGAAATGGGTGTCGACATGAAAATGGATGCGCCAAGGCGCAGGTTAAGGGCACATGAAAATGGATGTCGACATGAAGGTAGATGTGCCCATAGTGCATAGCAAGAGGTGTCGACATAAAGATGGATCCGCCATGATGCACCTTCAGGAGGCGCAACATTTTGAGCGCCGACAGAAGAACACCACTCGGCATGAGATATTCGATGCCATAACTTTTAACAGGAGCTCAGATTCATGCAAGGTTGGACTTTTGGAAAGCTTACAAAGTCCTCTCATCCAACTGTGATTAGATATCTTTAATTAGGTGAGAAAAATTCTTAAAAATGCAAAATACATTTTGCCACTTTTTCGGTTTGCTAGGGTTGTCACCTACCACCATAATGAGATGAATTAAATGCAACTGGAGGTGGTTGGGGTAGATTTGGATTTCTCTCTCTTACCTCTCTCATTCTTCCTATAAATTGTAAGGAGGGGCTTCTTTCTAAAGGTTGGAAATTCTTGTTTTGCCCCTCCTTCTTCTCTTTGGCAGTGAATTTGTGGAGATCAAACCTCCCATCTAAAAGCTGTAATGCAACTTTGCCTTTGACATTTTTAGTGTATTGTATCAATCTTTGGAGAGAATAATGCATGTCTATGGATGGTTCTCAACCCTCTCTATGTTCATTTGCATCCTCTCGATCTTTCATTGCAAATCTGTTATCTGTGCATGATCTTGCATTACATTTTAATGGTTTGTGTTTATTGGCAAGACAGATGTTCTTCATTCCTCGGTGCATCACGTCTCGTTAGCTTAGGTTTTTTTTTGCATCTTCTTACCCTCTCTCCTTGGAAAGTTAGATTAGGTTTTTTGAGTAAACCCTTTGCATTTTTACATGTGCATCTGAACAGAGGAATAGGAACCAGCCTTCATCCGGAGAGCTTTTCGATTTCGCAAGGTCCCACACTTGGGAAAAGCTCCATGTTATGCAATCACACTGAGAGTCTCAACCTATCGAGTTGCAGACACACAGGGGTGCTGTGATTCACCATCAATAGTTTTGGCATGCCAGTGGGACCAAGAGGTCATTCCATAGATTTGAAGGAATTTTCAAGAAATTCGGACTTAAAAAATTGTAAGTTTTACAATTTTAGATTTTTCACCTTCCAGGCTGAACTTTGAAATCGATTTTCAAGGGCTTAACTTGCTCAAAACAAGTAAAAATTTCACCAGTTGATAGATCGGGGGATAATATTCAAAAGGGTATTCTTAGGTTTTTGAGATTTTGAATTTCAAAATTTCATGGTTTTTGGTATTTTGGGTTTTCCCAGTTGCCTTGCATGACCTGAGTTTTCGCTTGTACCTTTCAGAGATTAGTAGCTACAAAGCAATACCCCCATAACCAAATTTAAGAGATGTATCTTCTTGGTCCTTCAAGTTTTAAATTATTTTTTAATATTTTCAGGTTTGGTGTGTAACTTGGCAGAATCTAGCCTTTTGAGGCTCACTTTCTAACACATCCGCGACTCGAAGAAGGATAGAATCGGTGGTATAGCAAAGCCACAAGTTTCCCAGGCATATGAGAAGAATTCGAACCAGGTCTGATACTCGAGAAGAGGGACTATTTTTCCACTTGCAACTATCACCAGGAGGAAGGAGAGGAAGAAGACCATGAAGATCACCATCTCCACCTAACCGGACTTTGTCTACACCTCCACCTGGTAGACCTTTTCTCGCATCAACAAGGGTTCTCAAGCCAATCAGAATGGCACAACCACCGAATCCCTTTGTCAATTTCACTGGAAGCAGTCCACTTGCCCTCAATGCACAGAATCCAGTTCCAATTGCAGCATTGAAGAACATTCCATTTTTCACTGGAGAAAATCATACCACTCCTAGTGATCATGTCAAAGACATTGCTAATGTTTGTGCAATCCATGAGATAAATGAAATGGATGTTGCTGTCAAATTGCTGGCATCTTCATTCAAAGGGAAGGCATTGCAATGGTTTAGGAGCCTTAGAGTTGGTACTATCCAAAATTGGAATCAGTTATGCATAGTTCTCCATGAGTAGTTTGGAGAAAAGGGAGACAATTTTTCTCTCTGCTAGAAAAATTGACAACTATCAAGAGAGCTCCCAATGAGCAGCTGACTGACTTCAACTTCAGATTTCAAAGGTCTTGGGATAGGATTCCAGTGGCCATTAGGCCAACAGCTGAAGGTGCTTTTCTATACTATCTTAAGGCTTTAAATTATGATATTTCTATGCTAATTCAATCTATGGGAGACACAACCTTACTCGCCACTTATAGCATTGCCATTAGGGCTGAAAACGCCTTATTCAAGTGGTAAGCTAGCTCCTGAGCCTCCCATGCCCTTGTATCCAAACTTAGAAAATCCAAGCACTAGTCAAGCACCCACTTTGGCTCCTATTCCCACTCCTAGAAATCAAAGTTCAAATGAAATTTCTACTTCATCCTCTAGTGCTTCAAATAAACTCCAAGAGGTTATGAAATAATTGCAAAACCTTGGCTCCAAGTGATTTAAAGTGCTAGACCGTATCAGCCTCAAGCGCAGCACTGTGCTAGGCCCCCATACTAACAAAATAGGTCACCACTCAAGCTACAAATCAAAATCAAAGCCAAGTAAGGCCTCCCGCTAATAGACCATTTCAGCCTTATAACCCTAATGTCACATCTCGCTTCTAAAGCATTAGTTCCAAGTACAAAACAACATAGCTCAAGAGTACGATTGGTGTTTCCCATGTAATGAACCTCACAACCAATCTATGTGCTTCAATGGTGCTTTGAACCAAGCCTTGATGGTGACAACTACTGGCATAGAGGGTGAAGTGAGTCAAGAAACAAATCAGTAACAAGGGACATCTTAGCAAAACACAGCTCCAAATGATACCGCACTTGCGAATTGGCAAGCTAAGGATTTTTGTGGCATGAATCAAACAATTTCTCGAGCATAGTAGCTAAAAAAGATCAAAGAAGAGGAATATTGGTGAAGGGAAGTCATTGGCTCCAAGTGATCTACAACCTTCCATCACTCCACAAGTTGTCGGTAAGCAAAATGCAGCTCCAAACATGCAAGGACAGCCCAAACCACCTTCTAAACCAATTCACATGCCAGCTGTTGCTGCCCATGCACAAGAAAAGAATGCACAGACTAAAGGACAACAAAGAGATGTTTCATCCCCATTTAGCATCATTGATCAAATGAAGAAGACAAATGTGAATATATCAATGTGGGAATCTTTATCCATCCCAGGCCAAAGAGATCTTCTACAAGCTGCCATGAAGAATTGGTCAACTTCGAACCAGCAGGTCCATATGCGAGAGAATGTCCTCACAAATGCTGCTCATCCTGAAGGGAATCATGGAGGACAACAAGGTAAATTTTTGAAGCCCCCTCCATTCTATGTTTCGTTAATCATTGGCAATAAACTAGTACACAATTGCATGATTGATTCTAGGGCAAGTAGTTCTGTCATGCCTAAGCAAATAGTGATTATTTGGTCTCCAATATGAAGTTATATCAAATGGGGTAGTGCAATTAGATGGGATAGTAAAGAGTAGCAACGGTGGGAGTGATTAAAATTTTGAATTTTACCTGCATGCATGCCCCAATGTTACCATTTTTTGCAAGATGTGTTAGTGATAGATTTGTCACCACTCTTTGCCCTATGCTTATCAAGGGATTTTCACGGGTAGAATTGGAGGCTACTTATCCATTGGATTTGGTCACACATGTTGTTCGAACAAGATATGGTACTAAGGTCACAATCAGATCTGGACCAATTGCAAACTTTCATATTGAGCCTCATACTCCAAGCTAAATCAATGCCAACTATTCAGCATTTGATCAAGAATATTATCAAAGCATAGATGAAGCTGACACCAAAGTTAGAAGCATCCCAGATTTAACTCTTGACGAATGGGCAAGAAAGGTACATGCTTTTGATCCCTACCAAGAAGTAGAAGAATCTGAGCTAGGAGTCTATTGCATACATGAAGAAAACCAGTCTATTCCTAGCATCACCAAACAAAACCATAAGGATGACAATGAGGTATGGAAATTATTTTTTGATGGATCAAGGAGTAGGCAAGGCGCAGGAGGAGGAGCTATGCTTGTTTCACCTCAAGGCATCAAATATTATTCAACTTTTCATTTCCAGTTTTCTTGTTCAAACAACATAGCTGAATATGAGGCCTTGATTCATGGACTTCATTGGGCTAGGAAAAAGGGCATAAAGAACTTGTAGGTGTTCGGGGATAGCGAGCTGATCGTCAATCAAGTCAGGGGACAACATGCTACAAAGAATGACCTGCTAAAGAACTACAAGAATAGGGTATGGGACCTCGTTGAGGATTTTGAAGCTTTCAACATCGTGTCCATACCTAGGAAGAAAAATGAAGCTGCATGGATAGGCTCGCAGCATTGGAGCAATGTTTGATGTGGTTGACAACATCAAAAGGGAAAAAATGCAGCCACATATCCATGTGATTGTGAGGCCAGCAGTTCCAGATAATAACACAAGCTGGCAGGTGTTTGAGAACGATCAACAGATCATCAATTTCTTATAAGAAGAGGCCGAATTCTTAGCTAGGAATCAGGATAGATTAGAGCAGCAAAGTATGGGGATCAAGTAGTACAGCTGTGGACAAACAAGCTCCCCAAGGGTTTAGTAACATTGGAATCTATCTAAACCCTAACGACTAGTTCCGTAAGGAAAAGGATAACATACGAGTCAAGAGATAAGATTCGAGAGCCAATTCGGTTGGGAAGGAAAAACACTTCAAATTGGTAAAGTGGCCCTTTGAGTAGGAGAAATCAGAGTTCATACAACTTTGCCAAGAATTTCCAGATGTCTTCGCTTGGAGCTATGAATAATTAAGAGGTTTCAATCTGAAGTTGGCACAACATACCATAAAATTGGATCCAGATGCTAAGCCCATCAGGCATAAGAAGAGACTAGTCAACCCTCACATTGAGCCTCTAATGAAGAAAGAGCTGAACAAGCTAATAGAGGCAAGCATTATATTTCTGATCAAGCACTCAAGCTGGGTTGCAAACTTGGTTCCGGTCAGAAATAAGAGCGGAGAAATCAGGTTGTGTGTGGACTTTCGAGACCTCAATAGGGCATCTCTCAAAGACCATTACTCACTTCCTTCAATGGAACAAATATTGCAAGTGGTGTCCGGTTCAGAGAGATTCTCTCTCCTAGACGGCTACTTAGGGTATAATCAGGTAATGGTGAAAGAAGATGACCAGCTCAAGATGACTTTCACCACCAAATGGGGCACCTATGCCTACAAGAAGATGCCATTTGGACTATCAAATGCTGGAGCCACTTTCCAAAGGGCAATGGATATGGCATTCAAAGGATTGATCAATAAAATAGTTCTAATATATCTTGATGACATCACGGTATTCTCCAAAAATGTAGCAGATCACCTTTTTCATTTGAGGTAGGTATTTCAGAGGTGTAGAAAATTTGGGGTATCATTGAATCCCAAAAAATGTATATTCTTGGCTCACGAGGGAAAGCTTCTAGGCCATATTGTTTCAAAGGAGGGATTGATGATTGACCCAGAAAGAGTTGAAGCAATTCGAGCATTGCCATTGCCAAGTCATAAGAAGGCTCTTCAAATCTTCTTGGGAAGGATCAATTTTTTCGTAGGTTTGTTCCAAACTTTGCAGCTCTTGTAAAGCCAATAACGCTGATGTTGAAGAAGAGCATGGCATTTAAGTGGACATCTGAAGGCAAGAGCAAGGACCTTCCAGGAGGGGGACCTAGTTTTGAAATGGGATGCAGATCGGGCAAAACCAGAAAGGCATTCTAAGTTTGATGCCATTTGGAGTGGCCCCTACATGGTCATGGGATGTAAAAGTAGTAATGCCTTCCAATTGTCTACATTGGATGGAGAAGAACTCCGATTCTGAGTTAACGGAATCTATCTTAAACATTATTACTAAAAGGAAAAGGTTTACCCTTGTAAATATTAGATTAGTTTTCAATTCCTCTAAGTGTGTATGCACATTGTCTTGTTGTAGTTAGGTTTCAGTTTCCCTAAGTGCTTTAGCATAGGTTTTGTTGCTCCTAGGTTAGATTTCTACGATTCAACGTCTTTGTTAGAGAAGGAGTTATAGCATCAGGCTCGGGATCAGGTATCAGGTTGGTTTCAGGTATTGCTTATGACTCCATGCCCAATGGATTGCTAAAAGGCCACTGATCTTCTACCTAGCAGGCAGGTGATCCCATTGAGTCACCAAATTGTTGTATATATCTTCCCCCGGGTAGATATAGACAAGTAGAAGAATATGGAAACCAAAGAAGCTCAAAGTATGATGTTTATTGTGACAAGGCACATGTAAGTGGTGCACAACAAAGAGTGTCGACACTAAAATGGATGTGCCAAGGTACAGTCCGAGGCGCATGAAATGGGTGTCGACATGAAAATGGATGTGCCAAGGCGCAGGTTAAGGGTGCATGAAAATGGATGTCGACATGAAGGTGGATGCGCCCATGGCACATAGTAAGAGGTGTCGACATAAATATGGATCCACCACGGCGCACCTTCGAAGGCGCAACATTTTGAGCATCGACAAGAAGCAGACCGGCAGCACGGATATTTAGATGGCCATAAATTTTGACAGGAGCTCGGATTCATGCAAGGTTGGACTTTTCGAAAGCTTACGAAGTCCTCTCGTCCAACCTGCGATTGGATATCTTTAATTGGGTGAGAACAAATTCTTAAAAATGTAAAATACAGTTCGTCACTTTTTGGGTTTTCTAGGGTTCTCACCTACCACCATAATGAGATGAATTAAATGCAACCTGGAGGTGGTTGGGGTTGATTTGGATTTCCTCTCTCTTACCTCTCTCATTCTTCCTATAAATTGTAAGGAGGGGCTTCTTTCTAAAGGTTGGACATTCTTGTTTTGCCCTCCCTTCTTCTCTTTGGCAGGTGAATTTGTGGAGATCAAACCTCCCATCTAAAACTGTAATGCAACTTTGCCTCTGGCATTTTGTAGTGTATTGTATCAATCTTTGGAGCAAATAATGCATGTCTGTGGATGATTCTCAACCCTCTCTGTGTTCATTTGCATCCTCTCGATCTTTCATTACAAATCTGTTATCTGTGCATGATCTTGCATTGCATTTTAATGGTTTGTGTTTATTGGCAAGACAGATGTTCTTCATTCCTCGGTGCATCACCTCTGTTAGCTTAGGTTTATTTTATGCATCTTCTTCCCCTGTCTCCTTGGCAAGTTAGATTAGGTTTTTGAGTAAACCCTCTGCATTTTTACGTGTGCATCTGAACAGAGGAATAGGAACCGGCCTTCATCCGGAGAGCTTTTCCGATTTCACAAGGTCCCACACTTGGGAAAAGCTCCATGTTATGCAATCACACTAAGAGTCTCAACCCATTGAGTTGTAGACACATAGGGTGCTTGTGATTCACCATCAACACAAGTGTAATCTCCTTGTCATACTATTGATTATATGGTGGCAGAGTTGTCATGTAGTATTCGATACTTATGCTCCATTATTACATGTGGTACCTTATCATGCACCCATTATCCAAGAAAAGGAATGATGTTCTCATACTTGTAACATCCTACATAATTCCTTCGAGATCATCTACATTCTTCTATAGAAGCTCAATGTTATTCATGCATTCCCTTTCACGTGCCTACTCCTTGAGGCACTAAATATTACCTTGTGGATCCTTGATTACTCCACGGTCTCTTGGTAGATCTCATTATGATAATAATAATATGGGTACTTAACATTTATAATATCCTCCCTCTTGATGCGATTTTTTCTTTAAGAGGCTCCCTCGCGTGTGCTTCCTCTATGTGAGTAATAACTAGCATGAGACTAGAGTTCCAGATCATTTGTCTTATTAAGCACCCATTTTTCATTCTTTACACGTTGTACCTTGATCATCCCTACACCTTTGGAATTATTTTTGTTCTTACACATATGCTCATAGATGTTTGGATAATATTCAACTTTTTGTTCTTTTTCATAGTACACACAGACATGGCTATTGGGACAATCATGCCGATAATGATATAGGGATCCAAAAGTATAAAAAGTTATACATTTTAACTTTCCTCTACCACTATAGACTCTACTTCTATATCCACCTCGGAAACCACCATATCCATTATTGCTTCCTTTATTGGGCTATGCATCATGCGTCCGAGAGCTACTAGCCACAATGATATGTTGAAGTAAGATCTTGCATGCCTCATGAATTTGGTCTATCAAATAGTAGTTAGATGTATCATGGGTATGTGCATCACAAATATTGTAGTACATAGAGACATTTTTCATCATTGTGTACTATAAGAGGGGGAAATTCTATACATCATGATTCTTGTGGAAAATATCACAAGACTATAACAATGCGCGCACATTCCTATGTAGAAAACTATCCTTAGTATGCCCTTCCACATCACAATCAGTGCACCATAACCCACTACATATCTCATGCTCTAAATTGGCAGATAGCTTCTCAAATTTCTTAGCCATAGTTGTTATTTACACCTTTAGAAAAGGACTCACTCTAGTGTCTCGCACTCTAAATTTCTTTAGCACACAGAGTTTCTTCCAAAGCCTTGGGTAGAGCGTAAATGTTTTATGTGATAATTCCCTTTGAAAGGGAGTTAACAAGCCTCCAATGAACCATTGTTCATGTTAGCTCTAATGAATATCATAAGATATATTCAAAAAGAGAGTTTTAAACTACACTTCATACTCCCTCACACTTTCAAAAAAGGTTTTCTTGATGTCCTTGAGTTCCCTAATACTTTGTTGCTCAAACTTTGGAATGTGAAACTCAGCCAAAAAGGCACCGAGAAGTGCATCATAATCCATCGTAGTATAGTGTGGATCATAATTTCTATACCAACTATGTGTGAACCCTTCAAGTGTGGTGGAAAACTAACTCACCTTTCTATTATAATTTTTTATGCCCTTAGCTCTCCATAAAAACTCACACTTATGCACATACTCTCCGTATCCTCCATACCTCTATACTATGATAAGTGAGGAGCCATCTTAAAGAAGACCTAAGATTCTACTGCTATGGTTGGTCACATGGTGTTTGTGATGGTTGATTTGGTTGTGGTTGGGAAACTTGACCTGAAGTAGGACCAGACCCTAAACTTGAACCTCTATAAATACTTCCCTCATTTGGTGGCTGACCTAAGCCTCTTGAGCCTTCTCGCCATGACCTATGGTCCTATAGAGGAACTTTCTTATGTCACCGTTATTGTGCTAAACTAGAAACCCACTTTGTTTGTGCTATAGAAGCACCTATAAGATTAATCAAGGTTTATTTTAAAAATTCTCTAAGAAATAGGAGGAGGAATATCTCTGGTGAATATACCTGGACCCACTTTCACATGAAAGGAAAAATTTCTAGGTTTTTAGAGCGAATTTTTTTTCGATAGTTTCTAAGGGTTGTTCCATTTTTTTCATGTGACAATAAAGGTTGTTTTCACATGACAATAAGATGTTTTTTTATGACATGATAGTAGATCTCATTTTCATGAAAAAAACCCTTTTTTTTTTGTGTGACAAAACTTTTGTTATTGCATGACAAAAGCTTATTGTCACATGACAAGAAGGATTTATTGTCATACGACACCAACATTGTTTGTCACATGGAAATGAGATATGTTTTCATGTGATAAAAAACCTTGTTGTCATGCAATGTAAAACATTGCTTTCATGTTACAACAAACCTTTCAATCATGTGAAAACAACCTTTTTTGTGTTGCAACAACAAGCTTTTTTTGTCTTGAGACAAGTAAACCATTTATCGTTCAAAAACAAAAATTGTTTTCATGTGTCTTTAAACATTTTTGTCTTGCATCAATTTTTTTTTTTATGTATGTATCTAGGTCTTAGATGTTGGGTGTCTCTTCCTTACTCTTGTCACACATCCCGATACTATAACCCTAATCTTACCCTATAAATACCCCTTTGGCCCTAGTTTTCACACTTTACACAAAAGTTTTTTTCATTCTCCTAGTGCTCACAGTCTCGTAAGTCCTAGTGCAATAACAAACAAAAATACCAAATACAATCCAACCTCTAGGTCTTGATTTAGGTATCATTCTCCCAATGCGACAAAGTGATTATAGGTCTCGAATCATTAAATTATTTTAGCCTTTGTGTCTCGATTCTCACGTGGCAAGGGGATTATAAGTTCTTAAATATAGTCTACGTAATGGAAGCTCAAACTAACCAGGCCACCACCCTACCAAAGATTCAATACAAGAACTTAATGTTCCCACACATTCATGCAGTCTTGCAAATGAATGAAGGTTATAAGGAATGGGTACATGCTTGTGGGTTTGCAAAACGATTAACATGCTACAATTCAAGACAAATACTAACATTTTGAACTACCTCCTCTCCTCATTCAATCCACAAGATGGAAAATTCACTGTGACATTTCCAAATGGACGTACATCTGATTCAATGTGTATCCTATTAATATTCATCGATTGATAGGCCTTCCTTTTAAAGATTACGCCCTTGTCATAACCAAAGACACTCGACAAAAGATGATAAGATTTTCCTTGAATCTTATTACAATTTCCATGTTGATGGTACATGTAACATATTTTAATTTGTAACATTTTAATTTTGATATAAATTGTGGTTAATTCTTATTTAATGAATTTTTGTAGAAAATGTCAACAAATCAAGATGAGTCGATACGCAAGGAGTTACACATAGTTTTCTTGTTGCCATGATATCTTTTTTTCAAGCCAGAATTATCTTGCAGGGTAGGAAAACAAATATTCCCCATTGGGTTATTGCCTACATTCTCACAATGATCCAAAATCTTTGATTTGATTCATGCACATACTTGTCGAATAAGATAAAAGATGATATTGCAAATATTGGAGTTTTTGAAAAACCACTTGTTTGTACCACTAACTATATCCTGGCTCTTTATTTTGAGGCATATTATAATTTAAAAGGTGAACCCACTCCTACTTTCATGAATGACCAGATGAAGCAATTGTCAATTCGAATTGAAGAACAACATGTTAATAAATTATATTTTGATGTTAGTAAGATTATTGATTATTCACTTCTATTACAAATTACATTTGGATGTTACTAACATTATTCAATTTTTTTCCTCATTACCTTATGTAGAGAAAATTCTGGAGGCCCTTCCACAAAAAAAAATATGCAGCAAGAGGAAGAGGCCAACAACATGTTAAGGCGTCGGGAGATTCCCAATCGACATGGAAGCTCACTCATCACCTAACCCTCAATTAGTAAAATAACAAAGATGTAATACCCTTAACATTTAATATTGGTTTTTTAACATTTTACCATTTATTATTTACCATTTACCATTTACCATTTTGATTTAACATGCTATAGGGACTTTGGACTATCCTCCACATTTATCACTACAATTATCACCCACTAAATCAGTCCAGTCACATGCATCTGTTCAATCGCAACACATGCAACATCCTACACCACTCCAATCACCCACAAGTCCAACACAATCATTTCAAACTTAGATGCAACCAGTACTGGTTGGATTTCAGCAAGTATACATTTTTATTTTGTATAATTTTTAACAATTTTTTATATAAGTTACTAGTTAGTAATGATTTTATTCTTGGACTTGACAGTGCATTCCAATTCATCGTCATCTATTCAAACGATTCCACCTCCTCCACCAATACCACCATTTTGAGTCAAAGTTCCTACAAGAGGAAAAATACCATTGGTAAATGCATGACACTTCCGGCCCCTAGCGAGACACTGAACATTCCTTTTGAATTTCCCAATATCTCTTTTGGTGGCTTGCCCAACACAATAGGAAAATCAGTTTTAAATCAAATTAATTTAGATGAATATTTTTTGGGCATTGATAGCAATGACCCAATATTTTTTTATACACGCGATATGATTCAAGGCCCACAAGTATGTTTATATTTCAATGTATTTATTTTAACATTGATACATATCAATTTCTTGTCAATTTTAATTTATTCAAATCACTTCAAATTTTAATATAAATTTATTTGATCACAAATAGGATCATGACACATAGCGGAAAAAAATGCAAAGCACAAGGACTTCAAGCCCCAAGGACCCCATCCACTCCATCATCCTCTCTTGACGGTGACCACTTAACTACATTTTATTTAGATAGCTTGATTACTAATGATTGTGAAGCCCATGTCTAATAATTTGTTATGCCTAGTCTAAGTTGTCTTAAATGCTGGGAGTGAAGGGATAAATTATTAACTAAGGAGATAAAGAATCATTTTTATAAACATTTCCAAAGGTATAATTTATATGTTGCAGTCCAAAATCATCCTGCTAAGATAGATGTCTTACTAAACCAAGCACAAGGTGGGACTGTAACATATAACAACAGTTATCAAGACAATGTTTTAGATAAAGTATTGAATAAATTATAAAATATTAACAATGAATCCAGGCATATTTTAACAAATGTTGAATAGACAAAGATTCATTGGAAATTGCAAATCTTGAAAGAAATAAATTTGTTGTAAGTATATGAGGTAAATGTTTATTAATATTTTTAATTGAGCTCAATGTTTTTGTTGCAGTTAGAACATGAAAACTTAAAATGTAAAGAAAATGTATTCCAAGTTCACTTGTAAATAGCTAAGAAACGTTTATCCTCAACAATGAAACTTAAGCATACTATTGTTTTGGTTAACAAACAAACCAATACTCTAAAGCAACTTATTAAAGAGAATGGAATGGATGTTGAGATTTTGTTCAAGGAAAAGGTAGCTACAGATCCTTCTTTGTTATCCTATAGAGATGATTCAAAGGAATATGAAGCAATAGTTAATAACTTAAACACTCATCAGAGGATCTTGTTAATTCTAGAATTCTTGAAGCATAGAATAGAGCAACGCCAACCATTGGGAAAAGTGACACAAAATTCATAAAAAATGGAAAAGGAAAGTGCCAGTGGGTGTGGGGAAGTTGTTAATGTTTGAGCATATAGTACAAGTGTAACTGTATTTGTTGAAAAGTGTTTACAAAACTTAAAACTTGAAAAATGTTGAAGTTTACTGTTTGAATCTTGAAACTTGAATATTTGTTTAACTTGAAGAATGTTTAAAGTTGAATATATGTTGTTATGGTTTTCATGGAATCTCACTTTTTTACACGTATTATCTTGCAATATGGAATTTATATTTTGTTATATATAAATTCTAGATTGTGAACTTGTAATGATATCAAAATATGTATGGAATGCATTTGCTTTAATGTTGAAAGTTTAATTATTTACAATGTGATGTTTTTCATGGAATATCATTTTTTACATGTAATTTAATTGACTACTTCATTTCACATGACTTGAGTACCTTCAATATTTCATGTTTCCATAAATACACAGCTATTGATATAAAATCTTAATGAAGTAGACTGATGAGATGATTCTCTTCCACTTAATACAAAAAAATTCTTCTCTCTACTTGTAAAATTTGAACTCTGTAATAAGTTTCTTCACATTACCTCTGTAACCCTTCTTAAAATCCATAAGAAGAATCACATAAAAAAATTTCCTTTGGAAGAATCACCTTTATGAAGTCACTAGTGCATGCACGTTGTAATGGTTTTTATGGAATCTCCATTTTTATACTTATTATGTTGTAATATGAAATTTATATATTGTTTATATATATTCTTTTATAAATTTTAGATTATGCATATGTATGGAATGTATTTCCTTTAATGTTGAAAGTTTAATTATTTACAATGCGACGTTTTTCAAGTAATCTCATTTTTTTACATGTAATTTAATTGACTACTTCATTTCACATGACCTAAGTACCTTTAATATTTCATGTTTTCATAAATACACAACTATTGATATAAAATCTTAATGAAGTAGACTAATGAGATGATTCTCTTCCGCTTAATACAACAAAATATTCTTCTCTCTACTTGTAAAATTTGAACTCGTAATGATTTCATCACATTACCTTTGTAGCCCTTCTTAAAATCCTTTGGAAGAATCACATAACAATTTTTCCTTAGGAAGAATCACCTCTTTGTAGTGTGTGCACGTTGCAATGATTTTTATGGAATCTCATTTTTACACGTATTATGTTGCAATCTGGAATTTATATTTTGTTATATATAGTCTTATAGAAATTTTAGATTGTGAATATGTATGGAATGCATTTGCTTTAATGTTGAAAGTTTAATTATTTACAATGCAAAATATGTAAGATGGATCTAAAAATACATGTCACAAACACTACATCACATCAATAGTATTCCAAAAATGCATGTCACAAACACTACATCAAAGCAGTTTGAAAATACCAAAATAAATAAAATATGATTATTATAAATCCAGGTATGAGAGGGTTTAAGGTACCTCTAGATGGGTGACAATGTATATGGGCGCAAAATGAGAAATCCTCCTTCGCAACAAGGTAGATGACTAGAAAATAAAGAGAACTCAACATGAAAACGATTAGTTTAGATGGGTGGGTTTCCTGAGAATGTTAGTCCCAAGAAGTGAGAGATTCCTAGGATGGATGTCAACCCATGTTTTCAATAAAGAAAAGATAAAATATTGATTGATTGGATGAAGCAAGGTCTGAGACAAGATAAAACTGAAATATAATGAAGATAAAGTAATATGTAGATTTGATCTAAGAAAATTAAATCAAACATGTGCATGTTGATGGTGACACAAGTGTCAAGAATGCAGTGCCCAGTTGACGGCGACAAGAGAAGATCAACTAGAATTCTAGAATAGTGAAAAAAATGCTAATCTGAAGGCCTTGCAAAATAAATTTCCAAAAATGAATTTAAAAAACACAACATCAAAGAAGTTTGAAAATAAAAAAATTCTAATTAAATAAAATAGAAGTATTATAAATAATTGTATTTCAATATATGTAAGTATATACAGTAACATCTTAAATGATAACTAGAGCTGAAACAATCCATTTTTAGTAGCCTCCTCATAGTCGATATTTGCATCTACAAAGTTAGAGGATGCACCAAATCCATCTCATTAAAATTGTATTCAATCTAAATATATAAAAAAAAATTGAATATATTATTGTAAAATTAAATACATAACAAAATTTAAAATGTTAGGTGAGAAAAATAAATATAAGGTCAAGGTGATACCTATAAGTTTTGAAATAATATTTAAAACTTAGAAAATCCATTTTCAATAGCTTCTTCATAGTTGATATTTACATCTGCAGAGTTTGAGGATGCACCGATTACAAACTCATCATTGAGAACATTTATAGTTACGTAGTAGTTTTTAATACAAATTCTTTTTGCAAATGAATTCCAATGTGCAATTGCTCTGTCAAAAGGAAATGTGTCTAGGGAGTAATGCAAAACATACAACCTCATGTAACTTTCTAGATTTTTATCCAACTTGTTTCTTAGTTTTAATTTTATAAACAATAAAGCATTGAAAACCCTTTCATACTCCACAAATCTCAAAACCATTGTTTTGCACAACTCGTATAATCTAAAATATCCACCGATGTCTTCCAAGAATCAACTACTTTGGTAGGTTTTTCACGAGATCCTTGTAATTACATGACTCTCATGAGGTTCATTTAAAAATGGTATTGTCTAACCATTGTCGTTACAAAATAAGGTGATTGAGAATTTATTAAGTCAATATTCATTATACCTTTGATTCCGATACCATTGACCTCTGATGTCTTGATGAAATGATCCATTATTGTACCCATGGATTTATGAAAAAAATTACTTACAAATCTACATGACCACCTTCAGTATTCCAAAAATTTGGATTCATCACTCCCATAGTTTCAAGAAGTTTATCTTTACTAAAACATTCTCTGATTTCAGATGTTAAGGATTACACAATTTTTAAGTTTTATTCATGTATTAACTACAAAAGAATCAAATAGAACATGAGTCATAGGAACTTCTTCTCTTTTCAATCATGTAAAATCTAGACATTTTTGCAAACTCCTGGAGTGGTATCTCCCTCCCATTAACATTAATATAGAGGTGATAATAGATATTAAATCTCAAATAATTATTGGGATTCTTAAGATCCAATAAAACTTTCAGATTATTGAAAATAGGAGTATCAAAACTTTCTTATGAAAAGTACAAGTTATCAAGATTTTGAGATACCTACTTTCTTAGCCATATAAAATCAACAATCTAGATTGATCTCTCTTGTGAATTCTTAGTCAATGTATTGATATCCTTCAACATTGGAAGAATGTCAACCAATGTAAGTAATGTTTCCATATCGTTAAATGGAACAACAAATCCTTAGCCATGTCCACTTCATGATGATATTTGTGCATGAAACCAACCAACGATGGATACTCCTCATGAATTCTACATGCAGGTTCATACAAAGAAATCCACCTTATATCAACATCATTTAGAAGATTTTTTCCATTTGTAATTCTAATTGCAAATTTTTGAAAATCAAGAAATCAATTTTGATTGCTTGACATATAGGCATGAAGAAGTTATTTGATAAGGTCTTCTATTTTACACCATTTTTGAAGTTGCTAACTATTTTATATGCTAGATTCATTCTATGAGCCATACAATGAATTACAAGCATATAAGGGGCTATTGTTGTTTGCAATCGAACACACATCCTAGTTCGATGACCCTACATAACTGATGCACCATCTGCACCAACACATACTAACTTCGTAGCAATTTCATAATCAGTCATGCCAACAATATCTTTCAAATGAGAAATAACTATTTTATATAGGTTTTGACATTGCAATTTTCAACCATTTTCCATACACCCAACAAATGCAGTTTCCTTACATGATTTTATAATGTATAAACATGAATAAATACCCATGAGGTTTTGTCAATTGTTGTTACTTCATCAATTGATGGAGAGATAAACTTTGTATTTTTTACACTCTCTTTAAAATATTCCCTTTCAATAATTGTAAGGAATTTAGCCATTTCCCATGCACTATTGTATAACCAATTAGACTGGGGAATGTTGTGCATTCCATTATATTGATACAAAACTTTGAAATCAAAGAAACCTGAAATTGGTCTTCCCTTCTTAAGAATGTGGAATAGGGTAGAAAACTGTAACTATTTAGCATGAAAATTTGATTAAATCACCTTACCAAATTGTGATGTGATTATCCTACCCTTTTCCATGAGATGTCTACGTCTTTTTCGCTCAGATTCATACTTTACTGAGTATTTAACATGCATACATTATTTTTACTTTTTCCATGTGTGTGTTTTTATTTTCTATCCATCCTCCCACTGTACATTCAGATATTTTTTCCACAATGTTTTTCAATTGCGTAACTTCAATTGTATTTTTATTGTTTTCAAGTTTCCAAGTACATATTGTATATGTAAATTCAAAAGGGATATCTTCAGGATTAGTTAGTTATACAAGTTTGATAAAAGTAAATTTGGCAATCCACTTGAACTTATATGTCCTACCAAGAGTCCACATATTCTTGTTTTCTTTCAAATCTTTACTTTTACGAGAAAAAGTTTTAGGAATATCACGATTATCTAGTTTCCTCTTTTGTGAACCAGAATTCTCATTTGATTTTTGTGTTACATTTTTTTAAGTATTAAATATATCTTAATATACTCCTGGTTGCACCTAAACAAAAATATCTTCAAGATATGGCATCTTAATAGGAATATCTTCAAGCTCGAAATTTTACCGGGAATATCTTTAAGCTCGGCATATTTTCATCATAGGTATCATATGGTTGATATTTTTGAAGGCATGTCCACTTCAATAATACCTTCCACACAATCGTACTGATTGATTCTAGTAGTAGATATATGGGTGTTGGTAATAGCTATATCGGTAGCAACAATGTTTCCAAAATAATTGAACAATGTTGATTATTGAGATATTTTTATACCTTTTGGGTCTTATGAGCGATGATATGATTCCGTTGACTACTTGATTTTAGAACCGGTAACCCATATGGAATATGAAGTTGAACCCTTTTCATGCATCATTGGTCTCGAACTCTTTTCATACATCACTTATCTTTTTCATGCATCAACAAGCTTTGTCACATGTCAACAAATGTTTCCACACATCATCAACCCTCTCTTGTCGCGTGTAAATAAACCATTCTTTTCACACATCAATGACCCTTGCTTTTCACCCATCTACAAATCCTTCTTCTTGCACGCCAACAACTCTTTATTATCAATGGTATTCAAATCTTGGATTGTTGTGCGTCTGTAATAATCGATCTAATCCACACTTTGTATCTTTGGTACTTTGCAAGCTCACGCTAATTAATTATTATTTGGATGACACCTTAGTAGGAAGTTGCTAATATACTACCTGGTGAATTTCCTAGGTTTATATAGGAGTAGTTTTTAATAGTACATGAAATCGGCCCCTAAAAAAATTATCTTTGGAAATTTTAGGTGAAGCAAATTACATCGACCTACTCCAGAAAAATTTGCCTTTTCAAATTTTCCTAAAATGGAATTTTTTCCAAATTACAAATATTTTCCACTAAAAAATCCACGGGATTACTTCCAATGGTCTATGTGCCAACACTTTTTGTGATGAAGTGCCTTTGAGAAAACCTCTAAAAGTACTTCCCAACACTAGCACTTTGATGTACTTCCATGTTTGTGTCTCTAATTTGTTGCACTTCCCGAGATGAAATTAAAATATGTCTACCTTTGTATCCTTCCCAACGTAGAGGTTATTCTTTCTCTCCTTAACTATGATGTTATTCAACAACTACCTCTGTATTTGTAACACCTTGCGTAAGGTCTAGGTATCTAAGTCGGGTCGATTCATTCCCATAGTCCGTGTTCTCTTTCGGACGTGATCTCATCATAGGTGAAGGGGTATCTCTACTACACTTTCCAAATGTCAAAAGGACTATATACGAAGATCCTTATATTAAACGGGGATATCATCACTCCCACCGGTCATCATTAGTCTCGACCTCGACACCTTATTAACTACCCTCTATCGTGCCTCGTTATACTTGAGACATATATCCTCTCTCGTGTCTTTCTTACACTAGGACCATTGCCATCCTTCCAAAACCTTCTCTTTCCTTTACGTGTGGTAATGTTTTATCTCGCCATAGGTAAATTCTCCATTCCTAGTTATACCATTAGGATCTTGATAGCTAAGGGTATTTCACTTAAATAAGATCCTCTTAGCTCATGCAAGAACCATAACTCTACTTCCTTTGGTAAATAATCGGTTGAAATTGTGTATTCCAAAGTATAGCTATGTAGTACACCTTCCCACCAACAATATACAAATTAGTCCATGTCTCATCCAAATCAAAGAGTGTTTAATAAAATTAATGTGTACAAGATCTCTTTCTTGGCCGATACCTCTATTATCCATATAGGCTACTAACCATTGGTACAAATCTAGTGGGAAGAAACTGAAGAATGTCTTATACAAACATTCATATAAATTGTCTTCCACCTACTTACATGCATTAAAGTCGGGTGGAGTGTTATATCTATGTGAAAAGTGTCCTAGAAGTATTTGATCTAGCTCACATTTTATCCAAAGACAGTTTAAATTCCATTTGCATATGACATCCTATTAGATAGTTTGAAAATTTTTCTTGGTAATGGAGCCAAAATGTAATCTTTTTACCCAACCAAAGATAGGCACAAAGTGGTACCTCATCTAGATAATTCTGAAATCTCACCGAAGCATTCACAACTATCAAGTCCCTTCTTTATTATGCTTATCAAGGTGTTAGCATGCATGTTTGTTAATCCACAATGATCACTCATACAAGTAAATACATCATAACGTAAAATATGGAAACACATATAATAAGGAAATCATTCAAAGATAATGAATATCAAGATCTGAATACCCATCAAACCATGTTTAGACACAGAGATCCTTGCAATCCATACACAATTATCCATCATAACCATAATTCATATCATAACATGGAACTTGATTACAATACCATCCATTACAATGATGCACAAGATCATGTGTGCTCTCTATAGACTCCAAAATAGACTTACATGAAGTTTTTCAAACCTACATTATAATAATATAATACTAAATCTAGAACTCTCACACACGAACTCTCTATTATAATGTAAGACCACACACATATATATGGGGTGGGGAAGCTCCCTTCACTACCTACATGCACTCTCCTAATAATAGGCATGCGTACAAAATAGCATGATTGCTTTTTACAATCCATGCTAATAATAGATCAACCTAAATATACAACATGCTTTAATTCTATTATTATCTCGATCTGTGCATGATCGTTTTCTTTATCTACATGTGATTTATCCAATCTTAACTTCTTTTTTATGTGTCCCAATCCACCCTACTTGTGTCTATTTATAAGAATTTCTTGAATCTCACTCCATCTCTGCTTTTTCTATTTTTATCCATGTCTTTGGAAAATTAGCTAAGTCCCAAACTCTTCCCGATCATGCGTGAACCTTCATGCGTTAATCCTTCCAATATGAATGCACCCCTTCACATACCCCTTGCACTCCATCCCTAACTTCGCATGTGGCTAGTAGTTTATCGATTTTCTCTGCTCAACACGAGATGCATATTTGTGCACTATGTACTCTAGATCCCGATTCAATGAATGAATAGTCGTATGAACCTAGAGCACGAATCCTTATTTGAAGAATTGATAGTTATATGACCCGGAGCCTAATTCAATTATTAGATATTCGTATAAATTGATATATTTTACTTTGGAGCAAATCTTGGAGTTAGAGGATAGATTGAGTAAAATGAGAGAATGAATGAGGGCCCAAGGATATATATTGGAGATGGAGGGGGCTAAGAACATGGTGGTAAATGGTTCATGTAATCGGGTAGTTAAGTAAAATTTGGCGTTTGGTGATTTGGTGGCCACACGGGCATAATTGACCAATTGTATGTAAGAAGGCCACACATATAACAAATAATCGCATATGTAACCATGTGTAAATATATGTAGCTTCTTGACTACATATAAAGCCACACAACCACATAAATAACCACACAACTACATATATAGTTTCCTAACCGAATTTGTAGCCACCCAAATTTAAATTCATCTACCTAACCATATATACAAAAACCTACTACATATGCATCCCCGACTACATATACAATTGGGAAGCTCCTTATGAAGTGGGTGGCAACTTATCCATCTGGGTGGCTTCATATACAACTGATGGATAACATATGTTCTGGGAATCTACATATACAGTTAGTTATTTTGATTTCGCTAGTTAACTACTTTATCACCTAGTGTTATACGTGGGAATCCATATGCATTATGCAGCCATACATGCACCCATCTATGTGAGTGTATGTACAAACACTCAATTGTGTATGCAACCTTCCATCTGCATATAGTCTCTTAGTTGCATATGAAAATGGGTGTCTCAATGTTTAACTTCTCATGTTTTCAAAAATCTCCCCTCTGCGTCTGCTTTTCAACGTGAATTTTCCCGGATACATTATTTACCTTCATCATTATAAACATTTTTCACATATTCATAATCAACATAAATTTCATTTTTTACAATTTTCTAAAGAAAATATATGTTGCATTTTTTAAAATTTACCACCGCCAATAAGAAAAACCACATGTCCATAATCAAGCTAACTCATCATCATTCAACTGCCAAAAATACTCATAAAATGATAATTTACAAGCATTAATGAATATGATTTCAAGTCTTGAATCCATAACCATGGGTCCTAAAAATACCTTGTCATATAAATAAATCTTTAACGAGCTTATTCATCCATCACTTCCTTTCAAAGCCTATCCCCCACACTAGGAAATCTTGAAGTTTATTAAGTTATACGAAGGAGGACCCTTAACAACACATTTGATCTTTCCGTCACTCATGCTATCTCATCACACATGATCAAGACCTTATGTTGTGAAAAATTCCTATGTCCTTTGGAGGACCCACACTTGATTTGTATAATAGTATCCCACAATATTCCTTCTATTCCTTCACACAACTCACACAATTTTTCTTAGAACATTTTTCCATCAAAATTTCTCGTAATATTTCCATTACATATCTCTACATTATACAACAATTTGAAGACGAGTGTATTTTAGAATTCATCTCTTGCTTTGGCATGGTATCATCAATCAATTATCCTTATCTTCCACAAATTGAATTGATCAAATCATTTTATCATTCTTGAGCTAAACATATATCATCAACACTTCAAATTTAGTCTTTCCAAACATTTGATGAAGCCTTTACCATGGTCCATAAATTAGAAATCCATTCCCTCAAAGATGGTAAAGTTAACGTAGATCAAAGAAACCAAAACCTAAGTCCCCATTCAAACCTTCTTATAGTAACAATAAGTCCAAATTCTCAAAAAAAAAATTGTTGTAAAATTTTCATCCAAAGTTCATTTGGATTCCAAATGTACCTAACCTCAATGTAACTATACACCCATTGGAGAATCCTATAACATAGTATTTGATAAACTCCTAGCCATGTGTATGATCACACTCCCACCTATCCGTCCAATCGACACATCCATTTCAAAACCATCATGGTATCGAGAAAATCACTATTATAAATACCATCGGGTTCAAGGCCATGACATTGGAAAGTTTTGTTCATTTAGAAATGTCCTCAAGATCTTATCGACTGAGGTGACCTACAACTTGACAATCTAAATGCACCCCCGAATTAGAACTTGGACGTCTTTAAACAACCCTTTCCAAATCATGCCCATATAACTATTCAACCCCAATCCAATGTCATAAGCTCTCATCACACCATCAACACTATTAAATACATTCACCTACACTACCATAACACCTAGTGTTTCTACCATGAAGCACCCACCAACTAAATCATCTAGATCCTCTAGTCTTGTAACCAAAAAGACCACGGACCTCTACATCATATACCATATTTGCACTTCAAAATATTCTAGTCACCTCTTTGAAAGTATCAAAAAATAAAATCATCGTTTAAATCACAAAAAATTATTTTGATGATCACATCACCCAACATCACATGCAGAACCTCAATAAATAAACTTTATAACCAACAAACCAATTATCCTTAAAAATAGAAACTATATCACAAAGTCGTCAAATAACCTCATCAAAAAATACAAATCCCTTTCCTTCCATCTGGCCTCACCCTTCATCTAAATTCATAATCACTATTACAGAATCCAATTTCATTCCTCAACCAACACCTAAACATGTCACACAAAAAATGACCTCATCGCCCCAACTCTAGATCATCAAACAAAACAAAATCCCTAAACCTCACCTTCAACTTTAGGGTACTATACTAGAACCCTTAAAAATCTCATCCAATTATCCATCATAACATTACCTCCTCTTAAGTCATATAGATCTTAAGGGTGGAAACCCTCTTGGTATAATTTCAAAGCATTTGTGCATATCATCACACTTCAAGACATTCTACCGAGGACTGTAAATCCCTCCATGCTACTATTCAAAGCCTTTCTAGCAAAGGCTTCTCCCCGTAGATCTAAGACATCCAAATAAAATCAAGTAAACTCATCTAAACCCTAAACCCACACTTTCTAAACCATCATCCAACACCACATCCACATCCAACAAGGGTGAGGCCTCTTCTAATAAGACCCCACTCCATCAAATAAATTGTTAATATAACTACCAGAGCCCACACATGAAGACCTAAGGCTTTAGATCAAAACATGCCCAAGGTCTCTATTTCACTTGCTCCTAAATCACCTAATCCTCTACCCTCTTCTAAAGCTAAGGTATCATATTTTCCTCCACACACCAATCCACCACATCTATGTAAAAATACCATCATCAAACAACTCCATCAAGCTCCCATGAATATGTCCCTTTATGATCTTGTCCAAACCTCTCCACAACATCAAAAAACAATGATTGAGGCCCTTTAATCCATATCAGTACCATCAGATGATCCTCAACCATTCAAAATCTAGATTGTAGCCACCCTCAAAATTTTGTCATTATCACTTTTGACAATTTAAATCCCATCCTTACAACCCAAAGATCATGATCTCCCACTCTTTTTATCACCACCCAAATCGATGATACTCTTGTTAAGAGAGTTATGATCAAAACAACAATAACATTAATATCATATCATCTCATGCCTTTAACCATCTCCAACTACCTAACACTATCATTCACTCAGTCACCTGTAATATTGCGTGCCTTTAATAACATCATTTCCCCTACATTAGGCACGGTTATCTTACCTATCAAAGTTAGGTGTTAAATGTCTTCACAAAAACTATTCTATCTTGTAGAAGGATATTTTCAAGTACAATATGTTGTTAGGTCATCCTTAGATATGTGTTATGTGTTATATCCCATCCACCTTACATCATTGTCTAAAATATAAACATGAAGGTAAAACCTTTATTATTCTTCAATGACCCAAACCCTTTTAAAGCATGTCACATGACATATTGACCTAATGACATGCTCATTCCTAATACAAACTTGGGATCCTCTCGAAAAATATTCTACTAGTTTGTTCCATTTCTACATCTAAGTTACCAAATGATAGCTCTTTCAAGATGTCATATAACATCCTTTCACATTAGGGGAGTATTGCCTTTTATCTCTTAACTCACTTCCTACACCAAAAATATATGGGAGACCTGAAAATAAAAACCCATGTATGAACCCAACATTGGAGATATCATCTCCTTTGGCCCTCCTCATCTTAAAACTAATCTTTTCTATGGAGGGATTGATCATCCTTCCCCATCATCATGATAATCAACACCATGTTAAACCATTTATATATGATTTTTCATTTCTATACAACCAATCCTTCACACAAATGTATCTTCATCATTTGTGCCTAGAAAAGTTTTTACTTGGGACGTTATTATGAAAAGGTATACATGACTTGGTCTTTGACCATTCCACAAACCTCATGAAAAATATGGACTAGGTTTCAAAAAGGACACCTCCACAAATCACCACATTTGGACCCATAATGAAACTAAAGTCATCCTCTTCATCTTCACATGACCACTCTATCAACATGGATGATGTGTTTCCATCCCTCTAATTTTTTTAATCAATATGATTACCTTAGACACTCACTTATCAAACTAATGATGACACTAAGACCATCCCACTAATATTACCTGAAATGGTAGAGGAAGACTCCCCTACCATCGATATTATTCAATTCCATGATGACCAATCCATCTTATCCTATATGGGGAAAAGAGGATCATTACCTTCAAAATACTCTACCACAGACACATCTACACTTCTTAATGAATCCACTATCGACATCAACATAGGGACTTCACAAGACCCTCACATAGTTAAAGTTATTCAATCTTTAGATTTAAGAATTAAAGGACTTTACCACTTTCCTTTCAAAACACATAGTCAAGCCTTCACATGGTCATATAGTGACATGTGGGTATTGACCCTAACATCATCATCCACAACATCATCATAATCCCTAATGCTAAGCTAATCCATGTAAAAAAAACTATGTAGGATGCACCCTCGTGTAGCCCTCCTCATCAAAGAAGAATTACAATGTCTTCTTCTCTGCTAACTTCATATTACCCATTGACTATCCACAATGGGTTTCTAATATTATACTCATAACCAAATCTTTGGAAAGTTACACATTACACATAGACTTTGAGATCTTAATCTCACTTATCCTAAAGATGACTTCCCTCTTCCTAACATCGATCAACTTGTTGACCTCACCATGGCCATGAAATTATCTCTTATGGATGGCTTCTCTGCTATACAATCAAATCCTTATCATGATTGATGACCAACATAAAAATCCTTCATTACTCCTTGGGGACTTTTTTCTATCATGTCATGCCCTTTGGAGACTAAAAATGTAGGGCCACTTATCAACATGCTATGACATACATCTTCCATGATCTCATTCATAAGATCATGGAAGACTACGTTGATGATCTCTTAGGAAAATATAAAAACATAGAGACCATCTCATCATCCTTGACATCATATTTTCCCATCTTATTCAATACTTTCCTCCACCTTAACCCTGTTAAGTGTGTATTTGGTGTTCTCACAAAAAGCTCCTAGGGTTCATCATTTCTATCAGGGGTATTGAAGTGGACCCTACCAAAATCAAATCCATCATTGAGATGCCTCCTCCTCTAATATCAAACAACTTTGTAGTCTCCAAGGTAGACTTCAATCAGTTTCATTTTTCATCTCCCAACTTTTAGATCATTTTCAACCTTTTCACCATCTCCTTAAAAGGATGTCCATTTCAAATGGGATCACAACTATCAAAAGGCCTTCAAAGACCTCAAACAATATCTTTATCACCACCCATGCTCACACCTCCACATGAGGGGGATCCATTTTATCTATATACATATCTACCACTGACCATGCCCTGGGTGTTATGTTAGCACATCGAGATGAGATAAGGTAGAGAACATGTTGTCTACTACATAAGCCACACTCTTCATGACTATGAAACACATTACACCAAAGAAGAAAATTTGTGTGTTGTTTTTATGCTTCACAACTTCAAACTCATCACTATCTCCTTAATCATAAAACTTATGTTGTCACTAGTTTCAATCCTCTCAAAGCTATGCATTCTAAACCATACCACAATGATCGTATCACTTGATGGCTCATGCTCATGACTAAATTTGATCTAGAATTCATGTCACAAAAATATATTAAGGGAAAGCCATCATCGACCAACTCATAAGCTCCCCTTCCTGATAATCAACTACCTCATGAACAATTTCTCAATGAATCCATCAACACTATTGATCAAGAATACACTCCTCTCAAAATGACACTTTTCTTTTGATGGTTCTAAATGTTTACAGGGGGAGGTGATGATATCATCATCATACCTCCTGGGGGACTCCTATCCTCTATCCTTTAAACTAAATTTTGAATGCACTAATAACATGGCCGAATATGAAGATCTCATCATGGGTCTCAAACAATATCATTTGGTGTTAAAATCTAGACATCTATGGAGACTCTCAACTCATCATCAATCAAATCAAAGGAATTTATCAATGCAAGAACAAAATTTTACAAAAATATAAAAACATTGTTGAATTCCTCTTAGAAGCCTTTGATCGATACATGATCCAAATAGTTCCTTGATCATCAAATAAATTTGTAGACACCATGGCTTCTCTCACATCACTCATTCCATTATCAACCGATGATTCCAAATTTTTGTTGTTGTGCATAGATTGATCAACCATCTCACACCAACAAACTCCCCTCTATTAATCTTATCAAAGACAATCAAATAGATCTTTGGTACACTCAAACCTATGACTATCTCTCAATCAATAAAAATACCATCTGATCTATCTAAAAATGCTAAAATATATTTTCTTCAACATGCTACCGATACGTCATCGTAGGTGGTGTTCTCTACAAATGTGGATTTGATGGCCTCTTCTTTGATGCCTCAAATCTCATGAATCCACTAAGTTATCCAAGAATTCCATGATGGTATATGTGGTGGACACTTTAATGGTTTGGTTGTTGCTAAATGTCATCCTATGATGGGTTATTATTAGCCTACCCTTAATCAAATATTTTGCATACATCAAGAAATGTGTTAAATAACAACATTCCAACCTCACTCATATTCCAAGTCAGGCCCTACAACCCACTCAAGATTTGTGGCCTTTTTCACAATGGGGACTTGACCTCATTGGCCTCATCAACCCTCATCATCACAAACATCATTCTATCATCACCACTACTAAATATTTCACAAAATGGGTGGAATTATTCCCTAGTCTCACTAAAGAAAATAAAATATTGATTTCATCTATCAACATATCATATGTCACTTCGACATCCCTCACAAAACTTATCAGATAATGGAAAGTATTTCAAAAATAAGGAAGTGAAGAAATTATGTGACACTTTCAACATCAAGCTAATATTTTCATCTCCTTACTATCCACAAGAAAATGGTCAAGCAGAAGCTTCTAACAAAACACTCAACAAAATCCTCATGAAAAAATCGACCAAACAAGGAAGGAATTGACATCTCTCAAATTTCATTTTCTCTATGGGCCTATCAAACTAGCATCCATACTCCTATAGGCTACACCTTCTCTTTAGTCTATGGCTCTGAGGTGGTTCTACCCCTTGAAGTTCAAATTCCATCTCTCTACATGTGTCCCTCAGAGATTTTATCTTTGATGAGGATTATCATCAAGAATGATTACACAACTTGAATTATTAGATGAAAACCACCTACAGACCTCAAACATCATCATGTCTATATCAAGAATGCATCAAAAGAGCATATAAAAAACATGTCAAAGAACATGACTTCAACATTGGTGATCTTGTCCTCAAAGAGAATCAAAATGTCACTACTCTAGAAAGGAGTAAATGTGGAAAGTTTTCCCCTAACTAGATCGGTCCATATGTCATCACTCACAAGTATGGGTTGGGAGCCTATCACTTAGCCTCCTCGATGGTAAACCTGAAAAAGGAACCTCTAAATTCCTTACACTTGTGGACCTTTCTATTGTTAACACATCTACTTTCATGACATTAGTCACATCAAAGATCTTATTCCACCACTAACCTATCATTTACTACATAATGATTTGGAATTATGTGGTTTCATCATCAATATCTTATAATCATGACCTTAAAGATGAGCACCATGGCTCTATTCATCACATTTTCCACATGGACAAGTTCCTCCTTAGTAAGAACCCCACAATCATTACTCCCATCTTTCCCTTATCTACCACTAAAAACATGCTAAGGGGTCACATGTGTGTAGTTTGTACACACACCTTTTCCCTCCTCAAATGGTCTACTAGGCCTACCCTCAACTAAAATAAAAGTCAAAAATATACATATGGATGCACATTATCAAAAATATAGATTGATCCCTCGAAGGAAAACTATTAATCATATATCAAAATATAAATGATCCCTCAAAGGACATCTATCAATCAAAATATATATGATCCTATGAAGGATGACTATCTCTAAAAATCAAAAAAAAAAAATAGACCACTCCCTCAAAGGATGGCTACCCATATCATTACAAAAAGGCTTCCCACATTGATCAACCTTCATATCAAGTTAAAAATATCAAAAGCATCTAGGAAAGCTTCCCACATCGATCAACTTTCCCATCAAAAGAAAACTTCCTGCATTGATCAATTTACACAATAAAAATATATGGCTAGGGCATAAGCCTATAAACCATCAAAAGGAGAACCTACTCCCCTATAAAAACTACATATCAACCCTTCCCATGTTGTAAGAAGGTATATAAGCTCATTTCCATCATATATCCAAGATCCTACATGTGACTAATTATTGTTAGTTATATGTTAACATTTATTACAAGGCCTCAAGTGTATTTCATACATATTTAATTTACCATCATATCACATATATCAAATTCAATTCAAAAAGGAAAACATTTTACATTTATTCTAACCATGATTAAAGTACATTTTAAAACATACATCAAGATCACTACATTTAAGTCACATCATATCAACATCAAACATCACATCAAACATCAAATATCAATCATCAATAAACATAACATCTAACATCATATCAAATACATCTAAACTATTCAATATTTCAAACATCTCATCACAAACTCATATACAACATCAACATAAAACATCAAAATACAATAAAAATCAACATATACAAATCATATATATATATATATATATATCATCAATAATGTTTATACAAAATGCCTCAAAAGGGATCATATACAAAATCATCTACATCGAGTCATATAAAAAACCCACATACTATGTGGTAAAATCAAAATAAGATACTCACTCACCACCTTGGCCTCATGTATAGATCCTCCATAGCCCTGGATCTCTCTAAGGCTATGTGACACTTGTATTGCTCACTAAGAGGTATCATGATGATTTGATCTATGCTCACTCTCTGAAACTCCATATACATGAGGTGCAGTACACTAGGTAGGCACTCTATCACTAAGTGCTCATAGTATCTCATCTCCTCACCCAAGTGCCTCGATACTTACTCTCAATAGTCACAAAAAAGGAGGCCCCATCTTCCCTCCTACTTTGGTACTCCACCTACAAGTACTATATCCTTCCTACACTAGGGAATTTATCCCTGGGATACACTCCTCACAACCTATAAAGTTATCCCCACCTCCCCATACTTTTCCCACAACAGTGCCTCTCTACTACCGAAGATATCTATCTCATTGTTGCTAATAGGTATCATGCTCTAAGCATATTCCTAATATCTCTCTGTTACACTATATGTCCCACTCTTGTGAGAGTGGTGTCCCACTCTACCACCATCCTATCCCTCTCCAATCATAAGGCATCAAAAATGATCCATGTAAATAGGTTCATCCTCCTCCCACCATCACCTCCTCCTCTACCCTCCACCCCTTTGCCTCCTCCCCACCCTATCTCCACGAGTGGCCACTATTGTGTCCACCACTCACTAAATCCCTCCACCACCCCAACATCATCTACATCACACCTCTCTCCTCCTCCTTCTCTTTATCCCCCCGCCTCATCTACTACTAGTACAAGAAAGTCCCTCTCTCTTTCATCATCAACCGATAGACAATCGGCTCACCTAGAATCTTCTGATGAAACCCCAAACTGCTGCCTCTCCACACCGAGGAAACTAAACTACCTCTATCATCTCTCCCTCCTCCCAAATCCACCACACCCACCTTAGCCCCTTCCAAACTCTACATCCATCCCTGACCATGTAGGGTATCTCACATATGGCCTCTAGACTACATCATCTATGGATAAAATCCATAGTCGATCAACATAGTAGGTTTGGTCTCTCTCCACTCCATCATCTCTCATCCAATCAAAAATCTCCACCTCATAAATCCCCCACCACATATACTCTATTAGGAATCCTATCCCTCAAGGTAGGCCTCTGGTGGCCTCACAACAACTATATGCTCATATGCCCAACAATGTAATAAGAACCCCACATCAACCCATACCTCCTCCCTGGTCACAAACATCCAACTCATGGTAAACTTGAGCCAATAATGCACAACCCCTAGGATATATATTGTATGTGCTGCTCCATAATCTTGGCCATTACACCCAAAGTTTTTAGGAAATATGCCACCCCATGAATATGGAAGTGCATAACATGATATAGCCAACATCACATAACATCAGTCAATTTCGTGGACACCTCATGCATAATAGGTCTCAATATGAAATCCCCCCTTGTTGTGTATCCAATATCTGGGGCATCATCTCCATATAGCCATCTCATAATCTCAAGATGGGCCTTTCGGGTGATAGGTACTATATCTCACTCACCCTGGATAATCAATCTTAGGATTCTATACACATCCTCTAATGTGATGGTCATCTCACTCCAATAGAACATAATGTTCTTATACTCGGCTCCCATCTATCTATCAATGCTACCATCACCCATGCATCTGAGGAATCCACTGGTAGTAGTGGAATCCTCCTAAACCAATGACCATCAAATGGGCCCACTCTACATCCATCACATCTACTCTAATCCTCTCCAACATCTCTAGGACTCTGTCATAGAGATAAATCATGTCTCTCACTCTAAAAACACAAAAAAAATACATCACTTAACAACTCCATCAAAAATTAAACCAATCACCGATTTGATTTAAAATCGGAGATTTTTTTAAACTAATCGATGATGATTAATCCATATGATCACCACCGATTAGGCATTCCCCCCAAATTTTTTAAAAAATCAAAAAAAATAAAATAAAACACAAAAATCAAAACAAATAACAAAATAAAACCTACTTACCCCCTCTCTAGGTGTGCTTTACCTCTTTATGTCATCACCACTCACCTCCATCTCTCAAAACACTCAAAAATGAATAGAGAGCTCTGAATCACACAATGACATGTTTCAAATGAGCCATTTTGTGCCTGGATTGGCTTATATATTTTTCATTTTTGTAATTGTTGGCGATCTTAAATTGCCACCAATTTTTTATCCCAAATGTCGACAATCCATAATCATCACTCATTTTCAACCCTTTTACACATCTTATCTATTTTGGTCACCTATACCTCTCTTATCACATCACGATACTCATCAAAAGCTTATATACTTTTGATTTGATGCCCAACACTTTTTCAAAACTCTATTTTTGACCATACATCAAATTTTTACACACCTATGGATGTTTCCTTTGACCCTTTGGTCCCCATGGCTTCACACATCCTCATGAGAGCATTCCCATTAGATCCTCTCCATGTAGTAAGTATTCCCAAAGCACACATCTGTATGTAGGTGTCCACATTAGCATTTCCTCCAAAGGCTATATAATGTCCCCTACCAAGTGTTTCCAAGATTACTACCATCTCTACAAACTCCTCCAACATGGTCATTTCAGACTATAATCCAAATCCTAGAGCATCTTAAAGAAAAACCTATCAAAAAATCCAACTCTCTTCAATCCAATGACCAACATAGTCATCCATTGGCTTGAGGGGGAATAATATCATTATCACAAAACTAGGGCATCATCACGCTATTTTTTTGTCTCACCTATGCCTATAGAACAACTCAACAAAAAGGGGAAAATGTAGACACCACTTTTTTCACCCCTAGGTGACTTGACACACATTAATCACATTATCATAGTTATCATTATTATCATTATCCTAAGTACCTTATAAACTACCATCATAAATCCTAAACTACCCATAAATCTCATTTACCCTCCCCTAACCACTTAAAACCAACCTATCCTAATTTACCCTACCCATCTTAACCCCTAACCTCTTCCTACCCAAATCCCTAACCTCCCATCATTTACCAAACAACCTAAAACCCTAGATGGAAAGTGGTTTCAACATTTTCCATCTTTTCTTTATGAATTGTAACCTCTCTGGAAAAATTGATGATGATCTGTGATCATCGGCGATCATGCGGATGACGCGTCGATCTATTTAGCCAACCTCTTCCTCCATTTACTATTTAGTCAGAATCTAGATTTGAGAACAAAATTTTACACCTATGAATAACATGATTACACTTAGCATCACCAAAACCCTTCTATCAAATATTGGGGAACCTCATCAAGATCATTAGTCACTTAGTACAATGCTATTTAAATTTATCATTCTTGTTATTACATTGATTTCATTCTATTATAATTTGTCTATAATGCTCCCTTTACCTATCTCACACTCATTTCCATGTTTATTCATTTAATCTAAGATTTAAAATTTTTAAAGTGCTTCATCGATCCTCAATCGGTCCATTGACATATTTTATTTCATTTAGATTCCCACACATATTTGTATATTTTTATCGATCCTAAAAGATTCGGAAACGTTTTGGTTTACCTTATCCCCTGTCACATTTTGTATAGCTTCAATCATTGTCTATTTATCAATCATTTGTCAAAAGTTAGTATTTTATTCCTAATCATCACCGATTCCCGATCACCATCAATCCATGTATTCTAAAATCATTTTTAGTATTATCATATTTGTATATCAATCTATCTTGATCTAATCAATTTCTTGAAATATTTATGTTCTATAGATGATTGTTCTATATGTATGCTCCCTTTACCTCTTTCACAATCGGTTCCATGTTTAGTCATTTAATCTAAGATTTACAATATCGTAATTTATAAAGTGATTCTTGTTGATCCTCAATCTTTTCGATCGGTCCCTTGACATATTTTCTTTCATTTAGCTTCCCACACATATTTGTATATTTGTTTTCTCAATCCCACAAGCTTCAAGAAAATTTCAAGTTTACCTTATCCCTATCACATTTTTTCTATCTTCAATCATTGTCTATTTATCATTCATTTGTCGGAAGTTATCATTTTATCCCTTATGATCACCGATTCACGATCACCATCGATCCATGTCTTCTAAAATTATTTTTAGCATTATCATATGTGTATATCAATCTGTTTTGATCTAATCAATTTATTGCAATATGTATGTTCTATAGATGATTGTTCTATATGTATGTTCCCTTTATCTCTTTCACACTCGGTTCCATCTTTAGTCATTTAATCTAAGATTTATAATATTTGCAATTTCTAAAGTGATTCTCGTCGATCCTCAATATTCATCAATTGGTCCCTTGACATATTTTCTTTCATTTAGCTTCCCACACATATTTGTATTTTTCTTTCTAAATCCCATAAGCTTCAAGAAAAATTATGGTTTACCTTATCCTGTCACATTTTGTCTAGCTTGATCATTGTTTGTTTATCAGTCATTTGTCAAAAGTTAGCATTTTATCCGTGATCATTCTTTGATTCCGATCACTATCGATATATGTCTTCTAAAATAATTTTTAGTATTATCGTATTTGTATATCAATTTATTTTGATCTAATCAATTTCTTGCAATATATATGTTGTATAGATGACTTTTCTAAGTCCTTCACACCCCATCACAAGAATATATGATCTCTCAATCATCTAACAACCTTTTGTGTTGGAGCAGGTTTGACATATCACATGAGATTATTAAGTGTGCCATCGAAATCACACCATATATTGAAGACATTTAATATCATCTTGAAAAAATATGAGAGATACAAGACACAACTAAATAGGCTTAGTTTAACTATTTCCTAGATTTTGAGCTTGATATTACCTTAGCTTAGGCTAGTTATAATGTTGAACAAGATTTTTCCATCCCTTTTTAGTTCTAAATCATTATTATCACGTATCTTGTCATTATCAAATCACTTAATTGTATTAAAAAATTTGACACCCTTCAAGGAAGTCTTTCAGATTCTTGTGATCATCATTCACCAAGTAACTTGTTACCATCCTTATCTAATATCTCTTTTTTCATTTGTATTTGTATGCAAGTCTTCTCACTTGGTGATAGAAGGAACCTCTCTCATTTCTCATGTATTCGATCATTATGACATTGCGATTTTTGATACAAGTGTAGGTAAAACCTAACATATTTTATTTTTGGTACTTTCATCATTTATAGCACATAACTAAAAAACACCATAAATAGTTATTGGAATATTCATTACACAATTATTTGATAAAAACTAGTCATTTATACACCTAATGGAGAAATATACTAAGTTTGTATGGGATGACAATTGTCAACAAACTTTTGATCTTATTAAGGATTATTTACTCAACTCACCTATCTTGAATCAACATGTTCTGACCAACCACTACTTTTTTATATCTTTTCCACATTTAATGTATTGGGAGACTTTATTTCTAAACATGATCCAACCCAACAACAATGTGCTATATATTATATTAGTCATGCATTACTCTCCTATGAGTGTAATTACAATTACATTGAGAAATTGTGCCTCAATATTATCTTTATCACTAATAAGTTACATCATTACATGATCAATGTTAAAATTCATGTCATCAAAAAAACTGATTTATTGTGTTCCTTCTATCCCAAATGTATTTATTCAGTTTCTTATCTCATTAAGTCATGTTGCACACTAAATTTGATATTGAGTTTTTCCCCAAAACCTATCAAGGGTGAAGCTATCAAAAAGTAATTAGTTGATGCTCTTATTGATGATAATTTCCCAGTTTACGATGATTTTTGTGATGATTTCAATGTGAGAGTGAATGACGAGGATCTAATAGAACTGTAAACATCAAGGTCATTGAAATATAATAGAAGAAAAGTACATTAGGGAGTGTTGTTTAACTCCCATAGTTTTATCCAAGTAATCAACAAAAAATTAACCATAAGCCAAATTGATCATTCATAAAATAATAAGTCTACTCATACTTATAGATAAAAAAGAGAAGTACATAAGGGAGTGTTATGTAAATCCCATACCTATACATGTTATACTCCTATGATGGATTGAGGAGTTATAATGTCGGGAATAACATGTAACTCCCATATGATAATGACATAAATGATAGCATAATAAATTCTATGAGAATCTTGTCATATGTCATATAACTCCCTAAAATACATATGACTCACCTAAGTGAGATGAATTACCATGTGTGAGATGGAAAAACACCCAATAAATAAATAGAAGGTGAAAAAAATACCTCACGCAAATGCTCCCCTCATTAAATATTAGGTAGAGGCATGGAAAGCTAGAAAAAGAAAGAGGACTCCCCTAGACAACTAAGAAAGATGTGTCATATGGGTTCTGACAACTAAAGTCCTGATGAGGTACCCATGTACAATCTTCAATATTTATAGAATAATAAGAGCAGGAAGATAATAGGACTAGAAATCTCAAATAATATGAGTGGCTGTAATGGACCTCACCCTAACAAGACAACACAAGTGAAGGAACTTGGTTTCAGTGAAGGGCTTGGTAAAGATGTTTGTAACTTTGATTTGAATCCGACAATATCGAAAATAAATTATGTCTCCATAGATCAACTTCCATATAAAGTGCATGTGAATATCAATATTATTCATTTGTTTATGTTGAAATGTATTATGAAACATCAAGATAGTTCCCATGTTATCACAATAGATGATGGTAGGACGCTAAAAATGAATACAAAACTCTATTAGAATCCCCTGTAACTTGAGAAAACTTATGTTACAAGATTGATTTCTCCCCTATATCCTACCTTCATAAAATATATCACAATCACATTTTACTTCTTGCTTGATCAACTAACAGGACCCGAACTAAGAGAAATTTTTTAGCTTGAGGTAGACTTTCGATGATCAAGATCACCAACCCAATCAGAATCTATGAATCCAACTAATTCAATCTATGTTCATCCTAAGTAGTATATACCATCGTATGAGTGCCAAAAACATAGTGAAGGATCCTCTTTGTTTCTCTCTAATTCATCTCATAAGGCTCTGCATGAATATGGACATGATGTCAAAATGAACAAAAGATCCAACTAAGTGTGGGTTAGGTAGATTAATCTCCCCACTAAGTAGTGATAAAGAGTACCATCAACTAAGGGAGTGGAGAAATCAAAACTAAATTAACCCCAGAAAGGAAGGGAGTGGGATATGGCTTATAATCGAAATGTGAAACTTGGATAGAAAATCAAGGGTGTACATAGGTTGAGCAATCACAATTCCCAAGTCATATTGGGTAATTTTTATGCTAAGGAAGTAGTGAAGAAAACCTAAGTTGGTCATAGAGAACTTTTTGGCGAAGGAAATCTTCACATAATCAATGATCAAGGAAGAGATACACATAATCAATAATTCATCAACATACAACACAAGGATAATCATGGACTCATCTTGCTACAAAATGTAAACATTTGGGTAAGAGTGACACCTAGTGAACCTTGATGTGTAACACCCGTGTTATGATCCATCCAAATTAAGGGAAATTTTTTATTCAAACAAATCCCTTAAGTTCCTTTTATGTTGTATTGATTATCATTAATAATTAGATCAATAAGAATATTTTGGAGTTGTTTAATATTCTAAAATCCATCTTGACAATATACATTAACCATGTGCAATTGTAAGGATCCTTTAGATCTCCCCGAAAGTCCCTTATACACTCTACGTGAGTGTGTATACAATATATACATTTTGTTAAACCTTGTTATAGATTAAGATAACATGTGCATCCCCTTAGTGCCATATAGTAAATTATTCAAGTAATTTCCTCTAGCACAAGACATTGCTGATTAGAATAAATGGTGAAAAGATAATGCAATCAATATTTTACATTACTATGGCCATAGTTATCTAACATTGCACTAGCAAGCCATTTTTGAGACTATAAAGTATCCTATGAAACATGTCTTCCATTCACTGCACAACTGTTGTCTCAAAATAGTTATCAGAATTCTTTTCCATTGATTAAGAAATTACATTTCAATTATCCATTTTAGTTAAGTATATAAGTTTGTCTTACGATAGGTTATTTTTGATGAAATAATTGTTTGTTTGATAAATTGGTTGATTTCTACTAATGCAAATGGGGATATGCCCCTCCTTCTTATGTATGGGGAGGCTCCCACTATTGAGTGTAAACTAACATACTCCTATATAAATTTTGTAGGGTGGGAAAATAGGTCAAGGATGCAATAGGAATACTTCATTGAACTGCGTAAAATGCTTGCATAGGGTACAAGGAAGGAAATTGCAGTGATGAGGGGTGAAGGAGATAAATTAGGAAAGGTAAGGTTATTGTTGTGAGTAGAAAATAGCATATTTCACACCCAATAACCAAAGTAGTTCAACATTTAATTAGATGAAAACAACAATGAAGCATCCAAAGTGAGACTAATAAACCTAGAAACACAATTCTTAGATTCATTAATCAAAGATACAAAGATACTTCTTGATCACTATGTTTACAACATGCAAAAAAAAGAAAAATATAAGAACACATGAGAAAGGGAAATATGTTGGGGTTAACACACCAGTTGTATAGATAATATATCAGATCTAAGCATACATGAAAATAAAAGTGGATATTCTACCAGAAGAAATATACATAACAAGAGTTATAAATCAACACTAGATTTAGCGTGGTTCACTCGGTGTGGGCTACGTCCACCACCAAAAAATCCAATATGTTATCCAAATATTTGACAAGATATATAATTGAAGATATACAATTTTCCACACCTCTCGGATGTACAGTACTATCTTTCTCTCAAGATTTTGCTTCTTCTCAAAGAATTCTCTCTCTCACAACTATTCTCACAATAATCATCAACTTTTTGCAAGTTATTATTAATTATTACTTCTAAACCCTAGCTTTCATGCTTAGATAGGCATATACAAACTTAGGGAACTTCGCTATGTAATTACAATGAACAGATCTACTTTAATGCTAAAAATAGATCTAAATCTTGTGATTTAATTAAAACAACGCCACATAGGTAAGCGATGTCGGTTAGCCCTAACCAATGACAGTTCCTCCTTTCCTGACCAATGTTGGTCATAGATGACTGATGCCGATCCCTCCTTAACCAATGATGGATACTTGTGTTTTCCAGTAAGTTTCATATTGGATACTAATCCAAAGTAATTGAGCTCTATAACTCAACAAAATAGAATAAATGTAGCTTTTATTTCTTTTTTGGTGATATAAAGATCAACACCCAATTCACACTCCACAAATTCTACCAAGAAATAATTTTTCAATATTTTAGAATCCTTTGGAATGGAGAATCCATCCCAAGTTATAGTAATGTGAATTGAAATTTCACCTACCTCCAAAATTACTCTTCATGATCTCATTCGACACTGTGACTTTATATCTTCCTAGGAAATGAGAAATAAGTTCCTTTTTTAAAATTAAAGGTACTTTTACAATTTAAATTTAGAAAGTAACTTAAGTGAATGAGACAAAATATCATGATTACACTCAATGAAGAATCAAAAAGGAAAGAGAAGGAAGAGGAAAAAGATATAAAGGAAAAATTTGTCATATTTGATGAAAAATATCTGGGATGAATATCTTTTTGATTCATGCTTCCTTATCCTTCTCCTTGAAATACTCACTGAAATAAGCTACCGCAAGTGTTAACTTATCCAACTCTTGAATGCAATTGCATCTCAACACCTTGATCCATGCCCTAAGAACATCATTGATCTTTTTACATTAACTGATCCATTCGTTATGATCCTTTACAATTTTATAATTGCAACATATAATGTTTTCCAAGTACTCTAAGTTGTCTACATTAAAGGAAAAATATTCACCTAACTATTTTTGACTACCTCCTGGAAGGAAATAATAAGTTCTTCTAATGATGAATCCTTGGTAATTGGAGGGAACTCAAATTTCTAAACACAATCATAGACCTCATTAAATATCTTGATAGTGTTTTTCCACAATATTCAACTCAAATATTGTAGGTTTTAGCATTCCATATTTCATATCCATGATGCATATCTAGGCTTAAGACAAGTTCTCTGTAGTTGATGCAAACGCATTCTTACTCACAAGAGTGTGAGAGTTGAAGGAGCTCATCTTTGACACCAATGGGAACATCTCATCCAAGTGAATTACCTCTTTTATAAATTCCTCCTTTTCTTTATTTACTTCTGATAATGTTGCAAGAATATACTTGATGACAAAAATGATATCTAGAAACAATGTATTTCCTTACTCAATGATTTTATCATTCAACTTCTCATTATCCTTCCCATGTATAATGTAACCTTATGTTTGCTTGATTACCTTAGGATCATAACTACGGATCAGAATAATTTCTTCTATCGAGAAGAGGAGATGTTGGTTTTAGTTCTAATAAGGTTTGAATGTACACATTGAGATATTTTACCTATTCCTCGAATTGAACAATTGTTTACTTGTATTCTTCATTTCATGCTAGGATGTGGGAGGAGGATTCCTTGAACATATGAGAATAACTTCCATGTGAAGCTTGAATCGAGTGAGATGTGGAGTAATTCATAGTATGACCGATTCATTTCCTTAATAGGCTTCTCGGTCCTAGGCCTAACAACTTTAATATAATGATTACGAGGTACCACTGAAGAAGCGGGATGTTATTTGAGACTTATTTCTTTTCTTGGACTTCAATTTTCCTAATATTTCTTTGAGACTGGGCATAATAGAAAGTTTTCTTTTCCTTGGTACACTTTTGAGAATTTCTTGAATCCATGGAAATGTATCTTTAAGAGTTGATATAATGTTAATCATTAGAGCACTTTCAGAAGCTTGTTGTGGAACCAACTCTTGATCATCATGGGGAATATTTTCCATTGAGGAAGACATACCTGTATTCCTTTGAAGAAAAATTTTCTGCAATGAATCACTCTTGTAATTATTTACTTCAACCAACTCACCTTGAATAGCACACTGAGATCACTCAAACAAATCACCTCACTTTGGTCAACTCTCCCAACTCACCTTGGTTTACTTATATCATTGAGATCATTCATCCATTTCGCCAAGGAGGTTTGGATGGATCTAACCTAATTGAAAATTTTGAATTGCAATTGATATCTTGACTCTTTTTAAATATCCTCTAACTACACAATGCCCCTATATTTTACCTATTGGCCTTATGGTGTTACTCGCACACTCTTTGCGATAAAAATGATACCTCAAGACTGTCTGAAGGATGAATTGATTTTTTTTGGATATGTAACCATCTTAAAACCCTGTGAATATGTTGAAAAGAAGTGAGATGAATGAAAACCAAGCCTACTATAACTTTCTACACTTAAAATGGAGCCTTTCTATTTTTAACGAGATGAAATCAAGACCTTCTATTTTAGGATATTTCAATATTTTAATCAAATTTCAAATTCTCAAACCTATGGAATACTCAAATAAATTATTTTTTTGGTGTTTTTCTATTTTCAAAATCTTTCTATTTTTAAACAATTGCTTTTTTATTTTTCTTTTTTTTTTTTTTTTTTTTGGAAAGGTTACCTAGTTTCTCATTTTCAATGTTCTTTGAGTGCATTGATATGAGAGGAAATACTATTTTTAATAATAAATGGAACTAATTACTTAATATTTTTATAAACTTCACTTATCCACCTCAGATTGTAATGAATATATCATCGAGTAGATTTGTCTTGATTTTGGGACCTTGTGCTCCAAATTTTACCTTGATCGCCTTTGGAATGTATGGAAATAGAAAAAGAAATTACCAGGGCATAAAAATAGGGTTTTATACCATTAAAAAATTAAGGAATCATCTTCTCTACTATTACAATGTTCTTGAAGGTTCTGGGATGAAGTGCAACTAAGAAAATTTTAGACGATTTCGTTCACCGGTTTCAAGATATGAGTTTTTAATATTTGGTGCATATAGAAGCTTTGAGGAAATTTTGACAAAGTTTTTTTGAATTTTAAGGTTCATAGTGATATGAATCAGAAATTAAGGATTTCATGTGGATATATGAGGTGATCAAATCTTATTTCAAGTGCTAAAAATTTTTGGCAACACATTTTCTTCATAGAGGATGAAGAAATGAGAAGGAACAAGGTAAGGAACTTATTTAATTCATTTGGTTTGAGAAACATAGGGGTGGGGCACATTTATTTTCCCTATTATCCTAGGGAAAGTTAGGATATTTGGTACATTAAAATGTGCCCCTATTACGAGCATGACAAGTGGCGAGAATGGGATTTGAGGAGATGGGGAGATGAGTGAGAAGCACTTTAGCACCCAAGAGGAAAAACATTTGGTCACATGGTGAACATGGGAAGGGGATAAGTATGGGGTGTATTTTTTTCCCAACTATCACCACTATTTTGGGGATGGTTGTGATAATTGCGATGGTAAAATGTGCCCATGGGTTAGCGAAAAAACTTAGTAAATTTTCAAACACAACCACTTAACACTTTCCGAGAAGAGAGGGAGTCATATGGTGAACCAAGAGCCAAAAATAAGGGGTGGGGAAAATTTTCTTGTCCCAACTATACTAACCATCCCTAGGAAATTTGGGATTGGCTAGACATTCGGGAGACCAAAAGTGTCACCCACCCCACCTGAGAAAAAGAATAAGTCCCCAAAACTTGAATCACTTTTCCCGAGTTCTAGGAGGTATTTTCATGAAACTTTCTATATAATTTTGACTCCCAAGATAAATTGGATGGTTTTAAAGACCATATTCTACATCTTTCTCTCCAAAAAAATCTATTTTTCTTTCGAGACCACAAGGAGTGAGTATGCACAAATTGATTTTCCTTGAAATCTCCTAGGCCTTGATAAGAATGTGAAAAATCCATCATGTAGAGGGTTGAATTATATTTCAAATGGAATCTTGTTTTACCTATAAATCCTTATGGAGATCTAGAAATGATCGATGAAGTTCGAGGTACCTTTTAGATTTGTTTAATCCTTGCACCTTTAAAAACACTGCTTTCACTTTGTACTTATTCCTAAACCTCTGGAACCTTCTTAAATTTTCCTAAACCATATTCATTGAATTATTAACTCCTTGACACAAATCTCAGGTGGTTTTGAGATTTCACATCTATCTGATGGATGCACACTTGTCCGGTGGATGTAAACCTATCTCGTGAAGGCTAATAATAGCCTTTCTAGGCTTACCAAATAATCCACCTTTAGAAGTATTGAACTAAATGGAATGAGTCACCTTGTTTAAAAATTTTTAAAAATGGGGAAAATATATACAACACATATGATGAATTTTAGGATCATGATAGGAATGATACAAAGGACAGGACTAATGGAGGAGGGTGTGCATGAGGGTTTTCAAGAAATTTTTACACTAGAGTTAAGTTGTCATATTTCATCATTGAATTTTTCCTTGAAAAACACATGAAAATAGTTATCTCTAGCTTGGGGACATGTTTTGGATCAAGAAGAACAAGGACAAAGAAAGCGGGAACTCAGAATCTCAAAACTTTGTGTGGCCTAGTACCTTGTCCATTAGTATATGGAGTAATTTCTTCCAAATACACACAAACAAACAAACACACTGATGAAAGGGAAACACACAAAATGGGGAAACACACATAACATAAAAGGAAATTATATTATAGTGGAGGGAAATTCACATGTGCGGGAAAGAATATAAACAAACCCTACTGATGGGTTAGCATAAATACATACCATCTAATTTGATAAAAATAGTGTTAAATCTAATTTTAGAGTAACTAACAAGTGTAATATCTTATAGAAAAATAAAAATGCTAAATTCTCAAGAAATGAAAGACTATAAGAAAATGGAAGAGATATGTGACTTATCTGATTCATGTGTGATCTCTAGATAGTTAGGACTATGTATATGTTGGATATGGTAGGAAATGATGTCACGGGAGCTCACCAAGATTTATGGGGTGTGAACTAAGCTAGGAAGGGGCGCCACAAATGGAGAGAGGCGTCTGGGTGTTGGTAACTATATGAATCTTCGGGATCTAATTTTTTTCTATGTTATGTGACTAAATCCCCCAAAAATTATAAAATTAAAGACTTGTTGGAATTTTTTTTTTTTTATTATTGGCAAATAGTTTTTCTGAAAGGGACTATACCCTTGAGTACAAAATAAGGCCTAAGAGCCGGAATAGGAGTGAAAATCAGAGAGAATGGATCAAGATCCAAGTGTTACAATGAAGCTCGAAGTAGCCCAAAAACAGCTACTCAAACGAGACAAAACAACAAAATTACTGCAAAAAAGCAGTAAAGAGACCGCAAAAACAGCAAAAAAACAAACAAGAACAGCAGAAGCAACCAATACTACTTCTTGGCAGCTTTGTCGATGCAGGTCTTGATTCTCTTCCAGGAGTGGTACATACCCAAAGTTGTCATGTGGGCAGCATCAGTATAATCCAGCTCCTCAATGGTTCTTTTGCTTTCCTTTTCGTTACCCCAAAGTGTAGCCGGAACACCGCTGAGGTTGGATACACTTTTGACATGTCCCTCAATGAACTCCTCAATCACCCTAAAGGTGGCAATGATGTAATCATGTCGAGTTTTGGCCTTCCCTAAGCGGGAGTCTAAGGAGGTCAGCTTCTTATAGATATCCTCAATCTGACTGCTATCAATATCTCCCTCCCCCTCCATGTTTTTCTTGCCCTTCTGTTTAGCCAGGTTCTTAACCTCATCCTTCAGCAGTTTCATCTCAACTTCTAAGGCCTCCAACCTCTTAGAAGAGCTATCCATCTGCACATCCGGGGACTGGCACTGCTGATATTCAGAAGGTCATGTGCAATCTCAATTTCGAAAGGCTCCTTCTCCACAACAAGAGTCTCAAGGTTGAGCTTCCTGGAGGCCCTGGTGACCGGTCTTCTAGAGGTAGAGGCGAGGTGGGTGGTAGGAGCAGCAGCAGGGGGAATGGATGGAGAAGCTTGGACAGCCGGCTGGGGGGTGACAGCAGTGGTGGCGGGGGCAGATGGAGAAACAGGGCTGGCAGCAGCAGAGCCCATCAAAGGGGGAGCCGGGCTAGGAGAGGAAGGAAGACTAGGGTATTTAAGGAGACAACATTTATGAATCAACAAAATAAGTCCTTGGTGCAAGGGAACCGCCTGGGTGTGCTTCTGAAACTCCAAAATGGAGCGTTCAAGGGAGTTCAGCAGATAATGTGGAAAGCAAACCAAACGATTCCTACGGAAGTGGTTTAGAAAGATAAGATGTTTAGCAGGAACAGTGACAAACCTACCTTCCAAGGAGATGAATCGAATCATCATGCGAGTAACCTCATCATAGGGTGGAGGAATTGAACTGACAAGCAGGCCCGCTGTACCAAATGTGAGCTTCTCAGATCCTTCCACAAATCTTCTCTCTTCAGCATCTCTGTCAACCCTTTTGTTGAAGAAGCGGTATCCCTCCAAACAAAGACCGGTCACTTCAGCAATAAGATCTTCATTGACCAATATCTTCTGCCCCCGTAATCAACAGTCCGCTCCTTCCATTCCTTAGCAAAATGCACAGAAATGCTTTGATCATGTCCCTGCACCTTCTCCATGAAGTTGGTGATACCACCTTTGCTGAGAATGTTCCAAAGCTCGATATTTTCCTTCCAGTCGGGGTCCGCACATGGCTCAATTTGGCAGGGAGGTCCTCCCATCTTCTCTGTGATAGACTGATTACAACAATTTCCCAGATTCCTGTGTGCGTTGAGACCTGTCCCCTTCTTGCTATTATAAACCACACAAACTGGGAACGATAGCCATTGCTTTTCCCACGAACGGCTGCGTGTCTGCTGAACTGAGCCTGCAGAAAGTCACGTGTGGGAATAGCCCGCTCCCTGTCAACAATCACATTACTACTGCCATCGGTTTCGAGGAGCTATGAATCCGGCTTTTAACAGTTGTAGTACATCCCGCATGCATGATTTTCAAATCAAAATAACTCCACTTGGAGTTCCCCAAATATTTCTCACTAACATGTATATTTGATATAATTTGCATCATCATATTCATTAAAGCAACACGTGTGAGACTGTTATTGATGCTGATCTTCACCCAAAGATTATGACTCATCTCTAGGGATTGCTTGCGTATGGTAGTCCGCATGAATGCTGTTATGGAGCTGTTTAGGGATCTATCATTATCCTAGACGGTGAAATTAACATTAAGACTTGTTGGAATGTTAAAGACAAGTTTGGATTAAGATTAATTATAAGAAATATATTGTAATAAAGCTATTAGATTAATTTGGGAATGAATATCCATAGAATTTTATTAAAAATTCTTAATTTGATTCATGAAAAGGTGTGGAAACCATTGTGTTGGTTCATAACCACCTATGATGTATTATAAAATAGATGTAAATGTAAAATAGAGAACATGAAACATGAATGAATGAATACATGAACAAGAGACAAGGAATTGTATTTGTGATTCTGAGAAAGAGAATAATCGTGAAACAATTCTTAAGGAATTTGTGAATTTAGTCTATGGAAGTAATTCTAAGGCTAGCCAAGTTACAAGAAGGTGGTGGGAAAGAGAGAGGGGCACCAATGGTGTCCTAACCGGGGGTACAAAGTATAACCTCAGATGGTTCTTGGCCAGGGAAAGGTGAATATACACGGGGTGTATAGTATTTTCCTCTCATAAGTGGCCATAGTTTGGTGTCTATTAACTTTGGATGCATTGGAATTTTGTATTAAGAATTCCATATCAATGTTCTCTTTCTATTGGAATTTTGTATTAGAATTCTTGATCCTTGTTCTCTCTCGACATTAGAATTTTGTATCCATTGGCTGAGATAAGTATTTTCTTTGTAATTATGTAAATTTTGTTAAAAATATAATAGCAAGAAGTTAATTCTTTTGTTTATTCTAATAAATGAGAAAATGAATGTATTCAGTATATTTTGATATGTATATCTTGGAATTATGTGCTTATGTTACAAGAAATGGATAATTGCGGGAGATAAATTAATAAAACTACATAATTTGAATATGTAGGTCTATTAATTAAAATATTTTGTATGATTTAAAGTAGAATAAGTTTGTAATCTGTTTTTATTGTAAGTAAAGAAAAATCTTTTAAATTTAATGGCGTTTCAATCTAAATTATACATTTTTTCTGTATTTCACGGCCGTCTCTGTTGTGCTTTTCTATCTTTTTGCAATCGTATTTCTTGTTTTTATACTTTGGACCCAAATATTTCATTAAATAAAATTATTTATGTGTAATATACAATATTGTGAAGTTTGATCTAATTAAAATGCTCCAGTGTAACTCATTGTGTCAAAGTTTGCTAGATTCTTTATGCCTTTTGCAAATATTTAGCTAATCAAAGAATTTTGTGTGTAATTGTCTTTTTAGACTTACTGACCATTGGGAAGATTATATCAATGAGAAAGCATCATTTAACTTTGTAATTTCAAATCTTATTCGAGAATTTTATGAGTGTTGTGAAGTATGAACTAATGATGTCACTCCTCATTCTTCTTAGATTCGAGACCTTTTTAACTTGCATTACGGTAAATGTAAAACTTGAACCAATAAGATTAAGCCACTGATTTTGTGGTGTGGAGTCTTTTTTTTGGTTTTACATAATGTGAACCAATAGAATTTGTCCATGTTGTTCCTTTGTATATTTTTTTCTTTGTTAGTATGTTTCTAGTGTACGAAAAGAAAATCATTGATTAAGTTACATGTGTATAAGGAGTTTAGTGGTCTGTCTTGCATTGTAAATTATGAACTAATAGTAAGGTGACCCATATATGTTTCTTTCATAGTGTCATACTTATATAACCTTTTCCAATAAATTATTGAAAATTTTCTTTATCCTTTTCCTTCGCAACTATTCGGACCGAAATAGTTTAGTCTTTTGTTAATTATAGGACCATTTGGTCCATATGATGTATTTTTTGGAAAAACCCATGGAATCAAGCCACATGTCTCTACCCTTTGTGTCATGTCGTGTCTAAACCCTATTTTATTATATTGAAATATTTAAATAACCATGCTTAGTCATATGTGTAGATATTAAAAAGTTATTTACTATCTTAGTAAATAAATTATGACTATTAACTTGCTAATTTAATTATTTTATTATGTAAAAACATGTAGATCTTTTGTAAAATGATATATATTCTTAGTTCAATAGTATAATAATGGCATAAAACATATCATACTTCTGTAATTTGAGGTTTTATTAAGAATTTGTAGTTTTGTCGAGTTAAAAGTTGCATTTCAATTAATCGAGATCTAGATTTTTATCGGGAGAAAGTCACATTTCATTTGTTATCGAGAGATAATTATTCTCATTAGATATGTTCTATTGTGATAGTGAGATGACAAAGATATTTTGATATAGCTATTTTCAGTCATACATTATGGTGATTTTCTCACAAAGATAAAAAAATATGTATATACAAAGAGAGAGAACAACGGAAAAATCAAACTTAAATGAATTGGATTCACTTTGAATGACATGGGTTATAATGAATTCGAGCACAAAACCAATAGTTGCATAGGAAGTAACTTATTTATTTGAGAAATTAGAATCTTTGAAAAGTCAATTTGCAGAAGCAATGATTGATAAAGTTCACAATACTAGTGAATAAGATAAAAGTACTAAATCAGAAAAGAAATGCTCTAAGTCGAAAATAAAATAAGAAAGATAAAACACTTCTCTTCAGATGATGATTCTATTTCTAAAGAAAATGATTCTAATTCTTCTAGTAATGAAAAATAAATTTTAAGCAATAATTCTAAAGACATACAAAACTTTGCTAGAAAAATAAAATTTCTTGAATATGTTGGGGAAGTAGGAATAGGGAACAAGTTGAAACTTGGTTATCTAGTTTAGAGAGATATTTTGAATTGCAAAAAACTAATAAGCTAAGAAGGACACAAATAGCCTCTTATCAATTAAAATGTTTTCTCTTAACTGGTGGGAAGACACATTAAGATCTGAGAAACTCAAAGCTCATAAAGTTTCATGGAGTAAATTTAAGAAGTTTTTCAAGAAAAAATATTTTTCTGATCATTTCTTGCAGCAAAAGAAAAATGAATTCTTTAATCTAAAATAATGTTTAAATACTGTGATTGAGTATAAACAAGATTTCGATAATTTAAATAGATTTGTGCCTTTTATCTCTGGAACAGATAGAGTTGTTAGATTTATAAATGGCCTAAGAGAAGAATATAAATCTAGTGTGTGGTGTGGAAAACCTACTTCAGTAGATGAGGCTACACAAATAGCTGAACAATTTGAGAAATATAAGACAGTAGTTCATCAAAATAAAGAAGACTATAAGAAAAATAATTCTAATTTTCATTTTAAAGATAGAAAAAGACAATTCAATGAAACTGTGAAGTGTTAAATTATTAGATTAGAAATAAACAAGAACATGTTAAATCTAAATAAAAGAGGTTAAATGTTGGAATTGTGGAGGTAACCACTTTGCTAGGGGTTGTCTTCAAAGAAATAAAAGTTGGGATAAGAATAAAACTTAGAAAATTGATGATAAACCTAAAGAAGGTAATCAAAATATGAAAGTTTATGTTGTTATGGATATAGGTATAATGCATAAGAAAATGTCTCTGATTGAAGTAATAGAGTCTATTAAAAACACAACCCTTGTTTTCATGAGTGATTCTTGTAGTAGTCATATTTTTATATCTCCTAAATTAGTTGACAAATTGAATTTTTTTCCATAAAAATCTAACCGAGTAGTTGTAGAATTGGTTGATGGAAGAATAATAAGGAAAATAGGAGCTTTGGTTGAAGACTTATATTTTTAAATTGATAATATTATATCTAGTGAATCTTTTCATGTGCTTAAATTAGGTCAATATGATGCTATTTTAGGAATGACCTGGTTAGAAAAGAACCATGCTCTTATTAACTGTGAAAATAAACAAGTGTGTATTCAAGATCAATATGTAAATACTCATATTTTGTAAGGAACTAAAAGACAACTAACTTTAAAAACTATTTTTGTTTCTCAACTTAGAAGAATTCTTAAAGAAAAATGTAAAGTTTTCTATGCTTTGGTTACTCAAAATGATAAGCTTAAAGTATACATAGATGTTCACCCTTTAGTTCAAGCGTTTATGGATATTTTCCTTCTGATGTTGAAGAATTGCCACCTAGAAGATTTGTAGAACATGTTATTGATCTTATTCCTGGAGCTAAACTAGTGTCAAAAGCACCTTATAGACAGTCAATACCTGAATTAGTTAAGTTAAAAATATAATTGACTAAATTATTAAAGCAAGGAAAAATTATACCTAGTGTTTCTCCTTGGGGTACACTAGTACTATTTGTTAAAAAGAAAGATGGTACTATGAGACTATGTATTGATTATAGACAATTAAATAAGCTAACCATTAAGAACAAATACCCTTTTCCTAGAATTGATGATTTTCTAGATCAATTGAATGGTGCTAGATTTTTTTCTAAGATTGATTTACGTTAAGTTACCATCATATTAGAATAAAGGATGTTAATATTGCAAATACTTCTTTTAGGACTAGATATGGTCATTATGAGTTTGTTGTTATGCCTTTTGGGTGAACAAATTCTCCAGCCACCTTCATGAAATTGATGCGTGATATTTTCAGACCTTTTTGGATGTCTTTATAATTATATTCTTATATGTTATCTTTATATATTATAAAAATGAAGAATAACATGAAAATAATGTTATACTAGTGCTTGAAACTTTAATAAAACATTAGTTGTATGGTAATCTAAATAAATGTGAATTTTATTTTAAACTAAAGTCTCATATCTAGGTCATATTATCTCTAAAAAAGGAATTGTACTAGATCCTTCTAAAGTAAAAGTAGTACAAGATTGGGATACACCCAAATATGTACAAGAAATTAGGATTTTTCTTGGTTTATCTAGTTTTTATAGAAAATTTATTAAGAAATATTCTAAAATATCTAGTCCTGTCACATACTTAACAAAAAAGGAATAACGCATATCATTGGTCTAAGGAATGTGAAATTACTTTTAATAAAGTCAAAAAAGCGTTAACATGTGTACTTGTGCTATGTATTCCTTATTTTTCTAATCCTTTTACTATTATTACTGATGTTTGTGGTTCTAGTATTGGTTGTGTATTAATGAAAGATGGTAGAGTTGTATGCTTTGGGTCTAGAAATTTGCTATCTATTGAAAGATAATTATCCTACTCATGATTTGGAACTATTAGGGATAATTCATGCTTTGAAACTTTGAAGAAATTATTTTTAGGTCATAAATTTGTTTTGAAAATTGATCATAGAGGTTTACAATATATTTTTACTCAACCCTTATTGAATAAAATAGCTGATTGAGGGGGGAGAAATTTTATGTGACTAAGTCCCCAAAGATTTATAAGCATTAAAGACTTGTTGGAATGTTAAAGAAAATTTTGGATTAAGATTAATTGTAACAAGGATATTGTAATAAAGCTAGTGGCTTAATGTGGGAATGAATATCCCAAGCATTTGATTAAATATGCTTAAATGTATTTATGAAAATGTGTGAAAACCATTTCATTGGTTCATAACCACCTATTATGTATTATAAAATAGATGTAAATGTAAAATAGAGAACATGAAACATGAACAAATGAATAAATGAATGAGAGATAAATAATTGTATATGTGATTATGAGAAAGATAAACAATTGTGAAAAGAGTCTTAAGGAATTTGTGAATTTAGTTTGTGGAAGTAATTCCAAGGCTGACCAGGTTATAGGTAGGTGGTGGGAAAGAGAGAGGGGCACCAGTGGTGTCCTAACCAAGGGTATAGAGTACAACCTCGGATGGGTCCTAACTATGAGGGAAAGGTGAATATGCACGAGGTGTATAGTATTTTCCTATCATAAGTGGTCAAAGTCCGGTGTACGTTAACCTGTGGATGCGTTGGAATTTTGTATTAAGAATTCCATATCAATTTTCTCTTTCTGTTGGAATTTTGTATTAGAATTCCTAATCCTTGTTCTCTCTCGGCATTAAATTTTATACCCATTAACTCGAGATAAGTATTGTATCTTAAACTATGTAAAATCTATTAAAAAAATAATAGCAAGAATTTAATTCTTTTGTTTATTCTAATAAATGAGAAAATGAATGTATTTAGTATATTTTGATATGTATATCTTGTAATTACGTGTTTATGTTACGAGAAATGGTGAATTACGGGAAATAAATTAATAAAATACATCATTTGGATATCTAGGTACATTAATAAAAATATTTTGTATGACTTTCGAGAATAAGTTTGTAATCCTACTTATGATCATAATTAAAGAACAATCTTGTAAATTTAATGGTGTTTCCATCAAAATTATTTGAATATTCATGTTTACTTTTTTTTGTCTTTTCATAAACATATTTCCTACTTGTATGCTTTGGACCCAAAAATTACCTTGAATACATCTAATTCTATGTAATATACAATATTGTGAAGTTTGAGATAACTAAAATGCTCCATGTGTAATTAGTTGTGTTAAAGTTTTATAGATTCTTTCTTCCTTTTGTGAAGCTTTATCCAAAAAGAGAATTCCATGTGTTATTTTCTTGTCAGACTTACTGACCATTGCAAAGATTCTATCCAATGAGAAAATGCTATTTAACTTTGCAATTTCAAATCTTATTCAATATTTTATGAGTGGTGTGAAGTATGAACCAATGATATCACTCCACATTCTTCGCGGATTCAAAATTTGTTTAACTTGTATCTTGTAAATGCAAAACATGAACCAATAAGATTAAGCCACCAATTTCATGGTGTCAATCCTTTTCACATTTTTAGAATGTGAACCAATAGAATTTTTCCATGTTTTTCCTTCACATATTGTTTTCTTTGTAAGTACCTTGTCAAGTGTGTGAAAATAAAACCACTTTGATTAAGTTACATGTGTATACAGAGTTTAGCCGTTTGTCTTGTTATTAAATGATCTTTTATAAGTTATCATGCACTACGAAGTGCAAACTAATAGGAAGGTGACCTATATATGTTGTTTTTACAGTGTCATACTTATATAACCTTTTATATTGAATTACTAACCCTTGTCTTTATCCTTTTCCTTCACATCTATCGGACACTGAAATTGTTTAGTCTTTGGTTAATTCAAGACTTTTTATTTGTAGGATGTATTTGTTTGGAAAAAACCCTTTGGATCAAGCCACGTTTCTCTACCCTTTGTGTCAATTCATGTCTAAAAACTAGTTAATTATATTGAAATATTTAATTAACCATGCTTAGTCGTAACCATATATATTAAAAGTTATTTAATTTTTTATTAAATAAATTATATTGTAACTTATTTATCTTGCTAATTTAATTAGAATATTATGTAAAAATATGTAGATATTCTATATAATGATATAGCTTCTCATTTTAATAGTGTGAACTATGAAAAACTAACGAAGTGGAAAGATACAAACAAAATTGCAAACCTTCCTTCAAATTTCTAGAGTAAACCTCAAGTATGTTGTGTGAATCTTATGAGCTTGTGTAGCCTTGTGGAATTATGGGTGCTCTAAAGTGACCTCCAAACATGGACTTACCAATGTTACAAGAAGATTTATGGAGCTTCTAATATGTAGATATTTGAGTAAAATTGACAAAGTAATGGTGCGATAAATCCAAGGCAGAGTTGATAGAGAGTAATCCTACATTTTATAGAGGAAAAAGTGGTTAGAATTTTGTTGAAATGGGTTGAAAGAAGATTCTAAAAATATCATTTGAGGAGGTTACAACAGTTATGAGAGTTTAAATTCAGTTTAGTGGAAGTAATGTGATTTTTTTAAAGAAGTTGCATATGGAAAGGTGGCTATACATGCGATTCAATAGCCCCCACCTTTCTAGGATTCTAGAAGTGTAGTCAAATAGGATGAGGATGTGGAGTCCAAGTGGCTATTGACTGAGAATCTAAGTGGCAATTGACTAGGATGTGCACACTTATTAAGTAATCATTTACTTAATTAATTAATTATAATTAACTAATTAGAGGGGTACTAAGTACTAATTTTATTAATCCAAAGGGTGTAATACACATGATTAATCATTCAAAAATGGGTGAATAATTGATATTCTAGGAAAATATTGGGAATATGTGATTAATTTAGGGTGTCTAAATTTGTCACTCTTTAAATTGTTGTTGTGAAGTAAGAGTTCTTTAAAGATAATAGATGCATGTAGAGTAACAAGCAAAAAATGGTGAAGCATTTGGGTACCCAGCCATATGAAGCAATGAATCCTTTGGATTCCCAATGAGTAGAATGTTGGAGGAATACCCCCTCAAGCGGGTGGGTGATGCAACAAATTCGTGGACAATCACTTGATAGGAAAGAAAACAAGGGCTTGGAATAAGGATGGGAAAGGACTATGCTCATAACATGAGCATTATTTGGAGAATAATTTTAGAGAAACATTATTTTAACGGTTGCACAATAGAGTTGTCATCATGATTATGAAAGAATCAAAATTGTTAATGTGTAAAAAAACACACATAACAAAGAAAGCATAACAAGGAAAAAAATCCAATATAAAGAGTAGGTACATGAATCAATGCTATAAATAAACCAAGATGTAATCAAAATACTTGCAAGTGATCCTTAAATTTTAAACATCAATAATGCAACACAAATTTGAAAAGAGGAAAATTTGTTATGCGCCTAATGTGTACCAAAATGATGATTAAGTAGATGAAAATTCCCCAAGTGGGAATAGGATCAGGCTTTGGAAGATTGGAGTTAAAGTGATTCCTTATGACACTCTTATTATATCCATTGTACAAATGATCAAAATTAATTTTCCCCAGGAGAAGTTATATCGTGAATGAAAAACAATTTGTGACTTGCCCCAAGAAGAGTTAACATATCATGCAAAGGGAAGAAAGTGATAGTTGTAAGATTAGAATGATCACTAGGATAATATATAAAGGTATGATGTTTATCAAGATTGTATTGATATGTTGAAAGATTCACTTCAAGGGTTTTCTAATTGTAGGATTTCTATGATAAGAAAATGTTTGTTTGAAAATTTTGTATTTTTTTTATTTTTTGTAATTTTGAAATATACGATTTTTTGGATTTTGAAATATTTGTTTTTGTATTGTTTTGAGTTTTGAAAAGTTTGAAATACAAATGCAAAGAAATTCAAAAAAACATGAAATGCAGAAAAAAGGAAAAGACTCCATGGCTTAAATAAATCGGGATGAAAAACACAATACGTGTAAGTAGAAAAAGACATGAAACAAACATTACAAACAAACCCAATATGAACAAGAAAGAACCACACCAAAGTTAATTGTGAAATAAGATGCAGATATATTTCCTAAAAATTTTCTACAACAAAGGTAAAAAAAGTACAACAAAATAACAAACTGAAAGAAGTAAAAACATCATCACAATGTTGACAAAGCTGTAATGATACAACACAACATGCAAAAACAATGTATAATTCCACTCGAACATGTCCCACATTGAATAACTAGACAAATTTGAATGCCTCCAAGTGGTAGCTTAGAATGCAAGAGGATTACATCGGGCCAAAGATTAGAGTGATACTTAGATACTCTAAAAGATACACTTGTTGGATCCCATTAAGGTTTGATCTATATTAGATTAATATGTAAAATCCAAGTGTGCCCCAAGAAAATTTATATTGCAAAAGGGTAAATTATTTCCTCGAGCATATATATACACCATGGGAAATAAATATAATTATAGAAATATGATCTAAAATGATCATGAGCATCGTCAAATGGAAAAATTGTTGAACTGTGTTATCCAGTTGTTGAAAATTTGGTCAAACATTATTTGAATGTTTTGATTTTGACAGTTTTATATTGTTTTTGGAGTTTTGAACAATTTTATATTTTTGTATTTTTTGAAAAAAAATTATTTGTTTTTTTAAAGTTTTGTGAAATATTTTTGAATGTTATTGGTATTTTAGAACTTATTAAAAGTGGTGTATTGCTTGAAATAAGGTTCAAATAATTAGAAGCATTCTATTCCATTGGCATAAATATAGATGGTAAAATGATATGGTGTTTAAATATGCTCATGAATCAGTGCAACTATGAAGATGTGATGGCTCGTCACGATATCTTAGAAGGATGTGAAAATGAGATGAATATTGATATGGAAGTGAATATAATTGATGTGAAGACACAAGGTGTAATAAGGATCCATGTGAGAAATATGTAACTCATCTCTAGTCAATATTATCTAACCGATTCCAAGATGAATCCAATTTATAGGTTGTGACTCGATCTAGATTCATATATGGCCTATTGATTGGAAAGGTTCGGTTGAAGGAATTGTTGTCTTTGTTTAACATGAGCAACTAAACTACTTCTTGAGCTATTTTTATTAAGCACTTTGATGTAAGATTTCATAAAGGATTTATTTATTGATTGATTTTTATGAAGGACCCTCTACATGTTACCCCATGTGATCAGTAAAAGGCAAGGAATCAACACCAAAGACAAAATGTAGGTGAGTAATTATTTTCTCCAGTCCCAATCTCATACTACCAGTAAGAAGTATGGGCTTATCACCGAAGACTGTGAAGGATGAAAGGTGTAGTGATTTTATATTTTTTTAATTTTTAGATTGATTTAATTTTCCTTATATGTTGATAATGAGCTTGTTGGGAAAAAACATTCTACCCCCAAGTCTCAGCCTCATGCGACTAATAAGACACAAGGGTTCAACACCGTAGATTAATATGGGAAATCAAAAAGGATCGGGTAAAGAAGTTTAGTGCTTTCTGTTAAAAAGAGAGATAATTTGAAAGGAGTATTTTCCATCAATAAGCTTCGAGACAAAACCGTAGGTAAAAAAATCTAAAATGGTAAGAAACCATGACAAAAATGAGACACACAATGCCCAATGGGAACAAGATTAACCTTTGGTATAATAGGTGAAGAAATTGAATATATTATAATGGTATGATTAGTATATCTATTAGTAGATGAAATGCTTAACATTATTTGTATGCACTTTTTCATCATTTGACTTGCAAATGGTTACGTAATATGGTGTTTTATTTCTTTTAAGTTTTCTAAATTTTGGCAGATGAAGATTTGAAAGGGACTCATCAAGAAAGAGGTCCATGTTTATTGAAGTTGAAGGGTCCTTAAATATGATACTTTTGCAGATGAAATAAAATTCAAGAAAGGGGATCCGAAGATTTGATAAGTCTTGAAATACTATACTTGGGTGGACATGGTCCAAGTCAAAGGAGTGAAGCCAAATATATGATAATTCCCTACAATACGATACTTGGGAGGATGGATTCCAAGTCAAAGGATTGAATTAAATGATTCAATTTGTCTGAAGTACTAGACTTGGGAGGACATGATCCAAGTCAAGGGATGTGTAATTAAATAAGTCTTCAATGAGATCAAAATACCTATGTGATATTAGAAGAATATTGTTGAGGTGTAGAATATGTTGAGATTCATGTTCACCTATGAGTGAAAGAGTATGAGCAAAGAAGGATGGATCTATAGATGTATACCTAATGTTATTTGTAATCCATAGAGAGGAGATGTTTAATTTTGTTCCTTCTAGGTTGAGAATTAGTTAATTTGAAAAAATATTTGCAATTAAAGCTGGAAAAGGATGATTAAGGATATTCCTAGGTATACATACCTCAAATAATGTATTCATGTAGATGTCTTGAAAAGTAAGGGTTGTCATTGATGATAATCCCACAAGATTGATCATGTGAGGTATAATGGACATGGAAGGTTGTGTTGTCACAAGTGTCCAAGCTTGTTGTAGTGTGTTTGAAAACAAGACTATAAATGTTATGCGTAGTATTCGAAATGGGAAGAATGGAGTCAAGATCCATTGTGCTTAATGAAGGACCCTCTTCCATTATGTTAAGGGTTGAAAGAGAGTCTTCATGAAATCTCAAGATCTTGCTAGATGTTATAATATTGTCTAAAATAAGTTCAATGTCTATTTGGACTAAAGGAAGAAAATTGTATAAGAAATGGATTGATTTGGAGAGAGTGATACTTAACTCATGTCATGATCTTGTTGAATGTTAGTATATAAAAAAGTGGGTGCAATAGTCAAATCTTTGTATGAAGGTGTGGAAGTTGATGTGTCATCGGTCGAGAGAGCTTTGACGTCAAGCTCAATGGAAATGGTTCCGTCATTGATTAATTCTTGGACATAATGACAAAGAGATGTGCAATCATCATTAGAATGACCTTCCATGAGAAGGTATTCACAATACTTAGATGCATTGTATGACATAGGATTGGGTTCCCCATCAGAAAAGGGTTTCATAGGTGGATATTATATTATGTTAGCCTTTACTAATTATTAAAAGGCATCATATAGACTCTTTCCAAGAGGTGTAAATTTACATTCAATAGTGCATGGAGTAGTTTCATCAATACATGGTATGATAGATTTATAATCAACGGTATTCGAGGATTCACCATGTTTGTTATATTTTCCCTTTGTATAATTGTTAGGTGGTAGGTCTTCAGCCACTATGTCACCATTTTCAATGAGGTCTTGGATGTAATTTCAAAGTTGTTTTCATTTATCCTTTTGATTACCATCTATGCGATGAAAATCAAAATATGTGTTAGGTATATACCAACCTGGCCTAGCTTCACCTTTAGGGAAGGGTTACGTGATAGGGTAAGTGACCATATCAGCACTTTTTAGTTGTTTTAAGACATTTCAAAGAGATTATCCCAAAGATGTATATTTTCTTCAATTGTAATCATGAGGAGGAGGAAATTTTTTTATTTTTGGAATGTTGGCGGATGGTCTAGACTTAATCTATTTTAATCTATTATTATATAAGTTGTGCAGATTGCAATTATCCATGACACTATCATTGATAAAGTTATGGTTGTGATTAATGTACTTAGGTTTATCATGATAATTTTTAGGTTCTTTTTTGTTGTGATGATTATGCCTATTATCTTTATAATGAGGCTTGATCAAACCTTTATAAATGAGGGATTTTTTGATTTGAGTTCCCTTTTTCATAACTTCCTAAAAAATGTTGAGGCAGTGCATTTTCATGTGAAAGGATAACTCATCATTAAGGTTAGGGATGAAGATTCTAAAAATTTATTTTTAGTAATTAAAAATGGGATTCAACAAGCGAGTTATGTGCTTATTTGTTGTAAGAACTATGCAAAATTCTCATTTTGTCATTGTTTTTCAGATGTACAAATTATTCAAGATGCATTTGTAAATCTACAAGATGAAAAATAAGAAATGAATGAAGAAGATAAGGACTAAGAATCCTTAAACTATCATGGTGAGACCAATTAGACTTCTGAAAGTACAGTTAGGAAGAAATCAAAACTATGGTTTTTCTTAATTTTTAAATGTTAAAAACATTGTTTTTGAGTAATTTACTTTTACTTTGTCAATTATTTGACATATTTGATAATATTTCAATTAATTGATTCAGGTGTAACAAGGAAATTATCATATTTTGAACTATTTTTCATTATTAGAATGAATAAAGTGTTGATTACAACCAATACAACGTTGTTATGAAATTTTGGAAACTTGATTTTTACAAGTTCATACTATATTGTTTGGATATTTGAGGATTGAATAAGTAATCTTTTACATGTTTACTTAGATTCTTTTATGATTAAAAGTGAATCATTAGGATGATGATGCTTTTAAGGGGGAGGTATGTAATACCCCTGTTATTTTATCATTCGTGTTTTGATTTATGTGGTGCTTTGACATGCATTTGCGGTGAAATTGCATTCGTTTGATGATGATATTTTTGGGACTCTATGCAAATGATTTTATGTAGCATGATGGAACAATATTATTTTAATCTATTGATTTGGCATATTTACATACCTTGCTTATTAGAATTTGTACTTAATGACATGTTGTTAGATAACTATGATCATATTGTTGTTATTTTATTACCTTTGGGTTTTAGATCATTTTTATAAGTTAAGTAACTCGGGAACTTTGATAATGTGATCCAGAATCAGGAAAAGATAAGTATGGAAATTGATAAGGTAAGTTTTAAAGTTATTACTAATAAATTGTTTGAACAAAGAATGACTTTAGTAAATACGGGCTGGTCTAATATAATGTGAGACATATTTGTTATTTTGCAAAGATGACACTTAAGAATAATATCTCGGTCCAGTCTCCTATGACCTAGGCTATTATCTTGAATCATCATGATAAACTAAATTTTTAATGTGATGGCACTTCTTTATTGGTACAAGGCTCTAAGATTACTAAATTAATGGTCCTAAGTCGATATGGAACCTAACCTTGATCTAGACTAAGGTTTATATTTACATTCGAAATCATTAAGGCTTATAAGCCTTGGCATACATATATTCAAGGGGACCTAACAAGGTATGACTATGTTTGAGGTTGAATTATTATAGCCCAACCAATGGTTTATAATGTTGGGGGCCAATGTTAAATTTATTGTGGCATTGGATTCAAATCTGGAGCCTATTATTAATATGGTGATCCTTATCACCATGTACTTGCCATATTTATGAGGAAGTAATAAAGTGTCACCGCCATTAAAATTACTAGAAATCCCAGCTAAGTTTAAGTGGTTGTGGCTACGGGCATGGATATATTAGTTAACAAGTGGTAAATAAACTAAATCTAAACTCCACTAAATATAAAAAATGGAAATAGAGGAAGTGGAGGTAGGAAGTTAGGGAAGGATTGAAAGTCCTCTCATGTATTAAATGACTTGGAAATACCCACCACCGTCTTATAGAATGCATTGGCATTTTAGTGGGGAAAAAGCTAATGGTGGTTTCATTTTTTTGTTTTGTTGATGGCATGGAGGCTCTACATATTATTGTTTCTCATAGTTTTTTTGGATGATGGTCTATTTTCAAACCCTTGCATGTATTTTATGTTCTTTGTGAAGAGAAATTTGAGGAAACTATTATTATCTTGGGTAATAAATAAGAATGATAGAGGACTTTGGTGTTTTTGTGGAATCGATAGTGGGTTTTACGAGAAGAAATATTTTGGTCGAGTTTGTACAAAAACAAGAAAGGAAAGAAGAAGGAGCTCTACGGGCATGATAGGATGTATTCGTTCTCGATAGCTTAGTCTTGATAATATTTCCATAAACAAAATCATGTCTTAAATTGTTATTATATATAATGAACTGGGTGTCATAGAATAGCTTTAAGAAATTGATATTTTCTATCTTCAACAATTTTATGGACTGGGTATGGATGAGATAACTGGAGATGTTTATGGTCAGTAATAATATTATGGTTTCTCACACGATGAAGAATATATATATATCAAGTCTCGTTTTAATTTGAACTGTGTGACTTGGGATGCTTATTTAAATGAAATCTAAGTATATCAATTTTGGGGGATAGTATTTTTGTTTATAACAATTATGACTCGTGTTCTTACCCTAAAACATGATTTACTTATCAGCACATTAGATGTTGAATATACGGGAAGGAAGTTATTCTTTATGTTAGGTTACCTTTGATTTCTTTTTATGGGTATTGGATGCATAAAAAAATAGATACCCGGATGGATGAGTACATTGTGGATTCAATATATGTAACCCAGTTGAAATCTTTAAGATTCAAACATTACCTTGGTCTTGATCTAGGTGATATTGTGACATGATGGTTTTGACCATTTCTAGGATGTGTAATGGCCCTGAATGAATTTTAAAATGAAAACATAGTGATTTGTGAGTGAGATTATTCATGTTTGTTTGGTGAAATCATATTGATTTTTGTGTTAGTTTACTATTTTTTTTATTTAACTGAAATCATCTCAATTTTGAGTTGGGATTTCCCTTACTTGTGAAACAAAATCAAATCTATTTTATACGCCCAAATATCTACCCTTGGTGTTTTCTTATGGATATGGTTTACTCATTGACCAAAAATGCTTTCTTGAGAAAGAGTAAACTTCTCCTTGTCAATTTTGATTAGACATTACTTAGTTTGTATGCCTTTGTTATTCCATGTCGATTATGGTAGGTCAATGATCGGTCATAATGGCGGTCATGAAGCAATAGTTGAATTTTTGCATTTATACATGAACGTATAATCATGCTAAACATTACGATAGCTAAGTAATGTCATTGAGACATCTAGGTTATTCATTGATGATGTAGGAAGAGAATACCATTTGATAGCCAAGTAAGTATTTTACTTGGAACCCTAGAATGATGCATTGATGCATCATAATATTGATATAAATTTAACAGAATATACTATGGGTTGTTGAGTATATTCACTTTGTTAATACAAACATTAATATTAATTGATTTAAATATATATTATTTATCATGTGGGAATTTTATATATATATATATGTATATATATATATATATTTAAATTAGATACTTAGGTAACTTATATTACTTAAGTATTGTTCAAATTTGGAGACTATCTATCTAAATTGTATGCAGAAGACTTGTATTAAATAATAATGATTAATTTCAAATCAATAATATTAGTTATTAAAGGAAACAAAGATTTTTGACATATATGGTTCGCAAAGTTAAATATTATAGACTATTGTAGAGACACAAAAATTAGGTCACACTCCCCTTTGGTCCCTCGACAAATAAACACCTTGAACACATCCACCTAGCCATGACCCCCTTCACCTCACTATAATATTAATTAATTATTTAAATTAAATTAATTCATTATCCTCACCATATTTATTATTTAAATATCCTAATTGGGATAATGCCCACATATCCACCTCACCTAAACACCTCATCAAGCCACCTCACCCTAAGACCTATTCTTAGTAAGTTGCCATAACTAACTAAGACTTACCCAAACCCTAAAAATCAATGCCTACATTCCCTCTAACCACATTCCCACATGCTTAAAGGAAGATTCCAGTCTAATATGTGAGTTAACGACACGATATCCCAGAAAATCAAGGGGATCGCCTAGTTTAGTAAACCTAGGAAATCCACACCTAATCGACGTGGGTTACCCTTAACCACCGTCGGTCACCTTTTAATCCCCAAAACAACCTTATTTTCGAGGTGGGAAAAAGGTTGGTAGTTTTTCCAGAGAGATATCACATCTTTTGAGAACAAGCTTAAGTGAGAACACGCATGCAAGGAAGGAGATCAAGCATTTTCTCTTGCATAGACATCCAACATTCATCCAACAACCACCCAACACAGATTTGATCCAATTAGGTAGGAAGGAGAGCACATACAACCCATGCAAGAGCTCCCCAATGTTTGGTGATCCTCTGCAGCATTTAACCTCTTATCAACACCTTCATTCCTCACTCACGAGGCGCCCGAACTAGGTTCCAAGTAAGTGAAACATTTTACTCCTCTGGTTCATTCCTTTAATCATTATATCTTCATCCTTTATTCTCTTAGCCACCCATTGACCTCCTTCAATACTCACCCCTCCCTATCCCCATTAAAACCTCACCAAATCCCATCCAAATGACTTAATACCTCATTTCAACCAGCCTAGTCCTTTGTGTAATCATAAGGAGATCAAAGCTCATTGCAGCCGTGAAATTCCCGAGATTCCACAAAGATCGGCACCGATTCTCCCCAAGCTGGCATTAGTCACCCTTAAGCGGGCACCGAGTCTCTGTATTTACCAATACAACCTAGAATAGTAACCTACCCACCTATTCTCACATCACCCTTAATCACCTGTGACCTTCTTAAGACCTCTGTCAAACTGCAGAGACCCAAAACTAGTTACTTGACCTTCAGATCTTATTTTAACCTAGCTTGTTAGATTAGATCTTTCTTATTGTGTTTTAAATGAGATACCTAAATCATTTTAACTACAATAGGATTTACTTCATTACCATCATTAAAAAATTTTAAATAGTGGATCGACATGACCATCTAGGAAGTATCACACTTCCTGGATCTAGCACAGACTAGGTGATTCACTACATATATTGTTTAACTCTTTACGGTGGTCTATTGTTCCATTTTAGGTAGTTCCTCCTAGCCAAAAGGAAGCTCTCACAATCAGCTATGGATTCTGGGGTCATACATGTTCAACAACCTATCAACCAGCATTCCAAAAGGTATTCCTCCTATGCCCGTTACCCTATCTATTTTGTCACTTTCAAAGAAACATCTAAGAATCAAGTGAAACATTTTGGCACACCGGTGGGACCCATCCAGGGTTCCTTGCTTTTTTATTCATTCTTAGGAAAATTTGTGTGTTTGTTTCCCTTCTGAAAAGCATACACATTAATTTTCTTCCTTGGTAACCTTCTTTTACTTTCTATTTTCTCTAAAAGAAACCTTTCTTTTAGTGTACTTAAAAGAACCATTTCTTCTTATTTTTTACATTTAGTGAAAGAGAATCCCTTTTCCTCTTCATCTATTTATGTCATCGAACTTCATATTTTGATTTGGGCTTAAAAATTATTTCATTTCATTATGATTTATTACATTAGCTCACGTTAATTGAGAGAAACCTATACACTAGAAGTCATTCCTGGTGATGGTTGATAAACGAATCATAGAAAGCACATCTCTCTCTCTCTCTCGAGTCTTAAAAATTTCACAAATTCAAAACAATTACATATTCTTAAACAACATCTTTCCTAGGAATGCTTGTTAAAGATCACACTAATATGAGGATTGGTAGGTACTCCCAACTTGCTACTCTATCGAGTCATACTTGAGCGAAGCTTTGACCTGCCATAACATACCTAAAACCTCACCTTTTAGATCTCCTTCTTTGTAGCAAGCCATCCTCACCAAAAAAATCTATTTCAGTTCATGAGTCAGTCCTTAAATAGCATAAGATAAACAAAAATAATAGAAAAGGCACTCTTAGGATCAAATTTTTCTTAGTGTTTCTACTTGTCTTATGTTTTGAGGTGAGAGGTCACATTATTCATTTTCTTACTTCTCCTTACATGATTCTCATCATAGTTGGTGTATTATGACTTCATACGATTGTGCCGGACCATATTCTCATCATTATTAGAATTATGGGTTTGATTCCACATCAAATTTTAACTTACAACCACTTTTCTTTCATCATGTTTCAATTTCACGGTGGTGGTGTCGATCAATGACCATCATTGGTTACCCTATGACCGTCATCAGATTATACCTAACCAACCTTGCTTCCGAGTCCTTTTGGTTAATCTACCCAAAAATACCCCTATTCACTTTCTTGACTATTCAGAATTCTTGTCACTTTTATTACATACATTGACCTTGTAAATCACATCGGTATTCAGCATACCTGTCAAATTCGGCCTTATACCTTGTTTTTGACCCACTATCCACATTCCACGGTGATCGACCATGGTTACCCGTGATCGGCATCAATTTTTCCTAATTGGAATCGATTGCTTTGTGTTAGTTTTCCAACTAACATTTTAGCCCCAATTCACCTACTTTCACCTATCTCATCATCCTGTCACTCTTTGTATTTCTATGTCACTTACAGAAAGTAGTCTTACCCTGCTAGTACTTGTTCACATGGTACTGATGCGTCGACAAGCAAGCACTCTCGTATTCCATGCCAATTATCAACCACTCCCACCTAGCCCTTCACCACCTTCCATTTTATCACCTACCATGGATCCTATCCAACCTATCACTATCGCTACTGGAGATGAGGAGTTTGCACGACTCCTTGACCAAAACCCTACCACCTTGTAGTTTTGTCTTTCCCACTTGTCCACTTAAGATTCCTCAGGTCATTTGATATATGACATGCACTGTTATCAAATTTCACCCCGAGTTAATTTGATAACATGCATAAAGTTTTTAGTTCCAAGCAAGTAGATTGATTCAGGAGAAAATCATAAAATTGGCTAAGTCCTGCTCAAGGCCGCCTTTGGGATAGTTGGAACAATTACACGCGGAAGGCGCGGATCGGCCGAAAAGCCTCCGGGTGGCCCAAGCGAAAAGGGACATCTGGGACAAATGGGCGTGAAATGCCCGAATCGGACCGAAAGAAAGAAAATTTGTCCAAGTCCTTTCTGGGAGCAAGCGGGAAAAGGGTGCGCGAAGGACGTGAACCGGCTGGTTCGGCCGAAACAGGAAACTTCAGCACAAGGACAAGTAGGACAAAGGGATGCGTGGGACGCGGATAGCCGAAGGAGCCAAAAGCCAATTAGATCACACCACGTCACCGGCAGAAAAGGGACGAGGAAGCACATTTCGGGCGGATCGGAGGATTACGTCCCGTGAAGCTTTGCAGGACATCGGGGCAAAAAGATGCGGTGGACGCGAAAGAGCTAGCAGACCCGTGGACCAACCAGATCATGACACGTGTCACAAGGAGAAAGGTCCAAAGGTCAAAGGGGTGATTTTTGAAGGAAAAGCCCGAACGAATGAAACAGTGCCACGTGTCCAAGTTTAAGGGCCCACAAGGAAATTTCAAAGGAAAGCCTGCGGAAAGGTGGAGAGAGAGAATTACTCAGTGAATCAGGGCCTGCCATGTGTCATCCAGATGGCAGAGCGTGGGAAAAGGTTTTAAAACCTGTTCTTGCCTGTTTTGTGCCCTAAATCTTCGGACCTTTGTATCTTTCGATCCGAGCTCGGATTTGCATGTTCTTTATATCAACGAAAAGATGTTGAAATTCTCTACATGATTCTAGGATCAATCTCACATTTTGGTGTAGTTTGGAGGGAGAAAATTAAGAAAACATCTCTGATGCGTGGTGATAGATAGAAGTAATGCTTCAACAACCAACTTTAATGCAGTAGATAGCTCACCGCTCCTGTTAGACAGTCCACCGTTTTCCAGGATCCACCACTTCTGTCATAATGAGATGATTTTAATGCTACCAAGAAGTAGTTGGGGTAGATTCTGGATTTCCTCTCTCTTCCCTCTCTCATTTCTGGATATATATTGTAAAGAAGAGCTCCTTTAAGGGGTCAGACATTTTTGTTTTGCATCCTCCCTTATTCCCTCGCTTGCCAGAGAATTTGTGGAGCTTTTAAACCTCCCATATGGGTTGTAATGCTAGTATTTTTTTCCTCTTGGCCACTGCAATGTACTGTATCAACTCGTGATCAATAATATATGTGTTGTGATTGACTCTCGACGCTTTCATGTATTCATTGCTGTCATTTTGATCTCTTATTGTAGTTTGGTTACCTGTGCATGGTGTTTGTATTGCATCTATGTGGTCTGTGTTAAATTTGCAAAACGAGTGTCTAACATTCCTCGGTGCATCACCTTTGTAGTTTAGGTTTTATTCTATGCATTTCCTTACCCTATCTCCTTAGCAAGTTAGATTAGGTTTTAGCAAACCCTCTGCATTTTTTGTGTGCATCTGAATAGAGGAATAGGAACCAGCCTTCTCTGGAGAATCTTTTCTCATCTTTACAAGTCCCACGCTTGGAGAAAAGATTCCATGTTGTGCAATCACACTGGATGCCTGAACATCAACCTAGAAGCCTGATTTGCATCCGGGGGTGCTGTGAGTCTGCAACAACAGTTTTGGCACGCTCGGTGGGACACTAGAGGTCTCATTTTTATTGCAGCAAAGTTGATATGCATCTCTGTAGTTTTCTTTCTTATAAGAGCTATTATCTACATATCTGGCGACTCCAAGGGGAAGAATCAACTGGTTTCAGAAGTGCAGGCCTAAAAACTCATGAGAAGAATCACCACAAGGTCAAGAGTTGGAGAAGAAGAAGTGTTGTTTGAATACTGCGCAGATTATCTCCAAGAAGAAGGCAAAGAGGAAGAAGGATTCAAAGGTCTTCATCTCCACCAAACAGAACTCTCTCAACTCCTCCACCTGAGAGGCCTTTCATTCAATATACAAGGGTTTTAAGACCGATTAGAATGGCTCAGAACAATCCCTACGTCAACTTCACAGGAAACAACCCACTTGCTCTCAATGCACAACATCCAGTTCCTATTGCATCCTTGAAGAACATTCCCTACTTCACTGGAGAAAATCAAACTACTCCAGGTGATCATGTTAAAGATATTGCTAACCTTTGTGTAATCCATGAAATCAATGAAATGCAAGTGGCTGTCAAGTTACTGGCATCTTCCTTCAAGGGTAAAGCATTACAATGGTTTAGGAGCCTTGGAGCTAGTTCTATCACAAACTGGAATCAGCTGTGTATTGCACTTCACGAGCAATTTGGAGAGAAGGGAGACAACTTGTCTCTTTTGGAGCAGCTGACAACTATCAAGAGAGCCTCCAACGAGCAGCTGACTGACTTCAACTTCAGATTTCAAAGGTCTTGGGATAGGATTCCAGTGGCAGTCAGGCCAACAACAGAAGGTGCTTTTCTATATTACCTTAAAGCTTTGAATTCTGATATTTCTATGTTAATTCAGTCCATGGGAGGCACAACAATCCCTATGGCTTATAGCATTGCCATTAGAGCTGAAAACTGTCTTATTCAAGCTGGTAAATTGGCTCCTAGGCCTCCCATGCCCTTGTATCCAAACTTAGAAAATCTAAGCACTAGTCAAGCACCCACTTTGGCTCCTGTTCCCACTCCTAGAAATCAGAGTTCAAATGAAGCTTCCACTTCATCTCCAAGTGCTTCAAATGAACTCCAAGAGGTCATGAAATAGTTGCAAAATTTGGGAAATGAGTGGATACTATTAAGAAGCAACAAGCCCAAGGTTTCGAGACCTTCCTATCAACCTCAAGCTCAGCCCAATAGGCAGCCATACCAACCACAAAGACCACCTAATCCGAGTTGCAAATGTGAATCAAACAAGGCCTCCCTCTAATAGACCATTCCAGCCCTATAATCCAAATGCTATATCTCGCCTCTAAGGCATTAGTGCCAACACAAAACAACATTGCTCGGGAATATGAATGGTGTTTTCCATGCAATGAGCCTCATAACTAATCCATGTGTTTCAATGGTGCTCTCAATCAAGCACTGATGGTAACAACTACTGGTTTGGAGGGCGAGAGGCGGTCAAGGAAAGCTTGATCAACAATAAGAAACATTCCAACAACAATCAGCCCCAAATGACACCACGTTGGTGGTGGTAGGCAGAGAAGATTTACGTGGCATGAATCAAGCGAGTTTCTCAAGGTTTCGCAGCCAACACAAGGTCAAAGAGGAGAAATTTGGGTGAAGAAAAGCCATTAGCCCTAGACAATCCACCACCTTCCACGGCTCCACAAATGATTGGCAAGCAAAGTCCGATTTCAAATACACAAGGGTAGCCAAGAACAGCCCCTAGGCCAACTCAAATGCTGGTTGTTGCTGCCCACGTCTACAAGGAGTAAGTGTACAAACCAAGGGACAACAAAGGATACTTCATCCCATTCGAGTATCATTGAACAAATGAAGAAGACTAACGTCAATATATCAATGTGGGAATCCCTATCCATCCCAGGACAAAGAGATCTACTGCAAGCTGCTGCCATGAAGGATTGGACAACTTTGAATCAGTAGGTTCAGATGCAAGACAAAGTTCTTACAAATGCTACCTAGCCTGAAGGAAGAAATGGAGGGCAACAAGGTAAAATGTTGAAGCCCCCTCCTTTCTATGTTTCATTAATCATTGGGGATAAACTAGTACACAATTGCATGATTGATTCGGGGCAAGTAGCTCAGTGATGCCCAAGCAAATAGCTGATCAGCTGGGTCTCCAATATGAAGTAATATCTAAAGGGGTAGTGCAATTGGATGGGACAGCAATAGAAACAATTGGAGTGATTAAAAACTTGAGTCTTACCTTGCATGCATGTCCAAATGTTGTTGTCTTACAAGATATATCAATCATAGACCTTCCACCACTCTTTGCCCTTTGCTTGTCAAGGGACTTTACAGCCAAGATTGGGGGGTATTTGTCTGCTGATTGGTCTCACATGCTTTTAGAACAAGGTATGGAACTAAGGCTATAATTAGGTCTGAACCTATTGCAAAATTCTATATTGAGCCTCATACTCCAAGCCAAATCAATGCCAACTGTTCAGCATTTGATCAAGAAGATTATCCAAACATAGATGAGGCTGACACCAAGGTTGGAAGCATCCCGGACCTAACTCTTGATGAATGGGAAAACAAGATACATGCTTTTGATCCCTATCAAGAAGTAGAAGAATATGAGATGGGATTCTATTGTATACACGAAGAAAATCAACCTATTCCTAGCATCACTAAGCCAAGTCATAAAGACAAGAATGAAGTATGGAAATTATTCTTTGATGGGTCAAGGAGTAGACAAGGTGCAGGAGGAGGAGCTATGCTCATTTCACCACAAGGTATAAAATATTATTCAGCTTTTCGTTTCTAGTTTTCTTGTTCAAACAACATAGCTGAATATGAGGCCTTGATTCATGGACTTCATTGGGCTAGGAAAAAGGGATAAATAACTTGCAGGTGTTCGGGGATAGCGATCTAATCATTAACCAAGTTAGAGGACAACATGCTACGAAGAGCGACTTCTTTGAGGAGCTACAAGAGTAGGGTATGGGACCTCATTGAATATTTGAAGCTTTCAACATTGTGTCCATACCCGGGAAGAAAAATGAAGCCGCGGATAGGCTCGTAGTAGTTAGAACAACATTTGATGTGGTTGACAACATCAAAAGGAAAAAACACAGCCACATATCCATGTGATTATGAGGCCAGTGATTCAGATAATAACACCATTGGCGGTGTTTGAAAAGCGATCAACAGATCGTCAATTTTTTACAAGAAGAAGCTGAATTCTTGGCTAGGAATCATGATAGACTAGAGCAGCAAGTATGGGTTTCAAGTAGTGCATGTTTGCGGAAAAACAAGCTTCCCAAGGGTTTAGTAACGTTGGAGTCTATCTTTAACCCTAACGACCAGTTCCGTAAAGAAAAGGCTAACATACAGGTCAAGAGGGAAGATTCAGAGCCAATTCCGGTTGGGGAAGGAAAAACACTTCAAATTGGTAAAGTGGCCACTGAGTAGGAGAAATCAGATTTCATACAGCTTTGTCAAGAATTTCTAGATGTCTTCGCTTGGAGCTATGAATACTTGAGAGGATTCAATCTGAATTTGGCACAACATACCATAGAATTGGATCCAAATGCTAAGCCCATCAGGCAGAAGCAGAGACCTGTTAACCCTCACATTGAGCCTCTAATGAAGAAAGAGCTAAATAAGCTAATAGAGGCAAGCATTATATTCCCGATCAAGCACTCAAGCTGGGTTGCTAACTTGGTTCCGGTCAGGAAGAAAAGCGGAGAAATCAGGTTGTGTGTGGACTTCCGAGACCTCAATAGAGCATCTCTCAAAGATCATTACCCGCTTCCTTCAATGGAACAAATATTGCAAGTAGTATCCGGTTCAGAGAGATTCTCTCTCCTAGATGGCTACTCAGGGTATAATCAGGTGATGGTGAAAGAAGAAGACCAATTCAAGACAACCTTCACAACTAAATGGGGCACATATGCTTACAAGAAGATGCCATTTGGGCTGTCCAATGCTGGTGATACCTTTCATAGGGCAATGGACATGGCATTCAAAGCTTGATCAACAAGATAGTGCTTTGATATATCTAGATGATATCTTTGTCTTCTCAAAGAATGCGAGAGACCATCTCTTTCACCTCAAGCAAGTGTTTTGAGAGGTGTAGAAAGTTGAGTATCTTTGAACCCCAAGAAGTGTATCTTTCTTGTGCATGAAGGAAATCTCCTTGGCCATGTTGTCTCGAAAGAGGGGTGGCAATTGATCAGAGAGGGTTGAAGCCATAAGAGCACTTTGCCATTGCAAGTCACAAGAAGGCTCTTCAAAGCTTCTTGGGAAGGATCAATTTTGTCCGTAGGTTTATCCTAGATTTTGCAGCCCTTGTTAATCCCATCACCAAAATGTTAAAGAATAGCATGGCTTTTAAGTGGATAGCGGAAGGCAAGGATAGTTTTGAAGCAATCAAAGAAGCTATCTCTCAAGCGCCAACTCTCATCAACCCAGACTTCTCCAAGGATTTCATCCTCTACGCATTTGGAGGTGATGACACTATTTCTGCCATTCTAGTACAGAAGAACAAAGATAATGATGAGCATCCAGTTGCCTTCTTCAGCCAGAGCCTAGATGACTGTGAGGTAAGGTACTCTTTTATTGAGAAGCATGTGCTTGCAGTAATCAGAAGCTTGAAGAAATTCAAGCATTTAATCTCGAACAACAAGGTCCGATTCTTTGGTCTCACATCTTTGGAGTTAAGGACTTCCTCCTCAACAAGGATTTGAATGAGAAAAGGGTAGGTTGGATCACCCATGTCATGGAATATGACATTGATATCAAGATCACCAAGCTAGTAAGAGGGAAAGGACTGTGTGAGCAGCTGGTTTTGGGGAAGCAAAAGGAAGTATGCAATGAAGAAGAGGCTGTTTTGATAGTCCAAGACAGCCATGAGCCAAGTGGCAATCAAGAAGAAGACAATGCTTCCCCACTCCTTGCTGGACCCAAGATATTATGCACTTCCTAGGTACAGGCCAGTGCCCCCCAGAGATGAACAAGACCCAAAGGAGACACTTCAGATTACAGGCTGTCTCGTATGCCATTGTTGATGGAGTTTTGTTCAAGAAAGATGTAAATGGAGTGCTGCTGAGATGCATTAGCACAGGTCAGATTCAAAGGGTATTGGAAGAGTTTCATGGTGGACCAGCTGGTGGCCATTTTGTGCCAAGAGTGACAGCTCTAAAAATTATGAAGGCTGGTTATTATTGGCCTAAAATCTTCAGCGATTGCTACGCATGGATCAAGAGGTGTAAGAATTGTGCATTCTTCATAGGAAAGAGAAGTTTTCTGCCCTTCCATTTCATCCGGTCTCGAGTTGACCAGCCATTCATGCAATGGGGTTTGGACTTCATTAGAGTCATTAATCCCAATTCAAGCCAAGGGCATAAATGGATTTTGATGACCACCCAGACTACTTCACCAAATGGATAGAAGCGAGTAGCACTCAAAGAGGCAAATGAGTCTAGCATCTTAGAATTTTATGAGGGAATAACAACCAGATTTGGTGTACTGCCACAATAATCTCTCGATAATTCATTGGCATTCATTGGATCTAAGGTACCGAGTTGGGCATGTCAAGAACGGTATTTACCTAAGCACTTCATCAAACTATTACCCTCGGGGTAATGGCCAAGCCGAGTCTACAAACAAGAACTTGATGAGGATCATTAGGAGAACTCTTGATGAGAATCGGAGGTCTTGGCATACCAAGCTGAAATCAGCCTTATGGGTTGATAGGATCACTCCCAAAAGATCCGGAGGTAATTCTCCATTCGGGCTTGTCTATCGAAGAGAGGCAATCTTGCCCATGTCACTTGAGTTGCCAACATTGGAACTCATGAAGCAGCTGGAGTTACTTGAATTTGAGCCCATGGAGGTGAGGTATGTAGAGTTGATGGAGCTGCAAGAGATCAGAAATCAGGCATCCCAAGCAATGGAAAAGGATCAAGCTTTGATCAAGAAGACCTTTGATAGGAAGGCCAAAGATAGATCTTTTCAAGTTGGAGATCTAGTGTTGAAATGGGATGTGGACAGAGAAAAACCGGGAAGGCATTCAAAATTTGATGCCATTTGGAGTGGCCCATACATGGTCATGAAGTGCAAGAGCAGCAATGCTTTCCAATTGGCCTCATTAGACGGTGAAGAACTGTAGATTCCAGTAAATGGAATCTATCTCAAACATTGCTACTGAAAATAAAAGGTTCACCCTTGTAAATATTAGCCTAGATTTCAATTCCTCTAAGTGCATATGCACATTGTCTTGTTGTAGTTAGGTTTCAGTTTCCCTAAGTGTTTTGGCACAGGTTTTGTCGCTCCTAGATTGAGTTTTTTACAGTTCAACGTGCTCTCGTAGAGGGAGTTGTAGCATCAGGCTCATTTCAGGTTATTACTTATGACTCCATGCCCAATGGATCGCTAAAAGGCCACTGATCTTCTACCTAGTAGGCAGGTGACCCCGAAAAGTCACCAAATTGTTATCCAAATTTCACCCCCCAGAGTTAATTTGATAACATGCATAAGAGTTTTTAGTTCCAAGCAAGTAGATTGATTCAGGAGAAAATCGTAAAATTGGCTAAGTCCTGCTCAAGGCCGCCTTTGGGACAGTTGGAACAATTATACGCGAAGGCGTGGATCGGTGAAAAGCCTCCGGGTGACCCAAAGCAGAAAAGGGACATCTCGGGAAAAATGGACGTGAAATGCCCAAATCGCCGAAAGAAAGAAAATTTGTCCAAGTCCTTTACTGGGGAGCAAGCGGGACAAGGGTGCGCGAAGGACGTGAACCAGCTAGTTTGGCCGAAATAGGAAACTTCAGCACAAGGACAAGTGGGACAAAGGGATGCGCGGGACGCGGATAGCCGAAGGAGCCGAAAGCCAATCAGATCATGCCACGTCACCGGTAGAAAAGGGACGAGGAAGCCCATTTCGGGCGGATCGGAGGATTCTGTCCCCATGAAGCACTGGGACATCTGGGGCAAAAAGATGCGGTGGACGTGAAAGAGCCGGCAGACCCGCGGACCAACCAGATCATGACACGTGTCACAAGGAGAAAGGTCCAAAGGTCAAAGGGGCAATTTTTGAAGGAAAATCCCGAACCAATGAAACAGTGCCACGTGTCCAAGTTTAAGGGCCCATAAGGAAATTTCAAAGGAAAGCCCGGAAAGGTGGAGAGAGAGAATTACTTAGCGAATCAGGGCCTGCCACGTGTCGTCTAGATGGCAGAGTGCGGGAAAAGATTTTAAAACCTGTTCTTGCCTGTTTTGTGCCCTAAATCTTCAGACCTTCATATCTTTCGATCCAGAGCTCGGATTTGCACATTCTTTATATCAACAGAAAGTTGTTGAAATTCTCTACATGATTCTCGGGATCAATCTTGAATTTTGGTGTAGTTTGGGGAGAAAATTAAGAAAATGTCTCGGCGTGGTGATAGACGTAAGTAATGCTTCAACAACCAACTTTAATGCAGTGAACAAACACTCGCCGCTCCTATTAGGCAGTCCTTCATTTTGTCGGGATCCGCCGCTTCTGTCATAATGAGATGATTTTAAATGCTACCAAGAAGTGGTTGGGGTAGATTTTGGATTTCCTCTCTCTTCCCTCTCTCATTTCTGGATATATATTGTAAAGAAGAGCTCCTTTAAGGGGTCGAGACATTTTTGTTTTGCATCCTCCCTTATTCCCTCTCTTGCGGAAGAGAATTTGTGGAGCTTTTAAACCTCCCATATGGGTTGTAATGCTAGTCTTTTTGCCTCTTGGCCTTTGCAATGATATCTTGTATCAACTCGTGAGCAATAATATATGTGTTGTGATTGACTCTAACCCTTTCATGTATTCATTCTTTGTCATTTTGATCTCTTATTGTAGTTTGGTTACTGTGCATGGTGTTTGTATTGCATCTATGTGGTCGTGTTAAATTTGCAAAACGAGTGTCTAACATTCCTCGGTGGATCACCTTTGTAGTTTAGGTTTTATTCTATGCATTTCCTTACCCTGTCTCCTTAGCAAGTTAGATTAGGTTTTAGCAAACCCTCTACATTTTTTGTGTGCATCTGAATAGAGGAATAGGAACCAGCCTTCTCTGGAGAATATTTTCTCATCTTTACAAGTCCCACACTTGGAGAAAAGATTCCATGTTGTGCAATCACACTGGATGCCTGAACATCAACTTAGAAGCCTGATTTACATCCAAGGGTGTTGTGAGTCTGCAAAAAAAATGCCCATATCCATTCCCTCGACACTTACTCCTACTTCTACTCCAACCCCTATTAATCCCGTGTTGCTTACATCTACCTTACCCCGGTTGTTTCTGATTAGGTCCTATACCGCTTTCGACTCATTGTATCACGTCGCTACATCTGTTGCACCCACCACATCCACCATACCTTCGAGAACAACCAAAACACAACTTCATCCACCCATATTGTCTCGCATATACCCATAGCTACACAACCACCTCCCATGTCGGTGACCCCTACCCCCTTTAAAAATGTGGTCCTTTCTATTCCAAAATCATTAGCCCCCATTTCCACTAGAATTACCATGACCCTTCCACCTCCATGACGTATTACCGGTAGCCTCTTGTTTCATCCATTATTCATTCTAAGTACATACCCCTATTTCACTACCTCCTTCTCAATCTACCTACATGGAACCAGCATATACTAGAATTCCACCCTCGTCATATGCCCAACATCAACCCTCTTACACTATAGGAGGTACCCAACCATTGCGCAACCTATGAGCGACCTAATCAAATTAATGATGGAAAATATGCGAGACATTGAAGGCATCGGTTTACGGCTCCCATAACACTCTCACATATGATGAGATTTGTAACGTGCCTATCCACCCATCCATTCCTATCCATCCATACCCCATGCATTGGGAAATGCCTAAATTCAACTATTTCAATAGCAAGGAAGACCCACAACAACATTTGCGGTCTTTCAAACATGGGTGCTACCTAATCACCCATGATGATGCTTTTCTCTTAAGGACCTTTCCCATGTCTCTGACTAGACCTGTGTTATATTGGTATAGTGGGTTACCTAGACACTCTATATTTTCATTTAATTAGGTAGCCCAAGCCTTCTTGGATCACTTCTCCATCAATATCATCAAGAAGGTTACCATGATTGATCTATACTCCATGCATCAATATGATGATGAATCTATCACAGATTTTGTCACTTGTTGGCATAGCTTGATCAATCACTCACCTTCCAACTACCACAAATAGAACTCATTGATCTCTTCACATGGGCTTGTGCTAGACATATCTCACCGACCCTATAGGTCCAAACTTTCCAAACATTCGATGAAGCATTCACCATGGCATGAAAGCTAGAGATTCGGGCCATTAAAGAGAAGAAAATTCAATTACGCAATAAGAATTTAGAATTCAATTGAATGATACCTCTTCTTCTTCCAAACTGTAGAATAATTATTGAAAGAAAAGGGCACCGCTAACACAAAGTGGTACTCAAGGCCAACATAGCTCATCCATAAAATCAAGGTAGCCCCTCATCTAATCTCTCACCCATTTAGACTTTTAATTCGAGATGAGAACAATGAAATACACCCAAATTGGGGATCCTTACTCTTTTGTCTTATAAAATCTCATCAAAGTTGGGGCCATCACCCTTCCTCTATAAAACAAAACACACTAGTTTTGACCCTACTCGCCCCAAACCCACATGGTATAAAGAACACAACTTCTGTAACTATCATCGAGTAAAGGGTCACAATGATGGCAATTGCATCACTTTCAAAAAAAAATTCCAAGAAATTCTCGAGAAAGACAAGTTAACCATTGATAATCCTAACGCACTCTGCTAATCAAAATCTACACATATTCAAGAAACCCTTTCCTAATCATGCCCCTTCATCTCGGTCAAACCGGTGAGACCTCAACTCATGATATAGTCATGCCCGCAAGGTCCACGCTATTTTCAGTGATGCACCCATTGCTTCCCAATTACCTCATATTCCTTCCATTGAGGAAATCTAGTCAAAAGTCCTCCACCTGCACTTGAACCCACATCACCTATTCCTCCACCCACGAGAGGAACACCTTTCATCTCTTTCATCACCTGTGGAGGAGCCTTCATAATATCGAGACTATTTCACCTTGGCTTCTCCACTTAGAGAACCATCACCAAAAGTACTTCTTCGAGTCCATAAATGATACTTGTTTATCTCCTCCACCTATAGAGGATCACCCATCATCTCCCCCACTTACTAGAGAGAAGCACCCATCATCTCCTCCACCTACAGAGGACTCCCATTTTCTCCTCCACCTATCAAGGATCAGTAGAGATACCTTTGCCTCTAGGTGACCATTCTCCATCAGCTACCCAAGATCTTGCATACCTACTTTTGACTCTCTTACACATGGAAGCCGAAGCTAGCAAATTCCCCATCTCTAAGACACATTTTATGGGAATTTCCATTAGGTCCTCATCAACCTCACCTATAGATGTGTCATTCTCACGTTTGGCCGATCACTTAGATTATGTGGATAGAGCCTTATTGTGGGGTGCCTTTTACTTCGGTCTCAACGCAAATGCAAATGTCACTTGCATGATACTTCCACTATCTACCCAAAAATATTTCAACCAATCAAACCAAACACAACCACCTCTATCAAAATTCTTCCAAAAACCCATCATAGCTCAACACACACCCTTACCCATAACCCAACATACATCTAAATCCAAACCCACACCTACAACATCTTCCTCGACTAAACCTATTACTACCTTAGGGGTCACCCCAACCACCAGCCTTACTCATCCACCTATCAAACTAGATTTATCTACATTTCCAAATTCAATACCAACCTACTTGACACCCAAACAGAAGAACCAAACCCATAGAGCTAATACCCCCAATTGCACTAATCACACCTACATCACCTGCACCCTTTCCATCCATTTTAAGGCCTCGACCCCAACATGGCCAAAAAATTCCACCCATCAATAAACCAAAAACACAACAAGCCCAATCCTTCCTCACAAACCTCTAACATACCCAAGTCATCGACACGACTTACTTACACATGCACTGACATCTTTACCACCCATACCTCAATACCCTCAACAACTTCTTCACTACCCACTACACTTCGGTCTTTGTCCCTCACACCCCTGCATGACCCCATCATCTACCTTCACAACACCTCCATTATCCCCTGGGTAACTCACCCTCTTCCCCCATCCACTTTTCCCTCTAGATCTCGTACACCCATATCACCTTTACCCAAGAAGGTGTAACCCAAAAAAAAAAATGCTACCCTCCAATAAGGTAGTCAAAACAACCATACACCCTCCTACCCGTTCATCTACCATACCCCTACCCAAACAAACATGACCAACACCCAAGACCACTCCAGCACCCAAAACCATGGCTCGACCCACTCCCCCTCCTGTAAGGACCATTCCTCAACAATCAACCACACCTACACCCAAACCCACTTTCACTTCCCATTGTGATCCACTAGCAGGGTCCTATGCCAAAATTTTAACCAACCTCCTTGAGACTTCTATCATCACATTACCACCACTCAGACCTTATGACCCCCTCAAACCCAAGCCAAAAGGGTTTGATGACACTAAAATTTGTGCCTACCATCATGTGCCGGGCACGATGTGGAGAACTACAAGGCTTTGAAAACCATCCTTATCCAGTTGTGTCCTCCTGAAGCCAACTTTGATGATGATGACCTTCTTGATGAGGACCCTACTTCACCAACACCCATTCCCATAGTCCTTCCCTCACTTCCTACTCAACAACCATGACCTCCACCCCACAGCTCTTAGAGCCACCCCCAAGATTTGAAATTAACATGGTTCACATCAGAGAACTTGCCACACCATTACCTAAATGTCATTGTGCCCAACTCACCTCACAAGTTTTTTCTCCTCCGGTAGGTTTTTTCCCGTCATGTTTATACCACTCACCCTACACCTTCTCCATTTGCCAACTCCCCTCAGATCAACATGATCCATGTCACTACCCATGCTCAGAAGGACAAAGGCAAGGAAAAGGCAAATGACCCACCAACCAATCCTATACCCAACATACCATCTACACCCACACCTAAAATCACTATCCATGGCCCCACATACCCTATTTCTAATGGGGTCACACATCACACCATGCTCAAAAAATTACACCAATCCCCCTCAAAATTTCCTTATATGACCTCATCCAAACCTCGGAATCCCATCGTGAAGCTCTCATGGAGGTTCTTCAATCTATTGAGGTTTTACCCAATGACCCTACACCCATGTAGCCTCCATTATCACACCCCATCATGTAGCCTCTCTCACCAAATTTCCACCTTTATCCACACCTCACCCTACTCACCAAATAGCCTCCCTTAGCTTCTCAGAGGAAGAGATCACACCACACCAAACCGATGACCCAGACCCACCCTCTTCATCTTTGTCCACATCGATGATATACATGTATGACGATGTAATGATTGATGGGGGTGCTAGCATTAATATCATTTCATCCCATGCATTCACTCAAATGCATGCATACTTGATAATTACATGCATAAACATCCTCATCATGTTGCATTCATTCAATGATGCTATCACCTCTACACTAGGCACCATCATCCTCCACATTCACGTGGGCCCCCACACTATTCTAGAGCTATTTTACATCTTGGAGGGGGAATTTCAATATAACTTTTGCTTGGCAGACCCTAGATTCATGTCATGGGTTGTGTTCCTTCCACTTTGCATTGTTGTGTAAAGTTTGAACATGAAGGACACACCTATACTATTCAGCTGATCCATCACCTTTTAAAACATGTAACATGCTTTACCGACCCAATGATGTGCTCATACCCATTAAGGCGTCTACCTCCACATGACCACTACCACTTCACCTACACCTCTTACTTAAGTACATCACTACCTCAACACACATGCCTCCTCCATTCCTACCCCTGCCACAACCTCCATGGACCAACCCATCGGCCTCCCAATCATTAGCTCCACCTGCGTCGACCTCTAACACATCATCTATTCCAGCTACCCACATACTAACCACTGATCCCTTGGAAGGCATTTTTCAATGCCTCACTCTGGGGGAATATCGCCTATATAGTGTTAACACATTCCTTACTCCACAAGAGTATGGAAGTCTTCACCAACATCCTCTTATGATCACCTGCATAGGAGAATGCCTCCTTTATGGTCCTCCTCCTCTCTCGTACTAGTCTCACCTATGGGGGACTTGATACTACCACTTACACACCGAACCACCATCACAAACCCGCCCATTTTTCTTGACTTCAGTCTCTCACCAATCACCATTTCACCCACACCTTCCTACACCGATGTGCGTGGAAGGGTTTTGGTTTTGGATTTTATGAGCAAGGCTGCCATACTATTATTCCATGTACCACCCAAACATAACAACCGTAGTGGTATCGGTTTTCTGAACCACCTACCAAACAAGCCCGCATTGAACTCATCAAGGACATCAACCCTTCTCCACCTTCTTCACCCACTCCACCTTCATCACCACCTTCACCGACGGAGTCGATGGATCCTGAATCTATCCCTCCTAACTTTTTTTTTCATAAACACCATTTCCTTGGGGCCTTTGACTTATCAACGTGAGGGTGAGGCCCCTTCCTCTCTTCCCTTCCTGTATCCTGAAATGATCGATGATGATACACCTTCATTAATGTCATTCAATGTCAGGATGATGAATCTATACTCACCTACCTTGGTGTAGAAGACTCATATATTCATCGGTCATTACCCTCTGAGACACAAACCATGTTGAATGAATCGACTATCGAGATCAACATTCATACTCAGGATGACCCACACATTCTAAAGATCGGTCAATCTTTAGATGCTGTTGAACAGGAAGCCATTACTTCTTTTCTCAAAGATCATAACCATGCTTTCACTTGGTCTTATGTAGACATGCCTAGTATTGACCCCACCATAGTGGTCCACAATATCGTAACCATTCCAATGCCAAACCCATCAAAAAAAGCTAAGGAAATGCACCCTCGCATTTCCCTTCTCATCAAAGAAGAACTTCAGCACCTTCTTTCCATTTCCTTCATATTACCCATTGATTATCCTCATTGGATTTCTAACATTGTCCCTATCACTAAGGTGACAGGGGACTCCACATTTGCATGGACTTCCATGACCTCAACCTTGCTTGCCCAAAAGATGACTTCCCTCTACCCGGCATTGACCAATTGGTTGACCTTACCATTGGTCATGAGATGCTATCACTCATGGATGGCTTCTCGGTTATAACCAAATCCTGCTTGCCCCAGAGGATCAACACAAAACCACATTCATCACCCCTTGGGGAACCTTCTACTACCGAGTCATGCCTTTTGGCCTTAAAAATGTTGGTGCCACATATCTAGTGGGCTATGACTTATATCTTCCATGATATCATGCATCGTATATTGGAAGATTACGTGGATGACCTCCTCGCCAAATCTAAATGCCACTCCAAGCACCTTACCATCCTCAAAACCATTTTTGACCATCTCATTAAATATTGCATTCACCTTAAACCAAAGAAGTGTGTCTTTGCGGTTCTCTCAGGAAATCTCTGGGATTTATCATTTCCTTATGTGGTATAGAAGTTGACCTGCTAAAGTCAAGGCCATTCTTGAAATGCCTCACCCACTAACCTTAGATAACTCCGTATCCTGCAAGGTAAGTTGCTAGTCTATTCACCATTTCATTTCACAATTATCTGATCGGTGTCAACCATTTCATCATCTACTCAAGAAGGATGTCTCCTTTAAATGGGATGATGACTACCACAAATATTTTGAGGCCTTAAAACAATACCTTCTCCAACCACCCATACTCATTCCACCTAAAGATGATCAACCTTTCTACCTATACATCTCAGCTACCGATCATTCCTTGGGAGCCATGCTCGCTCATCACGATGAAAAACACAGGGAGTAGGTGGTTTATTACATAAGCCATACTCTTTTGGACTATGAAACCCGATACACCCATCCCGAAAAATTTTTTTCTTAGCCTTAGTTTTTGTTGCCACAAAACTCACCATTACCTACTCAACCACAAAACCTATGTTGTAACCAACATTGACCCCCTACACTTCATGTATGCCAAACCTTATCAAAATCAGCGTGCCGCATGATGGCTTATGCTTTAGCTGACCTTGACCTCAAATTCATTCATCAAAATTCCATCAAGGGCCAAGCTATCACCGACCAATTGGCCGATGCACCTATTTTTAGGGATCAACCCTCTAATTTTGACTTTCCAGATGAGTCCATTGCTACCCTTTCCTTGGATGAATCCCCTTACCAAATGACACTCTTCTTTGATGGTTCCAAGTGTCAGCGTGGAGGTGGGGCTGGTGTTATCCTCATTCCTCTTGATGGTGAACCCATGCCTTTGTCTTTCAAACTAGATTTTGATTGTACAAACAATATTACCGAATATGAAGTGCTCGTATTAGGTCTCAAGCCGCCTATGCCCTAGATGTCAAATCAATCAACATCTTTGGTGATTCTCAATTGGTTATAAACCAAGTCAATGGTATATACCAATGTCGTAATGAGATACTTCAAAAGTATAAACATCATGTGGACATACTTTTGACCACTTTTGACCATTATGACCTTCAGACCATCCCCGTTCAACCAATAAATTTGAGATACCATGGCCTGCTTGGCCTCTCAAATACCCACTTGCCATGATTCTAAAATATTTGTCACCATACAATGACTCCAATCACCTTCTTATTTACCTCATGAAGTTTACTCATCAAGAACCACTACCCCTGACCCGAGTGACCTTTGGTATAAACAATACTCTAACTACCTTTCTCTCTCCATCTTACCTCCTGATCTCACCCGTAATGGACAATGCGCCTTCCTTAAAAAGGTCTCTCATTACGTCATCATGGGAGGCCTCCTCTATAAGTGTGGCTTTGATGGTATTCTCTTACGATGCCTCATGAGTTTGAAATTCCTTATACCATTAAGGAGGTTCATGATGGCATATGTGGAGGTCACTTCAGTGGCCTTGTTTTGCTAAGCGTATTCTTCACCTAGGCTATTACTGGCCGACCCTTAACCATGATTGTTGTGACTATGTCAAATGTTGTGTAAAATTCCAACAACATGCCAACCTTCATCATACACCCAGTCACGCCTTACAAGTTTCCCGTGACCTTTGGCCCTTCTCTCAATGGGGTTTGGATCTTGTCGGAGAGATCAACCCCCATTCTTCCCAATGACATCAATGGATCATTACCGCTACCGAATACTACACAAAATGGGTAGAGGCCATACCACTCATCTCCATGAAAGCTGAGAAAATATGTGAGTTCATCAATCACCACATCATTTTCACTTTGGTGTTCCTCATCACCTCATCACTAATAATGGAAAACAATTCAAAAACAAAACATTACAAAAACTTTGTGACGCCTTGACATTTAGCTAAGTTTCTCCTCACCTTATTACCCACAAACCAATGGCCAAGCTGAATCCACTAACAAAACCTTAAACAAAATTCTCATGAAAGTGGTTAATGATACTGGGAAGGATTGGCATATGCACATTCCTTTTTCCCTATGGGCATACCGCACTAGTATCCATACTTCCATTGCTGCCACACCATTTTCTCTGGTCTATGGTATAGAGGTTGTTTTACCTCTCGAAGTCCAGATCCCTCACTCCACATTTCTCTCCATGACATGCTCAATGATGATGATTTTGTCAGACCATTTAGCACAACTTGAGTTATTAGATGAACATCATCTTAATGCTCTTGATCACCTTCAAGTTTACCAAAAACGTATCAAACGTGCCTATGAAAAATGTGTCCATGAACGAACCTTCCAAGTTGGTGACCTTGTCTGAAAGAAAATCAACATGTAACCAAAGAGAAAAAAAAAGTAAATGGGGAAAATTTTCTCCTAATTGGCTTGGACCATACATCGTGACCCATACTTATGGATCAGGTGCTTATCATTTATCTTCACTCGATGGTAAACCGAACCTGAGCCCCTTAATGCCTTGCATCTTTGACCATTCTACTATTGACTTTTAGTCCTACATCACTTTTTGTCTCCTTCCATGCTCATCCCTTGAGCACTCTCCACTTCTTACACCTCACCAGTGATTAAACAAGAATCATGTGAGTCCCGTCACTTGTTATCTTCTCTTGAATATGTGTACCATGGCATTGCACATAGCATGATTCTCATGGATACTTTTCATCTACCTTTAGATGAGATCCCATGGTCATTTCACCCTACTTTTTGAACAAGAATCCTATTCTTCACCTTGGTCTTGTCCATGACTTCAAAGCCCTCACATGGGACCCAACTCCTTGAGTCAAACTTCTAATAAAAAGATGACTCCCTCAAAAGGACATCTTCCTCTCAATCAATCGCTGCTTATAAATAGACTACTCCCTCGAAGGACAACTATGTAAAGCTCTTTCAAAAAATGAGAGAAACTGAAGCTTCCCGCATCGATCAACTTCATGAAGACCTCAAGGAGTTAATTTCCTCATCCCATATAGACTTCCCACATCGATCAGTCTATCTCAAATACAAGTCAAAATAGAAAAACTTTTAGTCATGGACTTGCCCATTGTGACCTCGGATCTCTTGCCCAAAGAGCATGCTACCTCATATCATATAAAATTACCCACCTTTCACCCCTCTCACCATTTGCACCCCCATTTTCCTACTACCTCAAGGGACCTCTTGGGAACCATGACATTTGGTGATCATGTGCCTATCACTCATCCTTAGAACAATCAATCATGTAATGTCTTTAGGGTCTTGCATTCATCACCTCCTCCAAGGTATGACCTACGGTATGATCCTAACCAATCAGGTGGCTTTATTGCCCCCTCTTATCTTTTAAACCATCTTTATTTACATTTTGATTACCTTATACAGGACTTGGTCCTCGACGCGTACCTTTAGGGTAATCTTCTTCTTTTACCACAATCGACATCACCTATACCATTTTTCCTATAACCCACTCACACCTAACAGACCTAAACCCATCATGCCTAAAACCTACCAACTCATTTTCATACCTCCTCATATTCTTCCCTAGCTTATGGGAGAACTACATCGGCTTGAGGTCCCTTTTTCACCGGGACTATGTAGGTAGCACTCTCGAGGGCATGGGGCCCTTGGAGGTTAGCTGGCCACTCTCTACCCTAACCAATTCATCTTTCATTTTCCTCAAATTACATTCTACCCTACTTAGTTTCCTTTTTATATCTAAAACTTGGAAATTAAACCAAACAAATAACAAGTTGCTTAACATTTTTATCCTCATCACAACATACATTTATTATGACTTCCATTTCTCTATCATCATCATGCATATATTATAAAAACATCTTCAATATGACCCATATCATTATTCATTGCACAAATTAATGAATCACAACCCCAACCAATTTAAAATCAATCATGCCTAGACCACAAACCTGACTCAACCATGCCTAAGACCTGACTCGATCCATGCCTAAACTTGATCCATGCCTGACCTGACTCGATCCATGCCTAAAACCTGACTCGATCCATGCCTAAACCGACTCGATCCATGCCTAAGACCGACTCGATCCATGCCTAAGACCTCGATCCATGCCTAAACTAAAACCATGCCGACTCTTGATCCATGCCTAAACCTAAACTGACTCGATGACTCCATCATGCCTAACTCACCTAGTTTTCATCCATATCACAACAAAAATTAAAATTCTCATAAAACACCACCAAATCAAGCATCTCATGTATCTCATCATATAAATAAATATGTGTGTCTCAATACAATATACATGGATATCCCATCATGTCTATCTCAAAAAAATCATCGACATGCAGCCGGTCTCGAATAAAATACTCAAATAAAAATGTCATCAGACACGTAGGCGGTCTCATATACAATAAAATAATAAAACAATACAAAATCTCTTGGCACATAGGATGGTATATGCTCAAAATATACAAAAACTCTCATACATCCTCACTATCTTCAGCACGTAGATGGTATATCTCAAAAAATGACTACAATACATCAAAAATCAAAATAGGAGCCATATATCAGGCATCTCGGTGGACATCCTCCATATCTATATCACCTGTACCCTCTGCCTCCTCGGCCCCTGTCTGGTGACCTGCTAACATCTCCCCACCCATCATAGGTGGTGGTTGGGTCCCCTGTTGGCACGTCACCTAGAGCTGGTCTCCGTGAGCTGGTGGCCTCTCCCTGATCTGCCTGGAGCTCGATGGCCCCCTGTGCTCTCTACACTATGAGTGTGAGGATCTCATCCTCTCACTGAGGCTGTTGTGCCCTATACTCTCCATAGGATAGAAAATCTATCCCGGCCACCATCAACTGATCCTGGTAGTATCTGGCCTCACCTAGGGCATCCTGTAACCTAGATATGGGCATGGTCTATGGTGGCCCCATAGGCCTCGGCCCCTATACCTATCCTACGGGACCCTATCCCACCCCTTCCTGTGAACTGGGACCCTGTCCGGTGCCTGTGGTGGTGCCATCGGCCCCTGCCCCTTGTGTATATCTGGGCCTGTAAAGCCCCAATCTATGTGCTTGTGTTGTGGCTAGCTGGCCCTGTAACCCTATCACCTATGCCTGTAGGGCAGCCACCCGACCATCATCCCCATCTCCATCTCCATCCCCACCCCCGGCCATCTGGGCTGAAGACTAGCCACCTATACATGTAACTCACTACCTCCACCTCTGAGCTAGCAAGTTGTGTCTACACCATACCCAACTGGGTAATCAACAGTCACCACCTTGCCCCTGTAGGGGTCCCCTCACATGTGTGATGGTGGCTAGATCCAGCTACCCTGACCTAGGTGGTATCACTCGTAAATGAGCCACCCACCACTATCTATATCTATCTGTGACCCCGACATCATCAATCCACCGGTCCACTACCTACTCCTCCTACCTGCCCTGTGGGCACTTTATCGGCTGTGGTAGAGGTAAGGGCCTCTCCATGTCGTCTCTCCTATACTGTGGGAAGGGTGGAGGTATGTCCTGTAGCAGCCCAAACTACTCACTCACTCTATCAATGGGATCATCTCGTGCTCCCCGACACGGTGACCTGTATCCATCTCGGTAGTTAGTTGCTCTTAGCTAGCTCCTCACACATATGCCTATATGATGGGAAGCCCACATAGGGCCTCAAATGATGTCCCCCAGAAAACCCCTCATAGTAGTCTGAAATAGGCCACATCATGTGTGGGCTATGTCGAATCTCACTCTCCAATAACAGGCACCCATGCCTATACCCCACCCCACTCATACATAGTTTGGCACAGAAAGGCATCGGCCCGGGGCATGCCCACTGGATGCACATAGATAATGTGCTCATATGCCCAGTAGTGAAGTAAAAGGTACAACACAGGTTGAACCTGTGCAACCACCCATATGCCCACAACTCTCTGTATAGCTACACTAGGAATGTTGGCACCTAGGAAAAAGGGTCTAGTCTATCATCATCATGTCATGTAATATACCCCATCAATGATAGGGAAACCACCCACCCTGCATGCATGTGGTAGTGTAAAAGCACACACTACCTCCATAATAGAACTACTAGCCTCGTCTCCTCCAGATGGGCTAGGTACATCTCTCCATAGCACACGTTGGCTATGGAAGGTCAGCTCGGCCATCCCCTCTCCAAACACCATCAACATCAACTCCTCTGAGGCCTCGGAGGAGATCGAATAGACTGTGTACCCAATATGGGTAGCTGCAGAATCCTGAACACATGTCCTCCAGGGTGACTGTCATCTCACCCATCGGTAGGTGGAATGTGTTGGTCATGGAATCCCATCTATCGATGAGAGTGACCATCAGACTCGGCTATCGGACTACATGTTGGTAGCGTCGGACCCCACTCAGGCCCACCACCTCCACATGCCGCAGCTCCTCAGGGGTCGTTGCACCATGAACTATCATGAGCAGGGGTGGAACCCTATCCCACATGTGTAGCTGATCTCTCCCTGCATCCAATACAAACAAACACATTAATCTACATTTATCACACCCATACTCACCCACTATCATTTTCCCACACCCTATTTTACCCCTACCCATCTCAACTCACCCAACCTGTGGCACTTTTGGCCCCTTTCTCTCCAAAAACCCGACTAGTGCCGGTTCTCTCTAACTAACCCCGGTCACCCTTAAACCGGCATCGGTCACCTATTTTGTGACCGATACCGGTTAACCCTAACATCTTGCTAAACCTAAACCGACCGATGCGGTCACTTTGTGCGGTGAAAACCCATGACCCCCAAACCCTCCCTTCTCAAAAAAATTTACTACCCTGACACTTCTACCCACCTAAAATCACCTACACCTCCCCCTCCACCTCATCCCTTCCCCTCTTCTCCAACTTATCTCTCTCCCCACTCCTATTTTACCCAATTTACCCTCCCATTTTTACAAATTTTATTTTCCCCACCCAAAAAAAAACAAAAACCCAATTTGCAAAATCACCTAATCTACCTAACAAAACACTACAAGAGTTGGATGCTTACCTCATCATGTTGTTGTCATCGTGGTGGCACATTTGGCCATTGCACCGGTGGCCCGCCCGATCCCTCTCGGCCTCTGCCATCACCAAATCGCTACCCATGACTCCAACCAATCAAATCACACACCGATCCCATGGACCCACCTCTCACCAACCACCCACCCACCATTTGGCTCACTAACTCAACTCTCCATTCCATCTGGACACTTTTCCTTTTTTCTCTCTCTCTCTTGTGTCATTTTCTCAATTCACTAAATGACAAATGAATAACAAAAAACATGGATTTTTTTTTTTATAACAAACCCACCTAACCGATCAGTTTTACCTTCACCGGCATCGGTCGTGTGCCCTACCTTACCATGGTTGGTTACACTCTACCGGCATGGTTACCCTTGACGACATCGGTCACCCTCTCTTGCACATTGCCCTAAATTTTACCCTATTACCCTACCCATCACTCCTTTTTTCCACACCTACCCTTTACCCTGATCATTTACCCCACCCCACCTTTACCCAAAACCATTTACCTCACCCTCCTGACCTCATTATTTACTACCTAATCTCATCCTCCTTTGGGGACTCATTATTTTACCCATACCTCGGCCCTACCCATGCCGTGACCTAGATACTTGGACTGGAACATCGCTAGTGACCTTTGACCCCATGTGTTCGCTATACCTTGTGACACATTGTTACATGTGTTGATTGACCTAATGACCTTACCTTACCTCTTTCATGACCATTTATCCTGACCCTACCTTTGGGTGTACTAGAACACACCTAAACGTTCCTACACCTGACCTGTGTTGTGTTTCCTGACCATATCCTATACCTTGGATACCGGAATCACTTCAACCTTGTTTGGATAAACCTATCGACCTTAGACAATGTAGAGTTTCCTACTCTTCAACCTGGTAGTGTGTTGTAGTTTATACATGTGTGTGCATTTTAATATTACTACCTTTGACCCTGACCCATTATCTAGATTACCGAGTAGACCTTACTCCTTTTTCCCCTGTTACCCACCTTCCTTTTCATCACATTTACCTTTTATCAAACCACTCACCGATTCTACCTTCTACCTCATCAGTTCTTGGTTTGAGGGGGATCACCTCCATCCACACATGGGGCAGCCACATCTTATTTTTGTCAGTGTCGCTTACCAATACAAGCTATGCAACAAAAAGGGGCAAAATGTAGACACCAAAATTAGGTCACACTCCCCTTTGGTCCCTCGACAAATAAACACCTTGAACACATCCACCTAGCCATGGCCCCCTTCACCTCACTATAATATTAATTTAATTATTTAAATTAAATTAATTCATTATCCTCACCATATTTATTATTTAAATCTCCTAATTGGGATAATGCCCACATATCCACCTCACCTAGACACCTCATCAAGCCACCTCACCCTAAGACCTATTCTTAGTAAGTTGCCATAACTAACTAAGACTTACCCAAACCCTAAAAATCAATGCCTACATTCCCTCTAACCACATTCCCACATGCTTAAAAGAAGCTTCCAGTCTAATCCATGAGTTAACGACACATGAGATCCCAGAAAATCAAGGGGATCTACCTAGTTTAGTAAACCTAGGAAATCCCACCTAACCGATGCCGGTTACCCTTAACCACCGCTAGTTAAGCGGAACCACCATCGGTCACCTTTTAATCCCCAAAACAACCTTATTTTTGAGGTTGGAAAAAGGTTGGCGAGTTTTTCAGAGAGATATCACATCTTTTGAGAACAAGCTTTTCATGAGAACATGCATGCAAGGAAGGAGATCAAGCATTTTCTCTTGCACAGACATCCAACATTCATCCAACAACCACCCAACATAGATTTGATCCAATCAGGAAAGAAGGAGAGCACATGCAGCCCATGCAAGAGCTCCCCAATGTTTGGTGATCCTCTGCAACATTCAACCTCTTATCAACACCTTCATTCCTCACTCACAGACGTCAGAACTAGATTCCAAGTAAGTGAAACATTTTACTCCTCTGGTTCATTCATTTAATCATTGTATCTTCATCCTTTGTTCTCCTAGCCACCCATTGACCTCCTTCAATACTCACCCCTCCATATCCCCATTAAAACCTCACCAAATCCCATCCAAATGACTTAATACCTCATTTCAACCAGCCTAGTCCTTTGTGCAATCATAAGGGAGATCAAAGCTCATTCTGTGACATTCCCAGTATTCCACAGTAATCCGGCACCGGTTCTCCCCAACCGGCATCGGTCACCCTTAACTAGCATCGGTCTCTATATTTACCAATACCCCTAGAATAGTAACCTACCCACCTATTCTCACATCACCCTTAATCACCTGTGACTGCCTAAGACCTCTGTCAGACTACTAGAGACCCAGAACTAGTTACTTGACCTTCGGATCTTATTTTAACCTAGCCTGTTAGATTAGATATTTCTTATTGTGTTTTAAATGAGATACCTAAAATGATAACGGTTTTCTTGTCCTTATGGGTAAGGTGATTTATACTTGTATGTTTACATTTAGGTTAGTATACCTTAGTGATGCATACATCAATGAAATGTAAAGTGGTTTTCTGGAATTTTTAGAATTATCACTTATTCTCTTTGATTAATAAAGTGATTCTAACTTAATGCAATATTTCCTATATGAAAATACTAGATAACGTAAGTTGTTACAGGAGATATAGATCTTATCATGTCAATTCATATGAGTGGCCGATTCAATAACAATTTTGCAGATGGAATTTGTGAAAGGTGAAAGAAGGATGAAGTTTAAAAGTTTGCATTTATTCTATTAACTGAAGAAAGTTAAATTTATTACACTTTATTATATTTATCATGATACGAAGTACTCTTTTATTGTTAAGAAATAAAAAGGCTAGTTAACCTATTTATCGGTATCGATTAAAAGGAAATAATATGAATTATTCTATCTTATGGTAATTTTGTTTTATATGATTCGATAAATGAATAAGAGGTTGTTTTTATATACATTGTTACATGAATTGTTTGGATATGAAAAGTATGATTTTAAAATTTGGTTCCTATATGTTCTATACTTAAGATGCAAAATTATATTCCATTAATACAAATATATATGATTGCATTTGATTTTTGGAAATGGAATGAGGCTTGATGAATACTTTGAGTACTATATTACATTAATATAAAAATGAATTTTATCAAACTAAGTGAATATATGAGTTACATCTATATAAACCTATATATTGGTGTTAAAGTATTGTATACTTGGTATGATTAAAGCTTACTTGTAATATTGTGGGTTAGGGTGAAATGTATGACTTTTTACAAGTAATTTAATCAATATCTAAAACCTGTTAAGGTGATTCATAAGAACATATAAAATAATGATATATGTGTATAATTACATTTGTTAATGTATGGACATAAGTTGATAATTAAAGGTATAGATTTTTGTCTTTACCTAGTTTCAACTTAGTATGGAAAAAGTTATACTTAACCATATTTACTTAATTATTGATCAAAGCATGATCAAGGGGGTGATACATTCTGTATATTTGATTATGTAACCTATAATTATTTAGGACATGATTTAATTTCTATAATTAATAAAATTACAATTACAAAACTCTCGTTAGACCCTTAGGTGTGAAAACAACCATTGAGAGTGTCGTCAGTAACAAGGATTGGCAAGTCGGGAATTAATTAAACTAATTTATCTTGTTAAGATATGATGTTCTAATTAGTGGAACTTGGCAAGCTATCTCATCATAGCTCTTCTTTTGTATAGTACCTAATTAATTACTTAGGTCAATACTTAGCATAGTACGGAGAATTTACTATGATGTAATAACTTGTCACACTCCTTTAATCATAACTTTCATAAAAACATGAATTCAAGTATGTTAGGTAAAAGTGTAGAATAGTTGTATGGTTAAGTTCCAATGTCATCTTATGATGACTATGGGAAAGGGAGCAGACCCGTAAATGATGCAAGTCATTTTAGAGACGCTTAATTCCACTTAGTCATCCTAAGCTGACATTTTGGTACTTACCCATACGGAGTTTTCCCGAACCGGTAACTAATACACAACTTGAAAGTGATTGATACAAAGCAATTAGTCCTAATCTAGATGACAAAAATTAATTAATAAGGTGATGTACATGTTCCTAACAATGAGTGTGTCGTCACAGAATTGAGAATGGCATACATGTCTCTAAAACTTTTGCCAAAGTAGTGTAAGATGCTTGATTACACTATCCCAGAGTCACCAAAGATCTAAGTGTAGGATTTTGGATGGGATTTAATGATAGATACCTATGTAGACACTTAGAATGCAATATTTGAATATCTTTGATAGATGAAGAAACCATTAGTATACTTTGTATACACAAAACCAAATGATACACTTGGTGTAATCACTCATAAAGAGTGTTGAGGGGGATCGAGTAGGATCTGTATACTCTCATGCAGCTACACATGGTTTATGACTATTATAGGATGGATTGACTAAGATGATGTTAGTTCTAAATCATGAGAATTTAGAACAAGGAAACATGAGATATGAACTTAAGATTTATGTTGGGTTTAAATATATGGGTATTTAAATCAATGAAGCATAAAGTAAGATTAAAAAAATTTCTAGAATTGAAGTGACAAAAGTGGTTGTTACATTTTGGTATTAGAGTTAAAGGTTACAACTCTTGGACTTATTGGGTCCTTATGCTTACTAAATTCTGATTTTTATTAACAAGATAAAAAATGGGAGAAGGATGTACCATGGATAACGAACCAGACCAAATTATGCTTTAGGTTTGGTGGTAAATAAGTTAGATAACACACTCTAACAATCCTTCGTGACACACAAAACCAGAAGGATGCATGGAGTAGTTGGTTGAGTGTGAAAATGATCGAGTTCTTTGAAGAAAAATTGCCTTTGAATGATGACAATCAACAAGGGAGTTGCTTGATTGTTGAACTGTCATGATGAAATATTTTGGAACTTGAATCCAACATGATATAAAAACCTACAAAGGGTAGATGAAGTAGATAGGAGTGGACTATCTATTGTAGCAGCAATGATTGGAAAGGGAAAATCAGGCTAGAATGAGATCTGCAATAAATTATGACTCGAAAAGAGAAAAGTATATAAGAGCATTAGCTCTTCTCCACCTAAAACTTTAGGAAAAGTGATGGAAACAATGTGGCAAAAATTTAGACTACCAGAATGATTTCAATAAGAAATACTTCTTGTAATTTCAATAAGCAATAAAATCATGCTGGCTAATAAGCTAAGAAGAAGGGACAATTTTCCTAATGACATCAGGTACGATATGTAGAAATTCTTGTTTATTTTTTAATTTGGTACTAGTACAAATAATATCTTGGTCTCTTGTGAACAAATTAAAACAAAATCTGAAGTTTGATTTATTCCTTGCATATGAAAAAAATTACAAACCTTTGGATTGTCAATTCAACACTCACATTGACATTGGAACTGATCCTCATCATGGAATTTGGGGTTAATGAGTTCTTAAAGTAATTAAGACATACTTGAATATATTTTACATATTGGATGCTAGAATGACAAGGATTTTATCATATTCTAGACTATTTGTCATTAATTGAATGAATAAAATAACAGAAATAATGATCTGTTAGGGTGAAACACAACAATAAAGCACGTTGTAGTTTTCTGGAAGAACAAGAACAAGTCATTCCTAACGTAATGTTAGGTAAGTAAGTTATGGACTTCTTGATACTGATTTAGTACAACACTAGAATGATTAAGGTCGTTGTATCTATTTATTGATTTAAAATAGAAATATAATTCTAATTTTCATTAGCGTATGATAAGAAAAATTTCTTGAGCCATGAAATTTTTCGGTTATCATGAAATTGACATTGATTAACTTCATTACTGAAAATTGGATGTGGTAATTAAAATAGGTTATTTGGTTGAAAATTAAGTGTCCTAACAAACTTTTCAGCTAGAAAAGGAGCATGGGGAAGTAAAAACAACATCTTCCAGTTTAATTTTTCTTTAAAATAGCGATTAATTTTGATTGTTTTGTCATGAATCAACATTTTTGTTGATAAGAAAGATAATAAATACCTAGAGGGTATGCAGTAAATAGTAAGCCAGAAAGGAAAAGAGAGGAATGGTTGGATGATTTAAGTAATCATTGACCATGAACTTATGATGAGGATATCCGAAGGGTGAAAACTACGAGATATATTTTGGTAAAACCAACCGTAAAAGGAAAATTGTTGTGTGAATTGCAAATAAAATTAAGGATTGCACAAAGCAAAGTTCGGAAAAACAAGTGAGTAATGAAACAAAACAACTTAGGAAGACTTGTGGGAAAATTGAAAACAGTGTTTTCCTTGTTTGTTTTCGTGGAAAATAACTTGTTTTTTACTATGTGATATATATATATATATATATATATATATATATATATATATATATATATATATATATATATATATATATTACATGAATGAATGGTTGAAATTAAAAAATTTATGTCAAATTTATGATTTGGGATAGTTTTCACTAGTTGAAAGGTTATTACATCCAATAAAATTGAATTCATAGTTAAATTTTATAGCTCTTAGACCTATTGTGTCCATTTGCTAATTAGACTTAAAATTCTTGTCTAACAAAAAATAGTTAGAGAATGTGCTGATAATAACCAAGCTACGGGTGGCGAGGAAGCCACAACTTAGAAACAAGATGAGATACTCATTGTCCTTCAGGACACACGGAATTGTATTACTATTCTTGAACATCAAGTGATGGGAAATGAGGACAATAATGATGTTTATGACATTGAGAAACATATGGAATAGCCTAATGTTGAAAATAACTTCAATGTTGGAAATAATAGTGCTAAAAATCAACCACTGAATGTGAGGGCTCAATTGGCAATGTGAGAGATATCTAGGCATATAAAAATAATTATTTTGCCAAAATTTGATGGCACAACTTTAGGGGATGGGTCTGAGAGTTGGCTCAAAGCAAAATGGAAAAATACGTTGTCATAAGAAACTATTCTAAAGAAATAAAGGTAGTATGGAGACATTACCAACTTTCTAATGAAGCATCTTCCTCATGGGACAGCCACAAAGTTGATTTGAATGTAGATGAAGCTAGCATAGCATGGGACCAATTCAAGACCTATTTTAGACAGTGCTTAGTTGCCTCAATTATATTATGACCGAGGAAGATGCCTCGAATTTCAGAATCGACTCAAGGAAGTGGAATGTCAAAGAATTTTGAGAGGAGTTTACAAAACTTCTCAAGTATGTACCCCAATACCAAGTGGATGAAAATTTATGCATTCTTAAGTTCATAATGGGGCTAAATCTAGTATTTGGTGGAGAAGTTGATGTTCATGTCCCATAAAAATGGAAGAAGTATTCAAGAAGGCCATTAAGCATGAGTAGAAGCTCAAAGCCATTAGTTTTCACAAGGATAAGAAGTGTAAACTAAATAAAATCCTTCACCATTATCACTTGGAAGGACATAGGGGAAGAACGATGATAATAAAACTCATAGTGGGAGTAATACTATTGTAAAATTTAAAAGGAATGGACAAGAAAATACTATTGGTGAGAATGACAGGTTTGAAAGGAAGTGGCCTTTTTGTTGCTTCAAATGTTGTAAAAGTGATCACTACACTAGATATTGTCCCTTGAGAAACAAGGATAACAATCATTCATCGAGGATTCAAGATGCATTTGCAAATGTGGGGATAAAAGAAGCAACGAATGAAGAATCTAAGGACTAAGGATCCCAAAACTGTCATGGTGAGAATAGTTAGACTTTGAGTACAGTCGGAAGAAATCAAAAAATGGTTTTTCTTGATTTTCTTAATGTTAAAAACATTTTTTTGAGTAATTTACTTTGTATTCTCACAATTAGTTGGCATATTTGATAATATTTCAATTAATTGATGCGAGAGGTAACAAGGAAATTATCATATTTCAGACTATTTTTCATTAGTAGAATGAATAAAGTTTTGATTACAATCAATACAACGTTGTTATGAAATTACGGAAACTTTATTTTTACAAGTTCATTCTATAGTTTTTGGATATTTGAGGATTGAATAAGTAATCTTTTACCTGTTTACTTAGATTTTGTTATGATTAAAAGTGAATCATCAGGATCATGTTTCTTTTAAGGGGGAGGTATGTAATACCCCTATTGTGTTATCATTCGTGCTTTGATTTATGTGGTTATTTGACATGCATTTATAGTGAATTGCATTTTTCTTGATGATCTTTGTTGGGAATGTATGAGAATGCTTTTCTATAGCATGATGGGATAATATTATTTTACTCTATTGATCTGGCATACTTGCATATCTTGGTTGTTAGAATATGTACTTAATGATATGTTGTTAGATAACTATGATCATATTATTGTTATTTTCTTACCTTTGGGTTGTTGATCATTTTGATAAGTTTAGTAACTCCGACACTTTGATAATGTGATCCAGAATCGGGAGCAGAGAAGTATGGACATTGATAAGGTAATTTTTAACATGATTACTATTAAATTGTTTAAACAAAGCATGGACTTAGTAAATATGAGCCTAGTCTAATATAATGTCAAACCCATTTGTTGTTTTACAAATATGACACTTTAGAATAATATCCCGATCTAGTCTACTATGGCCTAGGCTATTATCTTAAATCATCATGATAAACTACATTTGTAAAGTGATGGCACTACTTTATTGCTATAAGGCTCTAATATTACTAAATTAATGGTCCTAAGTTGATACGAGAACATCACCTTGATCGAAACTAAGGTTTATATTTACATTCAAAATCATGAAGGCTTATAAGCCTTGGCATACATATATTCAAGGGGACCTAACAAAGTATGAATATGTTTTAGTTTGAATTATTATATACCAACCAATGGTTTATAATGTTGGGGGGAAAAGCTAAATTTATTGTGGCATTGGATTTAAATTTGGATCCTATTATTAATATGGTGATCCTTATCACCATATACTTGTCATATTTATGAGGAAGTAATAAATTGTCGTACCGCCATTGAAATTGGTAGAGAGCCTAGCTAATTTTAAGTGTTCGTGGCTACGGTCATGGATAGATTAGTTGGCAAGTGGTAGATGAACTAAATCTGAACTCCACTATTTTTAAAAAAATGGAAATAGAGGAAGTAGAGGCAGGAAATTAAGGAAGGATTGACGGTCCTCAATGCATTGAATGAATTAGAAATACCCGCCACTATCTTGGAGAATGTGTTGGTGGTTTTGTGGGGGAAAAGTGAATGGTAGTTTAGTTTTTGTTTTTTTTTGGTGGCATGGATGCTCTACATGTTATTGTTCCTCCTTTTATTTTTGTATGATGGTCTATTTTCAAACCCTTGCATGTATTTGATGTTATTGTGAAGAGAAATTTGAGGAAGCTCTTATTATCTTGGGAAATAAAAAGAAGTGATGGAGGAATTTGGGGTTTTCTATGGAATCGATAGTGGGTTTGTTGAGAAGAAATATTTGGTCGAGCTTGCAAAAAAAAACAAATGAAAGAATAAGGGAGCTCTACCAGGCATGATAGGATCTATGCCTTCTCTAGTAGCTTACTCTTTCTAATGTTTCCATAAACAAAATCCCACATTAAATTTTTAATGTCTATAATGAACTTGGTTTTCATTGAATAGCTTATAAACCTGTAATATTCTATGTCTTCAACAAGTTTATGGACTGGGTATGGATGAGATAACTAGAAATGTTTATGGTATATAATAATATTATGGTTTCTCACATGATGAAGATATATATATATATATATATATATATATATGTATGTATGTATGTATGTATGTATGTATGTATGTATGTATGTATGTATATCAAGTCTCATTTTAATTTGAGTGTGACACAGGATTCTTATTTAAGTGGAATCTAAGTATATCAACTGTGGGTGCATAGTATTTTTGTTTATAATGATTACGAATCTATGTTCTTACCTGAAACATGATTTACTTATCTAAACATTGGATGTTGAATAAATGGGAAGCAAGTTACTCTTTATGTTTGGTTACCTTTGATTCTTGTCATGGGTATTCGAGTTCGATAACAAAAAGAGATACGTAGATGGTTGAATACATTGATGGACTCAATATATGTAACATGGGCTTAAAATATTTAAGATTCGAACATTACCTTGGTCTCGATCCAGGTAATATCATGACATGAGGGTTTTGACCATTTCTAGGATGTTGTAAATGAAGGCCTTGTTAAAATGAAAGAATAATGATTTCTAAGTGATATTATTCATGTATGTTTGAATGAAATCATATTGATTTATGTGTTAGTTTACTCTTGTTTCTATTTAACTGAAATCATATCGATTATGAGTTGGGATTGCTCTTACTTGTGAAATGAAATCACATCGATTTTTCATGCCTAAATATCTACCCTCTGTATTTTCTTATGGTTATGGTTTACTCGTTGACTGTAAATGCTTTCTTGACAAAGAGTAAACTTCACCTTGTCGATGTTCTTTAGGCATTACTTGGTATGTATGCTTTTGTTGTTCTAGGTTGATTATGGTAGGTCAATGAGTAGGTCTTAATGGTTGGTCATCAAGCATTAGTTGAAGTTTTGAGTTTATACATGAATGTTAGGAAATTAATATTTACATGGTTAATAGTTGTTTGGGTGGTTAGTAGAAACAAAAATATATCACAAATAATTTGTAGGTTTGGTTAGTTTTTTATATGGGTTATATTGTTATCATATATTGTTACAACACCAATATATTAGTATAGGTGTGGTGTATCCATAATGTTATTAAAGGGATATTTGGTTGTATGATTTCCTATTTTGTAGCAGGGTGGTTATTTATATCTTTATGGATTTATAATAGCCGTTGTATTTGGTCTAAATATAACAAAAACAAAATAATATGAAGAATATGTTTTTGTTGTTGTAATTAGACTCTCATGCTATATAGACTTTAACCAAATTCAAGAGTAAACTTGTTCACCATAAATTATTTCTTGAGAAATAGTAAACTTCTCCTTGTCGATGTTGCTTATGCATTACCTAATTTGTATTCCTTTGTTGTTCATAGGTTGATCATGGTAGGTCAATGATCAATTCTTAATGGTCGGTCATAAAGCATTAGTCAAAGTTTTGATTTTATACATGAACGTATAATCATGTTAAACATTATGATAGCTAAGTAATCTCGTTGAGACATCAAGGGTATTCACTTGATGTAGGAAGAGAATAACATTTTATAGTCAAGTAAGTATTTTACTTGGAACTTTTGAATGATGCATTGATGCATCATAATATTGATTATAACTTTAACAAAATATATTTTGGGTTGTTGAGTCCAATCACTATTAATACAAATAGTAATATTAATTCATTGAAAAATATATGTATTCTTTATTATGCGCGAATGACATATATATTTAAATTAGATACTTAGTTATCTTATTATTACTTAAGCATCGTTCCATTTTAGAGACTATCTATCTGAATTGTAATAGAAGACTTGTATTATCTAATAATTATTGAGTTCAAATCAATAATATTAGTTATTGAAGGAAACAAGGATTGTTGACTTATATGGTTTGTAAAGTTAGAATATTATAAGCTACTATTACCTATTTGGCTAAGTCAAGAATTATTGATACTCGAATCAAAATATGTGAGAGTGTATAAGTAATAGTAACTTAATGTTACGAAAGTATAAATGAATGATAATGGTTTGTTTTTCCTTATTGGTAAGGTGATTTATACTTGTATGTTTACATTTAGGTTGCTATATCTTAGTGATGCATACATCATTGAAATGTAAAGTGGTTTTCTAGAATTGTTATAATTATGACTTATTCTCTTTGATCAATAAAGTGATTCTAACTTAATGCAATATTTTATTTATGAAAATACTAGATAGTGTAAGCTTCTATAGAAGATATATATTTTATCATGCCATTTCGTATGAAGCGATGAGTTCATAACAATTTTGCAAATGGACTTCGTGAAAGGTGAAAGAAGGATGAAGTTTAAAAGTTTTTATTTTTCTATAGACTGAAGACATTTGAATTTATTACACTTGATTTTATTTATCATGATATGAATTAATTTTGTATTGTTAAGCAATAAAAAGGCTAGTTAGCCTATTTATCTATATCAATTCTGAAAAAGGGAAATAGTATGAATTATTTTGTCTTAGGGAAATTTTGTTTTATCGATTCAAGAGATGAATAAGAGGTTGTTTTTATATACATTGTTACATGCATTATTTGGATATGAAAAGGATGATTGTAAAATTTGGTTCATATATCTTATATACTTAAGATCCAAGATTATATTTCATTAATACAAATATATATGGTTTTATTTGATTTATGGAAATGGAATTAGGAATGATGAATACTTTGAGTACTATATTGCCTTAATATAAAACTGAATTTTATCGAACTAAGTGAATATATGAATTGCATCTAAACCTATATATTGGTGTGAAATTATTTTATACTTGGTATGATTAAAGTTTTCGTAATATTGTGGGATAGAGTGAAATGTATGAATTTTTGCAAGCAATTTAATTAGTATCTAAAACTTATTACGGTGATTCATAAGAACATATAAAATAATGATATATTTGTATAGTTACATATTTTAATGTATGGACATAAGTTGATAATTAAAGGTATAGATTGTTGTCTTTACCTAGTTTAACTTAGTATGGAAAAAGTTATACTTAACCATATTTACTTAATTAGTGATCAAAGTATGATCACGGGGACTAATACATTCGAAGATTTAATTCTCGCAACTGTAATTATTTAGGACATGATGTACTTTCTATAATTAATAAAATGACAATTGCAAAAATCTCATTATAACCCTAGGTCGAAAAAAAATCCATTGAGAGTACCATTGGTTAACAAGGATTGGCAAGTTGGGAATTAATTAAACTAATTTAACTTGTTAAGATACGATGTTCCGATTAGTAAAACTCAATGGGCTATCTCATCATAGTTGTTTTGCATAGTACCTAATTAATGACTTAGTTCATTACTTGGCTACTACAGAGCAGCTATTATGACATAATAACTTGTCAAGCTCCTCTAATCATAACTGTCGTAAAACCATGGATTCAAGTATGTGTTAGGTATGAGTGCAAAATAGCTGTATGGTTAAGTTTTGATGTCATCTTATGATGACTATGGGAAAGGGAGTGGACCCATAAATGACACAAGTCATTTTAGAGACGCTTACTTCCCCTTAGTCATCCTAAGATGAAGTTTCTAAGTACTTACCCATACAAAGTCGTGCCTAATCGGTAACTAATATGTAACTTGAAAGTGATTGATACGAATCAAATTATTCCTAATCTAGATAACCAAAATTAATTAATAAGGCACGTTAAACATGTTCTTAATGAAAAGTGTGTCATCACGGAACCGAGAATGGATCACATGTCTCTGAAACTTTGGCCAAAGTAGTATAAGTTGCTGATTACACTATCCAGAGTCAACAAATATCTAAGCATATGATGTTGGATGGGATTCGATGTCAGATACCTATTTAGACACTTAGAATGTAATATTTTACTATCTTTGATAGATGAAGAAACCATTAGTATACTTTGTATACAAAATACCAAATGATACACTTGGTGTCATCGCTCATAAAGAGTAAACACACTAATAAAGAGTGTTAAGGGGGATTGAGTAGGATCTGTATACTCTCATACAGTCGCACATGGTTTATGACTGTTATAGAATGGATTGACTAAGATGATATAAATTTCTAAATTATGAGAATTTAGAACAAAGAAACATGAGATATGAATTTAAGATTTATGTTGGGTTTAAATATATGGGTATTTAAATCAATGAAGCATAAAGTAAAATAATAAAAAATCCCTAGAATTGAAGTGACAAAGGTGGTTGTTACAAAGGCTTTGTTGGGATTAAAGGATGAAGCATAATATTTTCCTTTATCATTGGCATTTGTTTTACTTGGTCCTTCATTGTTATTTTTGTTTAGATCAAATGGTGGACCCTTAGGGGATTTAAATTGTCCCTTTAAGGCTTTAAATTCATCCTCATTGAATTCTGAGGGAAATATTTCTCCCATTTCAAGGATACAAAGTAGGAATTGGTCTTTTTTTTCATATAGTGGCATCAATGGAAAGTTTTGTAACTTGGTCTTCATCCTATTCATCCAAGATGATATGGAAATGGTTTCATTCCTCTCGTCAAAATGGACTATAATAACAATGATGTGTTCCCATCATTGTTGAAAGAAGGGGGTAACAATAAGATGTGTGATAGAAAAATTAACCCTTAACAAAGTCAATGCTAATATGGAAGAGAGGATACGATGAAAAGATCGACCCTTAGCAAAATGCATGCTAAAAGGGAAGAGGAGAAAAGGTTAGTTGATTTCTTGACTCTTAATCAAAATGAGAGTTAAGAGGAAAGGGACTAGATGAAGTTAGATGTTCTCTAGTCACTAACAAAAATGAATGTTAAGATGGAAGAGGCTTGATGAGGTGAATTTGGTCAACTTTTGATCAAATGAGTGATGAGAGTGATGAAGATATGTGAAAAGGTTAACTCCTAACATGATGATTGTTAAGAGAAATGACAAAGGGGGGAATTCACAATACTTAGCAAAATGAGTGATGTTAAGGTGGAAGGTGGACTGAAATGTTAGTTTAGATTATTCTTAACAAAATGAGTGTTAAGAAAGATGAAGAAGTTTGAAATGAATTTACAACCCTTTACAAAATTTAATGTAAAGAGGGAAGAGACAAAAGAAGTTAGTTTGCTCAACTTGTGACAAATTAAGTGTGACAAGAGGAGACTTAAAACATGATGGACGATGCTCAACCCTTAACAAAAATGTGTTAAAGGAAGAGACTTTGGAAAAAGTGATGAATTTGATTCACTTTAAATGAGTAGGATGTCAAAAAGAGGAGACTTAGGAAATTTGATGAAGGATGTCATCCCTTTACAAAAGTGTGTTAAATGAGGAGACAACAAAAAGAAGTGGGAGGACTAAAATAATGACAAAATAAATGTAAATCGCATGAAGAAAATAAATGATGATGAGAAGGTCCAAATATCACAAAAGTGGAGATAAGAGACAAAGGGGAAGTGATTGATTAGTGATCTCAAATCAAAGAAAAGTGGATGCTTTAAAGAGAGAAGTGAAGAAATAATGAGGATGTTGACAATTCAAAAAGTGATTGTAAAGTACAAAAACATGTGATGATGGGAGAGAGATATGAAAGTGGTCATCAATTCAACAAAGTGGATGTGAAATGTGAATATGTAAGAGTGATGGACGTGAGATAGAAGAATGTCAGAAATTCAACAAAATAAATGGGAAATGTGATGACGTAAGATGATGGAAGAGGATATATAATTTTTCATCGATTTAGCAAAGTGTAAGTGAAGTGTTATGATAATGTAATATTTTGGAATGCTTAGAGGTCAACAAGATAATTTTAAACTTGATATGAAAGATCAAGGTTATCAAACGGGATTATTGTGATAAATCGAAGATCACGATGTCAAGAATTAGTGAAGAATAATGAAAGTGATCAAGTGTAAATATGGATGTCCATAACCTGATACTTAAACACATTTATAAAGTGATAAGGTGGATGAAAGAGAAAATGTGAATAACAAAAGTGAAACACAAGTTAACATTTTCTAGCCAAAAATATTACTGGGGAAAACTTTGGGTAAAGGACCTTCTACCTAAAGTTAAAATTTTACTTTGGTTGGCTGCTCGAACAAAATCCTCACTATGGATAATTTGAGGAAATGTGGGATGTTCCTCCCCAACAAGTGTGTGCTTTGTAAAAGAGGAGGAAAGTGTCAACCACCTCCTCATCTCTTGTCCCTTCACTCAAGCGGTGCTTTCCAAGGTGTTGGAGCTTTTCAAAGTGCAATGGGTCTGCCCTAACTCCATTGAGGAATGTTGGTTACAATGGGATTTTCCTTTCAGGTATCCCTTTCTTATGGCTACCTAGAAAATGGCCCTTCCCCACTTCATCTAGAGCTTATGGAAGGAAAGGAATGCTCTCATCTTCAGAAATCAAAAGGATAACATTAGAAAGGTCAGTGCTGGTTTGATTTCCTTGATTAAAGAGAACTCCAATCTCATTAAGGTGAAGACTAAAAAGGCCTATTCTAGTAGAGAAGAGGAAGTTCTCAAATAATTCACCTTCATTCTACCTCAAGTCAGATTCCCATCCACTATCATTAAGTGGTCCAAACTGGAAAGGGGAAAAGTCAAACTTAATTTTGATGGGGCTTCAAAAGGAAACCCTAGCCTGGCTGGTGGAGGGGGCATAATCAGGGATCATAATGGGGACTGGATCTTTACCTATGTAGGACCTTTGGGGACTCAGAGTAACAATGTGGTTGAAGCACATGCTCTTCTCTGGGGTGTCATTCTTGTTAAGGAAAAATGAATTAAACATATTCTTATTGAGGGGGACTCTCTTCTCATTTTAAATGCCATCGAAAGACTAGTTACAATAATTGGGCTTTGGGTAATATTATTCATGATATTAAAGAGCATCTTAAGTACTTTGATTCCCATATCATCACTCATATCCCTTGCATCAACAATACTTGTGCAAAAATATTTGTGAATGAAGGAGTTCAAAGTAATGATTTCAAAGTGTGGCAAAAATTGATGTCATAACTGTGCATATTAATGATATTATTAATCATGAAAAGTTGTAAGAACTTCACCTTAAGTAGTGTGAGGGAGAATAATGGGTTCATTTTCCAATATTGCAAAAGTGAGTCCAGTTTAAGCTATTCTTAGAAAGGAAATTCTAATATCAAAAGTTATAGGTTTCAAAGTGCAGAGCATTGGAGTAAAAATTTGGCCATCATGGGTAGAAATAGAACTAGAGTTGTGTCATCCAGATATGGGCATATTGTGGAGGATAAGTCTTTGTGGACCCTGTTTAGGGATCGGGGTTTTCTGGGGAAATTTATCACCATACTCTAAGGACATGATCACTTGTAACTATGGAGTTTGGGCTGGTGTGGAAAGAGGGGAAAGAAATAATCCATGGCATGGAAATTGATACAGAGGAGGAGTCCATTACCCGTATAACTGGCATGGACATGGAAGGTCTAAAAATATTTAAGGATAGGAATCGGTGAGAGTATGAAATAAATACTTTCTTTGTGGGAAATGAAACTATCCATTACTTCACCATTGGAATCACTCATTCCTATATTCTTGGGGTGTGGAGGGAGGTTTGTCTGCACATCATGAAGTATCTTACCCTGGAAGGTAAATATCACAAGATATATACCCACCACTTGTCTTTTTCTGAACATGTTCAGACACAAGAAAATGATTAGTATCCCCTTCTATCTATGTATGTCTCTGACCACCTTGGTGAAGGATTTCAAAAATAGTAAGGTGGAGTCCCCCATTCATGAGGGTATCATTCCTCTCATGTTTTGAAATGGGAAAGTGGTCCAGGATAAACCTATGCACCCAATTGAGGATGAGGAGGATATTACCCTGGTTGAGTTTCTTTCCAATATAAGGGAGGGTAACCTAGGCACTATGTAGATATGAGAGGGGAATAATTTTGAAGGGATGGAAAAGAAAGAATTTGTCCCATCGAAGGGTAAGGATAAAGTGTCCCCAGGAAGGAGAGCATGGTCTTGATATGTGGAAGAACAAAGTTCAGTATTTGGAGATGGTGGTTCAGGTCTTGGAAGAGACTAACTTGGTGGTTAAGAAGGGCATGATTGATAACATTGAAGCCACCAAGAAAATATTCTTGGCCCAGAAGAAATTTTTGGGGATATCAAGTAGTTGGAATCTCTAGTTCGAGATTTGGGTGCTCGTCTGGATGCTATGGAAAAAGAGAAGTAGAAAAAGAGGTGGATAATTTCTGATGAAGTTGAAGAGGAGGAGGAGGAGTCTGCAGAGGATATTGAGGAGGATGTCAAGGAACCCCCTAGAAGAAGATGAATACTAATCCTAGCATGAAAGATGAGATCAGGGAGGTTAAACCCTCCAACAAAAGTAAAGATAACTAATGGAACTTCTCCCAACTGTCTGCGGACTTTCAGGGAAATTTCACTATTTTTTCTTATTTAATGGTTTAGATCTCTTTTGTTTGTCATTTCTTGGACCCCCTTCTCTATTTTGGAGTTAAGTTTGTTTAACTCTTTGGGTCCTATTCCTTTTTGTCTCTCTTTGTTTCAGTCACGATGTAATCTTTTTGTAATTGGCCTCTGGGAGCCTATCCCTATTTTTTACCCTATCTAATAAAAAAACAAGTCTCGTAACACGTGAGATAAATGAAAAGTGATGTAGTAATATTTTTTCTCTACCTTAGATTGGCTTAGACAAGGCATGGCTTCTGGGTGGTTCACTTAAGTAGGTGTTAGCAGTATACCCGAGAAAGTGTGGTGTTATTTCTAGCTTCCGGATTTACTTTACCCTTTGAAACCTTGAGTAAAGATATTTCTCGAATGAATCACCTTTGGGTAGCCCTTATTAGATTGTAGACACTAAAATTGGGTCATACTTCCATTAAAACCCCATTCATTAACTTAACCATATCCTACCCATTCATATCCCCTTGTGCACATGTTAATTGAATTAATTATCTTAATTAAATTAATTAATATCCCCACTTAATCACCTCACCCAACTAACTCACCTAGACACCTCACTCAAATGACCCACTCAAACCTCATTAATGACCTAAGAGCAAGTCTAAGCTTATCCTAACCAACTAGGACTTAGTCTAAACCTAGAATTAAATCCTATTAACAAACCTAAAAGGAATCCTACTTATCTTTCCATGATCCATCACTTAAGACTTGTAAGAAGGTTAGAGATCGCACCAAAAATAGGAACAATCTTGCTATTTTTGGCCAACCTAGATATTCCTTCCTTGACTGAAATTGGTTATATCTCAACCGACGTTAGTCCCTAACCATCTCTAGTTAGATTAAATGCATTTCCAAGTGCCTTTGCCTAGGTTGGTCATTCAATTCAGGATATCATACGAATAGAGAATAGGAGCACTCAAATTTTTGAAGCACTCAGGAAAAAGAAAGCACACGGGAACACTACCAACAACCATTTTGGCTTTCATCATCTTCTTCACGATCATGGATTCACATAGAGAAGCATGGAGGTTCAAACTATCATGAAACAAATACAATGGCTATTTTCTCTAGATCTCTACCTCGTCTTCATCATCTACGTTCTCTAAATCTATTGTTTATTAAGTACCTAAAACATCTTCATTTATCTCCAGTTTTCTTTTAGTAAGATTTATTATTCATCTCAATAATTTATCTTTCTTCACATCTGTACAATTTCTTCCTCCCACCAGCCTATCACCCTATCATACCCGACCCTTTCACCTATTTTTACCCTCTTCTAATCATCCATGATTCTTCAATACCATTTACAACCTCACCCTCACCATTTCCAACCCCTATGAAATCACAAGGAGTTTGAAAACCAATTTTAATAACTTTACTGCTAAGTGCCCCTACCAATGCCGGTTAGCCAACCGATGTCGGTCATTCTACCTAACCAAAAGATAGGTAATACAACCGACATCGGTTACTATGTCTAGCAATATACCTCAGACTAGCAAGCTAATACCCACTTCCCAACAACCTAGAACCATTTCTAATCTTTACCAGACCTTACCCAGAGCCTGTACTAGACCTGCAACATAATACAAACCAATTATCTCGACCCATTTTGACCCTAATCACCTTTTACCCGACCTTTCTTATTATTTTTATGAGATACCTAAATCATTAAATTCTAATAGGATTGTTATTTCATGTATATTTTATATAACATTAATATCATTGTTATATAAAAATTGGATTGACAACCTAACCTATTGAGGAAGCATCACGCTTCTGGATTTGGCTTCACTAGGCAGTCCACTCATTCTTTTTTAACTCTATCTAGTGGTATTTTTTTCATTTACATGTATTTCCTCCTAGCTAAAAGTGAGCTCTCACATTCAACTTAGATCAAGAAATCATAATGCGTGCACGAACTTCAACCAAAATTACAAGCATGTATTCCTCCTTAACCTACTACCCTTATCTATTTCATTAATTTGTTAAGAATCGGTGAAACATTTTGGCACACCAAAGTGGGACCCAACCGGGGTTCCTTGCATTTTTTCATTCTTATGGAAGCATTATATGTTTGTTTATTTTCAAAAGAAGTTAACATTAAATTATCTCCCTAGGAATATTCTCTTTCTTCTACTTGTCTAACTGACATTTGTACTTTGGGTCTAAATTTTTTTTTCTTTCTCTTCTTGCATTTGGATTAGCAAAATTCATACTCTTTCCTGTTCACTCTTTGTTTACATCGAATATCACATTTCTATTTGGGTTTAAAATACTCGTATTCATACTTCTCTGTCTACATTTTTAGCTCACATTAAAACTGTGGGCAACCTAAATGCTGGAATTCATGCTCGGTGATGGTTGACATAATTGAATTGTAGATAACTTTATCTTCTCTCTTGGCCAAATTGCACAAAAATAAAATCACACATCTTATTAAACAACACCTTACGGAAGAAGTTGTCAACGATCACACAATTAGAGGATTGATTGTGGGAACCCAGATGGTTTCTCTGTCGGTCATTATTTCGAGAAAGGAATCCCCCTTGCCAAAACATATCCTGAAACCATCTTTAGTTCTTGCCTCTTCATAAGATATCCTTTTTCTAACCAAAAACTTTGTTTTGTTCACAAGTCATTTTAAAATAGCATAAGCTAATATATAAAATTCACTCATAGGATTTCATGTTTTTATTAGCTTTTTCTTGTGTTGTGTTTTGAGTTGTGAGGTCACGTTCTTCATTTTATTTTTTTCCTTTCACACCCCACAATTATAGTTGGTGTATTCCGAATTTTTTCGGGTGTGTTAGCGTCTCATTACTATCATACTCATGTTTATGGGTTGATAGTTGATCTAATCTAAGTCAAAAAAATCAAATTCTTCCACCTTTTCAAATTTCATAGTGGATCGCATCACCCAATGATGTCATCGATTTTCATTTGACCATAATCGATTTACCTAACCATTGTCGGTTCCTATCTTTTTGTTCATTTCACCAAAAACAACATTTGTGACATTTTCTATTCTTTCTGAAGTCTTTAGACACATTATCATACCTCTGGACCTTTAAAATCACTGTAAAATCTAGTTTTGTATTTCATTTTCATCACTTATTGCCTCATTTGCAAAATTTTTGATTTCCCATAGTAATCGGTATTGGTCACCCCGACCGTCATAAATTACCATATCATTATCATCGTTAACCTAACCGCCATCGGTTCTATGTTTTAATTCCTAATTAAAACAATGATCGATTTCACCTACCGAGAACCTTATTTTCTTCATTTCTTCTATTTTTATGTGTCATTTACAGAGAAGTGATTACCAACCCTATGTCAACTCACAAGGTTTTGACTTGTAGTCAAACAATTTCCCTTGTATTCTATGCAATCCTTTAGTTGATCCCGCCTAGCCCATTACCACCTTCCATCCTATCACATATGGATCCTACTCAGCCCATTATCATCAATAGTAGTGACGAGGAGTTCATAAGACTCCTTAACTACAACCCCGTTGTCTTACAAAATTATCTCACCAATTCCTCTACTCATGATTCATCAGGATAATTTGTATACAACATGTATGTGTCCATACCTCTAGCCCTCTCCCCACTTATGCATCTGCTACCATTAGTTTGGTGCTACCTTCTTCCACCTTACTACACATATTATCCCACTTGACTCCACATTATCAATACCTACGGCACCTCTATCATTGGTCACACTTTTAATGTCAGTTGCACTCTGGGTGTCAACCATTCCTTCATCATCCACCTTGAGCATAGCCCCATCTACACCCACCACCTCGTATATACCTATTGCATCATAGCCACCCATCATGTCAGCAACCCATACCCCATTCCAAAACATCATCCTCTCCATCCCACAATATTTACCTCTAATCACTACAAGGATCACTACATCTACCCCACCTACTTACACATATCACCAAAAACCCCAATCTCATCTATTGTCTATTCGGGATATTTTTTTCCGCATCTATTCCCCTCATGTAGTTCTCATACTCGGGACCACCATATACTTGGATTTCATCCACATCATACATTCATCATCAACCTCCTTATATTGTAGGGGGTGCTCAATCATCACAACCTACAAATGAGCTTATTAAAATGATGATGGAAAATATTCAAACATTGTAAACATCAATTTCTGGATCTCACAACTCCTTAACCTACGATGAAATCTATAGTGAGCTCATCCATCCATCTATTCCCATACCTTGTGCATTTGGAAATGCCCAAATTCAACCGGTTCAATAGTAAAAAAGAACCACATCAACACTTTCATATTTCAAACATGGGTGTTATCTAATTGACCACAATGATGCTTTACTCCTACGAACATTCCCCATGTCCTTAACGGGACCCATGTTAGATTGGTATAGTGGTTTACCTTGACATTCCATTTACTCATTTAATCAAGTGGCTCAAGCCTTCCTAGACCATTTTTGATCAATATTGTCAAGAAGGTCACCATGACTGACTTGTACTCAACTAGACAATATGATGACGAGTCTATCGCTGATTGTTTTTCTTAGTTGTGGAGCCTCATCAACTAGCTTACATTCCAGTTACCTCAAACCGAGATTATAGAGTTTTTCACTTGAGCTTGTGCTAGGCACATCTCACCAAATCTCCAAGTCCAAACCTTCCATACCTTTGATGAAGCATTCACCATGGCTAGAAAACTTGAAATCTGTGCCATAGAAGAGAAGAAAATTCAATTGTGTAACAAAAATGTTGTATTCAAATCCAATGATGTTTCTTCCTCTTCAAAACCAAAAATAACTATTCCAAAGAAAAAGGATTTTTCAACACTAGTACTTTTAAAAGATGGCCCATCTCACCCATCCAATCAATTGAAACCTTCTTCCAACCTTTCTCACATTCAAACTTTCTAGTTTAGGTGAGAGAAACAAAAGTACACTCCAATCGGGGAGCCTTATTCTTCAGTATTATAAAAACTTCTTAAAGCCGGAGCAATTGCTCTACCACCCATCAAACCACATACTGGTTTTGACCCTACTCATCCTATGCCTACATGGTACAAGGAACATGACTATTGTAACTATCATTGTGTAAAAGGCCATAGCGATGGTAATTGTATAACCTTCAAGAACATTGTCTAGGAAATGTTAGATAATGGAGATATCATCTTGGATAACCCAAAAATAACCGTAAATAAAAATTTAATATATTCAAGAAACAATTCCCTAATCATACCTCGTCATCTAACCAAAGTGGTGAACCTTAAACTAATAATAGTAATGTCCGTGAGGTCCATGTTGTGTTTGACACTATACCATCCCTTCTGTAATTTCCTCCTCTTCCCTCCATCGAGGAGATCCTAGCATGAGCTCCTTTACCCACAAAGGAGCCTACTTATTATAACCCTTCACCCATAGAGGAGTCCCCTTCATCTCCCCCTTCACCCATGAAGGAATCCATAAATTTTGTCGATGCAGTTTCACCACCCACCTCACAACCTAAAGAAAAACCTATGGTGTTAACTCTCCTACCCATGGGAGAGTCATCCTCACCTTCCTCGCCACCAAAAGAGGAACCTAAGTCATCCCACCTTCCATTTCCCTTACCCATAGGAGATCCTTTAGACATGCCATTTTCTATTGGAGAAAATTCCCCATTAACATTCTAGGATCCCATTGATATGCTCTCAGATCTCTTACCCATAAATTCTAAAGCCAACCAATCCCCTGTCTCACGAAATATTTATGAGGATTGTTACTAAGCCAACATCATATTCTCTTACAACAATGTCATTTTCACACTTGGTCAAATGCTTGGATTATGTTGATAATTCCATGCTTTGGGGATGACTTTGGCTACCCTTTTTAACCTAAATGAAAAATTCTCCTGTGGATACCACCACGATCTATCCAAAGGTATTTCAAGCAACCCATTCAACTATTACCATGCCTCTTGAAATGGCCTCTTCTTCATCACCATCACCTACATCCAAACCTTTACCAGGTAACTAAACATGTTCATATGCCTAAGAACTTACTGCACCTACACCACCCCCACATCTAGACCCATTACCATATTAGGTGTCATACCAACATCAAGTCTAGTTCATCCTCCTATCAAATTATATTTATCCACATGTTCTTAAACCCATGCAAAAACCATTCCTCCACCTAAAAGGAATACCCAACCTTGTAGACCGCACACACACACCGTTTCACCCACTACGCCTTTATCACCTTTGCCTCTTCTATCTATCCTAGGGCCTCACCCATCAACCTTGGCCAAGAAACCACCTATCCAAGGCTAATCAAAAGTGCAACATCTCTCCTCTTCATCAAAATCCTTTATTACATCCAACTTACCAAGCCACGGTGTGCACCTTCATCATTACCCCCATCTTTCTTACCACCTATAACCCCACCGCCAACAACATCCTCATCAATACCTATGAGATTTCATTCTCTTCAACCCATACCTTACAAATTTCCTTTGTCAGTAACCTTCACCACAACTCCTTTATCACCTTTGTTAACTCATCCTCTTCCACCATTTTCCTTCCCTTCTAAATCACGTACATCTCCTTTACCTTTACCTAGGAGGGTACAACCTAAATTGAAAAACCCACTACCCTCCGAAGAGGTAGTTAAGCCTACAACACCTTCCATCACTAGTTCATCTAATATGCCTTTACCCAAGAAGGTATAGCCCAAGTCTCAAATAGTACCACCTACCAAAGCCGGTGGTCAAACCTATCCCAACTCCAATTTCACCTATTGTAGTACCTCACACAGCATAATTTCCTACACTTCAATCCAGACCCACACTCACCTAGCATTATGACCCATTGGCATGGTCTTACACCAACATTCTAGCTAACCTTTTAGAGACATCCGTCATCAAATTGCTGCCCTTTAGACCTTATAACCCACTCAAACCCAAACCAAAAGGGTTTCACGATACGAAAATTTTCACCTACCATCGTGTGTTAGGACATGATGTAGAAAATTGTAAGGCTCTAAAAACCATTCTTCTCCAACTTTTTCCTCCTGAACAAAACTTTGATGAAAAGATCTTCTAGATGAGGACCCAGTTCCACCTCCACCTATCACTACACATCCTTGCCCGCTACCTACTCGGTGACCTACATCACCACCTACACACCCCTTTTATCCACCTCCAAAATGCTAGATCAATATGGTCCATATAAGAGAGCTAGCCAAAACCTCACCAAAAAGATAGTGTGCCCTATTCATTTTGTAAGGTTCTTACCCCATACTAGGTTTTTGTTCATCACACCGTTATACTTTTCTTAACACACCTTCTCCATCCACCTCTCTTCCTCATATTAACCTGATCCAAGTTACCACTCACACCCAGAAAGATAAAGGAGAAGAGAAAGCAACTAGCCCATATGTTAATCCTGTGCCCAATATACCATTTACACCCACACCAAGAATCACCATTAGGGGCCGACATATCCTATTTTTTATGGGGTCACCCATCATACAATGATAAAACAATTACACTAATCCCCTCTTAAAATGTCTTTGTACGACCTCATCCAAACCTCTGAATCTAATTGACAGGCCCTCATGGAGGTTTTACAATCCATCGAGGTTTTACCTAATGACCCTACACCCATGGCCTCCATTATCACCCCTCACCATGTGGCATCTCTCAAAAATTCATCCCCTTCCTCTACACTTACCACTACTCACTAAGTAGCCACCCTCACTTTTCTCGATGATGAGAATATACCTCTCCATTCGGATGATCCGGATCCCACCCTTTTTATTTCCGTCTATATTGATAATATACGCATTCAACACATCATGATCGATGGAGTTTCTAGTATCAACATCATATCCTCCCATGTGTACAATCAAATGCATATCCCTTCAAATTACATGCATTATAACCTAGTTATGATGCATTCATTCAATGATGCCATCACTCCCACTCTTGGCACCATTATACTCTAGGTTTATGTAGGTTCCCGTACCATTGTGGAATTGTTCTATCTTAGAGGGGAGTTTTAATACAACCTGTTTCTTATCTCGACCTTGGATCCGAGTCATGGGTTGTGTTCCTTTAACCTTACATTTTTGTGTAAAATTTAAACATGAAGGACATAACTATACCATCTCTCCTAACCCTTTACCATTCAAAACCTCTAACATGTTATACCGACCTAATGATGTCCTTGCACCAGCTAAGGAATCTACCTTTGTTGCCACTTCTCCTTCACCTATAGCGCCATCTACGAAATTTTTTGCTACCTCTCCCACACATACTTCCTCTATTACCATTTCCGCCACAACCTCCATAGCTAACTCATTCGCTAACCCATCTACTTCTCAACCAACCAATGCTTCTTCTTCCCAATCACCTAGTGATTCATCTATTCCCGCTACCCATATACCAACTACCGATCCCTTAGAAGGTTTTTTTCAATATCTCACTCTAGGGGAGTATCACCTATACAACATCGACACATTCCTTACTCCTCAAGAGTATGGTAACCTTCGCCAACATCCTCATTATGATCACCACGCATGTGAGGTTTTCCCTTATGGTCCTCCCCACCTTTGTACCAACTTAACATATGGGGGACTTGATACTTCTACTTACTCACCCAAGCCACCTTCCCAAATGTGACCATTTTCTATTTACCTTTAATCCCTCACCAACTGCCACTTCACTCACACTTTCCTCGATCGTTGTGCATGGAAGGTATTTGGCTTTGGATTTTACGAACAAGGATGCCATACTGTCATCCCATGCACCACATGTAAACACAACGACCGCAGTGGTATTGGTTTTTTCAAACCATATTCCAAGAAATTTCATGTCGAACTCATTGAGGATGACGAACCTTCCTCACCTCATCTATCAACTTCAACACCTTCACCTACAAAGTTTGTGGATCTAGAATCCATTCCTTCTAAAAAAATTCTTGAACACCATTTCCTGGGACCTCTTACTTATCAATGAGATGGAGAGGCTCCTATTCTCTTCCCTTCCCTGTATCCATACATGATCGATGATGGTACACCTTCTATTAATGTCGATTAATGTTAGGATGATGAGTCTATTCTCAACTACCTTTGTGTAGAGGATTTTTATATTCACTGGTCACTACCTTCTAAGATACAAACCATGTTAAATGAATCGACCATCAAAATAAATATTAACACTCAAGACGACCTGCACATTCTAAAGATAGGACAATATTTAGATGTTGTTGAACAAGAAGATTTTACCTCATTCCTCCGAGATCATAGCAATGATTTTTCTTGGTCCACAATATTGTCACTATTCCAAAAAGCCAAACCTATAAAAACGAAGCTACGAAATATGCATCCTCACATTTCCCTTCTTGTCAAAGAATAAATTCAATGTCTTCTCTTGGTTTCCTTCATCCTACCCATTGATCATCCCTAATGGATCTCTAACATCGTTCTGTCACAAAAGTGATGGGGGACTCTACATTTGCATGGATTTTGACGACCTTAAATTAGCTATCCCTAAAGATGAATTTCCTCTACATAATATAGACCAATTAGTTTATCTTACCACTAGCTATGAAATGTTATCACTCATGGATGGTTTCTCAGGCTACAACCAAATATTACTTTCCTTGTAAGATCAACAAAAAACCTCCTTCATCAATCCTTGGGGGACCTTCTACTATCGAGTCATGCCATTTGGCCTTAAAAATGATGGTGCTACATATCAATGGGATATGACTTATATATTTCATGACATGATGTATCACATATTGGAAGATTACGTAGATGACCTTATTTCCAAATAAAAACATCGAGTTGAATACCTTACAATCCTTAAGGTCATCTTTGACCATCTCATCAAGTATTGTGTTCTCCTTCAACCTAAGAAGTGTGTATTCATTTTTCTCTCAGGGAAAATCCTTGGTTTTATTATTTATTTGCATGGCATAGAAATCGATCCCACTAAAATCAAGGTTATTCTCGAAATGCCTCCACATACTAACCTTCACCAACTATGTAGTTTGCAAGGAAATTGCAATCTATTCATCATTTTATTTTGTAGCTTTCTAACCGCTACCACCCATTTCATCATCTCCTCAAAAAGCACGTCTCCTTTAAATGGGATGATGAATACCACAAATCCTTGGAGGCCTTAAAACAATACCTCCTCCAACAACCTGTACTCATTCCTCCTAAGATGACCAACCATTTTACCTTTACATTTCTACTACAGATCATTCCTTGGGTACTATGCTCACTCATCACAACAAGCAACATAGGGAGCAAGAAGTTTATTATATAAGTCGTACACTTTTGGACTATGAAACCCGATACACCCATGCCAAAAAAATCTTCTTAGCCTTAGTTTTTGTCCACTAAACTTCACCATTACCTACTTAACCACAAAACCTTTGTTGTCACCAATACAGACCCCTTACATTACATGTATGCCAAACCCTACCAACATCAATGTGTTGCACGTTGGCTCATGCTTCTTATAGACCTAGACCTTGAATTCACTCATCAAAAATCTATCAAAGGACAAACTATTATTGACCAACTTACAGATGCACCTCTCTCTGGAGATCATCCCTCTAACTTTGATTTCCCAGATGAATCCATTGCTACCCTCTCGTTGGATGATACCATTTACCCGATGACCTTATTATTTGATGGTTCCAAATGTCAGCATGGGGGTGGTGTTAGATTTATCCTCATTCCTCTCAATGGTGAGCCTATGCCATTATCTTTCAAACTAGATTTTGAATGTACTAATAATATCACCAATATGAAGCACTCGTATTAGGCCTTCAAACTGCCATCACCTTAGACATTAAATCAATTAATATATTTGGTGATTCTCAATTGGTTATAAATCAAGTCAATGGTCTATACCAGTGTTGTAATGAAATACTTCAAAAGTACAAGCATATGTAGACATAATTTTGACTACCTTTGACCGTTATGAACTTCAAACCATTCCACGTTCCACTAAAAAAATTATGTATACCACATGACATGCCTTGCTTCTCGGATACCCTATTCACCCTCCGAATCGAAAATATATTTCATGGTACAAAGGATACAATCACCTTCCTATATATTTTAAGACGTCAACCTTTTCAGAATCATTGAAACTCGCCCATGTGACCTTTGGTATAAGAAGTTTGTTGACTACCTTTCCCTTTTAATTCTACCTCCAGACCTTACTCGTAATGGACAACAAGCCTTTCTCAAAAGTGTCTCTCACTATGTCATCATGGGTGGTCTTCTTTATAAATGTGGCTTTGACGGCATCCTCTTATGATGTCTTACAGTTTGAACCCTACACCATCAATGAATTTCATGATGGAATTTGTGGAGGTCACTTCAATGGTTTAGTTGTCACTAAACACATTCTCTACCTAGGCTATTATTGGCCAACCTTAAACCGTGATTGTTGTGATTATGTCAAACATTTGTGTGAAGTTCCAACAACATGCTAATCATCATCACATGCCTAGTCACGCCTTACAGGTCACATGAGACCTTTGACCTTTCTCTCAATGGGGTTTGGATCTTATTGGAGAGATAAATTTCCATTCTTCACAACACCATCAATAGATTATTACCACTATTGAATACTACACTAAATGGGTAGAAGCCATCCTCTTATTTCAACAAAAGATTATAAAATATGTGAATTCATCAACAATCATATAATTTTTTTACTTTGGTGTTCCTCATCGTCTCATCACTGTAGTAAAAAATAGTTCAAAAAGAAAACCCTACAGAAGATTTGTGATGCCTTTGGCATATAATTCATTTTTTCTTCACCTTACTACCCTCAAACAAATGGCCAAGCTGAATCAACCAATAAAACCTTAAACAAAATTCTTATGAAAGTTGTGGAGGATATTGGAAAGGATTGGCACACGCACATTCCTTTTTCCTTATGGGCTTATTACACTAGTATGCATACCTCAAATATCGACACGCCTTACTCTCGGTCTATGGTATAGAGGTTGTTCTGCCTCTTGAAGTTCATATTTCATCTCTTTGTATCTCACTTAAAGAGATGTTCAATGACGATGACTTTTGCCAAGACCGTTTGACACAACTCGAGTTATTAGATGAATGTCATCTCAATGCTCTTGACCATCTCCAAATATACCAAAAATATATCAAACTTTTCTACAATAAACATGTCCACGAATGAACCTTCCAAGTCGATTGACCTCATCCTAAAGGAAAATCAACATGTAATAAAAGAGGAAAAAAATTAAATGAGGAAAATTTGCTCCTAATTGCTTGGACCTTATATCGTTACTCAACTTATGGATCAAGTGCTTATAATTTGTCTTGAATAGAAGGTAACCCCAAACCTCGATCCCCTCAATGCCTTGTATCATTGACCATTCTACTATTGCATTAATTCCTATATCACCTTCTGTCTATTTAATACTCATCCCTTGAGCATCATTCACCTTTCTCTTACCTATTTTAAGGATCAATGACTAAATAAGAATCATGTTACCTATCACCTTTTAATCCTTGTCTTCAATATGAGTATCATGGATCTACTCATGAAATTATTCTCATAGATACATTTTTTCTTTTTCAAGATGAAATCCCATGGTTGTTCATAGTTAACCTCTCTGTGCTATAGTTTTGTCTTCGAAACAAGAGGTTATCTTTCTTTATAGTATTGTCAATTACTTAAAAGTCCAAAAGAAAAACAATTTCAAAAGTAAAATGGGATTCAAACCCTTGAGTCAAACTTCCAGCAAAAATATGACTCTCTCAAAAAAGGACATCTATGCTTTCTATCTTGCTACTATAAATAGACTGCTCCCTCGAAGGATAGTTATACCAATCCATCCATATTATACATAGTCTATCATAATAAGAATAATATTCTTGTAAACAATAAAATAAACATATTAAGAAGCTTCCTACATCAATCATCTTCATGAAGACCTCAAGGAGAAAATATACTTACCCACATAGACTTCCCAGAATCAATCATTCTCTCAAAATAAAAGCAAAAGAAAAAGGAAAAAGATAGCTTTTTCCTCATGGACTTGCCTATTTTGATCTTGGGATTCTTGCCAAGTAGGCATGTTGTCTCACACTAGGTTACGCTAAAGCCAACCAATTTCACTTCATCGCATTTTCACCCTAATTTCCTACCCACTCAAGGGATGTGCCGCAAATGTGAAATTTTAGGATCATGTGAACTTTTTTCAACCTTAGCATAGTCCAGCATGCAACGCCTTTAGGGTCTTACATTCATAATCCCATCTTAGGTATGATAAATGCATTATGGTTCTTATCATTTAGGTGGGTCTTTTTGTCATCTCTTACCAATCACCTTCTTCATTATTTTTTTATTCTCATATAGGACTAAACCACCAAAACCTATATGTTAAGAATTCCCCTTTTACCAACATCACCATGCCTAAGTGACCTAAACTCAACCATACCTAGCTGACCTTGACTCAACAATTCCTAAAACCTACCAACCCATTCCACTACCTCGTCATATTCTTTCGTAGATTAAGGGAGAAATACATCATCCTCAGGCCCCTTTTCACCGAGGCTATGTAGGTAGCACTCTGAGGGCATGGGGCCCTTGGAGGTTAGCTCAGACACTCTTTACCCTAACCAATTCCCCCATTTTTCTATTCACACTCTACCTTAGTTAGTTTCCATCTTATATACTACTTGGAAATTAAACAAACATACACATATATAAACATGTCTACCTACCTATTTCTTACATCATCATCTCATACATTAATCATTTCAAATTTCCATAATATAAAATACTAACAAAAATAAACATGATAACATACAAATTCATCATCATTTATTTTTCCATGTTACCAATAACTTGGAAATTAAATCAAAACGAAAAACATGACTCCATCATGCCTAACTTAGTTGACTCCACCATGCCTATATCGACTCCATCATGTCTAAAAATGACCTAAACTCAACCGTACCTAACTGACCTATACTCAATCATGCATAAACCACCTAGACTCTATCATGCCTACATGACCTCGACTTAATCATGCCTAATTCACCTAGTTTCCATCACATACAAATAATAATAGTAATTAAAACATAGATACCTTATCCATCCAATAAATCTCATCATCAATATAAATGAGAAATTCTATGTATTAATACATATGTACATAGATACAAATAAATATAAGTATCTCAATCGCTAAGATACATCCTCATTATCTTTAGCATGCAGCCGGTATAAAAATCAAAATATCAAAAATCTCATGTACACACCCTCACTATCATTGGCACACTGGCCAATATATATCAAAAACAATACTCGATCATCTCTCGGTGACTAATCATCACCCCATATAATATCCATACCGATCTCACATGTCTCCTCATCTCCTCCAACCTAACTTCCTACTAACATCTCTCCACCATCCATGGGTCTCAGTCTAATATCTTTCTCGACCCTCACATAGGACTGGCCCCCATGAACTCATAGCCTCACCTTGGCCCTTTCTCTAGGATTTCCAAACCCTTGTGCTCTTAGCGCTATGAGTGTAGGATCTAGTCCTCTCACTCGCCACCTATTGTGCCCCTGTACTCCACTTAAGATAGGACATCTATCTTGGCGTTAGTCGTCAAGTGATCTTGATAGTATCAAGCATCATTCAGGGAATCCCTGAATCTCACCATAAGCACCATCTGTGGTGGTTCCATAGGTCTCATAAGCAACCTATGAGCTCTACCATGCTAACACTGGTATCGGTCCTTATCCTTGTGAGCCATGTCCTCTTCTCTGTACCATGGGACCTTGTCCTGCTGCTGCCTATAGTATGGGACCCTATCCCTAATCTTGTGGAGGAACCTACGCTACAACTTGAGCATGTACGGTGACCAAATAGCTCTATGACCCTGCTACCTACACCGTAAGGTGGCCACATATCCTCCATCTCCATCTCCACCCTACATGGGCACCTTTCCCTGTGCTACTTGGGCTTGTAGGGCCACCACCTAAGCTTGTAAAATGGAAACATGTGCCTCTAACCCGGTAAGTTGTCCTTGTAAAACTGTAATGTGCACCTAAAGGGTAGCCACCTAACCCTATAAGGCATCTCTCTATACTATGGTGAGCGATTGGGCTTCCTTGGTCTCGATAGTGTTACCCATCACCGTGCCGCCACCACTATCTCTGTAACCATTGGTGACTCTAGCATCATCAATCCACTTATCCATTGGCTACTCCTCTTGCTTTGTCAACACACTCGGATGTGGTGGAGACATGGGTCTCTCCACATCATCTCTCCAAAGTAATGTGGAAAATTTAGAGGAACATCCTGTGGTATCCCAAACTAACATCTCACCCTATCTATAGGAATCATTTTGTGCTCACTAACACACCGCCCCTGTATCCACCTCATCAGTTGAAGCTCATCTAACTCCTCTATCATACCCCTATATGAGGGATATCCAATATAGGGTCTCCACACAATATTGACCCCTAAAATACCATCTAGTAACCATCTATAATATAAAACATCATGTGTGGCCCTATCCACTATGTATTTCCCACAAATTGGTACCCACTATCTATATCTAACTTTGACCTAGATTCCTTGAACCAATCATGTCAGGGAAAACCAACTAGTCAAACACATGTGATATTATCATATACCAGTAGTGTAATAGAAAGGTATAGTACAAACTAAACCACCATAATATCCCATAGGCCCACAACTCCCTGTATAGCTACACTACGAATGTCAGTGCCTAGGCAAAGAAGATCCTCTCCTCCATCATATCCTGGAGCACTCCCATCAGTGCTCGTGGGAATATCCCACCCTCAACATTTAGTAAGGCAAAATAACATACCACCTCCATCATCAATACAACTAGCCTCATCTCTTGAGGATGGGTTGCATACATATCTCCATAGCTAAGGCTCGCACTATGGTACCTCAGCTCACCCATCACCTCCCCAAACACACCACTATTGGCTCCACTAACACCTCCCATGAAATAGTATACACTGGCTCCCCAACAATTGGTATCCACATGATCTTGTACACATCCTTTAGGGTGACAACCATCTCAACCTTTGGTAAATGAGAGGTGTTGGTCACTTTGAATCTCATCTATCAATGAGTGTGACCATAAAGCTAGGATATCGGGCTATATGCCTATAGCACTCGGATCCTAATTAATCCAAACATACATCATGTGCTCCCACTCCTTCATAGACACGCTAGAAAATATCTACACTAATAGTGGTGGTACTCTATCCCGCATCCTGAGCTGGTCCCTACCCTACAACATTAAACACAAAATTGTCAAGACTTGCCTACCCCAAAATTACATCTTACCCCTATAACATACCCAACCACATCAATCATGTCTACCTCATTTACCTAATTCATCTATAAGCCTACTACCCTTTCCAATCATGAACCATCGTCTTAACATTATTTAACCTACTTACCTATCTTATCCCACAAAACTCACATTTTACCCTCACCCCCCATACATACCCCTCATGTACCCTTTACCACCTATTTTTATTTCCAAACTAACCCTTCTTACGTATGTTGTTCTTTAACCATAACCGACACTGAGTCACCTTGACATGTCACAAGTTTTCCCATGACTCATCATTAGTTCCCTTTAACCAAAGTGTAGTCACCTAAGGTCGACCGATGCTAGTAAACACCAACCGACATCGGCCAAGCCTTGACCGACATCAGTCTCTGTCGCGACGATAACCCCAAAAAAATGAAACCCATCCCCCATAACCCATTTCACCTAAAATTCACCAAAATCTAACCTAACACCTACCCCAATCCACCCCAATTTATCTTATATTCATTTATCATCCCATTTATCCTACATTTTCCCTTCCCCATATTGATTTTACCCACTTTTCACCTACATTTCAAAATAAAAACCCCCCACCCCAATTTCTTCATTTTAACCAAAATTTTAGCAAATAAAAATTAGGGAACACCCCCTACCTCATAATGGCATCGCCTATGTGGTGGCACATTTGGTCATTACGTCGGTGGTCCACCCGAACCCTCCCCACCTCTACCACATTGAAATGAACCTCGAATATCTCCAAAAATAAAACGTCTCCAACCGATCTCGTGGACCCGTCTACCTAACTCCTCTCAGCACTTAATAACCTCCACCTCACCAGGTATAAGGCCTTATCTTTCTCTCCATGAAAAATGCACAAGTCAATTGGCCATGTCATTTTCCCAAAGTCAAAAGACAAAAATGATTCCATAAAATATGAACTTTCTACCTTATAACCCTAGCTCGACATGACTGGCGTTGGTCATACCAAACCGACATCGGTTACTTTATATCCGACATCGAGTCACTTGCCGCAGTACCATTTAACCTACCTTTTACCCATTTTTACCTATAAACGTTACTACCCAAATGCCTCGTAACCTCACCAACACCTATTACACATTACCCACAATCCTAAATTATATATGCATAGCCTTAATTGTGTTTAGGGACTTATTATTTTACCTATATCTCGGTCTTACCCGTGTTAGGACCTATATACCTTGACTTTGAACCACTTGTTTGTGTTCTTTGAACATGTGTACTCGTTATACCTTGTGATGTCGTTCCCCATTTTTTTGGCCTAATTACCTTGCTTTTCCTATTATCATGTTGTTTATCCCGACCAAACATTTGGTGTATCGGATCATACCTAAACATCCCCGCACCTAACCTAAGTTGTGTTTCCAGAACATATCCTGTAACCCTGGATACCCGAATCACTTCAACCTTATTTAGATAAACTATCAACCTTAGACGATATAGAGTTTTCAATCTCTTTAACATGGTACCATGTCGCAATCTAATGTGTGTGTGTGTGTGTGTGTGTGTGTGTGTGTGTGTGTGTGTGTGTTTGATTGTCATTACCCATTACCCGATATGACCCTTGCCTATTACCCATTACCTAAAGTGTTCATACCCTTACCTACAACTCACCTACCTTTACTTTCATCACTTACCCATTTATCAAACCACTCACCGATTTTTTCTCACACCTCATCAAATCTTATTTTTAAGGGAATCACCTACACCCATACTTGAGGAAACCTTAATCCCACTTATATTTTGGGCAATCATTTCCTATTTGTATCAACTTCGCTTATCAATACAAGTTACATGACAAAAGGGGAAAATGTAGACACCAAAATTGGGTCATAATTTGATTAAAACCTCATTCATATCCAGAATCATTTTCACTTTTAGATAGGTGAGTTGAAAATAGTTTTGAGGGAATGAACTTATATATCTCTTTAATCTCATCATCATTGGATCTTGATCAATTCCAAAATGATCCAAGGAATGTTTTAAATCTCCTTACGAATAGAATGGTAAAAATTGACATTCATAAAAAAGAGAGATATACGAGACTCAAAAACTTTGTATGTTATGTTACAAATTCTTTTGTAAGATGTTATGTAAGATCTTTTGCATCAGTGTTAGGATGTATGTTTGTGCTTGGATCTTTGGGATTGATCTCTTTGGAAGACATTTAACGATGGACATTAGTAAATGAATGAAGAATCTGCTTCATGACTATGAAGGGAATCTAAATCCTAAACCTAAGGGATTATCCTAATGGTATTCTAAACTAAGGTAAATGCACCTACTTCCTAGCTATGTCTACTTATTGGGTGACAATCTAACCTAAGCTTCATATTCTATTTTGTTGGGATGGCATCCTAACCTAAGTTGTTGTGCTAAATGGAATAAGGGAGAAATAACTAAGGTAATGCTAGGCTATTTTTAACCTAATACCTAATACTATTTGGTTGTGAATTTGATCTAACCTAAGGTGGAAATTACTTATGAAATGATTTTGATTAAACCTAAGGTTATAACCTAAGTTATGGAAATCTATCCTAAACTATGAAAGGGACCTAGGGTCGCATGGCATGTTGGTGATGGTTCCAAAGGCATTTATTTGATTTGATTTGTTTGAATAAATGGGAAGTACTGCTAGTTTTGGAAAAGGCAAGTAAACTTAGTGGAAGCTTACGTGGAGTCTTCACTAAAGTTGGAAATGCATGTTGAAGTGGAAATAACATTCACCAATTTTAGGAGGTGGTGGCAAGGAGAGATAGGTGGGAGATTGGGGAGTAATTGCATTAATGAACCTCAAATTTTGTGTGAAAACCATCTTGGAAACAATGAGGGTGGATTTTTTGGAGGTTGTTTGGTCTTGCATGCCTTGCTTGATTTTTCTCTGCATGGAGCTATTTGGTTCTTCAAACCAGCAGTTTGACTTTTACTTTGTGGCTATTTTTGGTTTCTCTGGTCTATTTTGATCCAAGGAAAGTATATGAGGCATTGAGAGAAAAGATGTTTGGTTTTTGATCTTTCTTGGAGGAGAAAAAGAGTTGGAAGCTCGGCTGGAAGTCTCCTTTGAATTGGAAGAAGCACTATTAGGCATGATAGGCTCTACCCATTAAGATTTCTTTCTTTCTTCTAAATGTTTCATTAAAACAATTCTACTCTCATGAGATAAATGTTTGCATGTTTTGTCTAGTTATTTACTTTCTTGTTGAAATGAATCTCTGTGATTTTTGGATATGAATCCATTGCATGATAATGTTAGTCTTTGGATGTTCTCTCTATGCACAAGTTCAATGGTGATATGCATGTGGAACTTGTATTGAGGCTTTGTGTTTGTTTTGAACTTGTATTCGAAGCTTTTGTGTTTTGTTCTAAACTCGTATTCAAGGCTTTTTTTTTTTCGAACTTGTATTTGAGGCTTTGTTTGTTTGAACTTGTATTCAAGGCTTTTGTTGTTTGAACTTCATATTCAAAGATTTTGTGTGGTTTGCTTTCATATTTGGATTGTTTCTTGAAAAATTTTTTGATTTAATTTTTTGTAGTCTCTTTTGAGATCTTCTCTTGATGCATCTTGAGTTTGGAATGGTTGTGGTACTTTTGTCCCAGACTATACCATTTACTTTGAGCATGTAATGGCGTGTAAACATTGAGGATATTCTCTCTCTCTCTCTGGGTAACCCACATCTTGTTTGAAAGTCTTTGACTATTTTGTTAGAAGGATGTTGGACCTTTTATGGAACTGTATCTTGTTGTGGGGATATGGAACCTCTGGTTTGATACTGTATTATTACTTACTCATTGGTATGAATTAGAGCTCATTTGAAATAATCGATAATGGGTTTTCAAAGTTTATGGAAATGTTGTGTTCATACTTCTTCTTGTGTTATTTGATTGGAACAATTACCTTCTCTGTCTCAATCTTTATGTACTAGATGGAGCTGTGAAAGTCATTTTGTTGTGATTTTTGTTTCAGTCAATTTTGAGGGTAATGTTGAGACCTTTGCTTGACTTAAATGTGTGTTGGGTTTTTGTACTCTCTTTAGATCCTTTTTAATTGATTTCTAGGTTTTTAAAAGAGAGAAGAGTTGAATACTCTCGTAAACTGAATCTTGTTTGGAAGGATTTAGTACCTCTGGTTTGGGATTGTTTTGTATAATTTGTTCTTCATTATGATCATGAACTATATGTTTCTTTTGTATGGAGCTGTGTAAGTCCTTGTAGTTGGGATTTTAGTTACTATTGAGTTTGTGAGTATTATAGAAACTTTTCTTAGCTTAATATTGGTGTTGGGTTTTAGTATTCTCTTTTAGATTCATTTGAATGGATTTTTGGGTCTTTAAAAGGAGAAAGGAATAGATTACTCTTGTGGAATGTATCTTGTTTTGTTCTAGATTTTTTACTTCTACCTTGGGATTAATGTATACTTTCTCTATGGAATGAATTCAAACTTGTGTTTTAAACAAAGTGGAATAGATGAACCAGGTTAGTGTTGATATTGTTGTTTGATAAAGTATGAATTCATAAGGGAAACTAGAAGTATTGCTTTCTATAAACTGTGTGTTTTTTTGTTCTCTTTTGGGAACTAGCAAAAGAACTTTTGAGTTTGAAATAGAAATGGGAATTCATTGATAATACAAAGGTGAAATGAATTCTTGATTGGATCTTTTCTATTTGAGTTCCTTTAACTTTGTGGAAAGTTAAGTTATCATTTCAAACTTCTCTGTAGATTGATCTCTCTTCTTTGTTGTAGAGTGATTACTCTCTTAGGCCTGTTTGACTTATTGAATTCAGATTTTCTGTCCCTTCTATCTTGTATGAAATAGTGTGAACTCACTCTTCTAAAATGGAAACTTCCTTGTGGATTGTTTAGTTTTATTTTGTTTTAGTCGACTATGGAAAGTTCATGGAAAGTAGTTGTATGTTTAGACAACTTTGGGATGTCATTCTTAGTATTGGAAAACCCAATCATCCCATTTGATCTTTCTTGATCTCAGCTATTTTGTATTAAGTCAATTGTTGTATTGATGTGGAAAGTGAAAAGTTGAGTTTGTCCTCATGTAGAAGGGAAAATGTAATCATGTTTAGACCAATTGCTTTGTTTGATTGAGTCATGCTCCATTTGGATTTTGTTATTGGAAGGACTCCTCTTTTTGCACTCTATCATATTATGAATCTTCCCTGGATGGACACGAGAAGAGATTATCCTTGTGTAAGTCTTGCCTTGATTTTTGGAACGTATGGTTTCAGATCTTTGGATGATATCTTCTATAATGTAGAATTTATTTAAGGCTTGCAAGTAGATTGTTTTGATTCTCTCTCCCTTCTCGGATTGATTTGGGATTCTTGTATTAGATGTTGTCTCTTAAATGGTGAATCCTTTTATTGGTTTCCTTGATTGATGTAGTTATGTAGGTAATCAATTTATGTACTTTCTGAACCGTTTTCTATCTTTTAGATGAATAGTGAATCATGGATAGTCTGTATTGATTCTTCTTCTTATTTATTTAAGTTGTAGGATGAATCATCCTAATATGTACTATGTTGAAAGTAACTCTTTTTGTTACATAGTAAAGATAAATTTTGTATTTCAATTTAGAAAGAATTATGAAATAATTAGATGACAAGATTGTTGTTTTTTTTAAAAAAGTAATTGATTGGGTCAATTAAACTATATGTTATAATGTAGTTGTTGTTGATTATATTATGCTCTTTTCTTAAAAGTGAATTTAGACTCATTATTTGTACTTCTTTTCTAGTTGTTATTACTTATGCTTATTTGTATGATATATATTAATTGTTTCATTAAAGCAGAGTTGTTTTAATGGAACAATTAGTGGAATGCACTTCATTTTAATGCTTAGTGCTTATCATGCTCAGTTCAATGAACTGACCCATGCTAGCAATTTTTTGTAGATGGACTTCGTAAGTGATAAAAGAAGGAAAAAAATTTTTTTATGATGTATTGGCTTATTTAAGTCTGGATCTTTTGTAAAGAATTTTGATTCATTCTTGAGTTGTATTGAAAAAGAAAAGTTATGTTCTTTTATGATCTTAATGTTGATCGACATGCAAGTATGCCTGAAATGCATAGTCTTGTAAATGTATATTTTATCATGATGAATTGAAAGGTTTGGAGACTGACTCCAAATTGTGGTGTAAATTCTCTTGTACTTTGTATGAAGGAAATAGTAATGATATCTTGTCGATATTCTTTATATCTTGTTTGTATACTTTTATTATCAATTAATAAGTTGGATTAAGGGGATAGTACAATCTCCCTTACTATAGTGAAACTTGTTAAGTTGCAAAAGATGTTGATCTCTATCTAAACAACTATAGTTTAATAATGAAATATGTATTGATATATACAATTAAACTATATGAGTGATGAATGATAAAAAGGTTATGTTAACCCTAACATCTAACCATGAGGAGGAAGACTCTTCCTCTCTCAAAAGAATGAAAAATAAAAGGAATGGTGGTTATGATCTTTAATCTTTGTACTTCATTTTATAAAAGTAAACACTAGCTGAACCTAGGTGGATGATACACCTTCTTTGGACACTAGGTTGCATTAAAAATTAACCATTTGATGTTTTTTTCCCTATTTTTGGGATAACTGCTTGTTATGCCATGAGTTAATGAACATAAATGCAAACATGAGTTAATGAAGTTCTTAATATCAAATCAGATTAATTATGGATAAAGAACTTAATGAATGTTGGAATTAGGGTTAGGCATGGTTGCTGCAATCTTGAATCTTAATCCAAATTTAATTATGAATAATGACCACCAAGGGGTATGTACATCATGATGAATCAGTTCTAATGGATGTTGGCACATGCCAACTATAGGATTGTACCTTGAGAAGACCAAGGGCTTCTCGAGGATACAAGTGTTGTAGTTGACATGTGGCAACACCCTTCCGTATTTGTTCATCTAGATCTACACACATCTAGACTTGAACTTAGTTTCTCTCTAGGTCAAGTTAGTAGCATGTTTAGAATAGGGAGTAGCTTTTCTATGACTCGGGGTACCTTGGCACATTCGGTCGACTTAGGTCATCGAGTATGCCCATATACCCTAAGTCATCGTGAGCATCTTCCTATAACAAATTATGTTGCTAACCTGGGCTAGGGTCAAACCTTGGGCAAGTGGACTGACAGAAGTCAAGTAAAGACCATTCTAGATAATAATAGAGTGAGGTGAAGGATGTATTCAAATTGATGAGTATGTCATCTAGGAATAGTAACATGAACAATATGTTGAAAATATTTGGCCAAAGTATCGCAAGCTGTTACTGGTTGTGTTGTCCTATGTCACCTAGTTTAAAGAAATGTGATGTCAAGATGAATATTGGTAACAAATATTTAGATAGGTTCTTTAAACAAATCACTCAGTACCCGAATAGGGTAGGAAAACCAAGTATATGTAGTATACATAAAGTATTCTATACTTTAAGACAAACATGAGAGATCGGTTGGTAACCGAGTCATGGAATGAGAGATCGGTAATTTACCGAGTCATTACAACTGCATATGGTTATCTATTATGAGATTGATTGGCATGGAATGTGTGTTCTAAATGATGTTTTATTTAGAATAGAGAACATTGTGTTAAAAAAAAATTTTTTTCCCTTGTTTCTAAAGTCTTAAAATGGGAATGTTACATCTTGGTATCAGAGTTGAAGGTTGCAGCTCTTGGACCTATTGTGTCCATAATCTGATGAAACTTAAATTTTCTTGTTAATAGAAAATGGTTAGAACAAGAGGAAATGTTGCAAATAATCCTCCACCTGAGGAAGGAGCAGCAACTACCCAAAAACTTGATGAGATCCTTGCCTGTTGGACACAAGGGATCATTTGGTTGTACTTGAACAACAAGTAATGGGAAATGAGGAGGAAGAAGATGTTGGTAATAATAATCAGCCACCTCCGAGGACAATGCCAATTTAGGTGTTGATAATAACAATGTGAACATACCTGATCATCCCTGAGAAAAAAAAGGCTAGGTTATAACTGAACTCACTAATGATATAAAAAGGATAAGTCCACCCAAGTTTGATGGCACCACATTAGGAGATGGAGCTGAGAATTGGCTCAATGAAATGGAGAAGTACTTTGCAATAAGGAATTTCTCAGAAGAAACAAAGGTGATATGGGGAGCATATCAGCTTTCCCATGAGGCATCTTCATGGTGGGACAACCATAAGGATGAGTTGAATATTGATGAAACTAATATCACTTGGGATCAATTTAAAGGTTACTTTAGGCAACGTTGGCTACTAACTTTATTATGATTAGAAAATGACTGAATTCTAGAACTTAGCTCAAGGAAAGCTAACTGTAACTGAGTATTGGGAGTGGTTTACTAAACTCCTTAAGTATGTACCTTAGTATCAAAATGATGAGAAGTTTAGGATATGGAAATTCATCATGGGATTGAATCCCATTATAGGAGGAGAGGTGGATGTTCACATCCCAACCATGATGGAAGGGGTTGTTGAAAAATCCATAAGGTAGGAACAGAAATTGAAGGCAAATTTCTGCTCATAAAGAGGAAGTAAGGAAGAAAGTCCCCAACTCCTCTTCATCATCTCTTGCACCTAAGAAAGGACCATGGAAGAAATTTGGAATGAAAAGTAAGTTTTTAACTGATAATAATAAGAAAAAGCAACAACAAATAAGTCTGTTGGTAATGCATGAAACAACTTTGTCAAGAATAATAATAATGGACAGAAGTCCTATGGAGGTCAGAATGATAACTCTAAGGCTGGAAATAAATCCGAGCCTAGAAAGGGACCTGTAGGAGGTTGTTATAACTGTGGAAAAGATCATTACACAAATCAATGTCCTTTGAAAAAGGATGATCGTAATCAACAACACAAGATACACACTATAGTAGCTGACAAGCAGGCTGAAAAATAGGCCACATGCCCATAGAGTTTCGGGTAAGTTATTTGGCATACCTATAACTATTATTTTTTATACCGGAGCTATTGAATGTTTTATTTCTAGTAAATTAGCATCAAAACTAAAAAGAAAATATGGAAACATGGATAAAACATGGACTGTACATTATGGAAACAATGTTGTTCATATAGTTAGTATGTGTCTTTTTGGAGCAGTCCTTGACTTACCTAGTTTTTCCACTGAAGTTGATCTTTATGTTGCACCTTTGGGGTCTTATGATGTAATCATAGGTGTTAATTAGTTAGCTGAACATAAGGAAAAAGTGGACTATTTTGAAAAACATATTAGTTGTTTAGATGACTTGTAGAAAACAACAGAGATTCAGGGTGTGAAACGTGAGAGATTTTGTTAGGAAATTATCACTATGCAACTTAAAAAGGCCAAAAATAAAGGTTGTACCTTATATGTAGTAAAGATTTCAAAAACTACTAAAGAGAACAATGATGTCATGGAACGATATCCATTGTTATGAAACTACAAAGTGATGTGTTTCGGAAGAGTTACCAGGTCTTCCACCCAAAAGGGAATTTGACTTCACAATTGAAATCAAGCCTAGAACCGAGCCTATTTCTAAGGCACCATATCGAATGACTACTATAGAATTAGTAGAGCTTAAGGCTCAATTGCAAGAAATTTTTTCTAAAGGTTTGATTAGACCGAGTGTTTCACCTTGGGGAGCACCAAGTAATTTTTGTGAAAAAGAAGGATGGAACACTTAGATTGTGCATTGATTATAGAATGTTAAACAAAGCAACAATCAAGAATAGATACCCACTCCCTAGAATTGATGATCTATTTGATCAGATGCATGGAGCATCGAGTATATTCTAAGATAGATCTTTGATCTGGATATCATCAATTATGGATTAAGGATGAGGACATTCATAAAACAAACTTTTAGAACAAGGTATGGACATTATGAGTTCACGGTTTTACCTTTTGGATTAACAAATGCACCTGTAGCTTTTATGAATTTAATGAATAATATCTTTCAAGAATACTTGGAAAATTTGTGCTTCGTATTCTTGGATGACATTCTCATATATTCTAAAAGTATTGAGGAACACCATGAGCATTTGAAGATAGTTTTGGAAATTTTGAGAAAGAGACGGTTATATGGTAAGCTATCTAAATGTTCTTTCTATGACACAAAAGTGCACTATTTGGGACATGTAATAAGTAAGAATGGAATTTTGTAGATCCTTCTAAAATTGTAGCTATAACTGAGTGGCCTACACCAAAGAATGTACATGAAGTTAGAAGCTTCATGGGTCTTGTTGGTTACTATAGAAAATTTGTAAAAGATTTTTCTAAAGTGGTTGCACCAATAACTTCATTACAGAAAAAGGATAAGAAGTTTGTTTGGAATGAGAAATGTGAATCTGCATTTAGAACTTTGAAGGAATAGTTAACTTCAACACCTATTCTAGTGGTACCAAGACCCTAATGGAGACTTTATTGTTGTAATGGATGCATCTGGGGAAGGTCTAGGAGGTATTTTGTTACAAAATGATCATGTCATAGCTTATGAAAGTAGAAAACTAAAGTTACATGAGTTGAATTATGCTCCACATGATTTAGAGCTTGTTGCCATTGTTCATGCACTACAAGTTTGGAGGCATTATCTACTTGGTAAACCTTTTGAATTAAAAATTGATCATCTTGGGCTGAAGTATATTTTCACTCAGCCAAATCTAAATGCAAGACAATGAAGATGGTTAGAGTTTTTGTCTCAATATGATTTTGACATCAATTACATCAAAGGTAAGGAAAATAGAGTGGTTGATGCTCTAAGTCGTAGGAAGCACATTTATGCTCTTATAACATTGAGAACTTAGTTTAAGGATGAAGTAAAAAGTGTCATGGAATCTGATTCTTACTTTTGCAAGTAAAAACAATGCTTGTTGCAGATCCAAATGATGTGAGGTATAAAGGTTTTCACTTTGACAATGAAGGAATCTTAAGATTTGAAAACAGAGTATACATACCTTCGCTAAATGATTTAAGAAAGAAATTGTTAGCAGAATTTCACAATTCACCTTTTTCTAGACACCCTGGTATTACAAAGATGCTTGCTGATATAAGACAACAATATTTTTGGAAGGGGATGAAAAAGGATGTTATTGATTTTGTGACACATTGCTTAGAATGTCAATGTGTTAAAGCTAAACATATGCACCCAGCTGGTTTATTGTATCCTCATAGCATACCACAATACAAATGGCAAGTAATAAGCATGGATTTTGTACAAGGGTTGCCTATGTCAAGAAATAAACATGATGTTATTTTGGTAGTTGTTGATAAACTAACAAAAGTAGCACATTTTATTGTTGGTAATCTGAAGGATGATTCTCTGTTTTGGCAAAGAGATTTGTACATGAAATTTTTAGATTACATGGAGTACCTGAATTAATCATATCTGATAGAGATCCTAGAATGACTTCAAGGTTTTGGAAAACACTTAATGCAGCTCTAGGAACTAAGTTGAATTTCAGTTTACGTATCATCCGGAAATGGATGGATAGACTGAAAAGAGTTAATCAAGTTTTAGAGGATATGTTATGAATGTATTGTATGGATCAGCAGTATAAGTGGGAAGAGTACCTTCCACTAGTTGAGTTTTCTTATAATAACACATATCATGCCTCTCTTAAGATGGCACCTTTGAAGCACTATATGGAAGAAAATGCAGAACCCCATTAGTTGGGACAACATTGAGGATAGAGAGGTAATTGGACCTGAAATCCTTACGGAAATGGAACAACAAGTTAAAATGATTCGTGAATGCTTGAAAGAAGCAGCAGATAGGAAAAAGAGTTATGTTGATTTAAAGTGGGTTGATAGGAAATTTGAACTTGGTGAGAAGGTCTTTCTTCAGGTTAAACTAAAAAAGAGCTCTATAACTTTTGGCAAGGCTGCCAAGTTATCACCTCATTACGTGGGACCTTTTGAAATAGTTGAAGTAATCAACCATGTAGCTTACCATTTAGCATTACCTCCTGCTTTGTCATGAATGCATGATGTTTTCCATATTTCTTTGCTTAAGAAATACGTTTCAGATTTATCACATGTGTTAAATTGGAATTCCTTGTAGGTCCAAGACCTAGGAATAATCATGGTTAAACCCATACGAGTGTTGGAAACTCAGCCAGTTGCATTTAAGAAATCATGAAATAAGTCAATGTAAGGTCCAGTGGGACCAGTTTAATGAAGAAAGTGCAACCTGGGAAAATATGGAAGATATGAAAACTACTTTTCCATATTTATTTGAATAGAATTGACTATGATGACTGATAAAAATTTGTGATTTTATCTTTATATGTCAATAAGTCTGCCAATTTTGGGTAGATAACTATTTATTTTTAAATAAAAAAGCTATGTGAATGCTGATTTTTGGAACTTTAAATTTTGATATTGTTGCAAACATATGTTAAGAAAGTGAATAAATTGATTATCCTTAATGCAATGGTCAAAATAAGATAATCATCGGGATGATGATTCTTTTTAGGAGGGAAGTATGTAACACCTTTGACAAACTGTTATATTTCTCTTTTGCATTGCAAGCATGGCATGTGATTTTCTTGAATGAGGTGTGTTCCTTGATTGTTGAAGATCATGCTTGTTATGGATAAATCATTTCTTCTCTTGGATTCATTAGAATGAAATGATATGGCTTGCAAGAATCCATTTTCACTTCTGATAGGTGAGTTGCAATCTGGTTTTGAGGGTTGCAAACTTATCTCTTTTAACTGACTCATCCTTGGATCAATTCCAGTGATCCAAGGAATGTTTTAAATCTCCTTACTAGACTGAATGGTAAACTGACATTCATAGGTTGAGAGACGTAGCGGACTGAACTTTTGTATGTTACAAATTCTTTGGTCTTGTAAGATCGTGCCTGCATTCGGTTGTATGTTTGTGCTTGGATCTTTGGGATTGATCTCTTTAGACATTTAATGGCGTAAGTGGAATGAAGCCTGCTTCATGACTATGAAGGGAATCTAAATCCTAAACCTAAGGGATTATCCTAATGGTATTCTAAACTAAGGTAAATGCACCTACTTCCTAGCTATGTCTACTTATTCGGGTGACAATCTAACCTAAGCTTCATATTCTTTTTTGGGATGGCATCCTAACCTAAGTTGTTGTGCTAAATGGAATAAGGGAGAAATAACTAAGGTAATGCTAGGCTATTTTTAACCTATACCTAATACTATTTGGTTGTGAATTTGATCTAACCTAAGGTGGAAATTACTTATGGAAATGATTTTGATTAAACCTAAGGTTATAACCTAAGTTATGGAAATCTATCCTAAACTATTGAAAGGGACCTAGGGTCGCATGGCATGTTGGTGATGGTTCCAAAGGCATTTATTTGATTTGATTTGTTTGAATAAATGGGAAGTACTTGCCTAGTTTTGGAAAAGGCAAGTAAACTTAGTGGAAGCTTACGTGGAGTCTTCACTAAAGTTGGAAATGCATGTTGAAGTTGAAATAGGTTTCGCCAATTTTAGGAGGTGGTGGCAAGGAGAGATAGGCGGGAGATTGGGGAGTAATTGCATTAATGAACCTTGAATTTTGTGTGCAAACCATCTTGGAAACAATGAGGGGATTTTTTGGAGGTTGTTTGGTCTTGCATTTGTGATTTTTTTCTGCATGGAGCTATCTGGTTCTTCGAACCAGCAGTTTGACTTTTACTTTGTGGCTATTTTTGGTTTCTCTGGTCTATTTTGATCCAAGGAAAGTATATGAGGCATTGGAGAAAGAGATGTTTGGTTTTTGATCTTTCTTGGAGGAGAAAAAGTTTGAAGAAGCTCAGTTGGAAGTCTCCTTTGAATTGGAAGAAGCACTATCAGGCATGATAGGCTCTACCCATTAAGATTTCTTGCTTTCTTCTAAATGTTTCATTAAAATAATTCTGCTCTCATGAGATAAATGTTTCATGTTTTGTCTGGTTATTTACTTTCTTGATTGAATGAATCTCTCTATGATTTTTGGATATGAATCCATTGCATGATAATGTAAGTCTTTGGATGTTCTCTCTACACAAGTTCAATGGTGATATGCATGTGGAACTCGTATTCAAGGCTTTGTGTTTTTTTGAACTTTATTGAGGCTTTGTTTTTTTTGAACTTGTATTCGAAGCTTTTTGTTTTTTTGAACTTGTATTGAGCTTGTGTTTGTTTTTGAACTTGTATTTGAGGATTTGTTTTTTTGAACTTGTATTCGAGGCTTTTGTGTGGTTTGAACTTGTATTGAAGCTTTTGTGTGGTTTGAACTCATATTTGGGACTGTCTGCTCAAAAAGAGCTTGATTTAATGGCTTTGATTTAAGTCTCTTTTGGAATCTTCTCTTGATGCATCTTGAGTTTGGAATGGTTGTGGTACTTGTCCCAGACTATACCATTTACTTTGAGCATGTAATGGTGTGTAAACGTTGAGGATATTCTACTCTCCTCTGCTCTGGGTAACCCATGCATCTTGTTTGAAAGTCTTGACTATTTTGTTAGAAGGATGTTGGACCTTTTATGGAACTGTATCTTGTTGTGGGGATATGGAACCTCTGGTTTGATATTGTATTACTTACTCTCATTGGTATGAATTAGAGCTCATTTGAAATAGTTGATAATGGGTTTTTGAAGTTTATGGAAATGTTGTGTTCATACTTCTTCTTGTGTTATTTGATTGGAACAATTACCTTCTCTGTCTCAATCTTTATGTACTAGATGGAGCTGTGAAAGTCATTTTGTTGTGATTTCTATTTTAATCAATTTTGAGGGTAATGTTGAGACCTTGCTTGACTTAAATGTGTGTTGGGTTTTCGTACTCTCTTTTAGATCCTTTTAATTGATTTCTGGGTTTTTAAAAGAGAGAAGAGTTGAATACTCTCGTAAATTGAATCTTGTTTGGAAGGATTTAGTACCTCTGGTTTGGGATTGTTTCGTATAATTTGTTCTTCATTATGATCATGAACTATATGTTTTTTTGTATGGAGTTGTGTAAGTCCTTGTAGTTGGGATTTTAGTTACTATTGAGTTCATGAGTATTATAGAAACTTTTCTTAGCTCAATACTGGTGTTGGGTTTTAGTATTCTCTTTTAGATTCATTTGAATGGATTTTGGGTCTTTAAAAGGAGAAAGGAATAGATTACTCTTGTGGACTGTATCTTGTTTTGTCCAGATTTTGTACTTCTACCTTGGGACTGTAATTGTATACTTTCTCTATGGAATTTGAACTTGTGTTTAAACAAAAGTGGAATAGATGAACCAAGTTAGTGTTGATATTGTTGTTTGATAAGTATGAATTCATAGGGAAACTAGAAGTGTTTTTTTATAAATCTATGTGTTTGGTTTTGTATTCTCTTTTGGGAACTAGTGAAAGAACTTCTGAGTTTGAAATAGAAATTGGAATTCAATTGATAATACTAAGGTGAATGAATTCTTGATCGGATCTTTTCTATTGAGTTCCTTTAACTTTTGTAAAGTTAAGTTTATTTTGAAAATAGATTGACTCTCTTCTTGTTGTAGAGTGATTACTATCTTAGGCCATGTTTGACTTCTTGAGTTTGGATTTTTGTCCTTTCTATCTTGTATGAAATAGTGTGAACTCACTCTTCTGAAATGGAAACTTCCTTGTGGATTGTTTAGTTTATTTTTTTCTAGTCGACTGTGGAAAGTTCATGGAAACAAGTTGTATGTTTAGGACAACTTTGGGACTGTCATTCTTAGTACTGGAAAACCCAATGTCCCCATTTGATCTTTCTTGATCTCAGCTATTTTGTATTAAGTCAATTGTTGTATTGATGTGGAAAGTGAACAACTGAGTCTTTTCTTCCTGTAGAAGGGAAAATGTAATCATGTTTAGACCGATTGCTTTGTTTGATTGAGTCATGCTCCATTTGGATTTTTTATTGGAAGGACTCCTCTTTTTGCACTCTATCATATTATGAATCTTCCTCCTGGATGGACATGAGAAGAGATTATCCTTGTGTAAGTCTTGCTTTGATTTTTGGAACGTATGGTTTAGATCTTTGAATGATATCTTCTATAATGTAGAATTTATTTAAGGCTTTAGTAGTAGACTATTTTGATTCTCTCTCCTTCTCGGATTGATTTGGGATTCTTGTATTAGATGTTGTCTCTTAAATGGTGAATCCTTTTATTGGTTTCCTTGATTGATGCAGCTATGTAGGTAATCAGTTATGTACTTTCTAAACTGGTTTTCTATTTTTTAGATGAATAGTGAATCGTGGATAGTCTGTATTGATTCTTCTTATTTATTTAAGTTGTAGGATGAATCATCCTAAATATGTACTATGTTGAAAGTAACTCTTTTTGTTACATAGTAAAGTTAAATTCTGTATTTCAATTCAGAAAGAATTATGAAATAATTAGATGACAAGATCTATTGTTTGTTTTAAATAAGTAATTGATTGGGTCAATTAATTATATATATATATAATGTAGTTGTTGTTGATTATATTATGCTCTTTTCTTAAAAGTGAATTCAGACTCATTATTTGTACTTCTTTTCTGGTTGTTATTACTTATGCTTATTTTTATGATATATTAATTGTTTCATTAAAGTAGAGTTGTTTTAATGGAACAATTAGTGGAATGCACTTCATTTTAATGCTTAGTGCTTATCATGCTCAGTTCAATGAACTGACCCATGCTAGCAATTTTTGTAGATGGACTTTGTAAGTGATAAAAGAAGGAAAATTTTTTTATGATGTATTGGCTTATTTAAGTCTGGATCTTTTGTAAAGAATTTTGATTCATTCTTGAGTTGTATTGAAAAGAAAAGTTATGTTCTTTTATGATCTTAATGTTGATCGACATGCAGTATGCCTGAAATGCATAGTCTTGTAAATGTATATTTTATCATGATGAATTGAAAGGTTTGGAGACTGACTCCAAATTGTGGTGTAAATTCTCTTGTACTTTGTATGAAGGAAATAGTAATGATATCTTGTCGATATTCTTTATATCTATTTGTATACTATTATTATTATCAATTAATAAGTTGGATTAAGGGGATAGTACAATCTCCCTTACTATAGTGAAACTTGTTAAGTTGCAAAAGATGTCATTCTCTATCTAAACAACTATAGTTTAATAATGAAATATGTATTGGATATACAATTAAACTATATGAGTGATGAATGATAAAAAGGTTATGTTAACCCTAACATCTAACCATGAGGAGGAAGACTCTTCCTCTCTCAAAAGAATGAAAAATAAAAGGAATGGTGGTTATGATCTTTAATCTTTGTACTTTTTTTTATAAAAGTAAACACTAGTTGAACCTAGGTGGATGATACACCTTCTTTGGACAGCTAGGTTGCATTAAAAATTAACCATTTGATGTTTTCTGCCTTGTTTTTGGGATAACTGCTTGTTATGCCGAGTTAATGAACATAAATGCAAACATGAGTTAATGAAGTTCTTAATATCAAATCAGATTAATTATGGATAAAGAACTTAATGAATGTTGGAATTAGGGTTAGGCATGGTTGCTGTAATCTGAATCTTAATCCAAATTTAATTATGAATTAATGACCACCAAGGGGTATGTACATCATGATGAATCAGTTCTAATGGATGTTGGCACATGCCAACTATAGGACTGTACCTTGAGAAGACCAAGGGCTTCTCGAGGATACAAGTGTTGTAGTTGACATGTGGCAACACCCTTCCGTATTTGTTCATCTAGATCTACACACATCTGGACTTGAACTTAGTTTCTCTCTAGGTCAAGTTAGTAGCATGTTTAGAATAGGGAGTAGCTTTCTATGACTCAGGGTACCTTGGCACATTCGGTCGACTTAGGTCGGTCGAGTATGCCCATATACCCTAAGTCATCGTGAGCATCTTCCTATAACAAATTATGTTGCTAACCTGGGCTAGGGTCAAACCTTGGGCAAGTGGACTGATAGTAGTCAAGTAAAGACCATTCTAGATAATAGTAGAGTGAGGTGAAGGATGTATTTTGAATTGATGAGTATGTCATCTAGGAATAGTAACATGAACAATATGTTGAAAATATTTGGCCAAAGTATCGCAAGCTATTGGTTGCGTTGTCCTATGTCACCTAGTTTAAAGAAACGTGATGTCAGATGAATATTGGTAACAAATATTCAGATAGGTTCTTTAAATAGATCACTCAGTACCCGGAATAGGGTAGGAAAACCAAGTATACGTAGTATACATAAAGTATTCTATACTTGTCTTAAAATGGGAATATTACACTTTAATCATATTCTTCACATTCATGATTCACATAGAGAAGCATAGAGGTTTACATGACACGAATACACCTCTTCTCTCTGGATCTCTTCCCTCCATATTTTTACCCTAAATCTATTTTAATCATACCTCTTCATTTATCTCTAGTTTTCTTTTAGTAAGATTTATTATTCATCTCAGTAATTTAAATTTCTCCACATCCGTATACTTCCTTCCTCCCACCAACCTATCACCCTACCATACTCGACCCTTTCACTATTTTTACCCTCTTTTAATCATCCTTGAGTCTTCAAGACTATTTTACAACCTCACTCTCACTATTTCCAACCTTTGTGCAATCATAAAGAGTCTAAAAACCAATTTAAGAACTTTACGCTAATTACCACTACCAAAGTCAATTAGTTAAGCCTGAATTCAATCATTCGCCTAACCGGCATTGGTCACACACAGTTGACATTGGTTACTATGTCCGGTAATACACCTCAAAGCAACAAGCTAATACTCACTTCCCAATGGCCCAGAACCATTTCTAATATTTACCGGACCTTAACTAGAGCCTCTACGGACACTGCCATGCAATACCGACCAATCATCGACCTATTTTGAACCTAATCACCTTTTACCTAACCTTTCTTATTGTTTTGTACGAGATACCTAAATCGTTCAATTCTAATAGGATTGTTATTTCATGTATATTTTAAATAGCATTAATATTGTTATATAAAAAGTGGATTGATAGCTTGTTCAGGAAGCATCACACTTCCTAGATCTAGCTTCCGCTAGGTAGTCCACTCATTATTTTTTTAACTCTATCTGGTGGTATTGCTTTACATGTACGGGTAGTTCCTCCTACCCAAAAAGGAGCTCTCGCATTAACTTGGATTAGGAAATCGAACGCACGCATGAACTTCAAGCCCGACATTACAAAAATGTATTCCTCCTTGACCTAATACCCTTATCTATTTCATTAATTTGTTAAGAATTTGGTGAAACATGGATAACCATGATACTAACTCACAAGGCTTTACTAGTCAATTGGGATAAAAGGTTCCCATTTCATCACTGCTCCCTCAATGTGTTGACTACTTTGAGGTTTCTATGGTAATCTTGAAAAGAGTTTTATGTCTTATTCAAAGACACTTCCCACATTTATGCAGATGGGTTTTAACCCTTATCCAAACCTATAAATACAGTGTGTAAAAATGTTCATTTTATCTTATTCAAAAACAATTCCCTACACACATAAATTAGTAGTTTGAAGCTCGTGAAAAAGGAAACCTACGGTGAGTATTTTTTAGTGTTTAATCAACCTTCATGAGAGCGGTTCCTACAAACAAGGATTATATTTTTCTCCTAAGGTAGGTAGAGGCCAAGACGATAGAAGAAAGTTCACGCTTTTGATTTCCAAGATCGTTTTAAAATGTGTTGGGAAAGAGCATACATGTAAATAAGATTTTATTAAGTGAGAAACATTGATTCCCCAAAAATAATATGAGAAACGATCACATTTCTAATTCCCAAGATCTCTTAGAAAGTGTAATGGAAGAGCATGCATGTTATCAAATAGTGATTAGTCTTACCAAAAAAATGACAAGGGAACACAATAAAAACACATTACGAGTGTTAGTCTACGTTGCAAAATAATTAAATGGGTGCAAAATGGCTAAAAATCAATAAAAATGGGTCCAAAATGCCTAGTAACCCTATATTTGCAAGTTTCACAAGTAGTCACGAATGAAAAACATGAGAAAAAAGGGGTCGAAGCTAGAAGAAGTGGACAAAAGTTCTCAAAAGTGAATGATAAAGTGTATGGTGAGCATCCGATAATCCCTGCAAAATGAAGTTTGTCAATTAGTCTATTGGAGTGAAATTGACAAAAAAAAATTAAACCTCCTAATGAAATTAAAAGTCCTAACAAAATAATTAAAACAAGGAATTGACTCTAAGGTACAAGAATTAAACTAATTGATTTTAATTAAAACAAAGTAAAATAATTTAGTTGAAACTTAATTAAATGAAACAAACTAAAGTCTACTTCAATCTAGCCTAAGTTAAATAATACATAAGGTAAAAATAAAATAAAGATACCTTATCTAAACCTAAGTTTTAAATGTAACATATCCCTATAACTATAAACATAAAAATGAAGGTAAAATAAAAATAAAAAACATAATTTCCAATGTTGAGCACTTGTTGATTTTGTGTTGGCCTACGTAGTTTTGAAGCGAACAGGGTGTGTCAAGCAAGTGCTATGGGAAGGTTGTGAGTTGGATTGAACGGGATTTGTGGTGCAAAAAGGGATGGTGAAAGAGTCAAGGCCGAGGGTTGGGGAGATCGATAGGGGGTTAAGATTCACATCTATGCAAGGAGGTGGGAGGATTGATAATGAGTTTGGGGGCATGGGATGGGGTTAAATCTAGGTATGTGCGGGGATGGGCTAAGGAACTCGACTTGGGAGGCGCATTGGGAAGATCTAGGCTAGGTGGGAAGCTCATAGTCTGGGGTGGGCAAGTCATAAGGGATGTCCAAAGGGAGGGTTTTCTGTAAGAGGATCTCACCAAAAGGTCGATGCATGGGGAGGGAAGAGGTGAGATCCATGGGGAGTCAAGTAAGTATGTGTGGGGAGGGGTGTTCAAGTTGGGACGGAGATCCGGAGTCAAATTTGGAAATGCGTAGGGTAGGGGCGAGGGGTGGAAGGAATGGTCAGCTCAACCAAGTTGACCAAGTTGGCCGAGGAGGGTGGGGGAGGGAATGGGGTAGGATACTTTGGGGGTAACAAAAATTTAAAAAAATGTTGTTTTTATTTATTTACAAAAATTGTAATATTTTTAGTTTTAGAAAATCTAAAGTTTTTAGTGTTATTTTTGAATAAGATCTAATTATTTTTATTAATTTTGCATGTTAAGAAAAAAAGAAAATCATATTTTGAAAAGAAGACCACAAAGAAATTGTTTGCTTTGTAAAACCATAAATTAAACAACACACTCTTTCACAATGAAAACTAATTTCCTACAAAGAAAGTAGTAATTTTTTTGGTTGAAGTATAAAATTGATTTTCCTCCCATAATACCTTAAAACACACTAAAAGTTACACAAATCAAAAAGTGAGTATGAAAAAATGTAATAAAACAAATGAAACACCTGAATAACAATGAACTACAAAAAGAAAACAAAAAAAAAAATAGGGGTGCGAGTCCCACCGGCATGCCAAATTGTGAATTGTGAAAAACTAACGAAGTGAAAAGATACAAAAACTTACAAACCTTCTTGTAGATTTCTAGAGTAAACCTCAAGTAGGTGTGTGAAGCTTAGGAGCTTGTGTAACCTTGTGGAATTATGGGTGCTTTGGAGTGACCTCAAAACATGGACTAACCAATGCTATGAGAATATTTAGGGAGCTTCTAATATGTAGATACTAGAGAAAATTTGACAAAGTAATGGTGTAGTAAATCCAATATGGTTTGATAAAGAATAAGACTGCATTTTATAGAGGCATAAGTGGTTGGAAGTTGGTTGAAATGGGTTGAATGCACATGCTAAAAATAGCATTTGAGGAGGTTACAACAATTGCGGGATTTTAAATTCCATTTAGGGGTAGTAATATTAATTTGTTAACAAAATTTACATCTAGAAAGGTGGTTGTATGTGCAATTCAATTTCCCTCACCTTTCTTGGATTTTAGAAGTGTAGTTGACTAGGATGAGGATGTGGAGTCCAAGTGGCTATTGACTAGGAATTTGAGTGGCGGTTGATTAGGATGTGCACACTAATTAATTCATCATTTAATTAATTAATGATAATTAACTAATTAAAGGTGTATTAAGTACTAAGTTAATTATTCCAAAGGGTGTAATACATATGATTAATCAATTTAAGTAATTAGTCACAAATGGGTGAATAATTGGATGTGTTAGGACAATACTAGGACTAGCTTAGTAATTTAGGGTGTCTAATATGTACTTATAGAGTTAATAATATTGATAAAGTAGGCATATGTATGGATTATTAAATGTGCCAAATTTGAATATAGAATAGTGCAAAGTGTATAGTACGATGCTAGGAGAAATTTCAATCCGAGATGGCATAAACAAGGAGGAAAATAGAATAACGAGGCTCCAAATATGAGTGAAATCATTTTTGGGTATTATTTGTAAAAATGGTTGCAAACAATAACTATAGTATATGGTAAACTAGAATTACTATATTGTAATATTGAAAAATTGAATAGTAATTTCATTTGTACCAAGAGTGTTTGAGATTTGATATCTGGGCTACGAGAATGCAACACATTAGAGTAGTGATTTTGATGAGATTTGAGAGAGAGGCAGTGATCGTGGCTTAGAAAACAATCGAGGACATGGTATGTGTGATTATTTTAGGAAAATTTTGTGAAATATGTTTTTTTGTATCAGTTTTAGAAAAATTGTTGGTTTTGTATTTTTGGGCATTTCTAACTAGGGCGGAAGCGAGACGGGGTGTTTCTATCCTTTGGAACACTAGTGCCCAATTCCTAGCACTTGTGACTTGTGTCTAGGTCTTTAGTGTCCAAGGAAGGGTTTTGACACTATGTTGTGAAATGTGTGTATTCTGATTAATTTTATGTTGTGATGAGTGATTTTTAGTCTATCAATGTATTAATATAGGAATTTCTTTTCTTTATGTGTTGTGCGAGAGGGATATACACTCCAACGAATTTCATGTGGGTTGTCACTTGAGCACGCTACTTATTGTGGGTTGTCGGATGAGGAGTGGGATATATTGGACTGTGTTGTCTATGCAACACATTACTATATTGGGGGAAATACCATAATATGTGATAGATAGTGTGTGAATACTTGTACATTCAGTTCTTAACGGTGAGATGATGGTGACACTAAAAGATGGATTGAACGGGGATTTGTGGTGCAAAAAGGGATGGTGAAAGAGTCAAGGCCGAGGGTTCGGGAGATCGATAGGGGTTAAGATTCACATCTATGCAAGGAGGTGGGAGGATTGATAATGAGTTTGGGGGCATGGGATGGGGTTAAATCTAGGTATGTGCGAGGGATGGGCTAAGGAACTCGACTTGGGAGGCGCATTGGGAAGATCTAGGCTAGGTGGGAAACTCATAGTCCGGGGTGGGCAAGTCATAAGGGAGGTCCAAAGGGAGGGTTTTCCTATAAGAGGATCTCACCAAGAGGTCGATGCATGGGGGAGGGAAGAGGTGAGATCCATGGGGAGTCAAGTAAGTATGTGTGGGGAGGGGTGTTCAAGTTGGGACGGAGATCCGGAGTCAAATTTGGAAATGGGTAGGGTAGGGGCGAGGGGTGGAAGGAATGGTCAGCTCAACCAAGTTGGCCAAGTTGGCTGAGGAGGGTGGGAGGAGGGAATGGGGTAGGATACTTTGGGGGTAACAAAAATTTAAGAAAATGTTGTTTTTATTTATTCTAAAAATTGTAATATTTTTTTAGTTTTAGAAAATCTAAAGTTTTTAGTGTTATTTTTTGAATAAGATCTAATTATTTTTATTAATTTTGCAGGTTAAGAAAAAAAAGAAAATCATATTTTGAAAAGAAGACCACAAAGAAATTGTTTGCTTTGTAAAACCATAAATTAAACAACACACTCTTTCACAATGAAAACTAATTTCCTACAGCAAAGTAGTAATTTTGTGGTTGAAGTATAAAATTGATTTTCCTCCCCATAATACCTTAAAACACACTAAAAGTTACACAAATCAAAAAGTGAGTATGAAAAAATGCAATAAAACAAATGAAACACCTGAATAACAATGAACTACAAAAAGAAAACAAAAAAACAAATAGAAGTGCGAGTCCCACTTGCCGTGCCAAATTGTGAATTGTGAAAACTAGCAGAAGTGAAAAGATACAAAAAACTTACAAACCTTCTTGTAGATTTCGAGTAAACCTCAAGTAGGTTGTGTGAAGCTTAGGAGCTTGTGTAACCTTGTGGAATTATGGGTGCTTTGAAGTGACCTCAAAACATGGACTAACCAATGCTATGAGAATATTTAGGGAGCTTCTAATATGTAGATACTAGAGAAAATTTGACAAAGTAATGGTGTAGTAAATCCAATAGGGTTTGATAAAGAATAAGCCTGCATTTTATAGAGGCATAAGTGGTTGGAATTTGGTTGAAATGGGTTGAATGCACATGCTAAAAATAGCATTTGAGGAGGTTACAACAATTGTGGGATTTTAAATTCCATTTAGGGGTAGTAATATTAATTTGTTAACAAAATTTGCATCTAGAAAGGTGGTTATATGTGCAATTCAATTTCCCTCACCTTTCTTGGATTTTAGAAGTGTAGTTGACTAGGATGAGGATGTGGAGTCCAAGTGGCTATTGACTAGGAATTTGAGTGGCGGTTGATTAGGATGTGCACACTAATTAATTCATCATTTAATTAATTAATGATAATTAACTAATTAAAGGTGTATTAAGTACTAAGTTAATTATTCCAAAGGGTGTAATACATATGATTAATCAATTTTATGGGTGAATAATTGGATGTGTTAGGACAATACTAGGACTAGCTTAGTAATTTAGGGTGTCTAATATGTACTTATAGAGTTAATAATATTGATAAAGTAGGCATATGTATGGATTATTAAATGTGCCAAATTTGAATATAGAATAGTGCAAAGTGTATAGTACGATGCTAGGAGAAATTTCAATCCAGATGGCGTAAACAAGGAGGAAAATAGAATAACGAGGCTCCAAATATGAGTGAAATCATTTTTGGGTATTATTTGTAAAAATGGTTCGCAAACAATAACTATAGTATATGGTAAACTAGAATTACTATATTGTAATATTGAAAAATTGAATAGTAATTTCATTTGTACCAAGAGTGTTTGAGATTTGATATCCGGGGCTACGAGAATGCAACACATTAGAGTAGTGATTTTGATGAGATTTGAGAGAGAGGCGGTGATCGTGGCTTAGAAAACAATCGAGGACATGGTATGTGTGATTATTTTAGGAAAATTTTGTGGAATATGTTTTTTTGTATCAGTTTTAGAAAAATTGTTGGTTTTGTATTTTTGGGCATTTCGACTAGGGCGGAAGTAGACAGGGTGTTTCTATCCTTTGGAACACTAGTGCCCAATTCCTAAAGCACTTTGTGACTTGTGTCTAGGTGCTAGTGTCCAAGGGAAGGGTTTTGACACTATGTTGTGAAATGTGTGTATTATGATTAATTTTATGTTGTGATGAGTGATTTTTTAGTCTATACAATGTATTAATATAGGAATTTCTTTTCTTTATGTGTTGTGCAGAGGGATATACACTCCAACGAATTTCATGTGGGTTGTCACTTGAGCACGCTACTTATTGTGGGTTGTTAGATGAGGAGTGGGATATATTGGACTGTGTTGTCCTGCAACACATTACTATATTGGGGGAAATACCATAATATGTGATAGATAGTGTGTGAATACTTGTACATTCAGTTCTTGTGGTGAGATGATGGTGACACTAAAAGATGTATTTAGGATAATTTTTCTGCCTATTATGGGAGAAAGAGTAAAAATCATGCATGTATTAGATTCCCATAGTAGATGAGGGCAACACGGGGTATTTTACATTGACATAATTATATGCCAAAACATATAATATCTTAGATGCAATTATGAGATCCGGTGTTCCAAGATTACGTAAAGTTATTGCGGTGGTTATAGCTTCATCGGTGGTAGTGGAGTTGGGATTTTTTATAGGATGCATGATATTTGTCGCAACATAGAGGAGCATGATACTAGATATGCATGGGCATGGTGTGTATTGGCCCATTTGTATAGGGATTTGTACATATTTACTCATGAGGATTATGAATGTGGATTAGGAGCCACTACGTTGTTACATGTATGGGCATATAATAATATAGCTATATTGAGGCCATTTAGTGGACCACGGGATGATTAGGCTTGACATGAGATATTTTCAATGAGGTGGGTGGGAACCCATAGTATGAGGATGGATACAACCACATATAGGTCAATGATAGATCAGATGGGCCCCAGGGCCATTATTTAGAGGTTGTATAGAGACCATGGAGGATGGTTAGAGGTTGGTTTGGAGTTACAAAGTGCATATGACACTATGTGGTTAGAGGATCGCTTCCCATGGGTATAAAATTTATTCTAGGTTGAGTGATATTTTAGCTAGTTTGGCATGGCCTAGGATGTGCCCCCAAATCCATATAAATGGTGTTGATCTCCTAGGGTAGTGAGAGAACCAAGGTTGAGACTAAGCCCAACAAGTGCAAAGCTAGTGTATCTAGGTCCAGATGAGGTGAATGTGGCCATAGATCCTATATAGGTTAATGACGTAAGGTGCACCTAGCAATATAGTGAGTGGTGGGAAACATACTGATGAGTGTTGTTATTTCTATTAGTTGTAGATGTGGCATGTAATCTGGTAGTTGGAGGATTAGAGGGGAAGACACCTTCTCCCAATGTAGATGATGTAGAAGTGATACGAGTAGAGCATAAGTATTTATCATTTCTATTTGTGAGTTATTTATTGGTTGTTATAGTAGAGGAATGCAAAGATTTGTAATAAATAATGTTTTTGTGTGATTGCGAAAAGGATTCCTATTGGACAATGATTATATATTCTTATATACGCACGTTGACACATAATGTGTCCCTAGATGTGCTCATGAGAGAAGGGGTGCTAGGGCAGGTAGACTGGATTTTGGGTGAACATACCCATTTGTTTTATCTGGTGGCTATAGAAAAAACCATGTATACCATTTGTAGAAAAAAAATCACACACTTGGGTACATTTATTAGTCCTAAAAGCATTCTAGCATTTACATGATTCCTAAGCAAGAAAACTAGTGGTTGAAAACTATTTTTGGCCTCTTTTCTTAGTCTCTTATTTTCTATTTGGTCTTACACACCCTACAGCCCAAACAGAATTTTACTTATTTATCTTTCATGACTTTGGACACTAAAGCACCCAGATCAAGAAAGCAATACCTAGGCACTCATATCCCCTCGAGTGTCAATGACCCTTTCTTGCTTTACTAGCTTCTTTTGGGTCTCTTTTATCTTTTGAGCATATTTCTAGCTTATGGTTTGTCCTTCCAGTTGTCAAGTATGAAATTCAAACAAGGGATTCATATAAATAAACATTTATGTGTTCAAAATAAAGGACTAAGTACTAAGCATTACTATCATCACCTAATATTGCATTCTAAAGGCACTAAAGTACTTCAAAGGCATCCATATAGCATATATTCAAGGGATAAGGGATGTATACTTTTACATATACAACATAGGAAGGGGAATTTCATTTTATTCCATCCACACATTCTAATACATTGCTACATTCTAGCTACAACCCGTTATTAGGTGCAACTTACACAAGGGAATCCTAAGGCATCATTCTTACACACACACAAGAACTACATGGATTCTGATATGTAGTGAAATGTTTGATTGTAAGTTCACTCTAGGGATGACCACCAGGGTTAGTTTGAATCCTCATTCTAAATTTTTTGTTTTAGGTTTGATATTGTTTGTGCGCTTGTACAGTGAACTTATCTTTTGCATGTTACATGTATCTTTGGTAATCGGAGAGCGACTACCAATTGATGAAAGAGGAATAATTTTGACACCCTTACAACACAATAGAAACAACATCTAGAATTTTTCACACTCATGGGCACCTTGATCCATTCATTAGTGCCCAGGTGCTCATGTCCTACTATGGGCACCCCTGTCTGGCATTATTGTCAGGTTCCATAATTTCCAGTGACTAGTGATGACCATGTTTACAATCTATCCATTAGTTGTACCTTACTTTGTCACTTCTTGTCCATTTATAAATTATCTAATTCCTCTATCTCTCTTCCTTTCTTAGGTTTTAATACTTTCGATCTTAGTTTTCTTGTGTTAGTTCTTGTATTTTCTCATTTGTACATCATTTATTATATTAGTTACTCTACAATAATTATATTTCATTCAAATTAAACTAAATCATTTGGTAAACCCAGTCACTCAAACCCTACCTTCTGAGAATGCATTCTAATCTATCTCCTTCTTCTAAATTCATGGGTCAATGTTCATATCCTTATTTTACTCCAACCAAGGTTTCTGGCATGGCTGTCACCATTGTTGATTTTATGCAAGTACGTACTCAAAATACTCCTCAATTCATCACTAAAATTCTTGATCCAACCATCAAATTATTCACCACTCACTGCAATCATCCTCCTACAGATCCACATGTCTCTATTCCATCACCTAATACTTCTACAGTTCCACCACCATCTCTAAGGGTTACGATATCATTGAGTAGCTTAAGAATACACCGGCTAAAATCTCTCTTTATGATCTCTTGCAGAGTGCTCCTAATTTTTTTCATACATTAGAGGCATCCCTTCATTCCATCTACATTAAAAGTAATAATTCTCTTATTTCGTTTACTCACCTCATTCAATCCCTCAAAATTCTACCACATGCTATATATTGTAGTGATGATGATATCCCTCCCTCTAATGTTGACAATCCCTTCACACCTTTTCTTATCACCACTACTATTGGATCCATATTTATTAAGTGCATACTTATTTATAATGGATCTACTATAAATATATGTGCTTTATCCCTCCTTCGGAAAATCAGCATTATTGATGATTTAATTAATAAATCCTCTCAAGTCATTTATGGCTATGATTCCACTACTCAACATGCATGGGAACTATCACCCTACCTCTATAATTTGGGCCTAAAATTGTTTCTACTATATTCTTTGTTATCAATGCCACCTTCTAATTCAGTTACTTACTTAGTAGACCCTGGATTCATGCAATGCATGTTGTTCCCTCTACAGTTCATCGATGCGTTAAATTCCTATATGATGGCTATGAGTATACCATTGATGCGGACCCTGACCCATTTAAGTTTTTCCACATCAACCCCATCACCTTCATTACCATCCCTCCATCACAACATATTTTGTACCAAAATATTAATACATTTGATGTTGGTCAATCTAGTGCTTTGCGTCCTTCTTCTACCTCTCGCATGCATGCCATCCATTCCTACTCATACAACTGATATCCTATGACCTACGTGTATGCCTCTATAGATACCACTATTACACTTGTCATGGACCCTCTCATTCCTACATCTAGCTCCACTCTTACCAATATCCTTGCTACTTATATCTAACAAGATAATGCCATCACCGATGATTCCGAAGATGAGGTTGATGTCATAGAGATTAATGAGGACATATTGCACAATCTTAACTTTACTCCCTGTCAAAATTAATGAGTCCTACTTCTAGGATATTTTTTCTATTGTCCTGTGAATATCAGTTTAAGAAACCTCCTCCTTCCACTAATTCCATTATACCTTTTAGGGTAATGTCTATACATTGGAAATAGTACCACCTCTTTCATCTCCCTAGGTTCACTCGCTTTGCATCTTTACCCCTTTACATGCACTATTTTCATAAATGACTCTTATTGGTCTCACATTCCATTGAACCCTACTTTCTCCAATAGTTTACACGCATGATGGATTGGATCAGCTAGGATTCAAACTTGTTGATATACTCCTCCACTTCACTCTCCTTACCTTTATCATGAATGAATATTTATTACTACTTCTTATGGCCTCCGAGTATTCCATTTTTTTGTATTCCTTGCATACACTCCTTGTTCCTATCCACTCACACTTGGAAAATGTTGGCTATATTATATTATTGGCACACTAGATCTCAATCATACAGATATCACATTGCCCATACCTTTTGGATTCATATCTATTTGCAATGATTCATTCTTGGTCTATACTCACAATCTAACTTAATAGTATGCACACAATTATCCAAAACTATATTTTACTTATGAAGAATATGCTATATGCATGTAAAATTTACACCACACATTCTCTTTTTATGATCAGCCTCACATTATTGCTTACCAAGTATCTATTCTAGATCATGTCGGTTAAGACCTAACACTAATGATCTTCTAGATGATTTTACTTGATCCTTATCTACATCACACACTTGGGGGCATCACTCTTTCTCCCCCTTTCCACTCCTACAATTTTTCTTTAGTATCTACTATCATACTTGATGCTCCATGCTTCATGACTCATCTTTCTACGCACTTTCAAACCCTTTGATACACGCATTATATCGTCATTAACCTATGATGCACTCTAGTTCCATGGTTCATACTCAAATGTTGAGGGTATAATTCTGAAATGAACCTTACATAATCCTCACACTTTATTCTCATTAATTAATGATATATCTTTCTAGCATCTACTCTAATGTGGCACACTCATTTCTCGATGAGGTACTCTTTTTCTATGGTTCATTCTTGATTGTTGATGGGACTTTTATAAATAAACCTTGTCTCATTAAAATTTACTAGGGGGAATGCTGATCCTATCACATTCACACATTGTATACCATTCCATCACACTCATACACTACATTTGCATATCTTGGTTGCACTTACTCTTTCTTGTTTATACTACTTACATGATGCACTTTGCTTACTATGCTAGTTAGATACTCAAGTATGTCATTATTTTTCTATATACACACATACACATTCACTTGGTCTATTGGAGTAAATGTAGATATCTTACAGATTTCCATGCATTGTAATGATGCTCAAAGATCATTTCCTTTTCTAGTCCCACCAAGGCTCCTAGGGGCATCTACCTTTTCCAACTCTCACACATTACAAGTGTTATTATTTCATCATATATTAATTCTTATTATTAATAGTACATTACTTTCCATTTATACATAATTTTCTTGACATAATTTTTATCTTTCTAATATGTTAATAGGTGCTTCATGTGCAGCATTTTCCTTGCATGACTATATGCCACCATGGTTATCTGATACACTTTGCTTGACATTGTTTTCCATTGTATGCTATTTTTTGTAGGTTATACCCTATTTCTTGTATTCTCATTATATGTTTTTATCCTCTTTGGACCTAATTGTCTTGTGACATTGTGAGCGATGTCCCATGTTTAAAACCCACTTTTTGTGGTCCATCTTGTTTACACACTTGTTTGTTACAATTTTTATATTGCACGCATGCTACTTTTTCTACTAACATATGTTACTAGCCACTTTTTTTGCATGTTCCTTGGTTTCTACCGTGTACATCCCCTACCCCCTATAGGTATATAGTTCATCTCAACATCATGCCCTCTCTTTTGGGTTGAAAACTCCTACAATCATTACATGCACCCCAAATAAGGGGGAATACATTGGGTGAATAAATCACCCCTACGATAGCTTAGAGATACAACACAGATCTACATAGTACAAAAATAGAACATAAATAAATTCAGAGAAAGACTCAAATTTGACTTGGGTACTCAACACAACATAGACATGAGTGCGCAGACTCATACGAGTAGTGCCTCGCGAACATGTGTCCTCCTCCTTGGGCACTAATTTCCTAGGGGCATAAATAATTATCTTCACAATTCAACATAGTTCACAAAAGCATTCAGAGTAATTCTACAATTACAAGCGCAGTGCTCTAATCATAGAATGCATTCTATCTCCTTCAATCGAACAATTGGGATAAAATGAATGATAGGAAAAAATCGGGATACACCATTTACATTGGTGGTTATTAGGTAGAGTCATTGATGGAGAGTAAAACTAGACCTCTCTCCCCAACACTTGCTCTTTGGCATGAGATTTCCCAAAAACCTGCGCTTGGCATGAGATCACCCAAAAAAATCTCTTCATAGTATTTCAGGACATTTTTCTATCCTTTACACTCTTCTACATTAGGTGCACACTTTCCTTTCTACTAATTTTACATACATATCCACATTTTTCTCTCGATTTATCATATACAAAACTTTGACTAATCTTTTCTCTTCTTTTGCATGGTCTTCCTTAATATGAAATAAGAAGTAACCTACAATAGAAAATACAAGCATAACAACAAGTACAAGCATTGCATACACTTCACGCCTAGGTTCACTTTCCTTTTTAGTATCCACACTTCACTTTACAAATTCTTTTATGCTTCACTTGTCCACTCAACACATTATTTGCTGCAATTTCTACATGATCATAAGGTACACATCTCTTATATACTTTATGTTATCAAGTATTCACTCAAAAACATAAAGTGCATGCAAATGTAGACATAAAATCATGCACTTGGGTATATTTCTAGGTCCTAAAAGTTAAAAGGAATGATAACCAGATTGTACCAAGCCAAGAACACAGATGCTAATCAAACACCATGATCAATAAGATGAAAGTAATTCACCAGAATAACTTTACATAAACCTTTGCAAACAAATGAGAAGCAATATCATATATTATTATGGAACTCAATGCAATACAATGAGAATGGGCCTTACTTAAATAGGCAAGGATTAAAAATCTAAGAACCAATCAAGGTCATAGATCAAGCCATAAATCAAGGAAATAACTAGTCATCAAAGAACTAGTCAAGACCATAGATTTAGGAGAGAACTAGACATCAAGGATCTAGTCAATACCATAGATCAAGGAAATAACTATACCTAACAACTAGATAATATTTCCTAATATCTAAATAAGATAAAATAAATATCCACACACATAAGTGGGTGAGGATAAATACAATAAAGGTAAATAAAGTACCTAGGTGAACATGAGCTAAGGTAAATACCTACTCTAACAAAATTATGCTATAATTTACATGATTCACAAGAAAGAAAACTAATGGTTAGCTATCTTTGGCCTCTTTTCTTTGTTTCTTTTTTCTATTTGGTCATACACACACTACATCCCAATTTAAGTTTCATGTATTTATCTTTCATGAATTCAAACACCAATTCCTAGCCAAGACAACATCGCCTAGGAAATCTTGTCCCCTTTAGGTGCTCATGACCCTTTCTTACTTTAGTCGCTCCTTTTGGGTCTCTTTTATCTTTTGGGCATATTTTTCACTTATGATTCGGCCTTCCATTTTTCAATTACAAAATTCAAATAAGGGAATCATATAAATACATAGTTATGTGTTCAAAATTAAGGACCGATCACTAAGCATTACTATCATCACCTAATCTTGCATTCCGAAGGCCTTTGAAGTAATTTATAGGCATCCATCTAGCATACATTCAAGGGACAACGGATACATACTTCTACATACACAACATAGAAATGGGTTTTTCATTCTATTCCATCCATGCATTGTACTACATTACTACATTAGAGCTATAACCCAATATCAAGTACAACTTGCACAAGGGAATCCTAGGGCACCATTCTTACACACACACACACACACACACACACACACACACACACACACACACACACACACACACACACACACATAGAGTTTGATATGTATTGTATCACTTGGTCTTAAGTTCACTCTAGAAGTGACCGTCAAGGTCAATCCCACTCCCCATTCTACATTTTCCTTTTTAGGTTTGATGTGGTTTGTGGGATTGTGTAGGTGAACTTATCTTTTACAAGTTACATGTATCATCAGTGATCCAAGAGTGAATATTGGGCTATCAACTAGTAATAATTGTGACACCCTTGTAACACAATAGAAACTAGATCCATATTTTTACACAATCACAGGTGCCCATATCTAATCATCAACACATAGGTGCCCCTGTCCTATTGTGGGCAGCCCTATCCAATATTATTCTCAAGTTCCAAAATTTCTAGTGACCAATGATGACCCTATTTGCAGTCTTTCCATATCACTTCATATCCATTCGAGAAATCAACTAATTCCTCTATCTCTCTTCCTTTCTTAGGATTTCATTTTTTAGATATTGGTTTTCTTGTGTTAATTACTGTAATTTATCATTTGTACATCATTTATCACATTAGTTACCCTACACTATTTAGATTTAATTGAAATTAAATTAAATCCCCATTTTTTTGAGTTGGTGCGATGAGGATCGTGCAAGAGACAAAGAAAATGAGATAGGTTGTAGGAGAAGGAGGCATAGATCAGGATGCATTTGCATGCTATGTGGAGCTATAGAGCCAATATGTAGAGTAGACAACCACGGTTGTTGTATTATGGAGTTATCTAGAGAGGTATAAAGGATGATATCAGTGGTATAGAGTTAGCAATGAACGTTATAGTTCTAGAGCTCTTGTGATTATATATAGTGATAATGAAGATGATATATGATGTATTGGATATGATGTTTTGATGCATGGGGATTGCCCCCAACGATTGTATTTTGTAACTATGATTTTTGATGATATATATATAGTCATATATTGATATCATATGTGTTGTTGATTTGCATTGGTATATGATGTGATGGTTGTTATTTGCACTATGGTTTGTTAGATTCTATATGCATTGTTGAAATGGTTGTTTTGATTGCTAAATGTTGAAATGTAGTATGATGTGGAAATAATAGCTAAGTATTGAATTGAATAGAATGTGTATTTGAATGATATTGAAGATTATAGTATACGATGAATAGAAATATATGTATGTGATGTAATGTGGTAGATAAGTAGAAGTGGTAATGTGAGTTAGACATTACAAGAGAATAGAATTGTGATGCGTTGATAGTTGTATAATAAGAAGATGTAAAACCATATTTTTGATATCGTATGATAAGAATGAGAAGAGGAGAGAAAGAATAATGATGCCCCTAGTGTGAGAATGAGGTTAATTTTAGTAACAACTCCCTCAACAATCATGTATGAACCTTAAGAACATGAGTATGTCATCAAGTAATGAGAAGAGAAGTTTATATCATCTACTAGAGATGAAGATGCATGCAAGGTATGGTATGAGAATGTGAAGTAGTAGTAACATGAGGATAATTTATAGATTGGATGTCAAAGGAAATGGTGCCAATAATAGGAGGTGTGGTGGTAGGAAGTGTGGAAGAAAGCTATTTAAGAAGCCAATGAGATACCGTAGAAATGTGAGGAGGGTAAGATGATGTGGCTATAAGTGGGATAGGCGAAGGTAATGTAGGAATGATGACCTTACGAGGTGGGAAAATGATTTCATTAGGATGAGGTGAAGGAGACAAGTGAATAGTGGCAAAATCTATCATACGTGGAATAGGAGAGAGAGAGAGAGAGAGAGAGAGAGAGAGAGAGAGAGAGAGAGAGAGAGAGAGAGAGTGCTCACGAGAGCGAGAAAGGAATACAAAGACACCTTTATCTTCTAATTATTGTAGTTGTTTATGGATATCCTAGAAATAATTATAATGGTGGCCATTAATTTAGTTAAAATTACAAAAATGGCATTCATATTTGGCAGTGCAAGTAGTGAGGGGGATGATGTTGGTTGGAAGGTAAACAGATTAAGCACTTGTCAAGTAAGGTACCTAATACATCATTTGGTTTAATGGTATAAGAAAAGTGCAATTGGTCATGGGTGGGAGGTGGATAAGAATTAGGTGAATTTTTATATAATGGTGGGGAAGGAAGATGCTTACGTGGAGGAGGAGATGGAAATCGTGAAGGGGGATCAATGGATGGAAGAGGAGAAGAGGTAGTAGGCAATGGAGGAGTAGAAGAAGTAGAAGGAGGTGTTATAACATGTTCTCACGTAATTAAATCTTGTTTTAAATTATAAATTTATAACATAAAAGAGTAAATGACTCACATGTATCATATAAGATCTTTTCTTTCAATGGAGGAATTAAACCACGACAAAAGATAAATTGCATTTCTAAATCAATAGGTTGAAATAGTAATTGATGCATGCAAGAATTGAAGCATAAAATATAATCTAAAATTGGTTCTTTCCTTGATGAAAAGAAGGAAAGTGCTCATATATAAATTTAGGACCATTATTAGACATAAAATGCCTAAGAAAAACATCTTCCATATCATAATAAGTACTAATAGATCCATTAGGCAAGTGAGTATACAATTAGAGAGCATGATTGATAAGGCTATGAAGAAAGGATTTGAGTAACAATTGATCATTAGAATGAGAGCCCATTGCTAATTGATAATGTTTAAGATGTAAATAGGTATTTCTACTTCCATTGAAACATTAGAAGGTAGGTATGATGAATCTCTTAGGGAAAGCAGAATTGTGAATCTTCTTGCAAATAGGATTGTGGGAAGAGAGATATTGTCAATGGAAGTATAATTATCTTTACTTTCAAGGTTAAGGGTATGAATGTGAGATTGAAAATTACCAACAATATGCATTAGGGATATTATATCGTGTGAAGGAATGGTTAGAGATGTGAGAGGAACATTGAGGGGTTGAATCTTGACATTATGAGTGATCATGGTAACTTGAGAAGGAGAAGTGGATGTGGAAGGAGTAGAAGGAGGTGTGAGAGGAGGAGAGGAACATGGAGGCTCTATGGGGATGCTAGGTGTAGGCTCAAGAGACACAATAAGAGGTGCATTAGGGGTAGAAGTGGAATCATCATGGGAAACATTGGAAATAACTTCAGAAGTAGAAGAAAGAGGAGTGGTAAATTCACATTTAGTAGTCTTAAGAGAAGTAACATCAACACTAACATGTTTATTATCAAAATCATAATGAAAATCACTATCAATCATATTTTCACAAGTATTTCATCAAGATTATCATCAGCATACAAAGAAGTTGTAGGATTAATAGCATCGGATTTATCATGGAAATCATTGGAAACAATTTTAGAAGTAGGAAGAGTAGGAGATAGAGATTTACATTCATTTTGACTACTAGTAGAAACATCATCATTCACATTTACATTGTCATCATTAGAAGTAGAATTATTAACATCCATATTTTCACAAGCAAGAACCTCATCATGTAAATAATCTATATTAATTTTATCATTTTCTATAAGAGGAGGAGAAGAGAATGAATTGTCATTGGTGGCTATGGTGGATGAGGGAGAACATGAGAAATTTTTTTGTGTTTCACCACAATGTTTCGTATAAAATAGATAAGGTAAGGTGAGGTGAGGAGGAATACCTATGAAGTTGAAGAAGGTTGCATGCATTATAAAAGACCAATCTCATCGTGAAGAGATCCATTTTGGCTAGAAAGGACTACATTCAATACAAAATAATGTCACTAAATAGATTCAATAATATATGTTAGTGGACTGCCTAGTGTAAGCTAGATCCGAGGAAGCTGAGTGCTTCCTCGAAAGGCTATCAATCCACTTTCAATATACAATTTAATGCAAAGAAATAACAAGAAGTGAAATTTATTATTGTAGTAACATGATTTAGGTATCTCATATACTAACAATAAACTATATTTAAGTTAAATATTGAATATGTATTTAAATCTAGAAAAAGGTCAAGCATGGTCAAGGAAGACAAATTTTGAAGAGGCTATTAAAGACGTTTGGGTGATTGGGTAAGGTTTTGGGTGAGTTACGGGATTCTTGGTCTAGGGGCGCGCTACTGACACAATTACAGTATCGGTTGGGACCTGATGACGGTACCTAGAAATAGTCGACGCCTTGAGGTTGGGTAACCAACGCCGGTAGGGGTAATTAGATAAAAAGGTAAAAATGGAATGGTTGTGAGCTCTCTATGATTGCATAGAGAGTTGGGAAGGATTAGGCTAGGTGTTAGGATTTATGTGAAGACTTAGAGATGGTAAATAGGTGGTTAGGGGGACAAAGAGGTTCAAATGAGAAGGTTGTCTAGATAGGTGGGTGTAGGAGGTATCCGAGAGGGAAGTAATCTAGAAAATAAATGATTTAATACCAAAAGCTAATGAAACTTAACAATCAGATTAAATTAATTACCTGGAGATTGGAGGTTGATAGACGATGGTTATTGGTAGGTTCTTGGATAAAAAACATGTCAAGATCCATTATAACAACAATGAAGGCTCAGTTTCACCCTATGTGAATGATCTAAAGCTCTGGAGCAACAGGATGATTATTGATGAAGAATGTGAGTGATCAAGTACTAGGTTGGTCGTCATAATCTTGTTTTGAACACCAGGATGTTGTTAGAACTTAGAGGATTTTAATTATTACAAATTTAATCAACCAATACATTTAAATATTAACATAAACCATAAATAATTAAATGTTAAACATTATGCAATGTAATAAATAAAATTACATAACATACTAATTAAGTAATACATACCAAAAGTAAGAACACAATTTTTATAGTGGAAAACCCCAAATAGGGTAAAAACCACTATGTAATAACATTTTACTTTCAAGAACCAAACTTACATCCAAGAACTTTCACCTCCTCCTTTCAACCGTAATCACAAGGGTAAAATAATATTCACCTTTGATATTTACTTGAACCTAAGAATATAGGAGCATTTTTTTACCAAGGACCTCCTTAACAATATGTTTTATCTTGGATGTTTATCATTAAACTCAATAGTAATAAAGAGTTTACTTGAAGACGAACTTTAAGATATTTCTACAATTCATTCTAAAAATAATCGAGGAGGTATACATGCCCAAAGGTCTTTTTACACTTTCCCAAAATTCTTTTTACACTTTCTGAAGGTCTTTTACAAATTCTGAAGGTCTTTTTACAAAATCTGGTTCCATTAGGAGGTGACATTTTCATGCACACTCCCCCTTAATGGTAACTTCGACAATCTAATATTTTCATAAAAGTGAAAAAACTTTACAACACTCAGCGGCTTTGTGAAGATATCAGCAACCTATTCTTCAGTCAACAAGAACTTGAGATATATCTCACCACTTAACATGTTATCATGGATGAAGTGTATATATATCTCAATGTGCTTTATCCTCTGATGTTGTACTAGATTATATGCAAGAGATATGGTGCTTTGGTTGTCACAGAATAAAGGAACACTACCTAGATCCTTCATCTTTATCTCATCGAAACAACCTCTTTAGCCATAGAGCCTCTTTTATTGCTTCCATTGCAATTCTATACTAAGCTTTTGTTGAAGAGATAGAAACAGTTGGTTGTTTTTTGCTGCACCAAGTAATGAAACCTGCACCAAATTTAAACACATAACAGAAGTATATTTTCTATCCAATACATCACTAGCATGATCAGAATCACAAAATCCATATAAGTTAGCATTTTCATTCTTAGTATAATGCATCCCATGAATGAGTTTTTAATATATCTAAGAATCTATTTTGCAAGATTCCAATGATCTCTATAAGGTTCCTGCATAAACCTAGAAGCAATTCCTACTACATAGGAAATATATGGTCTTGTGATAGTTATATAATCAAACTACCAACTAACTATCTATATAAAATAGGATCAAATTTTTCACATTCGGGTGTAGGATCAATTTTCAATCTAACTTCCATAAGAGTAAAAATTGGTTTACAATCAATCATGTTAAACTTTCAAGATTATCATTGTTGCATGTTGTGCTTGAGAAAAAAATATAATGTTTATCTTGAAATACATCCATGCCAAGAAAATGATGTAAGAGACCTAAATCGATCGTTTCAAAGTACTATTTCATTTTTTCTTTAATTCTACAAATTAAAGTGGGATCATCACTAGTCATAAGAAAATCATCAACATATATACAAACAATGATAATATGTGATATTTCTTGTTTAATTAATAGATCATTGTCATAAGAACAATTAAAAATCCTAACTGTTTAAAGAAAGAATTAATTTTCTCATACCAAGCTCTAGGAGCTTGCTTTAAACCATACAAGGATTTTTTCAATTTACAAACATAGTTTTCTTTACAGTTTCTTATTTTAAATCACCATTCAAAAAAATCATTTTTCACATCCATTTGGTGGATTTCCCACCCAAATTGAGTGACAATTGCAAATAAGGTCCTAACAGTACTCATTTTAGCTACAAGGAAAATGTCTCAACATAATCAATACCAGGTTTTTGAGTGAAACCTCTAACAACAAGTCTATCTTTATGTTTTTCAATACTACCATAAAAATTATATTTTACTTTGTATACCCACCTAGACCCTATAATACTTCTTTTTTGAGGTGGAACCAACTCCCAAGTTTGATTTTGAATTAGAGCATTGTATTCATCCTGCATTGCATTAATCCAATTCTCATCTCGAGAAGCTCCTACCAAATTTTGTGGCTCGGGTTCATACAAGGTCATTAATGCATGGTATGTATGATGGCTTCTTGTCATTTTCCTAAGGGTTATAGGATTTGAAATTTCTAACATAGATTGAGCCCAATTTAATTTCTTAGCTAGGAAGATAGGATTTTCAAAAACATCTATAACATCAATTCATCATCATGACCATTTACTAAATCAGAATCAAAACCATAATTTAGAAGCATTTAATGAAGTAACTTCAAGAGAAGAAAACAACACATGTAAACCTTTCACTATATTATATATAGACATTTCATACAAGCTTTGATAATTAACATGTCCTAACCTTTCATGCCATAGTTTTAAATTATTCAAACTTTGAGATATAAAACAAGATGCAGAAGAGAAATCATCAAAAATATACAGACCATTTATTTGAATTCCTTCAGCTATTATACTCTCATTACTATCCTTGATATACCAAGTATCCTTCATGCATGGATTCTAGTTGAGTCCATACCTCTTTCGGATGTTCAATATTACCAATGTGTAGAAGGTACTCATCATTCACATTGCGCAGAATCATAGAAAGAACCTCATGCATTCATTGAAAAAATGCACTCATGTTATTTATAGTTACTTGAGGAATGGTGGGAGTAACCTTAGATCCAGAAACAATCATCTAGAGTTTCCTCGCCATAAATTTTGTTTTGACCCAAATGTTGTAGTTAGTTCCATTCAGGATATGGGTTTTGTCAAGATAGAAATAGTTGGACATCATTGTTTTCCGAACCTATAAATTAAGACACACCCCATTATAATATACAATGTACCACGAGTTAGATACATAATTATCGAAAAAATACTTTTACTAGAGTTATATCTAAATTTTATAGATCTAAAGAAACTATTTGATCATAACTAATTTTGTCATTACAATACATATTAATTAACCTCCCATGACCAAAATAATAACCCAAAATATAAAGAGCTCTGCATTATACCCCATATTTATTTTTTAAAAAATCGACCATATAGAAGAGAAGAAGAAACCGTTAAGAATGCATAACTTCAAATTTCTGAAAAAAACTAATGTCGAAAAATATCCGCCAACTTAAATTGGACGTCTACATGATTGTCATAATGACATATTTTTGGTCTAATGTGATGGTCATTTGACCATCAATTTTAACTGATGAAAGTTTCCTTGGAACCTACGAGCTTAAATTTGATGTCTAAATGACCATCATACTTGACTTATGTTTGTCATCGTGATGGTCATTTGACCGTCAAATTTAATGAAGCCAAAACTTGTGTATTTTCAGAATGTAAAATTCCATAATTTCTTCTTTTGTATAATATTAGGGAGGTTATATTTTAATACATTATAATAACCTATTATAATTTATAATGTAAACATATATACATTTTTTTAAAAAAGAGGTAAATAGTTTATATAATGTAAATAAAAAACAACATATAGTTCATAAAAATTATAAACTATAGTATTCTTTTTTTATAAAAAACACATAACCCTTATTAAAGGGGTTTAAAGGACATAGACCAGGTTAAAAGAATTTTACCAAGTGCAAGTAGATTTATGAGAGTACAGATTAACCTACATATTTTACAAAGGGGACAAGTAATTTCACTCGCCAATGAAATAAATTGAAATCCCTATTTTCATGAACCTTGTCTCCTCCCTTCATTTACTCTTAATTTTACCCTGCACACATTTGAAACTATGGAAAGATTGAAAAATATTTCATATAATTCCTACAAGCTAAAAACTTTATAACTTTTATGTGGCTATAACTACTAATTCTTCACAAAACACACAATTTTATTTTGCACAAGAAATGGAAAGAATATGTCTCGATCAATTTAAATACCCTTTCAAGTTGGTTGAAAAAACCCGTAAAAATTAAATATATTAAATACAATAACTTGGACCTAACCTTTCAAGTTGGTTGAAAAAACCCGTAAAAATTAAATAGATTAAATACAATAACTTGGACAAATCTGCCAAGAAATAATTGTGGATGCTTTTGCTGCACTTCGTTGTAATTATTGTTGTTTTTTTGTTGTCTTTTTGCTGCTTTTCTACAGTGTGCGTTCTGTTTTTGTTTTTTGGGGTAGCTGCTCTTTGGCTACTTTGGGCTTCATCGTCACATCTGGATTTTGATCCTTTTTGTCTTGGTTCTAATTCTTATTCTGGCTTCTAGGCCCTCTTTTGTTCTCAAGGGTATAGTCCCTTTCAAAAATTATTTTCTAAAATTTAAAAAAAAACTTAGACCTAACCTATTTAATTTAAATCATGCTCTGTTACCATGTTAGAATTTAGAGGATTCTAATTATTATGAATTTAATCAACCAATGCATTTAAATATTAACATAAACCATAAAGCATTAAATGTTAAACATTATGCAATGTAATAAATAAAATTACATAACATATTAATTAAGTAATACATCCTAAAAGTAAGAACACAATGACACGAGTTTATATGGAAAACCCCAAATAGGGTGAAAACCACTATGTAATAACCTTTTACTTTCCAAGAACCAAACTTACATCCAATAAATTTCACCTCCTCCTTTTAACCCTAATCACAAGGGTAACATAATATTCACCTTTGATATTTCATTCAAACATATCAAATGAGGACCTATAGTCCTTTTTATATTAGGTGATGGGGTATGTCTCCGACCCACCTTTTCAACCTTATCGGTTGACACATATACCTAGGTTTATAATATTTAATGTTAGAAATATAATCATTTCATGATATTACATATATTTAACCGAAAGTATATACCTAGGTTAGCATATTTAATAATAGAAATATAAATATTTCATATTATTAAATATTAGCCTATATATATTAGTGATGGACCCATATATATTAAGGGTTGGCTAAAACACTTAATAATTATGTTCCAACAGATGCAAGAGCTCATAATGTCATAACTTAAAAGGCCAATATGGAGGAAGAAATTGGGTAAAGGATTGGAATTCCTTATTTAAGGGAACCGTGGCAGTTAGTAGGTGACTGACACCGAATGAGGAATAATCGGCATTGGTTAGGGAGAAAAGGTCATATTTTCCAAAAATAGCCTTTTCTCTCCATTTTTGGTGTTGGTCAAGGTTTGTTATGGACTAGGAGTGTGGGTTATCACTAAATGAAGTGGGAAATAGGTGGGAGAAGTGTAGAATAAGTCATAGTTAGGTTTAGAAGAGGTCATAGTTAGTTAGGGAAGTAAATGACTTAGTCTAGGTTAATAAATAGGCTTGGAAAGGGTCCATGGTGAGGTGGAGGAATGAGGGAATTATTAACTTAATATGGGTAGTTAAATTAATAATAATGTGTGGAGGGGTCATGGTAAGAGGTATGTTAGTAGAAAGGGGCCTATAGGTTTACATCCCAATTTTGGGTGTCTACATTTTGGTCAGGGGAGACTATGCAAAAATCAAGGGTTTAGAAACCAACATGAAGGGATTGTTAGAATTCAAGGAGTTGTTGGAGGGCTATGGGATCATATCGATGATTTTTCATGAGGTCATGAAATTTAGATTGTTCGAAGCATTGGAAAAAATAGGTTGCATGCACATATAAGTCATATCATGCTTTGGAGATGGAAACCTATTTTTAGCCATGAGGGTTTAAGGATCCTAGGGTAAGGAGTCCAAATAAGAGTAGGTTCACAAAAGGATTAAATAAAAATAATATTAAATCTTATTTTAGAGTAACTAACAAGTATATAATATGATAAAATATAGTAAAATACAAATGCTAAATTCTCAAGCAATGCAAGACTATAAGAAAATGGAAGATATAGGTGACTTAGCTGATTTCTGTGTTATCTATAGATAGTCGGGACTATGTATATGTTGGATATGGCATGAAATGATGTCATAAGAGATAACCAAGATTTATAGGGCTCTGAACTAAGTTAGACAGGGGAAACCGCAAGAGGACGAGAGGTGCACTAGGCAATTGTGACTGCATTTACGAGTCTTCGGGATCTACTTTGTTTCTAGGTTTAAAGGCCTTTTCTCTAATATTTGTTTTGTTTCTCTAAATTATCCATCAAGGTTTAAAAAATGCATGTACCTACACAATAAAACTATATCTATCTACACAAGCTCATAACACATAAATTTGAATAAAATATGTAATATGTGAAGTCAAAATGACCTAGGTGGTCATTCGATGAGTGAAATAGTATTGAGAATTGCACTACATTCCAGACTCCATGTAGTTATTTGTGCTTGTGTGTGAAATAGTTTCCTTAGGTTTCCCTCACACCAATGATGCCAAGATAGTGGGCTATAGCTAGCTTTGATGCAAATGTGTGGTATGGAATTCAACACTTCCCCTTCCTATGCAAAGTGTATGTGTTGGTCGAGAATGTTGAATAAGTTCCAGTGGAGCACAGAGGCTTACGCTTAATAAGACATGTGTGCAAAAGGGCATGCACATCAATAATAAAGGTTAGTGTGCAAGTTTGTGCACATGTGTATAGAATATCAGGGATAGCCAATTTTCCAAGATATGCTAAAAATAGAAAAGAAGAGTTAGAGTGTCACTCAAGTAAAGATTTGGAAATAGATAGAAGTGAGAGGACTTAGTGGCCAAGAAAGGGAAAAGAAAAATCATGCGAGAGAATGATAAAGCACATGTATAGACTGAGCTAAAATAGGGATTAAGACATGTTATATATTTAATATGAGTTGTTATTAGGAAAGCATGTGAGCTATTGTAAGTATGGCTATGTTTAAGAAAGCATGCAAGCTATTTTTGTATGCATGCTTATTATTAGGAAAGTGCATGAAGCGGTGAAGGGAAAGTCCCCACCCTTATATATAGGTAGCGTGTCCTTATTAGAGAGTGTCATGTGTGTGGGTAAGAGATATTTTGTGTATTAGAGTGAAGTGTTAATGGAGAGTTCAACAGCCTAGGGTTTGAGTCTATTGAGAGCACACATCGTCAAGTGCATGGATTTAATGAGGTTATTGTAATCGATACTTTTTTATATGATGATTTGCAATGGATAATTATATTTGGGTTGCTAAATTGACTATGTCTAAGTATGGGATTTTGGGAATTCAAGTGTTAATAATCATTCTCTATGTTAATTAAGTTTCCTTATTATATGTGTTTCTTGATTGCTATGGCTATGTTACTTTTCTATGCATGAATGGATATTTTGAATATGATTATAATGAATATGCATGCTAATGTTATGATAAGAAAAGAAAAGGAGGGACTGGTAGCTGCGTGTGAGAATCCAATATTGTCCAAATGAGGTGTCATTGCACCTAGTTCTAGTTTAGGTAAAAAAATACTACATTTTGGTTTCGTTGTCGGGGCCTCTTTTCAATTTGTATACCAGGATGTTATATTAAGATGGTGTATCAACTGTCTTTGGATACTATTTAGATCTGGATAGAATATGGACAAGATGATTTTACACAAACATATAGCATTGGACCTGATTTTCACATGTGTAAGTGGGTAGAAGATAATATGTATTACTCGCTTGTATGATATGTTCTTCAGTTTCTTCCTAGTAGAGTTATACCAGTGGTTGGTGACTTACACGAGGAAAATAGAGGTCTCGCTTGGGAAAGAGAGTTTGGACGCAGAATACTATCGACTCTCTTGTATTCAACCGAGACATGGAATAAAGATGTATATCATTGGTGGGATGGTGTACTATGTAGCTATACTTTATAATATGTAATTTCAACCTATTCTTTCCCTGAGGAAGCAGAGTTCTAGTTCTTGTGTGAGACAAGAGGATATTATTTATGTGTGATACCCTTAGCTATCAATATCTTGATGGTAGAACTAGGAATGGAGAACTTACCTATGACTATCTAAATCCCCATTACACATAGGGACATGATTATATTTGGAGAGGATGGCGGTGGCTCTAGGGGAATAAAGGTAGAGAGAAGAGAGACGACTTAAGTATAATGAGGTTTGATAGAGGGTAGTTTATGTAGCATTTTTGTCTAGAAGAATGATGATTGGCAGAATTTAGGAGATCCCCATGGAAGACAAGAACCCATAGTATCATGTCCTATGAAAATTAGGAAATCGAAGTAGATAGACCCTATGGCTTCTGATGAGAGCATGTCAAAAGAGAGAATGAGGACCGTGGGCGTGCATCTAACCCATCTTGGGTACCTTTCCCTTGTGCAAGGTGTTTCAGATATAGAAGTATTTATTTAATAGCACCATAGTGATGTCAAAAAGTAACATCTCGATGTTGGGAAGGAGATATAGGTAGGCATATTCTATTTTCAGCTCAAGAAGCGTAACATATTAGGAATCACACATGACAACGCAACAAGTGCTAGTGTTTAGAAGTATTTGTAGACACCATTTTTGGTCACCTACTTACTTACCTTATACCCCTCACATACACACATTAAAATTATCATTATAACACTATCTAAAGTCATCCCCCTCACTTGTAAAATTGATTTTCACCCATCCTAAATTACATTTTCTCCCTAAAATACTTAAACATTTCTTTAAAATACCTAACCCATTTTATCCCAAACTCTTCCTCTCCCCACCTCAACCTAACCCCCTCCCAACAATTTTACCTCATCCCCATACCCAAAAATCCCATTTGGGAAGTGGTTGAAACCACTTCTTAACTCTTTCCCGAAGTTTCCGAGTTCTTTGGCAATTTTAACAAATCACGGTGATTATAAAAGCTAGTTCAATCTCATTTCTTAGGGATCTTTGGAAACATTTAAAACATCCTTGCATATTTTTATTTCAACCTAGAAGTGAAGCTTTGTCACTCTAGTTATCGCTAAGCCTAAGCAACAACATTTATAATCTACAACACGTCAATCTTGTCAACTTTTTTTTATAAAATCATTTGAGGAGATCAATACTCATCTTCACCTTCAGACACTCTACATCTGATCCACATATTATAAGGTAATCTTATTATTTTTATTACTATTATTATCTCATAAAATTACAAAAAAACATCTAGCTCTCTATTTTTATCAACTTATCATTTTTGATAAATCAATACTTATCGCAAAGAATCTTATGATTCCTTTGAATCACATATGATTCCCTTGAATCACCTATGATTCCCTTTAATCTCCCATGATTCTACTAAATAGTTTGTGATTCCTTTCAATCAGCTATGATTCCTTAAATCACCCACGATTCTACTAACTTGCCTGCGATTCCTTTGAATCACACGTGATTCCCGATTTTAGTATCCTTTTAATCCATTATATAATTCTTATTGACTTTTATCAATATCTCTAGATTTAGCTTGTATTTTGTAAGTATGCCTTTATTTTAGATGATTGTTCCATCCAATCACATCCTATCGCAAGCATCTTCGATCTTTCGATTGTCTAGTATCCCTTTGTGTGGGAGAAATTTGAAATCCTTCGCGATCTCACCATGTGTGATATCATATTTGAACCTCGACATTAAGGACACCGAGAATCAGATTGAATTCCTCCACAAAATCCAACAAGAGACCGAGGATTACAGTAAAACTATTTTGATGTTATCCATATTGTTTCCACCATAGCTTGGGCCACCTACGAAGAAGAACAAGATATTCCCTTCCATATCGAATTCTAGTTTATATCATTGTCATTTATCTATATTTATCATTACTATCGACCTACTTTATTGTTTAAAAATGAGCTGACATCCTCCAAGGAAGTCCCTTTATACCCATGGAATCGTCCTTTTTTGAGTAGTTCATTATCCGATTTATCTAATATCTTTTGTTTAGTTGTCTCTAATTACAGGTCTCTCCACTTTGAAAAAAATGAGGAGTTCTTACTTTTGGTTCACTTCTAGCTTCCCGACATTGCGATTGTTGGTGAAGGTATCATTAAACCTAGCAATGTATTGAGTTTTAGGTATTTTCTTGCATTTATAGAACTACCTAAAATATACCTAAAACATTATGGCACACCCGGTGGGACATCTTTCCCTTTATTTTTCAATTAAAATTAACTTATATTCATCTTTAGGTTTTTTTCTCTGTAATCATCAATGATCCAAGAAATTGCTAGCGATTTTGGTGAATCACCTATGATTCCTTCAAATCACCGATGATCTCTGTAGATTGTTTATAATTACTTAACCCGTATTCCTTTAACATTATATTTTCATTTTGTTTTCTATCTTCTTCTAAAATTGTAGGTTCATGTATCTTGAACACTTACTTTCTACAATGTAGTATGTTAGGAAATATAGTGTTAACATGATTATTTACGTGTGAGTAAATAATATTTACATATGTTAAATCTACCATATGATTAATATGGTAGTGTAGATATATTGTTTGGTAATATATTGTTATAACAATATATTACGAATAGATTATTGTTGTGGGAGAAGTTGCAGGAGATATTCAAGGGATTGGAGTTCCTTATATTTAGGAGCAGTCTCTCCTTTATATATGCATTGTATGTATTAAGAAAGATGCGAGAATGAAATATATTATTATGATTATTATCATTGACTGAATTGAGCTCTATAATTGGTATCGAGAGAAAATTTGATGAAAATAAGTGTCGGATTCAGGATCGTAAAATTGAATATGGTTTTATATTGCATGAGTGGAAAAAAAGGGTTCAATATGCACATGGTTGGTATCTCCAACATCCATGATGTCTGATAAGATCCTACAGTATAGATCATGGCTTCATATAGCTGTCGAAATTCGTGTCATATGATCAATATTAAAGAAAGCTCAGTTGCCCAATCAATTTAGTATTTGTAGATCAGGTCTGATTTTAAATGCATGCATTTGATCTCATAAACATGTGGAGACTATTGTAATCCATATTGCATTTCAATATGAGTTCTATTCTTATGTGTTGGCTGTGAAATTTGGTCTCTTTTATCTTCCTTCACTTCCATTACCAAGACAAGCGCATCTAAATTTTTAGCTCCACAAATCTGTTAGATTCCAAATCTCGTGACCTTGGCTTTGGACATTGAAGAAACTGTAGAATCAACGTCCACATGTCATGTTCTCTCATCTGCAGTTATGTTCTATTCTGAATGTCATACCCTATGAGATTCATTTGTAGATGTGAAAGTGTCCAAATATTCAGTGGAGGTAATATTTAATTTGTCCAGATTTTGTGGTGATGTATTTCTTTTGGCCTGCACGTGTATGCATGCGATTTCAATTGGTGGTATACAATTTGTAAGTACAAACTTTGTACTTTATATTGAACATTCAAAATGTTAGTCATCCACGTTTGGTCTTTCATATCACTTGCCCATGTTTCTGAGACCTTTGGATAACTCATTACATTGAAACATATTGTCAAATATTTTAGTTATGGAGAAATTAAGTCATGTTCAAAAATTTGATGGAAATGATTTCCACACATGGCAAGTTCGAACACAACTATTTCTGATCAATAAAGATCTGTGGGATATAGTTGAGGGAAAAATAAATAAACCGACGGATGCAGACGAAGCAACAAAATGGGAGAGAAAAGACCGCAAAGCTATAGCAATCATTGGACTAGGATTATCTGATGCGTATTTGCATCATATAGATTTGTCTAAATCCTCTCATACAATTTGGAATACATTAAAAAAATTGTTTGGTTCACAAGCTAGAAGTGCAGCAATAGCATTGAAGCAAAGATTATTTGGTCTTAAAATGGAAGAAGGTGACAACATGGTGGAGCACATTAGTAAGTTTCAATCCATCTCAAATCAGTTAGCTGGAATTAAAATAGATGTACCTTATGATGATGATGCAAAGGTTTTTTTATTGAATAGCATGTGAGTTTGTTATTCTAATATGGTTTTTACATTGAGTAAAATTAATCCTATTTTAGAAGATCTCATTTATTCTTTACTCGAAAAATAAAAAAGAATAATGATTGTTGAACCAAAAGAAAATGCAATGTATGGTAGAAACAAGAAATCAAAATTTTTAAGAAATCAAAATACGGTTCAACTTTGAAAGGTACAAAAAAACAACTGACTTTATTTATTATAAACAAATTAGTCATATATCTACAAATTTCAGGAAAAGAGAACAAGATTTACTTGATGGGAAACTACAAGACAATCTCATGATTTTTGATGAAGGAGAGAATGAAGAGGAATGAAATAATGCTCATGCAGAAAATCAAAGTGATGAAGATTTCCTCTACTAGATAATTTTCTTAATAGAGGTCGGAGGTAATGAAGGAAAGAGGTCGATAATGACCTCTCATTAGTCATCAATGATGGGGCCGCACTTTTGGTATGATGGAATTTGTTTTAGTTGTGTGGTGTGGATTTCAGTTGTATTTTTAGTGTGGCATGAAAAATAAGAACAGATGATGTAAATTCCTGTTCACTTCGAGTATTTCTCACTTATCCCCTTTTGTTAGAACATTGTAGAATGTTGATCAAAATGTATTGTAGCAATCATGATGTGAAGGTTTTTGGTAAACCAGGAAAACCAATTTTGTAAGGTTTTTGGTAAACCTATAAAACCAATTTTGTAAGGTTTTTGGTAAACCTGTAAACCAATTTTGTAAGGTTTTTGGTAAACCTATAAAACCAATTATGAAATGTTATTGGTCCACTTGCAAAACCAATTGGGTAAGGTTGTTGTTAGAAGCTGGATAAAGCTATCAATGGAGGAAGAAATGTGCATTGGCACATGTACAATTTTTGTGCAAGCCCAATGTTGCATAGTTCAAGAGTTGATCATGAGCATACAGAGGTGGCACGCTACAATCAAAGAACGAGATATGTTTTATCATGTAAACACTAAGGGGAGGAATGTTAGGAAATATATTTTTAACATGATTATTTACGTGTGAGTAAATAATATTTACATATGTTAAATCTACCATATGATTGATATGGTAGTGTAGATATATTGTTTGGTAATATATTCTTATAGCAATATATTACAAATAGATTATTATTATGGGAGAAGTTGTATAATATATTCAAGGGATTGGAGTTCCTTATATTTAGGAGTAGTATCTCCTTTATATATGCATTGTATGTATTAAGAAAGATGTGAGAATGAAATATATTATTATGATTATTATCATTGACTTAATTGAGTCAGTATAATTGGTATTAGAGAAAATTTGATGAAAATGAGTGTCCTAAGGATTCATGACTGTAAAATTGAATATGGTTTTATATTGCATGAGTGGAAAAAAACATAGGGTTCAATATGCACATGGTTAGTATCTCTAAAATAGTGAATTGAGATCTATATAGTAGGGCTAATAAAATAAAATAAAAAAGTGTTTATAGGTACTTCCTTTTCACTTTTTTTTCCAGCATTGAATTTGTTTTTTTCCTCATCAAATTAAAATTTAATTTTTGATTTAAAATAAACCCTTCATTTCTATTTGATCACATAGTATAATTAGGGGGTTAACGAATTACATTCATTTAAATTCCTCACACACAACCAAATCACATTAAACATAACTTGCATCAAAACACTTCTACCCAAGTGGACCTACTTAGATTTCATCACTAAGAGGATAATCCACCTCGGTGTTTTGGCGAGTATATATAATTTTGTGGGCGGTATATTGGTTAAGCACCCGACACCCTTATCATTGTGGGACCGTGAAGTAAGGGGGTAGGCCCCAATACTATTCCCCATACCAAAACTAGCATAGATTTGAGCCTCGGTACCTTCGGGTATAATGAGGAATTTGGACTTTAACATCACTTAAAACTAGCCATAGATTGTCATTTCTTAGGACCTCATAAACCATTTTTCACATTTCACCTTTCTTTTAATTAATCAAGATAATCAAAAATTATTCTGTGTGATTTGTCTAATTGCTTGTAATCCACTATTTAGATTCATTTTTTATTTTAGGTGATTATTTATTTTCATGGTTCTTACTAGACAACAATCCCATCTACAAAATCCTTATAATATGAATGAATGATTTCAAAAACTTTAGAAAATGTCCAACCCACATGGATGACACTACGCGTTTTATCAATCAACATTATGCATCCTTATCATTCCTAACACATGATCAAGAATTTCCCCATTCTCCTAGCAGAATCAATCTACTACATCTAAAATTCCTAATCCTACTAGTCCTCACTTGTTCAATAACAATGATCGATTTTTCACAGAGATTCTCGGATTCGAACCATGTGGCCTTGAGTTCCTATCTTGTTGCTTCAGGAGTTCTCATCCAACAACACACACCCGAGTAACGACACCCCATCTCTAATACCACATAAAAATTTATAGGATTTTTGATCCCAATCATGATCATGTCATTCAAAAATTCCACCCCTATACTACCACAAGTAGTTCATAAAGGTCAACACCCATATCACCAAAACCTCTCATAACTTTCAACCTTAATGTCATTTCTTCATAACAACCAACCAATCAACAATATACATGCTCACCAGATCTCTCATCTAGATCCACCTCATCCCATAACAATGTAAACACATATTTTTCATCCTCCAGTCCTATTGCTTCTTCGCAATTCGGACACCTCCTATAATATCAATATCCATCCCAGTGAATTTGTCTCAACCTTTCCCTTCACAGCAATCTTCGTCACTTGTTTAGAACATTTTCATTTCCATACCCACATCCACACATCCTATTAATACTAGTTTTATCTCTAGCACTCATCCTTCTTCATATCACGGTCATCAACCACCCCTATTTGACAAATATCTTCTCATTATATACCTCAACCATTGTCTAAATTGTTTATCTCCTCTCTATATAAATTCCAATCATCCGAACCCCTCATTAAAACTTCTACTCCTTTTTAACAAATGTCTCAATATTCTCAACCCCTCATCCACAAGTCCACCCTTTTAGAGACATACCTCAACCATCAAAACCCCTTATGAACACATCCATGCTGATTCAATATTAGTACATTTAAACTTTGTATCCCTTAGTTTCACAACCCACCTATAACATTCCTATGAGTACTCCTCTCCAACAAAACATTCCCTACCATATCAATCATATCAACAACCAAATAAATTCCCATACAATCAACCTGGTCCTTCATCATCCAATATTTAACAACAATAAAAAAACTAACCCTTTATAGGCATTGATGAATAGAATATCTAGCCTTGAAGGAGATTCTATTGGACATAATCATACATTATCCTATGAATATATTTGTAATGAACCCATCCATCCATCTATACCATATAAAGTGTATCCTCATCACTAGGAACTTCCTAAGTTCCTTAAATTCTATAGAAAATAAGACCCTTAATAACACATTTGGGCCTTCCGACATGATTTTTACCTCATATAACATGTCTAAGACCTTATGCTAATAATATTCCTTATGTCCTTAGTCAGACTTGCCTTAGATTGGTATAATAGCATCCCTTAGTACTCGATCTTCTCATTCAAACAACTCACTAAACTTTTCCTATAACATTTTTTGATTAATATCACTTTTAAAATAACTAGCATCGACTATACGCAATCAAATTATTTAAATATGAATCCATTATTGATTTCATCACCAATTGGAGGGGTATTATCAATTAGTTATCCTCCTAACATAGAATAATTTAATTAAATTATTCTCTCGCTCATGTTCCAAATACATATCATCCATGTTACAAATCCAGTCCTTTTGGATGTTTGACAAAGCCTTCACTATGACTCGTAAAATTAATCTTTGAGATCTCGAAGATGTTAGGGTTAAAATTAGATCAAAGAAACCTAAACCTAAGTTTTTTTCCAAATCATCAACCAACAAAGTCATCGTAAATACTTCTCCCGAAGAACATTTGGCCTCCAAACGCACCCATCCTCAATGCAATTATATGCACATCCGTGAATATTATGACACCTTCTTTGACAAAATCTTGACTTCAAATATGATCACTCTTCACCCCATTCATCTTATCGATACATCCATTTCAAATCCCTCTTGGTATCGAGATAATGATTATTATAAATACCATAGGGTCAAAGGCCATCATATCAAAAGGTTTCACTCATTTAGAAATATCCTCTAGGACCTTATTGAAAAATATGAGTTGCAACTAGATAACCTGAATGCACATCCAAATCACAATCTGGATGTTTTTAAACAACCCTTTCTAAACCATGCCCCATCCACAAGTCAAACATAATCTAATGTCATCCACCACACCATCAACACAATTAAGGATCAATCATCTACACTTTAAAAATCTAATTATCTTACTAGTGAATCACCTTCTAGATCATCCACGGATATTTGTCTCACAATAATAACAAGCAAATCCCCCACTAATTCTTCCATTTCATAAGTACCTATCAAACTATTTATACTTCATGGTCACATCATTGAAAAAATCATAAATTTACCCACATTCATCTCATCATCTTCAAATCCCATCTATGAGATCTTCACAAGCTACATAAAATAAACATATCCCGCAATATGAAGGATCTTATGAAGAATGGGTCACTTGGCACTATGTGTGTAATATTAGGAAGCATACTACATAACCTGTGTATCCCTCCATCTACAAAAGTGATGATCATATACCATGGTCATCCGACTCCTTAACATAAAGTTAAAAGGCTATTCCTTCCATCTTAGGACATCGCCCTTCATCAAAGTTATTATTCACCATCACATAATCAAAATTCATCCCTCAAAAACACCCAAAGGTATCACATAGAAAATGATCCCTTCAATGCTCCTACCATCAAAATAATTCATGTTTTCATCGATGTCAGTATCAAAAGGACATTACACATTCATCCTTGAGGGACGTATCTAATGATATATCGAACCTTACCTCCTCTCAAGCCTTCAAGTTAGCAATGATGGAATCCATCCTAGTATAATTTCAAAGCCTTTTGTGATTATCATCGCATGCTAGGACACTCTACACAGAATGTAAATCCCTTCACGTAGATATCAAGAGTATTGCTAACAAGGTTCTTCTCTCTCTATATCTAGAACCATAAAAATAATCTATCAAACATCTAAAGTTACCTTTAAACCATCACCGACACCCACATTCACCAAAAATAGGGAATCTTCCAGAAAATCCCCTCTTCACTAGATAAACGCAGTACATATAACCACTAGAACAATTATTTATTAACCTAACACTTTAGATCAAAACAATTCCAAAGTCTGTATCACCGTCGCCCCTAAATCCTCTAATCCACCACCTTCCAACAAATATAAATTATATATCCCACTCACACTTGAGTCCTCCAATCCAACACTTCCTTCTAAGGCCAAGGTATCTATCCTTTCCACTCCACCTAAATAGTCCACTACTTCTATAATAAATACTATTATCAAACAACTTCATCAAGCTCCAATGAAGATTTCCCTTTATGATTTTTTCCAAACCTCACCTCTACATTAACAAACTATGATCGAAGTTTTCCAATCTATATCACTACCCTCATATGATCCATATCCATTTTCAAATATAGTCGGCACTCTCAAAACTTCCACTGTCATCTCTTTTGATATCACATAAATCCCATTATTACAACCGAGAAGACCATGATATCACATTATTCATCACCGCCCAAATCAATGATAATTTATTTAAAATAGTTACGATTGATAATGGTGCTAGTATTAACATCATATCATCACATGCGTTTGATCAACTTCAAATACCCAAGACTATTGTCTCCCAAGAACCTAATGTGTTACGAGCTTTTAACAACATTATTTCCCTACACTAGGCATGGTCATCCTACCAATTAAATTTGGTGTCAAAATCTCCATGAACTCTTCTACCTGGTAGAAAGGGAATTTTAATATAACATACTATTATGTCGACCCTGGATACATATTATGCATTGTATCCCATCTGCATTCCATCATTTTCTTAAATATGAACATGAAGGTAATATTTTCACATTCCTCGAAGATCTGAACACTTTTAAATCATGTCATATGACATATCAACTAAATTACATGCTTATTCCCAAAATGAACTCTTCCTCCTCTAATGAAACCTCCACTAGTTCATCTACTACCTCATCCAAATTACCAGATGATACTTTGTTTAAAAATGTTATGCAATGCCTTTTACGGGGGATTCTCACCTCCTCACACTTAATACCCTTCCTATACCAAAGACATATGGAAGATGTGAAAAAAACTAATTTATGAACCTGATGTTGGGGATGATATCTCCTTCATCCCACAACATCTAAAAACCAGCCTTGTCTATGTAGGGATCGATCGCCCTTCTCCACGCCCCTACACATAAGTTTCATGCCAAGCGATTCATATAAGAATTTAAATTCTTATACAACCAAGTATTAGAAAAATGTATCTCCATCATTGTGCCTAGAAAGGCTTCAAACTTGGACATTATGAACAAGGTATCCACAATTTAATCATTAACTATTCCTATAAACCACATGAAAAATATAGGTTATGATTTGAAAAACCAACCTCTGGGTCTCCAATCAGTGTCATGTTTAAACCCATCATAGAACTAGAACCATCTTCCTCATATAATCATGATGACCCCATTGATAAGGATGACACCATCCCCATTCCATATTAAAAAAATTAATCAACACTATTACGTTAGGACCACTAACTTATCAAAATAATCATGGTACCAAAACCCTTCCTCTCATCTGGATTGAAATGATATAAAAGGATTCATCCTCTGTTGACATTATTCAATGCCAAGATGACCAATCTATCCTCTCACACATGGGAGTAGAGGATCATTATCTTAAAAAAACCTACCACATGACACATTAACGAATCCACTAGTGACATTAATATAGGAACTCCACAAGAACCTCACATAGTTAAAGTCGATCAATATTTATGTTCACAATAGTTAAATGACTTTAACACCTTCCTATCCAAACCTATTCAAGCCTTTGCATGGTCATATAATTACATGTTAGGAATCGACCCTAACATATTCACCCACAATATTATCACTTATCCTAATGTCAAAATTTTGAAACAAAATCTACATAAGATGCACCTTCACATAACTCTTCTTTTCAAAGAATACTTACAACATCTACTCTATGCTAAATTCATCATACCCATTATGAAAATGGGTCTCTAATATCATTCCTACAACCAAATCTCGGAAAGTTACGTATTTGTGCCGAATTCCAAGATATTAACCTCACTTGTCCCAAATATGACTTTCCTCTTGAAACATTAACCAACTTGTATATCTAACCATGGGCCACGAAATCCTCTTCTCGTATGGATGAATTCTCCTGTTACAACCAAATATTCATCACCACCGATGACCAACCCAAAACTTCCTTGATCACCCCTTGGGGGACTTTATATTACAAGGTAATGCCATTTGGACTTAAGAATGTTGGAGCCACTTATCAACGTGCAATGACATACATTTTCCATGTTCTTATCCAAAAAATACTAGAAGACTATGTTGATGAGATTTTGGGTAAATCTAAGCATAGAATGGATCATCTCGTTGTCCTAGACTTAATTTTCACCCGTATTATCTGATATTTTCTTCGTGTTAAACCCGTTAAGTGTGTATTCATTGTTCTCACTTTGGTAAAATCCTCGGGATCATTGTTTCTATCCGAGACATTGAAGTAGACCAAACCAAGATTAATGCTATCATTTAAATTCCTCCTTCGACAAACCTCAAATAACTTAAGTCTCCAAGATAAAATTCAATCCATTTATCATTTCATCTCACAACTTTCAGACCTTTTCAACATTTCCATCATCTTCTCTCGAAAAGATGTAAACTTTAAATTGGATTCCAATTATCAACATACCTTCAACGACCTCAAATAATACCTGTTATCACTACCTGCGTACACCTCCATGCAAGGGGGATCCATTCTACCTCTACATATTCATTAACAATTATGCCATGGGAGCCATGATTTCTCATTGAGATGAATAGGGTCACGAAATGTGTCGTTTATCGCATAATACATAATCTCTATGACTATAATACATGTTACACTAAAGAAAAAATGTTGTGTTTTTCTTTGTACTTCACAACTTCCAAACTCGTCACTACCTTCTTAATAACAAAATTTTGTTGGAAATAAATTTAACCCCCTTAAAACCATGCACTCTAAACCATATCATAGTGAATGCATTACTCATCGATTATGATTATGACTGAATTTGACCTTAAATTCATCTCAAAAAAATCTATCAAAGGAAAAACCATCTCCAACCATCTTGGTGAAGCTCTTCTTCCCGATAATAGAACACCTCATGAACAATTCCCCAAAAAAATTATCAATACTATAAATCATGAATACTCCCCTATCAAAATGACCCTCTTCTTTGATGGATCTAAATGTCAGTGTTATCCAAAATATCTCTCCTAATTTTTGGAGAACTTACATTCCATTCTAGCTATGAGGTTTTACATTCAGCAGTTGTGTGCACTCCAATTTCTCCTGGCACATTTCCATGGTGGTATTTCCTAGCACGCTTTGCTTCTATTCTATGATTTCCATCTATTCTTGTGGTTACTGATTTCTTGTGGGCCCTTACGTGTTCCTCCTTTCCTTCACCTCTTCTTTTCCTTTTCCACTTTGTTCCATCCTCTCCTCATGTGCACTCCTTATGCACTCACCTTCTTCCCAACATTTCATGCACCCTGCATGCGTGCCTTAAACTTTCTTCCCAAAATCATTTTTCCCTATCAATTTTGTGTTCTCTTTCACATTACTTTGTAATAATTGCACCTTGACCATCCATTTCTTCCTCAGGTATTCCTTCCATTCCTCCCACATGTGTGACTTTTGCGTGTGCCCTTCCTTTGTTTTCCTTTCGTGCCTCACTCTTTTGTATGCATACCTTTTTTCTTCTTCTACACTCTTCCATGACATGTGGTATCTATCATACATTGAGTGTGTTACATGCTACCAATAAAAATCTTGAAGACAAATCATTGATTGACACATGGCAGAGAATGAAAAAATGGTTGCACAAAGACGTTGGTCCATTCAATCAATCAACGCACATCACATCTCATCATGTGTTAGAGAAAATTGTAGACTTTTAATAGCCATAACTTATGTTCTAGATCTCTAAAACATGTGTGCCTAGTCTCATAAGAAATTTCCGACATCATCTACAATTTTGGATATTCAAATTCAAATTTCAAAGAGGATTTGGTTGGTGAGAAATGGGAAAATGTCTTTCTAGCTATTAATGAGTAGATTTGATTACTTGAATGACCTGATTTACTTTAGATATCATCCCCTTTCTTCTCTAACACATCAAACAGATATGGAGAAGAACACTTGATAGATTTACAGGCATTCATTGCTAGTGGTTAAATTTTCAAATCAGTTTCTCCCTCCTTCTCCTCTTTTCTCTCATTGATTTATCTATAAATTTAAGAGATTGGCTCATTGTAAAGGGTTGGACATTTTAGATCCATTAATGTTTGTCATATAATTTGTATCTCTCAGTATTATGAGTCATAAACCTCTAAATCTGGTTCATGCATGTGGATATCAACCTTTAGATGCCATAGTAATCAATTGTGCATACCTGGAAGTAATAAAAGCATTGTTTTGTAGATTTTTATATCTTAACATGTTTGAATTCTTCTTTATTTCCTCTCATTTATATTACATGCCAATTGTGTCATTTTAAATCTCTTGCAGCTTTATTTTCTTCTTGTGTCTCATGAAATCTATGTGTGAATGCGTATTGGTTTGTGTTACACTTGCTAAGCCTCCCTTCATGTTTTCTCCTTCATTTTCACTCATAACAGATAGTGTTCATCCCAATTTTTGGCACTATCACCTTCCTTAGTTTATTTTTTCTATTTATGTTATCCTCATATCCCTAGTCCTGGCACTATTAGTTTAAATTTCCATTGCAGCATTAGGATTAGCAGTAGTAGTAGAAATAGGTAGAGGAACCGGCCTTCTCCAGAGGTCTATCTCAAGCACGCAAGGTCCCACAATTTGGAGGCAATCCCATAGTTGACTCAAATGACTCAATTCCTTCATATCTCGAGACACGGGTATAAGTTTTAACAACCAACAGTTTCGGCATGCCAAAGTGGGACCAGAATTAAAAGCTTAAATTTTAGCATTGCTAAGTTTAGTGCACGATTTAGCAATTTCCAGCCTTTTGAGGATTGTTTCAACACATATGGTGACTCCTAACACTCACAGATTAACTTATTTTAGTATTCTTGAGTTCCTTTCATAATAAGAGTGCATATAAGACCAAGTGCAATAGCTAAAGTCTCTTTTGAGTACCTCCAACTTTCTCTCGACAAAAGTACATAGCAAAACACCTACAAATCCATCTATATCTTAAGCATGCCATGTACATTACAATCCTCCTCAAAGAATAACTGTGTGCCATGCCATGACATTACAACCACCTCCCCCTCTAAGGAAATTTTCTAGTTTCACTAGTGGAAGCCCACTCAACATCAATGCACATCATGACATGCCAACAACTTTGCTCAAGAGTATTCCATACTTTACTAGTGAGAATCAAGTCACCCTTGGTGAGTACATCCAGGATGTATAAAATTTATGCTTTATCTACTTGATTACACATGATTATATAGCATTCATGCCACTCGCAACATTATTAAACGAAAAAGCACTCCATTGGTACAAAGGTTTGAGACTTGCATCTATTTCCACCTTTGAAAAGCCCGGTATAACTGTGTGCAATTAATTTGAAGACAAGTCGATCACCTATCACTTTGGTGGAACAACTAAATACAACAAATAGGGTGCCTAATGAACAAATGACTGATTTCCAAATTAGATTCCAGTAAAATTATGGAAAAATTCCATCAAGTGGTAAAGCCTACAACCCAACATGCTTTCTTGTATTATCTAAGGGCTTTAAATAGTGAAATTTCAGTCATGATTCAATACATGTGAGGTAGAACCTTTCCTTTTTCTTACAAAATTAAAATAAGGGTAGAGAATAGTCTTATTCAAGAAAAAAGTTGGCTCTTAGACCTCCCGCACCATTATTCCTAGAGATGTCTCCAGACCCCAACATCTTATTTCTCTTATTCCTATGTAGAGAGCGCAAATTGTTACATCCATATCCTACTCTCTCGCACAAGTAGAAATAAGATGATGAAATGAAGGCCCTAATTAGAAACTTTTCCAATAAGGTCATATCCTTAGAGAAACAAGATGCGTAAGCCTTCAAAAAAATTCTAATTAGGCACATAACTAGATCAATCAGCCCTGGTGAAATCAATATGGAAACCAAAGATATGGGAAGAATTATAGATGTCATACTAACGCACATTTTCTTTTGCAAGTTTTTTCTCCAAAGACAACCCTTCCAAAGACCCAACATAAGTCAAGCACTAGTTCTAGTTCATAATAACATGGCACAAGATTCATAATGGTGCTTCCCTTTCAACATTCTTCACATTCAATATCACTACACCAATGTTATGCACACTCAATCTTATGAGATTCATGTTGCTTCTAGTTGTGAGCCTTCAACAATTGCAAGTGATCTTGAACATCAAAAATCTAGAATCCCCTTCGAGGCCAACTAGATATTCTTTGGAACCAAGGAATTTTGTGCAATCAACCAAGTTGTAAATGATGCAAACTGACCATGCACCCAAGTTGCAGATAACATAAGGTACAAGAAGATAATGATTGAATCTAGAGTGAAAGTCTCAATTCGTATAGCACATGTCGATCCTCAAAAGTAAAAGGATTCAACCAAGGCATGCAGCAATAAAAGTGTACAAATTTTTGTGCACAAAGTTCCACACAATTCTCCTTATGAGGTAATGTGCCACCTCCTTTGGTCAATCCTCTTTTCTAGCTAAGGCTCTTGCTTCTTCACTTAAATAATCAAGAAAAGATGTATTTGTGCCTCAAATGCATAAGTCAATGAGAATTCCATTCATCATTATGGACTAGATGAAGAAGACAAACATGAATGTCACAATGTGGGATGCACTAGCCATCCCATCTCAACGTGACTTACTACATGAAGTGTTAGCTCAACTTCCACGCCCTAATCCAACTATTGAAAAATTTCATGTTTTTCTAAATATCTATTAAGAGGAGGATAAACAATTAAGTAAGGTTATAAAACCCCACCTTTCTAGATTCCATTAATCATAGGTAAACATCTTGTTCCTAATTGCATGATTGACTCAGGCGCTAGCACTTCTATTATGCCTAAGAAAATTTCTAATGTCCTAGGTCTTAAGTATAGCCCCTTCTCTAAGGGAGTCTTGGAAATTGATGTCTCAACTCTTACTACTCTTGGAGTCATCAAAGATCTTGAGTTAACCCTTCATGCATATTTAAGCCTCACAATAACTCAATTTGTGTCAATAATTAACCTACCTCCTTTGTTTACCTTATGCTTATCAAGGGATTTTACTGCCAAAGTGGGGGTTACTTGTCTTCTGATTGGTCTCATATGTTACTCAAGACAAGGTATGGTACCCATTTTACTATACAAGATGATCCAATATTTTCCTATCATGTTGATTCATATGACATATCTCCTCTTCAACTAAATTTCCTAATTCAAGAGGAGCAAGTTTCAATATCTGAAGAGCATCATGTTCCACCTCATATACCTGATTTAGTGCTAGATGAGTGGGTGGAAAGGCACCATAATTTTGATCTATATGTTGAAGAGATTAAATCTTTTAAATTGGGCTTGACACTTATTGTATCCTTGAAGAAGAAGTTATGTTTCCACACGTGCTCAAGAAAAATAAAGAAAATCCTAGTTTGTGGAAGTTATACTTCAATGGATCTAGAAGTAGAAATGGCGCGGGTGTAGGTATTGTTCTCATTTCTCAAAAGGATGAGAAATTATTATTCATGCATAGATTATAGTTCACATGTTCCAAAAATGTAGCATAATATGAGGTGCTAGTGCATGGTCTTCTCATTGGAGAGAAGAGATGGATTAAGGCATTGTAAATCTTTGGGGACACAAAACTAGTTATCCACCAAGTCACCAACAAGTGCACAACAAATAATAAGCTTCTCAAAGCTTATAAACATAGAGTTTGGGACCTCTTTAAGATATTTTATGCTCTAAATCTACATGTGGTGCCAAGGAAGATGAACAAAGAATTCGATCGATGGTTGTGCTTGGTTTACAATTTTCACTTACGGAGGAATTTGTCAAAGGAAACGTGCAACATGTCAAGATTGTAATCCAATATTCAATTCCAAAAACAACACCGGCTGGAAATTATTAAACAATGATGTGCATATCATTTAATTTATCTAGAATGAAGATGATTTATCTTCAAGCATGCAAGTTGATTTGCATGACAATGATGGTGACCAAGTTATCAAATTAAAGACAAACAATTTTCCTAAATGGTTTTCCACCTTAGTTAAGATAGTTAGCCATGATGATGAGTTTAAGGGTGGAGAAAATAATATGTGTGTTGTGCAATAATATTGTACTCTAGTAACTATTGCGTGTGGTAAGGAATTGTTTCTTAGTAAATCTTGTGTACATGATGAGAAACATGCCTTCATCTCTATCTGTCATAAATACATTGATATCTTCTCATCAGAGTATGAATACCTCAAAGAATTTGATCCAAGTGTTTCTCAACACTCCATTGTCCTTGATCCTAGCATCAAGCCCACTAGAAAAAAAGTAGAGGCTAGTCAATCCATGAATAGATCCCCTCATGAGGAAATATTTAGCTAAACTCATCGAGGTGAAGATCATATTTCCAATTAAATACTCTACTTGGGTCATAAATCTTGTTCCAATACGCAAGAAAAATGGAGAAATAAAAATCTGCATTTATTTCAGATATTTGAACAAGGCATCCTCAAGTATCATTATCCTTTTCCTTCTAAGGAGTAGGTTTTGCAAATTGTGGCTCGTGCACATAGATTTTCTATGCTCGATGGATATTCTAGTTTCAATCAAATTTTGGTTAAGGAAGAGGATCAATTCAAGTCATTTTTTACAACCAAGTGGGGAACATATGTATATTAGAATATTCCCTTTGGTCTCACAAATGTAGGTGTGATGTTCCAAGCATGCCATGGGAATTTCCTTCAAACGTTATATTAATGAGTTCATCATGATTTACGTAGATGACATAATCTGTCTTCTTCAAGTGGAGTGTAGATCATATGGCACATCTAGATAAATTATTTGAGAGTTATAGAAAGTTTGGGGTGTCCCTTAACCCCAAGAAGTGTAATTTTTCTATAGCGCAAGGAAATATTTTGGTCCATGTGGTTTTAAAGGATGGCTTGTAATTGATCCTAAGCACATTTCAGCCATCATGGCTCTTTCCTTGTCAGCGCACAAGAAATCCTTGCAATATTTCCTCAATAAAATCAATTTTTTTAGTGGCTTCATTCCTAATTTTGCAAGACTAGTAAGGCCCATCACCTTGATGCTAAAGAAGGACACAACCTTCAAGTGGACATTAGAAGGAAGAGAGAGATTCAACAAGATCAAGCTATAAATTTCTTCCGCTCCAACACTCATCAACTCAGATTATTCAAATTATTTCATCCTTTATACTTATGGTGTTGATACAAGTGTTGTTTTTGTCCTTACATAAGAAAATAAATAAGGACCGAAAAAAGCTAGTGGATTTATTTAGTTAAATCCTGAAGGATTATGAGTTGAAATACAATCACATGGAAGATTAGGTCTAATATATTTTGTGCGCGCTCAAGAAATTAAAAACATGCTTCCCATAAACCACATCAAGGTGTTAGTTTCTCACTCCAAAGTGTTAGGGAATTCATCATGAGAGAAGAAACCAAAGGTGAAAAGAGATTGTGATGGGTGACCAAATTTATGGATTATGATGTGAATATCAATGCCACAAAGCTGGTAAGAGGTAGTGTGCTCTGCAAACAAATTTTTGATGACACACAACATGAACCTAAGACTTCATTGTTATTGGATGAAGACCTCCCATGCGTAGAACCTAAATAAAATGCATCCCCAAAGAACTAGATGAAGGACATGATCACATTCCTTTATGAGGGAATGTACCCTCCTATTTTGAATAAGGAAATGAGAATAAATATGAGGCTATAGTCTATTCCATATGTATTGATTGATGGTCTTCTCTTCAAAAAGAATCTTGATGGCATGATGTTAAGATGTATCGACAAAGACACAAACTAAAAAATTGTTATCATAATTTCACGATGGATTCTCCTATGGAAACTTCTCTCGCCTAGACTACAAAAATGCATATCGTTAAGGTAGGATACTTTTGGACTTCTCTATTTGCGGAAGTGCACAAATGGGTCACAAAATGCAAAAAAGTGTTCTTTCTTTGTAGGAAAAAATATATTGGCAAAGTTGCTTCCCATCTGACCAATCCAACCAAATCAATTTGTTTTGCAATGGGGTTTCGACTTCATAGGAATGATCAATCCTCCTTCGAGTGCTGGTCACAAGTGGGTGTTGAAAGCCATGGATTACTTCACTAGATGGATAGAAGTTTTCACGCTCAAAGAATCAACCGATTCAGTCATCCTGGACTTTCTCGAGGGTATTATAACAAGGTTTGATGTTCCTCAAACAATTATTATAGATAATGCAAAAGCCTTCCTTAGTACCAGAATCACCAATTGGGCTCTTAGCCTTAGAATATATTTGAATACTTCTTCAAATTATTACCCTCGTGTCAATGTCTTGGCATAGTCTACAAACAAGAACCTAATCAAAATAATGAAGTGAAAATGAATATTAAACAAATGCGGTGGCATACAAAATTCTCATGCACACTTTGGGTATACGGAGTAATCATAATGAAGAAATCAATATGTACTTCACCTTACAAGATTTTTTATGGAAAGGAAGCTAGACTCCTTTATCTCTTGAGTTTCCTTCATTAGATCTCACCCAACAGTTAGAGTTTGAGGGTGTGGATCAGAGAGAAATTAGATTGACAGAGCTAATTGAACTTGAATAATCAAGGAATGTTGTCATGATCAATTTAGAACAACATCAACAATCAACAAAGAAGTGGTTCAACAGAAAGGCTAGGTCACAAGCTTTCAAAGTTGGGGACTTATTCTTAAAGTGGGATGCCGACAGAGCCAAACCAAGATGAAATTCAAAGTTTGATACACTTTGGAGTGGCCCATACATCATGAATTCATGTAAAGAGGCTAATTATTTCAAGTTAACTCATCTTGATGGAAGCATGTTATCAATCCCACCAATGGGATCTTTCTAAAACCCTTTCGTTAAGTTTGTTACATAATTTTGTAAATATTATAGTAGTTTCAATTCCTCCAAGTGTGTTGCATGCACATTATTTTGTTTGTATATAATTCCTTATTCCCGTGTGCTTCTTTCGCACACTCTTTTATTGCTTCAAGGATATCAGTTATCTTCCAGTTAGTTTTCAACAAGATATTGCAAGGTTTAAAACAAAGTCGAAATGCATCAAGTGACTTCAAGGGTAATTCTTCAAGGTTGTAAATTAGAATTTCATACTCCCAAGTAGACTCCATTCCTAATGGATGCTCTAGGCTATTGATCTCCTTCATCTAGTAGGAAGATGGCCCTGAAATTCACCAACTTGTTATCTAAAATAACTCTCCCAGCTTATTTGAACAAATTATAGTTCTATTCTAGCTCTAAGATTCTCCATTATAGGTTGTGCACATTCCAATTTATCCTTTGCACATTTCCATGTTGTCATTTCCCCATGCGCTCTACTTCTCTTATGTGATTTCTATCCATTCTTGTGGTTATAGATTCCTTACACGTCATTGTGTTCTCCTAAGTTCCTTCACCTCTTCTTTTCCTTTTCCTATTTGTCCTATCCTCCCCTCACACACACTCCTTGTGCACTCACCTTCTTCCCAAAATTGCATGCACCCTGCATGAGTGCCCTAGACTTGCTTCCCAATATCAACTGTCCCTGACACTCTCGCATGCACACGTACATTACTTTGTAATAATTTTACCTTGACTATCAATTTCTTCCTCAGGTATTCCTTCCATTCCTCCCACATGTGTCACTTGTGTACATGCCCTTCCTCTATTGTACTTCCATTCCTCACTCTTCCATGTGCATACCTTTGCATCTTATTCTATGCTCTTCCATGCCACATGGAATCTATCAAATATTGAGTGTGCTCCACACTACCAATCAAAGCATGTCATCTAGGTATTGAATCCTAAAGAAAAATTATTAATTGACATGTGGAAGTGAAAAAAACATCGGTTACACATTTGGGTTGTCAATTCAATCAATCAACGTGCATCACATGTCATTACATGTCGAGTAACTTTGTAGACTTCTAACAGCCATAAATTCTATTCTAGAGATTTGAAACATGTGTGCCAGCCTCATTTGAAAATTTCTGATGTCATATGTAATGTAGGATATTCAAATTCAAGTTTCAACAGGATTTGGTAGGTAAGAAATGGGAAAACATATTTCTAGCCATTAATGAGCAAATATGATTGCTCTTACCACCTGATTTACTTCAGATCTCACCCCTTTTCTTCTCCAACATGCCAAACAGACATGGAGAAGTGCACCTGACATATTTATAGGTAGATTTGTAGGCATTCATTGCATGTGGTTGAGTTTTCAAATCAATTTCTCCCTCCTCTTTTCTCTCATCGATTCATCTTTAATTGTAAGATCTTTACTCATTATAAAGGGTTGGAAATTTTAGATCCTTTAGTGTTTGTTGAGGACTCTCAGATTATGAGTCACAAACCTCTAGATCTGGTTCGTGCATGTGGATATTGACCTTCAGATGCCATATTAATCTATTACGCATACCTAGAAGCAATAAAAGCATTTTTTTGTGGCTTTTTCTGACTTAACATGTTTGTATTCTTCTTTCTTACCTCTCATTTGTATTGGGTGCCTCGTTGTTTCATTTTAAATCTCTTATAGCTCCATTTTCTTGTTGTGTCTCATGAAATTGATTGTATGAATGTGTCCTAGTGTATGTTATGTGTGCCTACCCTCCCTTCATTATTTCTCCTTCATTTTCACTCGTAATGTATAGTGTTCATCCCACTTTTTTTGGTGTTATCTCCTTCATTAGTTTAGTTTTCCATTTAATTTATCCTCCTATCCCTGGTCCCTTGGCATTATTAGCTTAAATTTCCATTTCAACATTAGGAGTAGCAGTAGAAATAGAAATAGGTAGAGGAATCAACCTTCTCCAGAGGTCTGTCTCAAGTGCGCAAGGTCCCACAACTTGGAGATAGTCCCATTGTTGACTCAAATGACTCATTTTTTTCCAAATTTGAGACATGAGTGCAAGTTTGAACAAACCAACAATCAACAAAGGGGTGGTGTTGATATTTTTTTCATACCTCTCTGGGAACCCCTATCCCTTTATCTTTCAAACTAAACTTTAAATGTACTAACAATATGGAAGAATACAAGGATTTGATTATGGGTCTCCAAACCACTATCATGCTTGGTGTTTAAATATTAGACATCTACAGAGATTAAAAACTCATTATAAACTAGATCGAAGGAATTTACTAATGCAAAAATGATATTTTACAAAATATAAATCCATTATTGAATTCCTCTTAGACGTTTTTGACCTTTACACCATCTAAACAGTTCCACGATCTTCTAAAAATTCGTGGACATTATATCCTCCCTTACGTCTCTCATCCCTCTATCAACTGATGATTCTAAATTATTAGTCATTGTTCATAAACCGGGTCAACCATCCCATAATAATGAACTCCCTCTATCAATATCATCGAAAACAATCCAACATACCTCTAGTATACTTATACATTTGATTGTATTTCAGAATATAAAATTCCTCCCAATCTATCTAGAAATGCTAAATGATCTTTTCTTCAACGCACTACCCAATATGTCATCATAGGTGGTGTTCTATATAAACTTGGATTTGAGTTCCTTTTATTAAGATGCCTCAACTATCATGATTCTACTAAATCCATTCAAGATGTCCGTGATGGTATATGGGGTGGACATTTCAACGGTATAGCTATTGTTAAATGTGTCCTACAAATGGGCTATTACCAGCCTTTTATCAATCAAGATTATTATGTGTATTTTGAGAAATGCATCAAATGTCAACAACATTAAAATCTCACTCACATCCCCAATCAATCCTTGCAACTCACTCAATATCTATAGCCCTTCTCACAATGGGGGTTAGACCTCATTGACACTATCAATCCTTGTTCATCACAACAACATCACTCTATCATCACAACCACTAAATACTTCACTAAATGGATTGAGCACATTCCCTTACCCTCCACTAAAGATAAAAAATTTGTTGATTTCATCTATCAACATCATATGTCACTTTGGTACCCCCGACAAGTTGATCACCGATAATGGAAAATAATTCAAGAATAAATAAGATAAGAAACTATGTGATGCTTTTGACATCAAACTAATTTTTTCATCACCATACTATCCACAATAAAATGGACAAGATGAGGCTTCGATAAAATTCTTAACAAGGTTCTTATGAAAATTGTCAACCAAGGTAGGAATTGACATCTCTAAATATCATTTGCTCTCTAGGATTATTGAACTAGCATTCGTACTCCTACAGGTACCACCCCCTTTTCTCTAGTATATGGCTCTTATGCACTCTTACCCCTTAAAGTTTAAATCCCATAACTCCTTATATCCCTTAGAGATTACATCTCTGATGAGGATTATCATCAAGAACGTCTAGCACAATTAGAATTATTAGATAAAAAATACTTAATATCCCTCCAACACCATCATGCCTATCAAGAGTGCATCAAATGTGTGTATAAAAACATGTCAAATAATGTGACTTTAACATAGGTGATCTCATTCTATAATAAAATCAAAATGTCACTACTCTAGAAAGGAGTAAGTGTGGAAATTTTTCCCCTAAACGGATCGTTCCATATGTCATCACTCACAAATATGGGTCGGGAGTATCTAACCTCCCTCAATGGTATACCTGAAAAAGAACCCTTGAATTCCTTACACTTATGGCATTTATATTGTTAACATTTTGAAAATCATGATAGTAGTTACATTAAAAATATCAATTTTAATGCCATCCCACCATCTCATCATTGTAATGATTTAAAAGTATGTGGGTTTACCATCACTACCCTTATAACCTTAAAGATGAGCATCACGGATCTGTTCATCGAATCTTTCTCATGGAAAAGTTCCTCTCTAGCAGTAATCCCATGATCATTGCATCCATCCATCTCATCTACCAACTGAAAACATGTTATGGGATACACATGTGTGGTTTGTGCACACATCTCTTCCCCTCCTTGAAATGGTCCACTAGGCTTTTCCTCAACATAAAATTCAAAATCCAAAAATATATATATGGATGAACCTTATCAAAATTAATAGACCGATCCCTTGAAGTAAAATTATCAAAATCATATTTCCAATTATAATAAGTAGATTGATCTCTCAAAGGATAGCTTCCTATCAAAATCATAGATTGATCCCTTGAAGGATAACTATCCAAAAAAAATTCAAAATTTTAGACCACTCCCTCAAAGGATGGCTACCTATATCATTTTAAAAAGGATTCTCACATCAATTATCCTTCAAAAATTCAAAATATAATAACTATCCTAGGAAAGCTTCCCGCATCGATTAGATTTACCATTACCGCAAACTTCCTGCATCAATTAGTTTACGTCAAAATAAAAATTATAATTAGGGCATGTCCTTTACAAAACCATTAAAATGAGAACCTACTCTCCCGCACAACCTACATATGTCTACCCTTCTCATGTTCTAAGAAGGTATACATTTCACTTTCATCCTTATCTAATATTTTTACATGTAACTACCCATTGTTAGTTATGTGTTAACATTTGTTACAAGGCCAAAAAGTGCAAGATCCTTCATTCTACATTTTACCATCACATATGTATCAAATCCAGTCCAAAAGAAATTATTACACAATTTATTCCCATCCATGATTAGATAATATTTTGTATACATTAAAATTCACATTGCATTTAAAATAGATATCTTAAAACCATCATTAAAAAAGTAATTACATCTATCACATCCCAAATAAATCATATTAAAATTAATAACACGTATATCAACATCTAACCAAATTAAACATCAAATTCAAATACATCAACACGTGAGTCATTCATAAATCACACACACACACACACACACACACACACACACATATATATATATATATATATATATATATATATATATAAGTGTCACCATACATCATCAAATCTTAAAAATATACATCGAATATCAGATTCACAAAATAGTCATGTACATCAAAATATCACATCACCGGGTAAATTGAACACTATCTAAATTCAGCTCCCTCGCTTAGAAAATCAATTTTCACCCATCCTAAATTACATTTACTCCCTAAACCACTTAACCATTTCCTAAACATCCCTAACCCATTTTATCCTAACCTTCTCAACCTTACCTAACATCCTCCCAACCATTTTACCTCATCTCCATACCTAAAAATCCTATTTGGGAAGTAGTTGAAGCCACTTCTCAATCTGCTTCCCGAATTTTCCGGATCATCGTAAATTCTAACAAATCGCCAAAGTGATTATAAAAGCTAGTTTGATCTCCTTTCTCGGGGATCTTCAAGAATTTTATAAACATCCTTGCATCTTTTTCTTTCAATCCAACAATAAAGCTTTGTCACCCGGTGATCACCAAGCCCAAGATAATAGCATTTAGAATCAGAACACGTCAATCTTGTGCTGGGCTTTTATTTTTAGCAAATCATCCTGTGAGATCAATACTCATCTTAACCAACATCAATCTTCACCTACAGACACTCTACAACCTATCCACATATTGAAAGGTACTCTTATTCTTTTTATTATGATTATTATCTCATAACACTCTAAAACCAATCATCTAGCTCTTTGAATTTATCAACTTTTTTTTTTTTTTTTTTCAAGAAATCAAGACTAGACACGACAATTTTCTATGATTCCTTTGAATCACCTAGGATTCCCTTGAATTTCCCATGATTCTACTAAATCATATATGATTCCTTTGAATCACCTATGATTTCCTTAAACTACCCATGATTTTGGTAAATCACCCTGTGATTCCTATTTTTAGTATCCCTTTAATCCATTATAACATTTTTATCAATTTTTATCAATATATCTATATTTAACTTCTCTTTTAAAAGTATGTCTTTGGTTTAGATGATTGTTTCAGGTCAATTGCATCCTATCACAAGAATATTTGATCTTCTAATCATCCATCAGCCCTTTGTGTGGGAGAATTTTGACATCCTTCACAAGATCACCCCGTGTTCTATCAAATTCACACCGACATTGAGGACATTGAGAATCGATCAAATTCCTCCATGACATCTAATAAGATACCAATGATTACTAGTATGACTATTTTGAGGCTATCCAGATTGTTTCCACCCTATCTTGGGCCACCTACAAATCAAAACAAGATCTTCCCTTCCATCTTGAATTCTAGTTTATATAATTTTTATTTATCTATCTTTATCATTACTATTGACCTACTTAATTATTTAAAAATGAGTTGAAATCCTCCCAAGAATTCCTTTGAATCCCTATAATTCACCTTTTTGAGAAACTCATTATCCCATTTATCTAATATCTTTTGTTTAGTTGTCTCTAATCACAGTGTATTTCCATTAGATGAAAGGAGGAGCACTTACTTTTGGTTGACTTTCTAGCTTCCCGACATTGTGAATGTCTACGCAGCTTATCATTAAACCCTGTCATGTATTGACTTTCTCGGTACTTTCTTACATTAACAACACTTACCGAAAACTACGAAAATAAGACATTTGGAGGATTTTTTTATGTGTGACATCAGGACAGAGAATTGGTGAGCAGACCATTAGAAGACATCCTATAGGTGTTGTTACAACACAAATAGTGGGTTTCTAGTTCAGTACATTAATTGGGACACAAGGAAATTCATCTACAGGACCACAAGTCATGAAAGGAGGCTTAGAGGGTTCAGTCAACCAAAGGTGTGTGGAGAAAATCCTAGTGGAGGTTCAAGATCTGGGTCTAGTCCTAACCCAAGGTAGGGTCCACCACCACATTAGCCTCGATGACACCACCTTAATAACCATAGCAGTAGACTCCCCAAGTTTTCTTTTTGATGTCCCTTAATTTTCTAGAATATAGAGGTGTGGGATGATGTTGAGCATGTGCACAAGTGTGAATTACTATGGAGGACTAAGGGAATTACAACCCCTAATAGAAAGGAAATCTATTTTTCCACAACACTGTAAGATCAAGCACATAGTTGCTATATAAATTATGATCCACACCGTGAGTGTGGTGGATAATGATGTATTGTGCATTGTGTTTTTACCCGAATTTCACATTCCATAGTTTGAGCAACAGAGTATTAGCGCTCTCAAGGACATGAAGCAGGGCTTATCTAAAATTGTAAGGGAGTATGATGCACAGTTTAAAAATATATTTTGCAAACTATCTTATGATATTCATCAGAGTCAGCATGCACAAGTGGTTTTTTGGAGGCTTACTAACTCCATTTTGAAGGGCCTTATCACATAATAGATACACCAATCAGTGTGAGGATTTGGAAGAAGTTCTAGGCACTGAGGTAGTTGGGAGTGCAGACACTAGAGTGAGCCCTTTCCTTGAGGCACAAATAGTAGTTATGGTTAAGAAATTAGAGAATATTTCTTCCAATTCATTGTACAAGACATGAAGTGGGTTATGGTGCACTAATTGTGATGTGGAAGGGCATAATACGAGATAGTTTTCTATGCAAGAACATGTGCACATTGTTATAATCTTGTGAGATTTTCTACAAGAATCATGATGTATAGAATAGCCCCCTCTTGCAGTGTGTAAAAATGAAAAATTTCTCTATGTACTACAAGATTCATGGTGCACACACCCATGATAGAAAGGATTTTTATAGACCAAATTCATGAGGCATACGAGAATATTTTTCAGCAAACCATGGTGACTAATATCTATCAAACGCATGAAGTTAAGATGCATGAATCTCAACCTTTTAAGGGAATAATAATAAAAATGGTGGATTCTGATGTAGATATAAGAGTGGAGGCCGTGGCAGGAGAGGAATATTTACACATGGAACTTTCTATACTTGTGGGTCCCTAGATCATTATTAGCATGAGTTTCCCTAGGATCGGTATGTGCATATTGTGGGAAGCAACATAAGGTTGAGGAATACTCGATCATTATGATCATATGTGTAAAAACAAAAAGAAGGAAAAGGCATAGTGATGATCAAGTCATGCAAAGCACATGAATAATGAGTAATGGGCACCTAAGAAGATAGGTGATCCAAAGTTATAGCCTATGTTAGTGACTACCCATGTAGAAGAAACGCACACGAGGAGCCTCTTAAATAAAAACACTCATCGGGAAGGAGAAGATTATTCATGTAAAATGTCCATATGTTTCTCATCGGGAGGTCTATCAATAAACTATGGGGTGATAAGATATTTTTAGGTAGAGATCCATTACCGAAGGATCAAGCATGCGAGAGGGAACATGTGAATAAAATAAAGCTTCCATGAAGGATGTAGATTATCTGAAGGAGGTATGTAGGATGTTAAGGTAGGAGAAAATAATCCCACTACTAGGAGAATGGCTACGTGAAAAGTTACCACACACTAGAGTTGATTATAAGCATCGATCCTTGATGCAAATTTTCCACAAAACCATGAATATGAAAAGGAAATCACACTAGATGTGGTGATTTATGGTTAGCTAGTGAGTAATATTCTAATTGACATGGGCACATAAGTGAATGTTCTAACTTTGGATGCATGTAACCAGATGGGATAGACACCATTGCATCTATCTTATATTGTGTTTTATATGGTTAGTAAGATAAGGGTCATGCCTATTAGGGTGTTCAAGGATGTGTAGACACCGAATTTGATATATCTACCATTATCACCACGTGCGCATATTCATTTACTTTATCCCCCTTAATTTATTAAAATTCCTCCCATGTATCCCATCCCTATTGAATTAAATTAATTAATTCTTATTAATCAATTAATATCCTATCCCTTGCCCTAATGGACTTTCTATTTCCCATCCCTACACTTTTTCTAACCTATATCTACTACCAACTCACCTACACCTCATCCCTAAACATCCTCTTCCCGCCTAATGCTTTAAAGCACTTTCCCAATCTTTAAAAACCTGAAATCATACCAAAATCAAAAAGCTAGCCCATTGGGTAAACATTCCCATGGTCGGCAAAGTGACCCAACCTGAGACATCATTGACCCTATAAATCTATGTGATTTCTTTCCATTCTTCATTAGATGCATGTGAATTCTCAAAATTTCTTATGAGATGCAAACTCCCTCCCATGCATGTGCATTCCAAAAGCAATTAGAGACCTATTTGGAACATGTTTGCATCTCTCACAATCATCCCTCATGAGCATGTCATTATCTTTGAATTGATTTTTGGTATCTAACCTTTTATAGGAGTAGATCATCCATAGGAATGCTCAAAACTTTGTCATCAACCTTATTTTTCATATCCATACTTGTAGGTTGCTCTTCTATCTTGCCTTTCCTTGGCTTTATCCAACTATGTCATAGTCGTCGTTGACCGAGATAGGTCGCCATCAAATTGGCTTTCTGCAGCTTTTGCTTTTTGTTCAATAACCTTCTCTCATCTCTACATGAATTTTGTGTCTACCCTAGCTTGTCAAAACTTTCTTATAATCCCTTTGTGGCATTAAAATTAGCTTGTCTGCACCTAGGTCACCATCGACCAGGGTCCTAATTCCCAACTTACCCTTCTTATCCTTCACTTTCTGTCATTTTCCTGGTTTCTTCTTCCTCATATTCCCTCTGTAGGTTGATCCCAAAGCATTCACTAGTTTATGTCGTATTCGGATTATATCCAGATCTTGCAGGATCTACATATTTCACTTATTTTCTATATCTACCTTCTAGGTTACCATAAAATTTCCTCTAAATAGTCCGGATCACCACCGACTCGGACTAGGTACATTTAATTTTCATTTATTTTGATTAGATCAATACTTAAATCAATCAATAGTTCTTTCGATTATGTAATTCCTTCAATTTCTACATATTTTCAGTTTATCTTTACTTTATATCAATTTTTTTCTTAACAGGGGTTGACATCCACCGAGGAAGTTAACATTTCTTAGGTTTTATTTGTTGGGAAACCCCGCACAAACCATCTAATCATTTTTCTTTCAGTGGGTCTTATTTATAGGTTTCATCTGATTTGCAGCAGCATAATCCATCATCATCTTGCACTGTATCACATCATGCATCCGAGGTAACTTAAACCCTCCATAATTTTTGAGTTCTTTAGTTTCTTCAGTAGCTAGTGCATCAACTTCATTAAGAATGAGAAACTTGGTAAAAATTCCTAGCACTCCTAGTGCAACCACCCTTTAGGTGATCTCTTGCATTTATTGTTTTTATCTTCTCTCTTTTTCTCTCTCGCTAACATTGCAAAGTGTGAGGCACCACTTTATTGCTTGTTTATGTTGGGTTAACTACTTGGATTGCTTACATCCCAAGAGCACATATAAATAGAAAAAGAGCTATCTAGGTATTCCTCATTTTTTTCTCTATTTACTCTCTCTCGCATCATACTTTCCTTTTCATGTTTATGTCCTCATCAAATATCACACTTCGTTTTGGTTTTAAAATACGCTTTATTTTCTACATATTACTTTCTCACATAACTTAAATAGGGTTTAACCTTTTGCATCTCACACTTTATCACACACAACCTAAACCTCACAAATCAAATTAACACATCAAGACATCCCCCTTTCGGTTTACTGATTGGGATTTCATCACCCAACAGGAAACCGCTTAAGACTTCCTAGCCATAACAAACCTGAAACCAAACATAGTTTTCCTTCTCCTAGGCACCTTATTATCCATCCCCTTTTTATTTTCACACTTTCTTAAATAAATTAAGAACATAAAAAGAATCTTCTTCTTGACTTGCTTGGGTAAAACTTATTTCATGCCCATAGTTACTCATTTAGTAGCCAAAAGAATGGAAAAAAACTTGGCTTCAAATAGTTCCTTATCTCAAAAATGTTCACCACAACAGTTACCTCATCCATGCCCTTGATTACTTCTTTCATGAGCACTCAACCCCTCATTGATGTCTCTCACCCAGAACCCTCATTCACACTACAACTTTAGGTGAGACTAACCCATTCTTACACCATCAATCTATCTCATCTAGGCCAGCTACCCCACCATCCATTCGATCAGAGTCTTTTGGACCTCCTAAGGTCCCTCTTGGTGATACCATGTTCCAAGAGATTCTGGATGCCAATCCAATGGCACTCCAAGACTATCTCCTTAGGAGATCAACTCAAATTCCCTTAGATGGTCCACCACTCTAGAAAATTTATCCTTATCAAACCAATCCCCAAACTACCTAGTTTGTAGTAAATGAGATTTCTATAGCCCATCTTGCTTCCTCTTCCACCAATCCCTCATCTCATCAAACTACCCAGATAGTCATACCTATTCCTCACAATCTCCCACCAATCAACATGAAAATCAACACTACTCTTCCCCTCACCTCTTTGGTCATTATTTCCACTAGTGTCCCTAACCAATATGCCCAAACATCATATCCCCTATCCAGACAATATGACCTTCTCACATATAACATGTATATCAATACTTCCCAACCCCCTTATTGGGTGTTTTACATTATTCAATATCTAACCCTTTTCAACAATAGTTTTAACCCATTTATACCCACATTCCCACTAAGAACTTGTTGTAGCATCCTACCCAATCCCAACAATCCTATCATGTTCCCATCTCCTAGAAAAATTCTTTCAATAACCACCCTTTCAATCACATCCCATGATTTACACTCACCCCCAAAAAATTCCTCAAACACCCACACATCCACAAGTTAATTTACAAAATCATCTAACAACTTCTTACATGCAACCACCACCTCTCATCCCCCAACAGACTCTTTCAAATGATCTCATACATGCCCTCATAAATAGGTTGGCTAACCTTGAGGCTGCTACTTTAGGATATAAAGTCTGATTATCATATGAGAAAATATGTAACAAGCCTCTACACTGAGAATTACTAAAATTTTCTAAGTTTAATGTAAAAGAGGACCTAAAAAACACCATCATGAATTTGAACACACATGTTATCTTATCACACATGATCAGGACTTAATTCTCCACACTTTCCTCATGTGCTTGGTTGATCATGTGTTGGAATTTTACAATAGTATCCTTCAAAATTTTATATTTTCCTTTCCCCAACTCGCATAGTTGTTCTTAGAACAATTTTCATTTAACATTGCGCATAAGATAACTATAAATGACCTATACATCATCTAAAAATTTGAAGACGAGTCTATTAATAACTTTGTTGCATGATGGCATGTCACTATAAACCAATTATTCTTCCCTCTCTTCTGCAAATTTATCTCATCGACATCTTCTCACATTCATGTGTGAAGCATATATCTTTACTTTACAAATCCAATCATTTTGAACCTTTGATGAGGCCTTCACCATGGCTCGCAAGCTTGAAACACATGCCCTCAAGTAAGGCCATTTAAAAATGAAATCACATGAATTTACTAAATCATCCACACCAAATGAAAAATCAAAGGCAACAACTAATGTTGTGGTCATTAAATCATCTCTTGCATCTACATCTAGTATGTGGACTCAACAATGAGTCACTTGACCAACGCTAACTACACTCCCCTTGGGGAGTCATATAGTACAATATTTGATAAGTTGATGGTAGTAAACCTTATCACACTTCCTCCTATCTAACCAGTTGATGATTCAAGACCAAAACTTGTGTGGTATCGTGAAGACCATTATTGTAAGTACCACCAAGTTTAAGGACACGACATAGAGAGATGTCAAAATTTCAAGGATTTGGTCTAAAGACTCATCGATTAGGGTGATCTTCAAGTGGAAAATCCAAATACTTCACCCAATCAACCACTTGACATCTTTAAAAACCTTTCCCAAATCATACACCAACGAGCCAAGCCACCACTTCTACTACAACCCAAGCACCCAATGCTCACACTATAAACACCCTAAACACTACTGATCAGGAACCTATCCCATCCACAACTTCCTATCCTTCATCGTCAATCACATCCACTCCCTTTGATATCCTTCCTACATCTATTATACCTACATTTATCTTGACGTCCACTCCCACCTCTACAACTGTTAGGACCCCATTTGTGAATATATCATTTATGCCCCTAGAGACATTCATGAAGAAACCATTCCAACCTATTTCCACATCTGGTGTTGGTCCTTCATCAACTCCCTTACCTATCATATCCACCTCATCATCTACTTCATCCATTCTAGTAGGCTTGACCACCTCACCTATATCCATTCCACCCTTTCCCATCATACCATCCATAGAACCTATACCAGTTCCTCCTCCCACTCTTTTACCTCCATCAACTGTTGTGGTCACATCTGCACCACCTTCTTCCTTCACACCAATTTCATCATTTGAGGAATTCTTAAAATCACTTCACCTTGCAATGACCTCAAATGTTCCTTCCATGTCATCAACACAATCCAATCAATCTCTTCCTTTCGTAGATTGCTTCAGAAAAATGTTACTTCTTGACTCGAACCAACCATAGAATCACCACTAACCCCCAATTAAGTTTTTGTCACTCCTCCCAAGGATGCATATTCACATATGAAATCTATAATCCCTCCTAGATTTAAACCATCCAATCTAAAATCATTTGTTTCATGACCATGAACATTTCAACCCACTAATCCAAAAACACTCAACACTAAAATACCAACTAACATAAAATTTGAATTCAAGTCATCAAAACATCAATATACTCAAATTTTACCCCAAACATCGAAGATATTTCACAAGGAATCTTCTATAACTTTAGTTGGATCATATATGGAAATCTTCCAACACTTACTACAAACCTCTACAATCACGCTTCCACCTATCAAGGCCTTTGACCCAAAAGGAAATAAACCTTTATGGTTCAATTCCAACCTTATGTGCACCTTTCATTGTACCCTGGGCATGATATTGAACATTATAGAGCACTCTAGACCATTATCCATAACCTCATTGAAGAGGAAAGACTTCTTCTTAGACCAAGTCAGTCCCTTCCTTCCATATCTAGTCCGATATCTGCCATTTCACCTTTAGGAGATGACTCTTCTAGGGGTGGTCCCCCTTTGTTCATTAATGTTGTTTGGGTGACCACTCGATCTGGCTCACGTGATCCAAAACCAACCTCTAAACAAAAATCCAATACCTTCGTCACCATTCCTCCTCCTAAGGATTTAACCACATCATCAAAACTAAAGGTTTCCATTTTAATAGCTCCAAGGCCTATTGAACAAAGTATCATTAGACAACTTCATCAGGCCCCAGTCAAGATGTCACTTTATGAGCTCATCCAAATCTTTCCATATCATAGATAGGCTCTTACTAAAACCTTAAAGCACATTTTGACATCTAGTGATGAAGCTCAACCCTTCACATCTCTCATAGGAGCACTCACTACTTCTGTGGCTATCTCATTTGATGATACTGAAATTCTAGATATCGCCTTTGGAAGAACACAATCTTTCCCTCTTTATTACAGTTAGGATCAATGATACATTCATTTGGTGATCCATGATCGAAAGTGGGGTGAGCATTAATATTCTTCCATCGCATACTTTTGATCAACTCAAGATCCCAAAGGAATCTGCTTCCAAGACGCATACGGTCCTTCACACTTTCAACGATGTCATCACTCCCACCTTGGGAACGGCTATCCTCCCTATCCATATTAATGAGAATATCATCCATGAGATATTATACATCATTGATGGGGGTTTCAACACACTGTTCTCCTCGAGAAGACCATGGATCCATGCCATGCATTGTGTCCCCTATACTGAGCATTGTTCCCTTAAATACAAGCATGAGGAAAAGATCCTAACACTTCCTAAGGACGTTCCTCCCTTCCAAAGGTGTAACATGACCTATATACCAAAGGATGTACTCATTCCTAAGAATGATCCATCTATGCCATCCACCATCTCATACATTCCCTCATCCAAACCCCTAACGATGACTCCCTAGATAACATAATGGACAAAATTACGATGGGGGAGTATCGCCTTCTCACACTCAACACCCTTCCCACTCCTCACCGTATCAATAGACCTGATAAGGAACCTATGTATCAACAAATTTTTGGGGATGTTGTTCCTTTTGTTCCACCACATCTTCACACCAACCTAATTTATGGAGGTTTCGATACCCCCTCCTCCTTGTCAATGATCTTCCACATGCCAATCTTTATACCGGTGGCTTTGTCTTTCTTAACAAACCATCTTTTTCCCATACCTATCTCCATCATTGCGCATGGAAAGGATTTAACATGGGATGTTACAAACATGGGCCACATGCCCTTATTATCGATCAATTTCACAAACCTCATGAAAATTTTGGGCTAGGCTACCAAAATCAATCCCATGAGCCCATCACACCATATGAGATACTCATGGAGATGCTTTCTCCACTTTCTCTATCTTTGCTGAATTTCAAAGAAATGGAAATGGATGACACCATTTCTATTACTTCTAAAAAAAAATTAGTCTCCATCAGCACTTTATAGCTTGTCACCTATTAGTGTGAGAACTAGACTAGCTCCCTTCCCCTTCACCATTTGGAAATTATAGAAGGAGACTCTTATACCGTTGACATTATCCAATTCACTGACAAAAATTCCATTATCTCCCATATGGGGGTAGAGGATTCTTATCTTCATAAGACCTTACCATATGATACATCCAATCTTCTCAATGAAGCTACCATTGATGTTAATATCAAGACTCCTCAGGAGCCTCGCATCCTTAAGGTAGGTCAATCTCTTGATCCACATGAGCTTGAATCTTTTACCACATTTATCTCTCGATATATCCAAGAATTTTCATGCTCCTATTCAGACATGCCTAGTATTGACCCTTTTATCATCATCCATAATATCATCACTTGCCCTAACATGAAACCAAGAAAGCGAAGCTTTCGCATGTATCCTCACATTGTCCTCCTTATTAAAGAAGATTTACACCACCACCTTTTACCAATTTCACCATTCCCATCAAATATCCCCAATGGGTTTCTAACATTGTTCCCATCTCACAAGAATTATGAAAGCTTTGTCTATGTACCAATTTTATACATCTCAATCTCACTTTCCCGAGGATGATTTCCCTCTTCCAAACATCGATCAACTTGTGGATCTTACCACATGTCATGAGATGATTTCTTTCATGGATGGTTTCTCTAGTTACAATAAAATTACATCACACCAAAAGATTTGTAGTCATTTTTACACCCGCCAAAGAACAAGGGAATCCCATACGCTCCATCCTATCACCCAACAAGCATAGGTCGGTCACCAAGCATACGCGGGCACCGAGTCTCTCCTTTATGTGAGTTTAGTGGGAAACATCATCTATGATAGGAACTTAAAGAGAGTGAGTGGAAATGAGACATGCAATCATCATAGAGCTCAGAATGGCTTCTAGACCAATGTAATCATTCTAGACAGTAAAGCTACTTAACATGATTATAGGGTGAACTAAAATAGAAAGGAAAATGTATAAGGATTCATACTCATTCTATAAACATACATGAAACAGAGATATATGTATGAACCAAAATCATTAATGATCATATTAAAATAAGTTGGTAACCTCATTACATCCATTAGATCCATTACATAACATCACGGTATGGAAGACCAAACTCATCATACATCATAAGCTGGATTTGCATCCCTTAGCTCGAAAAATAAAATTTACAATGTTAAGCCCCTTGATGCATTCTTCTCCTATATTTTATCTACCCAACCCAATACAACTCCTCGCAGAATTTCTGCAAAGCTCCACTCTCTATTGATCTCCTCCTTTTTTTTCTTCGTGGGTGCTTGTATTTATAGGCCTCTTGAACTCGCTAACCCACATTTTTGTGGCTTGGATCCATTGTCAAGTGTCTCAATGTGGTCCTCCATTGGATCATTATCCTCCGGGCCCGAGCTCTCCACTCCTTGCCATGGTGGTCTTCTAAAAGCTTCCAATATAGGGTATATTCCTTCCTAGGCCAACTGTCACTAGGTTGGCACCTTATCCATTCATCATGCATAGGTGGGTCATGCTTTTCTCATGTCCTACCCGATACGCCAAATACGGCTAAGTCCCGAGACCTTGTTCTATCGGTGCGTATCATGGGTCCTTCTAAAACCCTCCTAGAACCCTGCCTTGCACACCTTCTCCTTACGTACCCACCCCTCAACTTAGGCCTTGTGTACTCATATGCATTTTTGTACTTAGTCAATATTTTAGGGGCCCAACATCACCCCACACTTTACCTGTTCTCTCGCCCGGGAACACTTCTTCAAAGAAAAAAAAATAAGAATTACAATAGACTTAACATCTTGGGAAAAGAATAAGGGAATGAAGAATTGGGAAAGATGAAAGAATGGGGAAGTGTTCCAAGCATTGAATTCATTTGTGTGCTCTCTGGAAGAGGTCACGACTAGGCGATTACCTTTTCAAAACCTAATCCATCTCCACGAGTGTTCATTAATTCAACAATTCCTTCCAATTCCTTTCTCACGTCCTCAAATGCATCCATCCTTCTTGTAATGTGGGTATAATTCCTTCATCCAATTTTTAATCAAACCTCGTAAGGCTTCAATAGCTTTGACTTCTTCTCAACCTTAGCTAGGATCCTCTCCCACTCTACTTTATTTCCTTTGTTCTTCTCTCAAAATTCCTTAAGCTCTACCTTGTGAGTGGAAACAGAATACTCACCACTTTATCTATGTCTACGTAATTTTCATAGCCAATCGCAGTGGTATGGGTAGCAATTTTCACATCAGCAAAAACTTTGCTATACTCGCAATGATTGCTATAACCTTCAATTTGTCCTCCTTTTCTAGGTATGCTGCTACTTCTTCCATAGATTCTAAGGCCAGAGGTTGCCTCTCCATGGTGAGGATGTGTGTTAAGTCCTCAAGGCACTCCAGGGTAGATCCATACTTATGTGCGGGTGGTGTTAGATTTGGATGCTTCAACATAATGGCATTTGTGATGGATTCTACCTTCTTATACACCTCGTGTACCTTTGCCTTCTTGTCCCTTAACTCATGCTTTAGTTGGGTGCTGACCAAATCTTCTTGCTTCAGATCTTTTGTTCTCCCAGCTAGCTCTTCTTCTTTCTTTTCTAGTTCAGCCTCTAGAAATTTAACTCTGTCATTTCTCCCAAAAAGTCTAGCTTCTACCTCAACTGAAACTTTGTTGAGCACGTTACAAATCTGCTCATCTGAAAGTTGTTGGGCATTCACCAAGGGGTTGTCTCCTTTTGACTCGACACTATTATTATTTCCCCTTGGCTTACTTTGAATTCCAACTCATCTAAATGGGACTCAAATGCCCATGAAAGCATTTTCCTCATCTGAGGGTATGCACCTTCTTCATCAAACGACTTCATTTCCAAGAGTTGATATATTGGTACTATGCTTTGGAAGTGCATGTGCAACACCTTGTTTGGATCAAAAATATAGATCATTCCTATTCTTTGGATCTCCATGCACTTTCCTTCTATGTGTGTGCCCTTATGAACAATTTCCATTAAATTGGGGCCTCCAAAGTCTTTGTTGTGATCTTTCCCAACACTTCCTTCTTTTTCTTCATTCATTATCAACTAAGCACTACACTTGAAATCTTCCACCACTAAGGTCTCAATGATCTTCTCCACTTCCTTCTCTAGTACCTTTTTACTTCATCCTTAGTGAGGCTTGGAGTCCTCTAATTCTTCATGCTAACCTCTTCACTTCCTCCCATGTCCTGAGTGCCCTCCTCCTCCTAGTTTCCCTTCCTTCGCACAAAGTGATATTCATTCTTCTCCTCTTCATCTTATTCTCTTGAATCGTGCATGCTGAAAACAAGTCATTCTTGGTCTCCTCCAGGTTCATCTTCTTCATCATCATCCCTCTCACCCCTGTAGTTCTCCAAGCTCTCTGTGTCTTCTAAATTTTCCTCCTCCATTACCTTCTATTTCTTCCTAACTGGGGATTCTAGTATAGGAGATTATGCTTTCTCTTCCTCCCTCTCGATGACTCCTCCTTAGTTATGGGATTTTCTGGTTCTGGTGTCTTTTCCTTGACTGGAGACTTTTTCCTGCATGAGTAAATACTTGTTCTAGCACTTGTTCCTGTGGTGCCCACTATTTTTTTATTTTTGTATCAAGATAAGTGCCCCCTTCTCAAACTTGGGCCTTATGTGAAAGTATACACATGCCTTGGACCTCCCTACAATAGGCAGAGTCAGAGGTCTCATCATCTAAACTTCATGTGATACGTAATTTTCCACGTGAGCATACTTGTTGGGGTAGACCAATGTCCTACACATATCCTTGTGGTCTCGATCCACATTTCCAAGGTCAAACTTAATCTTCTTGGATTCCTTGAATTTGTTTACTCCCACTAGGAAGTACTGAGCGGTGAAGGAAAATGGAAGTTTACACCATGGGCTCATGTTTTCATCAACCAACTTAAATCTACCAATGCAAAAGTGTTAGTATATTGTGAATTCAGCTTCTCCTTCTGTGAGTCTTTGGAAGTTGTTCTGGGATCCTCCACTCTTCCCCGAATGCATTCCTCAAGCACATATACCACTTCTCAAGGTGTTCATTGTGAATGGAAATCATGTTATCACAAGTGTATTTTTAGAATATCTTTTCGGGTGAGGGGTCTTCCTCTGGGTACTCCCAACCTAACTTACCTACTGCATCTGGCACTTTGATCTCTGAAAACACAATAGTCAAGAGGACATTAACAAAAATTATCTTGTCACTTTCCTGTGTGCTACTAATGATCTCATTTGTAATGTACATGGACAAGTTGTTGATGGCACCTTCTAATATCCTTCTGTAAACACTTGATCCATGACTTGTTCACTTACATCCACCTCTCTTGGTCAATAAGTTTGGTTACTACAGTGCGTGGCCATTCTCATCACCGGGTCTTAGATATCCACAATATCAAAGTACCTTGACCATTTCTTGTATGCATATGTGGCAATAGTTTCTTTGTCGCATAGGTCATCCTCTATACTTTCTCCTTCAGAGATGAGACCTGTGAATTTTGAAATCAGATGAGGAGTTATGTGCATCTTGTGCCCTACGAAGTAAAAGTGGTCTTCATGTATGCATGACATCAACCAGCGATAGAGGCGCTCAAACTTCCCAAATTAGGAAAATCATAGAGTTGCAATGATCCCTCCTTCTCCAACTTCACTTTTACTTTGTCACTCTAAATGAGTAACCCTTCAAGTGTCCTCTTGTTTTTGGTGCACTAACTCCAGTGCCATTTATTTTTCAGTCGTGTTTGTGTGATGGTTATAATCACTTATTGTCATGTTTCTTAAATGGGACTCCCACTCCTTTCCAAGAAAAACCCCATCTGGGTATTGCATTTTTGCATACCATTCTTCATTGGTACTTACGGTAGTTTCTTGTTGTTTTCCCTTTCCTTTTCCTTCTTAGGTGTTATAACTAGTTTCTTGGGTGCCATTGTGTAGGTTATCTTTGCACTTCAACTTCTCTTGCTCTGCTTCTCTACCCTTTCCAAGCTTAGATCTCAAACTTGTGAAGAAAATCCTTTTCAACCCATGCCCTAGTTGCCAAACCCTCACTGGAATATCCCTTTCACAAGACGGTACTTCTCCACAACTCTCTCTACACTCGTGAACTACTTCCCTCCTAGTTTATAGATCTAAACTAGTCACTCACGGTTAAATTTTTCTAAATTTTCTTCACACGAGATCAACTCTAGAAACCCTAGTTCACAAAAGCTCTTCCTTCTTCATATTTACAATATAAATAATGAAATGTCCGACCTTTTATTTATAGTTTTTCCTACTTTTTAACATTAAATGCTACCTCACCTACCACCGTACTTCAACACTTAATGCATATTTTTCAACAAAACCCAACTTTAGTGCCTTAACTCATACGCCCAACCTTGCACGGACAATCCCCCAACCTTCTGGCATGCAACCAATCCATCTTGATAGGAGACTCTTGTGCACATGTCACCAACACTAAAGATACTTCCATCATGATTCTTGCTCTTGCCTACCTCATGTTGCTTTTGTGCTTCTTCCTCTCTTATACATGGATCCACAATGTAGCCTTACTCTGAAACCAACCATCCTTTTTCACCTTTCCTTCCATGAACTTCCATCCCCATGGCCATCCAACAAGACTTTCCAATGTAATTTTCCTGGCACTTCACACTTTACAACTTCTTCCACCTTACTCCACGCCCCACTAAATCGGTGTGCATTCCTCTTTGCAATCACAACCTTAAAAAAGTAACGAGGTTACTAGCACCCAAGGTGCAACACAAAATAGAAATGATAAAGGGAAACACAAGAAAATAAAATGCATTAAAGGAAATCCTAATCTAACTCGCAATACTGCCTTATTACAAACACCAAGAAGACTTACTTATAGTAGGGCTTCAACCTACTCCCATTGAAGTGTCCTAGTAATCTTGTCCCATCCAGTGCTTGTAACTGGAATGTGCCTGAGTCAAGAATGTATGAGATGATGTAGGGACCCAACCAATACACCTTCAACTTCCCAGGATGGCATAGAAACTTTGAATCATATAGTAAGACCATCTGCCCAACCTCAAACTTCTTGTTCTTAATGTGATGATCATGCCATGCCTTTTGTTTTGCTTTTTCAATTGTCTGGCTCCACCTGGCTAATGATCGTCTCTCATCCAATTACATTAATTTTTCTATTTTTCCTCCAGCTCTTTTTCATCATCTAATCCTCCTACGCATGTTATATGTAGTGAAGGAAACATAAATTCAACTGGTAGGATAGCCTCCGTGCTAAACACCAATTGAAATGGTGTGGCCTTATTCAACCTCTTATAGGTTGTCCTATATACCCAAAGAATGGCTGATACTTTTTCATCCCAATCATGTCTACCAACATCATAGATATTAGTCAACATGTGACTAAGTATTGTGTTAAACGCCTCAGCAGTTCCATTTTCTTGAGGGTGATAAGGAGTAGTTTTTATCGGAGACCATGAATTTTGATAGTAAAATCCTGATCATTTCATTGAGGAAGTGTGTACCTTTATCACTCATAAAACTCAATGGGTATCCATACCTACTTATTATGTTTTCCCATAAAAATCTAGCATTTGTAGTGTTGTGTACAATCCTTTATTGGTGCTGCCTCTTCCCACCTTGTCAAATAATCAGTGAAAGTGAGGATATACCGTGAATTAGTCCTTCACAGTTGGAAAGATTGGTCTGAAAAATTTGATAGCCCACTTCTCAAATGGTTTTGCGCTAGCTATTGGTTGTAAGGGCATTTCATCCCTTTTTCTAGGTTTTCCAAGGTGCTAGCAATGGTCACGGGTTTTTCAAAACTCAATGCAATCTTGATAAATGGTCTCCCACCAAATCCTGCGAGTAGAATCTTCCGCATGGTTGCATTTCTTGCATAGTGTCCTCCTACAATCCCACCATGTGCCTCTTCCATAATTGTAATGCGCTCATGTTCTAGTATGCATTGGCGTAGAACCTCATCACGACTCATTTTGTACAGATCTCCACTAATTAGCAGGTAGGGTGTGGCGCATATGGATAACTTCTTCTTCTCCAAGGCCTTCATTCCATTTGGTGCCACACCTATTTTAATAAATACCACAATTTCCTCTAACTCTAAGGGTACGCACCACAACCTAAACATTTACGTGTCTAGCATTGTCTCTTCAATGCTCTGCACATCCTCTCCTGAATTAATCCTAGACAAATGATCAAATCTGGAATTACTTTTACCTGGTTTGACAACTACCATGAACTCAAATTCTTGGAACAATAGTACCCACCAACATATGTGCCCTTGTATAATGGGCTTGTTCACCAAGTATTTCAATGCCATATGGTCAGTGTAAAATATAAATGGAGTTGTTAGTAGATATTGTCTGAACTTGTGAAGTGTGTAGATCATTGACAATGCCTTGCACTTAGTCATAGTATAATTCTTCTCTAGTTGGTGTCAACTTCCTGCTTGCAAAGCATAAAGGATGATCAACAATCTTTTCACCACGTTGTAAAATCTTTGCTCCAATGGTGGTTCTTGAGGCATCCACATAAACATGGAAATGCTTATCCCAAGAAGGGAAACATAGGATGGGCGCAGTGACAAGCCTATCCTTCAAAGTGTTGAATGCCTTTTGATGTGCCTCTCCCAAATGAAAGGCACTTTTATGTCTAAGAAACTCTTATAAAGGCATGGCGATCTTGTCATATCCCTTGATGAACTATCTGTAGTACCCCGTATGCCCAAGAAATCCACGTACTTGCACTTTGAATAGTAGGCTCCCTTAATCCCACAATTACTGCAACTTTTGCGGGATTTACTAGTAGGCCCGCCTTACATATGATGTGCCACAATAATGATTCAAATGGGGTAGAAAAGACGCATTTCTTAATGTTGAGGGATATCCTCAACTACCGACACCTTTCAAACATCAACCTTAAGTTGTCACAATGGTCCTTCACTAACCTATATCTTTGTCCAATCATCCAGGGTAGACATGAAAAAAATTATGGACAAAGTCCTAGAAAGCTTGTACCATAATGCACGAGAACACAACGAGGCACATTATTCAACCCAAAAGGCATGAATATATAGGTAAAAATTCCTACTCGGTGGTAAAATTCATCTTCCTCTGGTCCTCCTTCGTAACCCTTACCCGGTGATAGCCGGAATCCATCTCGTGAAAGAGTAGACCTCGCATCCTACAACACCCTCTAATATTTCTTCAGTAAATGGGTTGGGAATGGATCAATGATACACACTACATTCAGGTCCCTGTAATCGACATAGATCCTTATCCTTCCATCCTTCTTGATGTTAATTACCATTGGACTTATCCACTTTGACTCTTCAAAAACTTCAATGATGCCTGACGCTATCATCTTATCTATTTCTTCCTTGACCTTCACGCATAGGTTAGGATTCATTCTTTGGACCGAGCATGCTTCAACTTAATTCTCATTTCCCTAAGGAATGGTGAACACCTTTGAGTTCATGATACCTGCGTGAGGAATAAATCCTCAAACTCATGTAAAAGATCAATGATCTTAGAGACTTCCTTCTCCAACCAATAGTCTCGATGATAGCCTCTTTAGGCTCTTCTTTTGAGCCGATGTTAACCTTCTTTGTCTTTAAAGGTTCATGATAGGCATGCACTCATTCATCAACACTGTCTAACACCTCACGTGTCCCTACAAAATGGTCAACATCCAAGTTTTCCACTTCTTCCCCATCAATTATATAAACCATCTTTCCTTTTTCTTTTTCCACACACACACGCTCAAGTTAGACCTCTTCTGGTTCTATCTCCTCAAAGCATGCCTCCAAGCCAGGTTCACCTAGAAAGTCTAGTAGCCTATCTTCTTCCATGGCACTATCCCCAATGGTAAGGCACTTGACAACCTACAATGCCTTATCCACCAAGGGTTTTGTACTCCGATACTTGAATGTTTGAATGAGATCAGCCACTAACTCTTACCAATTCCCTATTTGGAAATGTGTCTTATTGTGAATGTACCACGCATGCACAACCTTGCAGGGTGGAGTATAACTTGTGAACCCCTACTGAAGGTGGAAATGCTTTTGTGCTTCCCATCCAAGCTATCTCACATGTTTGGATATGGAAGGAAGCGATCTCTTTACCATGGTAGTATTTTATAGTCGTGGGCGTGTTGCTCCTGAAAAACCTTATAGATAAGGTAATTATCACCTCGCACCATTCCAAGAGGTTATCCCAATGTGTTTCCCACAAGCACGCAATAGTTTTGAATAGGTTGTAGTTAAGCATTTCTCTTCTTTCCTTTTCATTTCTCGAATGGGCCTCCATTTCTCGCAAGAAATCTTTCAGATTAGCCCCTCTGAGTAACTTGGTAGTTTTATTCCTCTTAGGTGCCAGACTATATGCACCTTTTTCACCTTGGTTACCCATCCTCTTAAATGTCATCCGGTCATCTCATAGGTCTCATGTGCCTAATTATCACACGCTATACTGGTGGTGTCACTTAAGGAATGAGAATCCTCAAACTAGATAACTACCTCTATGGAATGAATTATCTATAGATCTCGTAACGTCCTCATTTTAGTACATTAGAACAAGAATTTTTTTTTTTTTATAGGTGCATCCTAGTTCTAAATACATAATTTAGAACTCTCAGATCATAACAATCATTCTTATAATAGATAACCATATGTAGCTGTGATGACTCGGAGTACCTCCGATCTATTCATTCCATGACTCGGTAATCTACCAATCTATTCATGAGTATCAAAGAGTTGGCATTTTTATTTTAACACATCACTCTTGCGGTTCTCTTCCCTAATCGGGATTCAGAATGCTCTATCCAAGGAACCTATCTGAATAATTGTTACCATTATTCATTGGCATCTCGTCCCTCAGACTAGGTGACATAGGACAACGCAATCAGTAGCTTGCGATACTTTGGCCAAAGATTTGAAACATACTGCTTATGTCTCGTATTCCTTGATGGCATACTTGTCAATCTGGAATAGTCCTTCACCCCATTCCTATGTTATGTAGAATGTCTTACACCGACTTCGGCCTCCCTGTCCCAAGTTATTCACTCAAGAACAGATTAATATTATGAGCAATGATATAAGTATGTTCTCAAGAACTAGGGATACGGCTGACATCTTGGGTCAACCCTAGTTAACCCTGTGTGTCAAGGTACCCTGAGTCTCCAGGGCAGCCTCATATCATGACCACATTCCTAACCAGTCTCGGAGTAAAAACTTGTTCGAGTTTAAGGTGTAAATCTTAACGATCAATGCAAAGGGTGTCACCATAAGTCACCTGCATTATTGTATCTTCGAGAAGATCCTAATCTTCTCGAAGGTACAACCCTGTAGTTGAATTGTGCCATCAACCTTCAAATCCACCTTGAAAAGATCTACTTAACTTTAAGGTGTTACTTACGTTGAGTTAAAGTTATACTTTAAGACGCTCCTTTTAGGGTAGTCTTTTCCCAACCCCTGGGTTCCTCACCTTAGAATTGCCTTTCTTATTAAGACCCATTTCACAAAGAGAAGTTAATAAGATTTGAGGTTTCATTAAGGAGTTCTTTGTTACACAATGATCTAAATCAACGAAATTGGGCAGTAGCCCTAAGTCTTCTCATAAGGTTGCTAACCATACCCTTATTAGGTTTATATCAGTTCTCAAAACTGAAATACATCTTACTTATTAGTATTAAGATATAGTGATTTAAAATCAAATTAAGGCGTTGTCTTGACTTAGATCAAGATTAGGAGTAATAATTTATTCAGCCCGTTCAGCTTCCTGTTGAGGTTTATTTTAACCTTAGCTTCTCGAAAGACAGTGATCTAAATTCCAATTTAGCTTTAGATAGAACATAACAGAACTACTAAACATTCACAAGTATTCAGTCACATAATCTTTGCAAAGCTTACTTAAAGAATCCCAATGTCTCCAAGGTATACAATAATAACAATGCTCTTAAAATCATTCGAACCGAAGAAGTTCAATCCATCAAGATATGAATGCAAACACATAAGTAACAAATACCTCATTTCATTCATTTCTAAGCTAATCAAATACATTTTATGCATTCAGCATATTTGATACAATACTCAACAGCAAAAGAACATCTTTCTTCAAGTAGTACATTTAGAGAATCAAGTTGGAATTTCATCATAAAACCAAATTAAACAATCTGAACATCATATCAGATCTACATGCCTTTACCACTTACGGCAACCATCTGCAAAAATTGTCAACACGGGTTAGTTCGGTGAACTGAGCATGATAAGCACTAATTCTTAAAACAATTGCAATCCACCAATTGTTCTCATTAAACAACCTGTTTAAATGAAATCATTTCTTCAAATTCCAAACATAAATCAGGCTATTCATCTTATATGTTAGAGACTAAGAACAAATGAATACAACCATTCTAAAGATAGCAAAACTCCTACAAGAATGTTTCTAACAATTACTCAAAGGTAGTTTATAACATTCAACAAGCTCAACTGTCATAATTTCCTTTCAATCATACATTATTTTAATGGTATTGATGAGTATACCTACTTATACAGCAACACACATTTTATACCAGTCTCTCCATACAATACCACAGTCTATTCTTATTATGCCCTTACCATAGAGATCGCATAAGGATACAAGGAGAAAGCACATAAAGTTTCCAGACTAGGAGAGAGAGTATTTTCTTTATTCCTCTTATTACACATCAACATATAATTTACAGCTCAGGAGAAGGAAACAGAGTAAATCAAATTCCCATTTCAATCATGTTCTGGACTGTACCGACTCCTCTAGAATAACACAATTACTTTTACGCATGTAATTAAAATAGTCGAGATCACAAGAAGAAACTACAGTTTCATCTAAATTCATTAATAAAAATCACCTGTAGCTATTAAGCATTACAAGAGCTCTCGTGACAAGCAAAAGAAAATAATCCAACCATGAAAGACTCAAAAATCTTTTCCATATCATTCATCAACATGAAAAATACCCAACGCCATCGCCTGACATGGTACAACTAAGAGCTCTTTGTTTCAGTCAAACTCGAGACAAGATAACATTAAAAACAAATAACGTTTCCATATGCAAATACGAGTGACATTCACCTTTGAGTGAAACACAAACATGCACACTTCATTTAACTTAAACGAATCCCTATGATTATACAGAAGGACTTATATTAGAAGCTGATTTCATGAAAAATAATTACAACAAGGTCTTCACGTGAAGCCGAATTCCATAACAATAATTTCCCAAAAGTTTCATCCGAAGTCGAGCTATTACAAAATATAACAGGGTCTCAAACAGATTCAATTTTGTAAAGAAAACCCATCCTTTAATTCCACAGAAGTGAACTGAATATAACACAACAATGTTAAGAAAGAGTCTATACGATATGCATGCATAGCGAGGACTTAATTTGAGAATCGAGCCAACTCGCAACATATCAAGGACTCCAACAGTGTCAAATACAACTAGTACTCACAACCAGGGCTTTGATTGAAGTCGAATTCATACGACAACAATTCAAGGACTCCAACAGAGTCAAAACCAATAAGTAAACACAACAAAGCTTCTACAGGAGTCGAAAACATACTATCCATTTCAAGGATTCCAATAGTATGCACAACAAAACTTCTACAGAAGTTAAAAACATAAGTTACGTTTCAAGGACTCCAACGGAGTCAATACCATATAGTATTCTCAACTAAACAAGCATTCATAACTAAGCTTAAGCAGAAGTTGAAATACAAGATACATTTCAAGGACTCCCACTGAGTCAATACCATATAGTATTCACAACTAAGCAACAGTATTCATAACTATGCTTAGACAGAAGTTGAAAACATACGAAACATTACAAGGACTCTCACTGAGTCAATACCATATAGTATTCTCAACTAAGCAACAGTATTCATAACTAAGCTTTACGAAGTTGAAATACAAGATACATTTCAAGGACTCTCACTGAGTCAATACCATATAGTATTCTCAACTAAGCAACAATATTCATAACTAAGCTTACACAGAAGTTGAAATACAAGATACATTTCAAGGACTCTCATTGTAATCACAACCAAGCTTAGACAGAAGTTGAAAACATACGAAACATTACAAGGACTCCCACTGAGTCATTTTCGTAGATAATCCTTGCAAACTTCCAACGGAGTTTATCCCAAAATTGCAAACACAGTGAGGACTTCTACTAAAGTCGCATTCAAGTAGTATAATCACAGCAAGCATTCCAAACAGAAGAAACTTCAAGCATTCACAGCAAGAATCAACAGGATTCAACAACAATAAGAGCACAGCCGCGTCTCAAATGAAATGAATCCAAAAGGAAGAATAAATACAGAAACATTCCAACAAAGTCTTCGAATAACCTGAGATTCCTAATTCCACAGGAAAAGAAGAACCAAAACATTGCTTCAAACCAACTGTACTAAAATCACCTGAACAGAGTTGTTTTAATGAAAGCATTTGGAGTAAAGCAAGATTTTTAAAATTCAGGGCCTATCATGCCTGGTAATGTCGCTTAAAAATCCAAAGAAGACCTCTGAATGTGCTCACGCCTTCTCCTCTTCTTCCACGATAGATTCAGCAACAATAATTTGTTACCCTCATGTCTTATAAACTTTCCCGACAAAGAAAAGAGCTAGATATTCTCATAGTTTCCATGCAACACAAAATAGACTGGTTCAAAGAACCAGTGATCAAACAGAGAGAAAAATGGAGCATATGGAAAACCAAACAACCAACTAGTTTTCCATTTACATGCCTTCCGAGCAATCCACACTCGGGAACTGAAGTTCATCAATGACATTAACTCCAAGATTCCCACCTAATCTCCATTGCCACCGACCGCCAAAGTTGGCGATTGACAAATGAAAACAAACAGCCATTCCCAAATTTGGTGACTCTGCCACGTCAGGTCTCAATAGCCATTTGTAATCTCCGCCATATCCCTTGTCCTTCATGCTTATCCTCCTCATTTAATGCCATGAAAACCACCACCCACGGCTCGCACCCCTTCATAGGTCCCCCTTCATCCATTATCATAAGTTAGGTTAGAAACATAGGTTAGATCATAAGGTAATACTTTAGTCTTACTTCCATAGTGCTAGGTAGCTAACCTTAGGAGCATTAAACCTATAGTTTAGGGCTAGGTTAGATTAGCAATAATTCAACCCATAGGTTATAGTTTAGGTTAAGGTTATTAACCTTAGCAGAATCCATTCAAGGTCCCACAAGTAGGTTTGATCGGTATTAGAAACCAACGGGTATAACATTCCCGAAATGGATCCTATCTGGCATTGATAATAAGCTTGCAAAGTATACACGAATTTAGTACGGCTTAAGGTCTAGGCCTTCACGATATTACGATATTGGGAACAAATTCATTTAACATGATCAACCTGAGTTAGACTCCAGAATTGCTTATTCAACACATTCAGACCTTACAACTTTCGTAAGGTCTATAATTCTTTTGTTCATCCAGAATAAACTTAAAACATATCTTGGATCAATGCAACTGATCCAAGGCTGAGTCATAAAGACAGATAAATCCACAATTCCTCCCAAAATCATATTGAACTCAGGTGCTAAAAATGAAAGAAATGAAAGAGTCCAAGCATATCCTGACTCAATCAAAGATCTTCAAGAGCAAATAAGATACAATCCATATCAAGCATGACTTCACAATCAAAGGAACACATCCTTATACAGAAGAAATCATATATCAACACTTGAATGCTCAAGAGGAAGTAACAATAGTTCAGGGTGTTACATGCTTCCCTCCTAAAAGATTCATTGTCCCGATGATTACATATTTGATTTACCTTCAAGTCAACCAATTTATTAGTTCACAATACAATAATACTATTTCCAACTTGAATAGTTCCAGAAATCAATGTCACGATACATTTTATTCAGCCTGAATAATGTTTGCCTCAATCTCGGGTTTCATATAGAGATGAAAAGATAAGTTCATAAAAATGTTTTGTCAATGATTTCATTACATTGAAAAAGAAAAGGAAAAGCAATTTTCATGTCTTCCAGATTTTCCCAAGTTGCACTTTCTTCATTAAAGCTGGTCCCACTAGACCTTACATTCTTTGTATTTCACGATTTCTCAAATGCAATTGGTGAGTTTCAGCACTCGTGTGGGTTTAACCACGATTATTCCTGGGTCTTGGACCTGCAAGGAATTCTAATTTAAGACATGTGACAAATCTGAAACATATTTCTTAAGCAAAGAAATATGGAAAACATCATGCATGCGAGACAAAGCAGGTGGTAATGCTAATCGATAAGCTACAGGATTGATTATTTCAACAATTTCGAAAGGTCCCACGTAACGAGGTGACAACTTGGTAGCCTTGCCAAAAGTTATAGAACTCTTTCTGGGTTTAACACAAAGAAAAACCTTCTCACCAAGCTCAAACCTTTGATCAACTCGCTTAAGGTCAGCATAGCTCTTCTACCTATCTGCTGCTTCCTTTAATCGTTCACAAATCAACTTTACTTGCTGTTCCATTTCAGTGAGGATCTCTGGTCCAATTACCACTCTATCCTCAATACTATCCCAACTAACAGGGGTTCTGCACTTCCTTCCATAAAGTGCTTCAAAAGGTGCCATTTTAAGAGATGAGTGATAAGTGTTGTTGTATGCGAATTCAACTAGTGGAAGATACTCTTCCCATTTATCTTTGTTAGTCCATGCTTGATACATTTGTAACATATCTTCCAACACTTGATTTACTCTCTCGGTTTGTCCATCCGTTTCGGATGATATGTAGAACTGAAGTTTAGTTTCGTTCCAAGAGCTGTATTAAGCGTTTGCCAAAATCTTGACGTCATTCTAGGATCCCTGTCAGATATAATCAATTCAGTACACCATGTAACCTGAAAATTTTGTGCACGAATCTTTTGGCCAACACTGGTGAATCATCCTTTAGATTTCCAGCGATGAAATGAGCTACCTTAGTTAGTTTATCTACAACTACCAGGATAACATCATGTTTATTCCTGGACATAGGTAACCCTTGTACAAAGTCCATGCTTATTACTTGCCATTTGTACTGTGGTATGCTATGGGGATATAATAGTCCAGTAGGGTGCATGTGTTCTACCTTAACCCGCTGACATTCCAGAAAATGAGTCACAAAATCAATAACATCCTTTTTCATACCTTTCCAAAAGTATTGTTGTTTTAGATCAGCAAGCATTTTTTTGGTACCGGGTGTCCAGAGAAGGGCGAATTATGAAATTCAACTAACAACTTCTTTCTCAAATCATTCAGCATAGGAACGTATACCATGTTTTCATAACGTAAGATTCCTTCATTATCAAAATGAAAACCTTTATACCTTTCATCATTAGGTTCTGTAGCAAGCGCTACTTTTACTTGCTGAAAGTATATATCAGATTCTGAGGCACTTTTTACCTCATCCTTAAACTGAGTTCTTAAAGTTATAAGAGCAGAAATGTGCTTCCTACGACTTAGAGCATCTCTTTACCCTATTCTCTTTCCCTTTGATGTAGCTAATATCAAAATCATATTGAGATAAAAAATCTAACCACCTTCTCTATCTGGCATTTAGATTAGGCTGAGTGAAAATATATTTCAGTCCTAAGTGATCAGTTTTCAACTCAAAAGGTTTCCCAAGTAAATAGTGTCTCCAAACTTGAAGCGCATGAATAATGGCAGTAACCTCCAAATCATGAGGAGCATAATTCAGCTCATGTAACTTAAGTTTTCTACTTTCATATATGCTATGACTTGATCATTTGTAAAAAAACACCTCCAAGGCCTTCCCCGAAGCATCCGTTACAACAATGATAAAGCTCCCATTAGGGTTTGGTACAACTAATATAGGTGTGGAAGTCAACTAGCTTTTCAAACTTTTGAAAGCAGTTTTGCACTTATCATTCCAAATAAATTTCTTATCCTTCTTCTATAATGAAGTTATCGGTGCAGCCACTTTAGAAAAATCCTTAACAAATTTTCTATAATAACCAGCAAGACCCATGAAGCTTCTTACTTTTTGCACATTCATTAGTACAGCAGATCGATTATTGCCACTATTTTTGAAGGATCCACAACAATTCCTTCTTTACTAATGACATGGCCCAAATAGTGAACTTCTGTATCAAAGAAAGAACATTTGGATAACTTACCATATAACTTTCTTTTTCTCAAAATTTCCAAAACTATCTTCAAATGCTCATTGTGTTCCTCGACATTTTTAGAATATATGAGAATATCGTCCAAGAATACAAGTACAAACTTGTCCAAATATTCTTGAAAGATATTATTCATTAAGTTCATAAAGATACAGGTGTATTAGTTAATCCAAAGGGTAGAACCGTGAATTCATAATGTCCGTACCTAGTTCGGAAAGCTGTTTTATGAATATCTTCTTCTCTAATCCTTAATTGATGATAACCAGATCAAAGATCTATCTTGGAATAAACCGCTGCCCCATGCATCTGGTCAAATAGATTGTCGATCCTTGGAAGTGGGTATCTGTTCTTGATTGTTTCTTTGTTCAACATCGATAATCGATACATAGCCTAAGTGTTCCATCCTTCTTCTTTACAAATATTACTGGCGCTCCCCAAGGTGAAACACTTGGTCTAATCAAACCCTTAGACAAAAGTTCTTGCAATTGTGCCTTAAGCTCGACTAACTCTGTAGTAGTCATCCGATAAGGTGCTTTGGAAATAGGTTCCATTCCTGGTTTGATTTCGATGGTGAAGTCAAATTCCCTCTTGGGTGGTAAACCTGGTAATTCCTCCGGAAAAACATCCTTGAAACTTTGCAATAGTGGAAATCATTTCATGGAATCACCATCTTCTTCTGAAAATTCAGATATCTTTACTGCATAAAGGGTACATCCTTTGTTTTTATCCTTTTTAAGCTGCATAGCTAACAATTTTCTAACTGAAATTTCCGGTTTCACACCTTGAATCTCTGCTGCCTTCAGCCGATCATCTAAACATTTTATATTCTTTTCATAGCAGTCTACTTTTGCTTTATGGTCAGCTAACCAATTGACATCGATGACAATGTCGTAAGATCCCAAGGGTGTAACATAGAGGTCAACTTCCGTGGAAAAGTTAGGTAAGTCAAGGACTGCCCCAAAAAGACACATACTCATTGTATGAACAGAATTATTACCATACTGTATAGTCCAAGATTTATCCATTTTTCCAGCCTTTCTTTTAAGTTTAGAAGCAATTTTACTAGAAATAAAACATTCAGTAGCTCCTGTATCAAAAAGAATAGTGACAGGTATGCCAAATAACTTACCCGGAACTTCTATAGGTGTCACTTACTTTTCAGCTTTGCTCTCTGCGGCATGTAGCATTATCTTATGCTCGATTACGATCATCCTTCTTCAAAGGGCGATTTACGTAGTGGTCTTTGCCACAATTGTAGCACCTCTTACGGGTCCCTTTTTAGGCTCAAAATTACCTCCAGCCTTGTAATTATCACATTGTCCTCCATAGGGCTTCTGCCCATTGTTATAATTTTTGGCAAAATTATCCCTTACATTTCCAGCAGGCTTATTTGCTACTGTTTTCTTACTATTATCCCCTGGAAACTTACTTGCTTTCCAAACTTTTTCCATGGCCCCTTTTTGGGTGCAAGTGAAGTTGAAGAAGGGTTTGCAATCTTCTTCCGCACTTCCTCTTTATGAGTAGAAATAGCCTTTAATTTCTGTTCTTGTCTTATGGCCTTTTCAACAACTCCTTCCATAGTGGTTGGACTGTGAACATCGACCTCTCCCCCTATCATGGGATTCAGTCCCATGATGAATTTCTATATTCTGAACTTCTCGTCAGTTTGATACTGTGGTACATACTTGAGGAGTTTTGTAAACCGCTCCCAGTATTCAGTTACCGTTAGCTTCCCTTGAGCTAAGTTCTGGAATTCTGTCATTTTTTGATCATAGAAAAGTTGTGGCAGCCAACGTTGCCTAAAATAGCCCTTAAATTGATCCCAAGTAATATTGGTCTCATCAATATTTAGCTCAGCTTTACGGCTATCCCACCACGAAGATGCTTCATGGGAAAGCTGATAGGCTCCCCAAATAGCTTTGGTTTCCTCTGAGAAGTTTCTTATTACAAAGTACTTCTCCATTTCACTGAGCCAGTTCTCAGCTCCATCTCCTAATGTGGTGCCATCATATTTAGGTGGACTTATCCTTTTTATATCATTAGTGAGTTCCGCTGCCAACTTGGCCTTTTTGTTTTATGGTTGGACAGGTGCATTTCTAGCGTTATTATCAACACCCATATCGGGGTTGTCCTCAAGAGGTTGCTTGATTATTATTACCGACTTCATCATCCTCATCATTTCCCATTACTTGTTTTTCAAGTACAGCCAAACGTTCTCTTGTGTCAATAGGGCGAAAGGATATCATCAAGCTTTTGGGTTGTTTCGCCCCTCCTTACGGTGGAGCATTATTCGCAACGTTTCCTCTTGTTCTAACCATTTTTTGTTACAAGAAAATTCAGGTTTTTATCAGATTATGGACACAATAGGTCCAAGAGCTGCAACCTTCAGCTCTGATACCAAGATGTAACGTCCTCATTTTAGTACATTAGAACAAGAATTTTTTTTTGATAGGTGCATCCTAGTTCTAAATACATAATTTAGAACTCTCAGATCATAACAATCATTCTTATAACAGATAACCATATGCAGCTGTGATGACTCGGAGTACCTCCGATCTATTCATTCCATGACTCGGTAATCTACCGATCTATTCATGAGTATCAAAGAGTTGGTGTTTTTATTTTAACACATCACTCTTGCGGTTCTCTTCCCTAATCTGGGATTCAGAATGCTCTATCCAAGGAACCTATCTGAATAATTGTTACCATTATTCATCGGCATCTTGTCCCTCAGACTAGGTGACATAGGACAACGCAATCAGTAGCTTGCGATACTTTGGCCAAAGATTTGAAACATACTACTTATGTCTCGTATTCCTTGACGGCATACTCGTCAATCTGGAATACGTCCTTCACCCCATTCCTATGTTATGTAGAATGTCTTACACTGACTTCTATCAACCTCCCCTGTCCCAAGTTATTCATCAAGAGCAGATTAATATTATGACAATGATATAAGTATGTTCTCAAGAACTAGGGATATCTTTGACATATCTTTGGGTCAACCCTAGTTAACCCCTGTGTGTCAAGGTACCCAGTCTCGGGGCAGCCTCATATCATGACCACATTCCTAACCAGTCTTGGAGTAAAAACTTGTTCGAGTTTAAGGTGTAAATCTTAACGATCAATGCAAAGGGTGTCGCCATAAGTCACCTGCATTGTTGTATCTTCGAGAAGATCCTAATCTTCTCGAAGGTACAACCCTGTAGTTGAATTGTGCCATCAACCTTCAAATCCACCTTGAAAAGATCTACTTAACTTTAAGGAAATCCTTTGAGTCATTTTCGTAGATAATCCTTGTAAACTTCCAACGAAGTGTATCCCAAAATTGCAAAAATAGTGAGGACTTCTACTAAAGTCACATTCAAGTAGTATAATCCTAGCAAGCATTCCAAACAAAAGAAACTTCAAGCATTCACAAAGCAAGAATCAACAGGATTCAACAACAATAATAAGCACACGACCGCGCCTTAAATGAAATGAATCCAAAAGGAAGATTAAATACAGAAACATTCCAACAAAGTCTTCGAATAACCTAAGATTCCTAATTCCATAGGAAAAGAAGAACCAAAACATTGTTTCAAACCAACTGTACTAAAATCACCTGAACAGAGTTGTTTTAACGAAAGAATTTGGAGTAAAGCAAGATTTTTAAAATTCAGGGCCTATTATGCCTGGTAATGTCGCTTAAAAATCTGAAGAAGACCTCTCGAATGTGCTCGCGCCTTCTCCTCTTCTTCCACGATAGATTCAGCAACAATAATTTGTTACCCTCATGTCTTATAAACTTTCCCCGACGGAGAAAAGAGCTAGATATTCTCATAGTTTCCATGTAACACAAAATAGGTGGTTCAAAGAACCGGTGATCAAACAGAGAGAAAAACGGAGCGTATGGAAAACCAAACAACCAACTAGTTTTCCATTTGCATGCCTTCCGAGCAATCACGCTCGGGAGGCGAAGTTCATCAATGACATTAATTCCAAGATTCTGCCTAATCTCCATTACCACCGACCGCCAAAGTTGGTGATTGACAAATGAAAACAAACAACCATTCCCAAATTTGGCGACTCTGCCACGTCAGGTCTCAATAGCCGTTTACAATCTCCTCCATATCCCTTGTCCTTCATGCTTATCCTCCTCATTTAATGCCATGAAAACCACGCCCACGGCTTGCACCCCTTCATAGGCACCCCTTCATCCATTATCATAAGTTAGGTTAGAAACATAGGTTAGATCATAAGGTAATACTTTAGTCTTACTTCCATAGTGTTAGGTAGCTAACCTTAGGAGCATTAAACCTATAGTTTAGGGCTAGGTTAGTTTAGCAATAATTCAACCCATAGGTTATAGTTTAGGTTAAGGTTATTAGCCTTAACGAATCCATTCAAGGTCCCACAAGTAGGTTCGATCAGTATTAGAACCAACGGGTATATATCCATGGTTTCTTTATATACCTCCTTTTGATGCATAGGGAATGCAGTTACTTCCCATATACCACTTCTTCCCTTGAAACTAGGTTCTTATTCCTTGGTATTTCCTTTGCACGTGCAACCTCTACTCTTGTTGTTACCATAACAGGTTCCAAGCCTACATCACGTGTCACCCGTGGCATCCATTATGTGTCAGCCTTCTTAATGATTACCATTGCAGTGCCCTTGTCTTTTTCGGTGCCATTGCCTCATGTGCTCAAACAACTCAGGGAACTCCTCATACTTGTGCTTCTCCTCGCACCATGAGCACTGCAATAAGTGTGGACACTCGCGCTTGTAGTGATCTATAGATCCATAATTAAAATAGGTTCCACGTGGGAACTCACTTCTTCCTCCATGGTTACCATGACCATAGAATCCTCTGCAAAATCCCCTTCCACATGCGCCTCCATCTGTGTGCTCCTCATAATGGTGATCATCACCCTTAGAACCACTTATAAGGCTAGTTTGGTGCACACCAAGATCAATAGCATCATGAATCTGGTCAATCAGCCTATAATATTTGGTGTCATGCGATGTGGATGTACAGATCTTACAATAACAAGATACATTTTTACAGATTACACGCTGTAGTAGAGGGCACCTACTTGCATCATGGTCCCTATGAAAAATTTCACAATCCATTGCTATAGCGTGTACCGACTTCCTAGGGAAGCTATCCTTGACATGCCCCTCTACTTCACAATTTGTACACCATATACCACTGCAAGTCTCATGGGCTGAGTTCATAGACAACTTCTCCAGCTATTTAGCTATATAAGTGATTTGAGCTTCCAAAATGGGCTAACACTAGTGTCAATGCTCCCAATAGCTTCAGTGTGCAGAGCAACTTCCAATGCCTCGCGGGTATGTGAAAGTCTTATGAGATAATTCCCTTCTAAACAATGTTATCAACCCTCCAACAAACCATTGAGCATGCTATGAAGGGTGAATGTCATAGGACAAATTTTACTGGAAGGTTTTGAACCATGTATCATACTCCCACACACTCTCTACCATTCCCTGTCGTATCTCCTTGAGAGCGTTGATGCTCTTATGCTCAAACTCAGGGATTTGGAATTCTACTAGGAAGGAATTTTTTGATGCAATGGAATCTACCACCATCTGATAAGGGTCATACTTCCTATACTAGCTATGTGTGTGCCCTTACAAAGTCATTTCAAACTAACTAGCCTTTTACTCTAGGGTTATTATCCCCTTTGCACACCATAGCAGCTCACACTTGTGAACATGCTCTATGACATATTCAATACCTCTGTAATCTAGAAAATGTAAAGACATCTCAAAGAATACTTGAGGAGGTGGCTGGGGCCCTTGTCCTCCTGATCCAGTTCCTTAACTTCCTTCAGTGTTTCCTCCTCTACCAAATCCACTAGATCCACCAGGTCCTATGCCCCAGTCCCACCAGTTCCACCTACAGATCGTCCTACATCCAATAATGGGCTTGAAGCGGTCGTGCCTAGGGTCCCCAACATCCTTCTGAACTACATGCCAATCATATGTGATATTGTACCACTGCCATATGTGTGTCCCGTGCCACTCCCCTTTATGTTACCAAAGCCTTGTCTATTTGTTCCTTGTTTAAAAATTCCTCCGAATACAAGAATAGTATGTGCAGCCATAGAAGTAGGAAATGAAAAATTGTATCTCCTAGATGCAGATCGATCACTTCCACCAATACCAACTGGGTTAATGATACTCCTCCCTTGATCTAGAAAACCAAGCACCAGGGTTTGGTCACTATGTGGGTTTAGATGCACGCTAACTACTCTTCTCTCTCCACGTGACAAACTATCATCAGAAGATGAGCGAGTCTCTCTTACGCACTTGCCAAGATGGGGTAGCACAGACTTCTCATATTCCACGTCCTCTGCATGAACCTCAAATCCTTCCCACAATGTCTACCTCCATATATCCATCACACTTACAACCTTGCATTTTCTAGCAATCTCCCTTTCACACACTTCACTATACTTGAGTCATCTCTCCTCCCTTTCTTTCTCAGTCATGCAATATTTTCCATCTCCCTCCACCCTAACTTCCTTACCCGGTGCTTAGAATGGTTTATCCGGCCATCGAAATGCCTCTAAACTTATGGTAACAATAAAGATCTTCATTTCAAGGAAATAGCACATAGAAATGATCCTCTAGGATCCCTTAGAAATTCAAACTCAACAACTTCTAAACAAGAATACATGGAAATAATGTATTTCGGGGTGTATCTAGCTAGCACTCCTTTCCACCAATGATCCACAAGCATGAGTCCACGTCAAATATGCATCTTTTAACTCTCGGTACTCTTCTTGGGTCCACATGCGCTATCTATAATACCAGCTTGATCTAGATGCATATTTCGAGAGCCACTCGTATAGCTCTACTAAGAAGCAACAGAGAAAAATTCATACAACTTGTGGTAGAGGTTATCTTCTACCCATCTACATGCATCAAAATCAGGTCCGAGTGCTAAATCTTTGAGAAAATTCATCCTCCATGCTCTTAAACCATGTTTCAACACCTTCCAAGGTTAAACATTCTATCATCACTCATTGTACAGATCATGATGTATGCCATTTCCCACTATAACTTTGAAAAGAGGTCCGTGCAATGGAACTAAGATTCGAGTCATTTTTACACACACCAAAGAACAAGGGAATCCCATGTGCACTGACCTATCACCCAGCGGGCGTTGGGCGCTCACCCAAGGCACACACCGGCACCGAGTCTCTCCTTTATGTGAGTTTAGTGGGAAACATCATCTATGATAGGAACGTAAAGAGAGTGAGTGGAAACGAGACATGTAATCATCATATAGCTCGGAATGGCTTCTAGACCCATGCGGCCATTCCAGACGGAAAGAGACTTAACATATTATAGGATTTGAACCAAAATAGAAAGGAAAATGTGTAAGGATTCATACTCATTCCATAAACATACATAAAACAAAACTATGAAGATATATGTATAGACCAGAATCATTAATGATCATATTCAAATAAGTTGGTAACCTCATTACATCCATTAGATCCATTACAAAACATCGTAGTATGGCAGACCAAAGTCATACATCATAACTGGATTTACATCCCTTAGCTCTCAAAAATAAAATTTACAATCCCAAGCCCCTTGATGCATCCTTCTCCTATATTTTATCTACCCAACCCAATACAACTCCTTGCAGTGTTTTTGCAAATCTCCGCTCTCTATTGATCTCCTCCTTTCTTCTATGAGTGCTTATATTTATAGGCCTCTTGAACTACCAACCCACCTTTCTATGGCTTTAGATTCATCTCCAAGTGTCCTAATGTGGTCCTCCATGGGAGCATGCTCCTCTAGGCCTAAGCTCTCCACTCCTTACCATGATGGTCTTCTAGAAGCTTCCAACACAGGGTATATTCCTTCCTAGGCCAACCTATTGCCAGTGGCACCTTATCCATTCATCATGTGCAGGCAGGTCACACTTTTCTTGTGTCCTACCCAATACACCAAATATGGCTAAGTCCCGAGACCTTGTTCTGCCGGTGCATATCATGGGTCCTTCTAAAACCCTCCTAGAACCCTGCCTTACGTGCCTTCTCCTTACACGCCCACCCCTCAACTTAGGCCTTGTGCACTCATGCGCCTTTTTGTACTTAGTCAATATTTTAGGGGCTCAATAAGATCTACAAAAACCTCCTTCTTCATTACTCCTTGGGAACCTTTTTCTATCACGTCATTCCCTTCGATTTAAAGAATGTCGGTGCTTACTTATCATCAATCCATGACTTGTATATTTCATGATCTCATCCACAAAACTATAGAAGACTATGTTCACGATCAATCTTATAGGTAAACCTAAACATTGATGTGACCATTTTGTTATCCTCAAAGTCCTTATCGAGCACCTTGTTCATTTTTATCTTTGTCTCAATCCAACCAAGTATGTATTTGGAGTCTTAAATAGAAAACTCCTTGGCAATATCATTTTTATTAGGGAATTTAAGTTAACCCCTTACGAAATTAAGGCAATTATAAAAATGTCTCCTCCTTCCAATCTTAAGAAACTTTGCAGCCTTCAAGGTCACCTCCAATCTATCTATCATTCCATCTCATAACTCTCATATTGTTGTCAACTCTTTCATCACCTCCTTTAAAAGGACATATAATTCAATTGGGATCACAATTTCCAGAAGGATTTTGACGATCTTAAACAATATCTCCTATCTCCACTAGTGCTTACACCTCCACACAAGGGGGAGCCATTTTACTTGTACATTTCTGCTACTAATCATGCCTTAGGAGCTATGTTAGCACATTGCGATGACCAAGGTTGTGAGAAAGTTGTTTATTACATCAGTCGCACCCTTCATGACTGTGAAACCCACTACACTAAAGCTTCTACACTAGCCTTCATGACTTGAAGCTTCTACACTACCTCCTTAATCATAAGATGTATGTCATTACTAGTTTTCATCTTCTTAAAACAATGCATTCCAAGTTATATCATAATGATCATATCACTCATTGGCTCATGCTCATGATTGATTTTGACCTTGAGTTTATTTCTCAAAAATATATTAAGGGTCAAGCTATTGCAGACCAATTAGCAGAAGCCCCTCTTCCTAGTATACAACCTCCTCATGATCATTTTCTAGATGAATCCATTAACCAATTTCATCATGAATATAACACTCTCAAATTAACTCTCTTCTTTAATGGCTCTAAGTGTCAGCAAGGGGGAGGCACTGGAATTGTTCTTATTCCTCCTTAGGAAAATCCTATTCCCCTCGCATATAAACTCAATTTTGAGTGTACAAACAACATGGAAGAGTATGAGGCCCTCATCTTGGGTCTTGAAACAACCATCTTTCTAGGTGTCCAAATTCTTGACATCTACGGGGATTCTAAGCTTATAATCAAACAATTCACAAGTGAGTATCAATGTAAAAATGACACTCTTCAAAAATATCGTGACATTGTTCATCTTCTTCTTAAATATTTTGATTCCTACACCATCCAAGTTGTTCCCCAATTGACCAATTATTTCACTAATATGATGGTGTCCCTCATGGCTCTCATCCCATGGACAATAGAGGAGTCCAAGCTTCCTATCATCATTCATCGCCATGATCGACATTTCCATGAATTACCCTAGGTTAATCTTATTGAATCTAATTCATTAGACCTTTGGTATTCTCAAATATTTGATTATCTATCCCAATCTATCTAAAAATGCTAAGAGGTATTTTCTTCAATGCGCTAACCACTATGTGATCCTTGGTGGAATTCTTTATAAATGTGGATTTGACGGTGTTCTTCTCGATGTCTTAAATCCCATGAATCCTCTTGAGCCATCCAAGAAGTCCACGATGGTATTTGTGGTGGACACTTTAGTGGCTTAACCATTACTAAGTATGTTCTTCATCTTGTCTATTACCGGCCTTCCCTCAATCACGCTTGTTGTGAGTATGTTAGGAAATGTGAAAAACTTCAAAAACATTCCAATATTATTCGTATTCCTAATTAATATTTGCATCCGGTTCAGGATCTTTGGCCCTTTTCATAGTGGGGACTTGATCTTATTGGACTTATTAATGCTCATTATTAACAGAAACAACATTCTATCATCACTACAACTAAATATTTCACTAAATGTGTGGAAGCAATCCCACTCACCTCAACCAAATTTGGTCTAATTATTAATTTTATTTATCAACACATTATATGTCACTTGGCATTCCCGTAAACTTTTCATGGACAACAAAAAATCCTTTTAAAACAAAGATCTCAAGAAAATATGTAATGCAGTCAACATTCAACTCATCTTCTCTTCTCTATATTATCCACAAGCTAACATCCAAGCTGAAGCTACCAATAAAACTCTTCAGAATATCCTTGCTAATACTATTGATCAAGTAGGTCAGAATTGGCATCTCCAACTTAATTTTTCCCTTTGGTCCTATCACACTGGCATTTGTACCTCCCCGAGGGCTACACCTTTTTCATTTTTATGGTTCTAGAGTCATCCTTCCTCTTGAATTTTAAATCTCATTTTTGCATGTGTCCCTTTGTGACTTCATCTCTGATGAAAACTATCTCTAAGCTCATCTAGCATAGCTCGAGTTACTAGATAAGCATCACCTTCTCACTCTTGAACACCATCATGTTTATCAGGAGTAAATTAAACATTCTTATAATAAGCACCTTAACAAACATGACTTTAATGTCAGTAACCTTGTCCTAAAGAAAATCGAATGTCACTTTGCTTTCTATAAAGGAGCCAATCTAGAAATTTTTCCCCTAACTAGATTGGACCATATTACACTCATGGGTTAGGATCCTATCATTTAGCCTCCTTGATAGTAAACCAGAAGTGTAACTATTTAATGCATTGTACTTGTGACCATTCTATTGTTAGCATATTTACCAGTGATCCCTTAGTCATATCCTTGGATCATTCCTCCATCTTAACCTTTTCCATATCTCATCGTGATGATTTAGAACTATGTGGTCTTCCATCACTTCATAGATGTGACCTTAAATATGGGCACCATGGATCTTCCCATAGCATATTCCTTCTAGATAAGTTATCCCCTTTGGTGAGAACTCCATGATCATTACATCCATCACCTTCTTATTCACCTATTGGAACCATGCAAAGGTTCTAGGGGTGTCTCTTGTACACTTATTATTCCCTCCTCAGTGGTCTACCTAGCTAGTCCTAGCTCTTCCCCATGTAAAATCAAAATTCATGGATTCTCTTGTCAAAATCAAAGTTATCAAAATAAACTGATCCCTCAAAGGATAGTTTTTCATGCAAAAAGAAGAAAAAGAAAAGAAAAAGCATGAAAATCAAAGTTGAAAGCAAAAATCAATAGAAATAGACCAATCCCTTGAAGGAAGATTATCATATACTATTCTTACCATCTATATTAAGTGTAAATTAGACCATAACCTCAAAATATGGCTACTCATTATGATATTTGAATGCTTCCCTGCATCGATCAGCCTTCTAATTTATTAGCATCCTAAGAGATCTTCCCATATTGATTAGCTTTCTTCTAGTAGACTTCCCACATTAATCAGTTTTCTCTTTCCCCTTCCCATAGCTGGGTCATAGTTTTAGGAAACACCAATTTTGGATAACTCTCTTCCATTTGTACAAGCACATCTCACGCTCCTTTTTCATGTTGAAATTAGTTTTATGAGCTCATCTCATCCATTTTTTCCTTATGATATTTGATATAACTAATTATCGTTGGTTATTTGCTAACATCAGTTTTGGTTACATGTTCTTTACGTCACCTAGATCCCCCTCTTATTTATCTATAATGTGATTGGAGGCATATTTTCCTCGCATGTTCCTTGATATGACATGGAGACATTTATATCTATAGGTCGTTATCATTAAGGTTGTGTCTTATCCTACTCCTCATCTAATCTTATCCTCTCTTTCTCATCCTAAGTCCCACTGGGCCATACATATTTCCCCTTTGGGACACTCCTCTTAACCATTCATTTCTTTAAGTCCATATTTGTGGCCATACTCATCTTCCCCTAGGCATTTTATTACGATATTCAAATTATCCCTTTTCGGGCATACATTATTTTTCCAAAGTCCACATTTGTGGCCATATTCTATATTCTCCCTTTAGGGCATTCTATTTCCATATTTTGAATCCTCTCCTTCTCATTTTGAATTCCAGTTTTGTGGCCATATTCACTCTTCCTTTAAGCATTTTTATTTTACAAGCCTATCTGATTTTCACACAAATTCCACCTTGTGGCCATAATTTTCCCCTCTTGGGCCATAGTTTTTTTACTATTTTCACCTTTGTGGTCATATTTTTCCCCTCTTGGTGCATATTTTTCACATTTTTCCTTCTTGTTCATACCTTCCCCTTTGAGGCATACCTTTTCAACTTTATTTTTTCATTTTTCCTTCTAGGCCATATTTGTGTCCCATTTGGGGCACCATACTTTTCATCCTCATCCCTTGTAGATGCATACCTTTCACTCGATTCCTCATGTACAAAGGATTCTGCATACTTTTTGCATATAGTTTTACATAATTTTATGATTTTCCTATGACCCATTGGTCATCCCATCTTGCATCCATACTACAGTGGTTTCTGCCCACTCATGGGTTTGTAGAACGTTGTCTTCCATCTTTGTTTAGACCGCATGAGTGTCCTCTACCTATGTGATATCGAGTCACCACCATAGTTTTTATTGATATTGGGATCTTTTTTGTCTGGGCCATATTTCCTTAGTTATTCTTTCACCCATATTTTCTTCACCCACCCACCCTTTATCATCTACCTTTTTCAAACGCGTCATTGATTTCCCATAACATCATTGATCCCCCATTTTAGGGGGAGCTCATCGTCGATCCTTTTTATTCTCCACCAACTCTCATTATTTTTTTCTCATGGCTTGCTATCTCAAACCACTCAACAAAAAGGGGTAAAATGTAGACACCTAAATTCAGTATCTCTACCATTATCGCCCATATGCACATATTCATTTATTTCATCCCCCTTAATTTATTAAAATTCCCCATTTATCCCATTCCTATTGAATTTAATTAATTAATTCTTATTAATAAATTAATATCATATCCCTTTCCCTAATGGACTTTCTATTTCCCATCCCTACATTTTTTCTAACCTATCTCTACTGCCAACTCACCTACACCTCATCCCTAAACATCCTCTTCTCGTACAATTCTTTAAAGCACTTTGCCAATCTTTAAAAAACCTAAAATCATGCAAAAATTAGAAAATATATACTGTTGAGGAAACTTTTTCCATGGTCAATAGAGACCCATCCCAATCGTCGTTGACTGATAAAGCTAAGTGATGTCTTTCCATTCTCCATCAGAAGCATGTGAATTCTCAAAATTTCTTGTGAGATGTGAAATCACTCCCATATCTATGCATTCTAAAAGAAATTACAGACCTCTCGGACCTCTTTTGAACATGTCTACGTGTCCCTCATGATCATCCCTCATGAGTATTTCATTATATTTGAATTGTTTTATTTCAATATTATCATTTTATCATTGTTTTGTTGGTATCTAACATTTTACAAGAGTGGATCATCCAAAAAAAGCTTACAAATTCGTCATCAACCTCCTTTTTCATATCCATACTCATAGGTTGCTCTTCTAGCTTGCCTTTCCTTAGTTGTATGCAACTCTGTCATAGTTATAAATCGACCCTAACAGTCACTATTGAATTGGCCTTCTATAGATTTTAATTTCAGTTCTAGAACCTTTTCTCATCTCTGCATGATTTTGTGTGTGCCGCCATGACTTGTCAAAACTTTCTTCTAATCCCTCGTGGCATTATAATTAGCTTGTCTACACACGCAGTTGTCATCGACTGTGGTCCCCATTCTCAACTTACCCTTCTCATCCTTAACTTTCTATGATTCTCCTAGTTTCTAGTTCCTCATATTCCCTCTATAGGATGATCCCAACATTCACCAGTTTATTTTGTATTTAGATTATATCCAAATATTATAGGATCTACATATTTCATTTATTTTCCAAATCTTCCTTCCAAGTCATCATCAACCTACCTCTGCATAGTCTAGGTCACCACTAACCCATAGAAAGTACATTTAATTTACATTTCTATTTATCATATTAATACTTAAATCAATCAATAATTCTTTCAGATTATGTAATTCCTTGATTTCGCATATTTTCAATTTATCTTTACTTTATATCAAAATAATTTAACAATGGGGGTTGACATCCACCGAGGAAGTTAATGCTTCTTGGATCCACTTTATCTAGAAACCCCCACAGAAACCATCTAATAATTTTTATTTCAATGGGTCTTATTTACATGTTTAATCTACTTTGTAGCAGTAGAATCCATCATCATCTTGCACCCATATCACATCACACATCGAGTGAACTTAAACCCTCCATCATTTCTGATTTTACTATTTTCTTGATGAGCTAGTGCATCAAATTTAGTAAGAATGAGAAAATTTGTAAACATGATGCTTCAATTAGTAATCAAGGAGCCAATTGTATGGGAGATTTCAAAGTATTGGATCGGCTGAGGTAGATAACTTCCCAACATTACTTGGGAGACCTTTTTGTTATGTAAACAATGTAGATCTACACTTTAACAAAAAAATATATCATTTTTGAGAACAAGGATGAATGCATGGTCATACCCCTTTATAATGTGAAGGTTGTACCTTATATTGAGCCAATGAGCAAGGAAGAGTTGAATAGGATTTATGTATGCACAATGTGTTACTTGAAGAATGTGGAACCATATAAGGAAGGTGTGCTTCGGTGATAAGATGTGTAGTCTGCATCAATGACACTACTATTGTTACCTATGACAATTGGGCCCATGGAACGTATGAAATGGTTGGAAACAATGTTAAGGGAAGAGTCACTTAGATGATCAGACCATGTATGATTAGGTACTTGGGAAAAACTTAGTTACTGTGTATACTAGAGAGGAGAATCCTAAATATTTTTGCATGCCATGGAATAACGAGGGAGATAGAAGAAATATGTTGGTGTATACCTTGTTCATAATAGAAACACGCTAGTTGGAAACACACAAAGATAATATTTTTGTTGGTGCGAGGTGAGGGTAGCCTTTTTGAAAAGATTTACTCAAACCAATGTTCCCTCCCTTATACTTGAGTATGATGGGAAGACTCCTGCTTTGGTACACGTTCATAACTGTGAGAGATAATGGGTGCAAGGCCAGGAGGCTTTACCACCATATCTTTGGGTAAATAATTTCTACTCCACTCTATGTAGATGTGCATGAGCATGGTATGTACATTATGAGCTCAAGAAAGAAACTGAAAGTTAGTGAGACATGACTAAACGTATGGCTCAAACTTTTGACTATTTCTATACTAAACCACTAGTACATGAGGCTTTGTAGATAATGAAGTGCATCACTACGGGAGATAACACAAAAGTAGAGGAACTCATGCTCCATTTACTCTGGGGAGCCCGACCTCAAGCATGCAAAGATATAGTGGAAATAGAGGAGATACTATTGGGACATGCCTAAAAATAAAAATAAATGGGGAAGATGGTATACCTCATTCATGATGAATAAGTGGAGAATTTAGATATTATCCATACAGAAGGTGTGCATGAGGTAATGGACTCTCTAGATGAAAAGGAACATGGGTGCCATGATCTATGAAGACCAAAAAGGTTAATATTGGCACTAAGGATGCACCTAAGGAGGCCATCATTGGAGATTACTAATCAAAACAAGAAGTAAAAATATCATTGAGCTCTTGTGCGAATTTTAGGACTTGTTTCCAAGAGGTTATCATGAGTTGAAATGTGTGCATCCCTCATTAGGAGAAATGAATATTAAGTTGAAATAAGGCATGTGTATGGTTTGGAAGAGGTCTTATAGGATGAACTCAAACTTGTGCATGAAGGTGAAAGAGGAAATTGAAAAGATGCTTAAGTCTAGAATCATTGAACCAATTGAGGAATAAGAATGGGTTAGCCCCATGGTGATCAAAGCATCGAAGGATGGTGGATTAGGATCGAGTGTAGATTACAAGGAACTCAATGCTTTATGTTTCATAGATCCTTTTCCTACACCATTCATAAAGGAAATACTTGAAGATGTTACAAGATTTGAAATTTATTCATTTCATGATGGATTTTCATAGTATCACTAGGTGCACATTACATGTGAGGATCATGAGGATGCTACCTTTACCACTTTGATTGAGGAATTTTTTCATAAACTATGATGCCCTTTGGATTGAATAATGTGCCAACAATGTTCTCACTCATAGTTGTGCATAATTTCATGATTTCATTCATAATTTTTTGTAGGTTTATCTAGATGACTGTACTATTTATGGGTTAGTAGAAAATCACTATGATAATCTAAGTCGATGTTTGAGATGTGTAGGTACCTAATTGTCTCCCTCAATATTAATAATTGTATCTTTTCCACCCCTTTTGGAACTTTACTTTTGAACATTATCTATAAGGATGGATTTTGGTGGATCTAATTAAGATTGCAGTGATTTTGGGATTGGAAAAACATACAACCCAAATTGAAGTACACAGTTTCTTGGGGCATAAAGGATGTTACAGAAAGTTTATCAAAGGCTATGAAAAAAAAAATATACCCCTAAAGGAGTTTCTCAAAGCTAAATTAAAGTTTTATTTGGGTGACACGTAATGAGAAGGTGTTTGAAACCTTGAAGGATAAGCTTACCACTGCACAAATGTTGTGCTTCCCCTCATAGAACAAACCTTTGCATGTACATGTTGATGCCTCTGGTATGGCCATTGACATAGTATTAGTGTAACCATGAGAGGGTAACATGGATCATCTTATATGATTTACAAGTAGGAAGTTGACACCACAGAGTAGAACTATACTGACGACTAAGCATGAGTCATTATATATGATCTACATGATTCACAAATTTCTATAGTAAATATTGGCCACACCATTTATATTTTATATAGATCACATGGAATTGAATTATATGGTCAACAAACATGTTTTCCAAGGATGCATCTTCCAGTCGATACTCCTTTTTCGTAATTTCATTTTTTTGCAATTATAGTAAATCTAGGTAAGAGAAACTTAGGAATTGACCACTTATGAAGGATCAATTCTAGAGAGGATTCACAAAGCATTAAAGACACTATGATTGATGCAGTTTTTGGGTTGAACTATGTGCTAGCAAAATTGGAGAAAATAGTTGTATTTTTATGCATTGGACTTGCACAGAGGGGATGAAGACTTTAGAGAAGAAGTAACTTGTTATGATAGTTACGTCATATCATCTTATTGGAGGAGATCTATATAAGATGGGTAGATATGAGATTGTGCACATATGTGTCCTGGAACATGAGTGTGAGGCCATTATTGAGGAGGCTCATAGAGGGATAGCAAGATGCCATTATGCAAGAGATGCCACTATCTGTAAGATCATTTTGAATAGACTATGGTGGGAGATTTTTAACAAGGACACTAAGTCTTTTTCAAAGCATGTGATCACTATCAACAAATTGGAAAGCCTAGAAATAGAGATGAAATGTCATTACAACCCACGGTAAGAGTAGAACCTTTTGAAAAATGGGAAATCAATTTTGTAGGACCTATTACACCACCCACACATAGGATAAGGGTTTGTTACATCATAACTTTTACTAACTACTTGACAAGGTGGGAAGAGGATATACCTACAAAGGATTACATAGTAGCCACGATAGCGAGGTTCATGTGGGAGAATGTTATCAATAGGTATGGATTCCCTTTGAGCTTTATAAGTGATAGAGGAACTCATTTCTGAAATGAGACTTTTAGAATTTTATCATCAAATTTTATGGTTCCACACCATAAGAATACTCCTTATCACCCTTAATAGAATGCAATTTCTTAATATTTTAACAAGATCTTAGGATAGACATTAACAAAGATATGTCATGTTCAAAGAAAGGATTTAGAGGAAAAGGTATCAATTATTTTTTGGGCATTTAGAACAACCTATAAATGGTTTAATAAAGCCACACCCTTTCAATTGGTGTTTGGCGTGAAGGTTGTACTACCTATGGAATTTATGTTACCATATCTATGTATTGCACACACAAGTGGATTGGATAATGAAAAGTTTTTAGAGGAGAGCCTTGATAATTTTATGTAATTGGATGAATGACTTGCCATTACGTGTTGGATTCAGAAGTCAAAAAAGGAAACAAAGAAGGATTGACATGATAGGAACATCAAGAAAAATTCTTTTGTAGTTGGAAATATGGTACTTCTGTATGACTCCAAGTTTTCACACCACCCAGGGAAGTTAAAAATCCACTGGTTGGGACCCTTTGTAGTACCAAGATACTTGACTCAGAAGGTGTCAATACAAGTATTGGATGACACCATGTTGGCCTGATTACTTCAATGGGAGTAGGTTGAATCCCTACTATAAATAATCTTCTTAGTGTTTGTAATAAGACAATATTTCCATTAGATTAGGTTTCCTTTTTTTTTTATTTTGATTTTCTTTTTTTTATTGTTTAAGTGTGTTCATGCATAGGATATGATTACTACTTATTGAGTTGATACATAGAGAACTATGCATACCTTTAGTGTGGGGTGGAATAAGGTGTGACTATGTGAATATGAAGTCTTGGATGATGGTACTTTCCTTGGATTTTTTTCATAGGTTCTGTGATAATATAAATAAAATGTGATTGGTGGATGTAGATTAGAAATGCAAGGTATTGTAATGATGTGTTTTAAGGATATTTTCTCATAATTAGAAACCACACGAGAAAAGGGAAAAGTAGTGTAATACAAGGAGGTAGTAATAAGAACAAACTACTTGGTATATGTCATAGAGGAATATGGGTTGCAACGTAGAGGATTGCATGCAAGGATAATTGTAGCCAAGGAAGTAGTGGCATGTCGAAGGTTATGACTACCTCATGTAGAAGAAAGTAGGAAAAAGTGTAGAAAAATAAAAAATCACATTTAATGCTTTAGATTGGTGGTAGGTGAGGATAAATTAATGTGGAAAAGTTTTGGAAAATTATAAAAAAATTTTGGGTGAAAATTCATTCTTACCTTACATATTCAAGAGAATTTATCCATTGAAGAGTGATTAAGTGTGAAGAGCTTGTGTGAAAGATATTTGAAGATGAACCGAGAGAAAATTTGTACATGATTCGAGTTAGAGCTCCTTTGGAGGAAGTGCGAGTGTGGAAGGAAGGCATGGAGAAAGGTAATATGAGTTTTGATAAATTTTTTGAATAGCTAGGGTTTGATTGTAGAACTTCCATTTTGTAGAGCTAGGGCACAAGGAATTCAACAATGAACCAGAGCATGAGGAAGAGCAAGGATTTGAGAGGATAGTTGAAGAATTGAACCCTCATAGAGAAGTAAATAATATTGAGTAAGTATTTATAAGAACACCTAGGGCATGCATTAGTTCATCAGAGTTTTTATTTTGAATTTAAAAATTACACCTAATAAAATACCTATAGTTTCACCTAATGGAAAGGAAAGGGATAAAAACAAGAATCCTATAGTATAAGATGTGCCAGAGGAGTGGTTTTCATAAATGCAATATCTAGAAGAGGTGTTTGTATCAAATCCATGTGATTCATACTTGACCAAGTGTAAGATCAGTGACTATAACCATCACTCGGATGTGCATGATGTTGAGATAGAAAGATAAGTGTTGAAAAATATGGATCGAGAGGAAGCGGATGGTAAGTTGGTTTATGATGACAAAGTACAAAAAGACTTGGAGAGAATGAGAGTTCTCCAGTTATACGACTTAAATTTCTATGGAAATTCTTAGCACTTGAATTAATGGTTTTTTGCACATCCATGAGGACTACTTTTACTTTTCAGGAATAAGAATGTGCATCATCACCTTGCACGAGTTGATTGGGATAGTTATGGGTTTGTGCAATTTGGGCCTTGAGATAGAGCTTGTCTTGGAAGATGATGTAGGAGTAGAGGCCATTACCATTGTATTCAACTATCGGGGGAGTTTTTGTAATGGATATAATAAATATAGTGAACCATGCATAAGATTTGTCACGTGCGCTTGGTTAGTTACAAGTTGGGTGCATCAAAAAGGTGGACGAAGTAAACAAAAAGTGGCTCCACATAGCACAAAAATGACAAATAAGACTGCATAAATATTACACAATTCATTTATGAATGAATTATTGAATAAGCATGGAAAGGTGTAAATATAAATTAGGGTACCATCCTTTTTTCTTGATTGTATTCTATGAGATATGAGTGTCGATGGGCCCAAATGAAAAATGTTTAAATACCCGATGGAGAACAATTCCGCAACACAAAGGTTCATGGAATATACATGTGATGGAGGAATTAGTAATGCATATAAACTTATAGTAAACATATGGCACATGAATATGTGAATAATTCAAGCACGAATGGTATGTACTAAGGGAGATGTCCTTGGTCTTGAAAGGAAAGGTAGAATTTTGTACAGTGTATCAACATTATTTTTTGGGGAGATTTTATATGAAGACAAGAGATAAGATCCTAGTGGTGCAAACTTATATTCACCTTCACATCCAAATATTTCAAAGCATCGGTGAATAGGTTTTTTTGATGCATGGAAATTGAATTTTGAAGTAGTTAGGGTAGATTTTTATTTCCACACTTTATGCACCATGTGTGTGTATCTAAAAAGTCAAAGCATATGTGGAAATGATGAAGTCTCATAACATATAAATTACTTACTGATAGTCTTGTGTAGGAAAGGAAGTGGAAAAGGTATACATCTATTTGAGGCCTAGAATGACAAATGGGAAGTACATTGATGGGGAATATCATCCTCTCTCAAAGTCATAAATGGGTAAGCTGACTTTGAAAGCCAAGAGAGCACATAAGGATACCCCTCCCAAACAAGAAGAAGAAGAAGAAAAAAAAAAATGAGGAAGAACAATAATAAGAACAAGAAGAAGATAACACTATGCTCAATCATAGTCACAAGAAGAAATTATGAGAGTGCAAGGAATGTATGAGATGCAAGGACTTTTATAACAATAAGGAAATCCCCAAGGGTGACTCTAACCAAGCCAATAATAGAAAATAATACTAATCCAAAGAGAATAAGTCAAATGTGGGTAACCAATGGAGAGAGAAATGAGGAGAAGTCTCGAGGAGGAGGCCACATGTAATGATGAAATCCTTGGTCATCCACAATCTGGAAATGAGGATGAATAAGAGCCTAAAGATATACAATTTATAGCATAATTAAGAGGTGCCTACCACATATGAAGGAGAAGGATCCAATGAAGAATAGGAAAACAAGGATGATGGTGAGCCATCGAGAGAAGGTAAGAGAGCCATAAGCAAAGATGGGAGTAGTGCATGCCTAAGTACGGAGAAGAGCAAGTTCCAATAGGGAATCACATTGGTGGAAGGAGGAAAAAGGAGGAGATCTTATGAATTTTAGGTAAACTATATTGATGATTAAACAAAGGTGTTGCACAAAATATTCCTAAACACATTGCAAAATAAAGACCTATATGGCTGGGAGGTGATCAATTGAGAAGGTGTGACCATGCGCACAAAGAAAATTCTCTCTTAGAATATGAAAACTCACATGGAGGAGCATAAATTTGAGATTAACAATGAAGCATATGTTAGCTTCAAGATGAATAAAGTTTTAGGGACAATCCTCATGATTTTCAAGACAACAAAGTTGATTGATGAGTTGACTAGAAATACTTTAAATAAGATGGTAGTAGAAGTGGCACAAAGAAATCTAGACAAGGGAGCCAATATTAGGGTCTTGCTCGAAGATAATAAGGACAAGGAGTAAGAACTCCAACACCTTACAAAAGAATTGGTGAAGGTAAAAAATGTGTCAAGTATGTCTTCAACAAGGTTGTCCATTTTGTAGATGCCATTACTGTAGTATGCCCTGACCTATAAGAAAAGGCTAAGGATGAGTATCCTTCTACACTACACTACTTAAAATATCTAGTATGGATATTAATACATGAATAAAATCTTGTGCAAGGATTGACAGAAGAAGAAGAATAACTAGCAGCATCACAAGAAAATAATAAAGAGAGCTATAGCATGCAAGATAGTGGAGTATGAGGTGTTGGGCACCATGATCAAGGATGCACTAAAAAAGGCAAGATGGGAATTTTAAAAGTATCGAGACCTTGATCCCATCCTCAAGCAATACACCACACAAGAATAAGTAGAGCTTAGCTAGACACAAGCAACTAAAAGGATGGTAAATTTGGGTGAAGAGATTCTAGCCAAAGTTGTGAGAGTGGGGTGTACTTAAGACTGTGAAAGAGGATTTTAGAGAAAAGATAAAGGATCTTGGTTCTGTAGTTACACGAAATATGGATTCCTTAAATGGAATGACATTAGGACTTGCTAGGATTGTTAGGGATCTAAAGGATAAGGGTGAAAAAATGACCCCTATACTTTGGTACCGGATATTGTCGAGTTGGTACGGATGTAGATGCTAAGGAACTAGTAGAGTGGGAGAAGCTAGAGAGCATCATAAATATAGAGTTCCCTGAACTACTTTATCCATCCACAAATGAAACCAAGTACATGCCTAAGAAGATGTGACATTCTTTAATTTATTGGGTGAATGCCCCCTATTCTTTCATTTTCACATTCTTTATTCTTCCATTCTTGAGGAGAATTCTTTGATTCAATATTACCGAGGATGGAAAATATCCCTAGTGTGGGGTAATATTGGCTAGAGAAAGTTGACTAAGTACTAGTGGAGCATAGAGGCTTACACATAAGAGGATGAGTGCACAAAGGATAAAAGTAATGCATAAGGGACATGTGCATCGATGACAAAGGTCATCAGCAAGTGGGGTTGCGCACACATGTAAAAAATATCAAGGACTTATCCAATTTTCCAAGAGAGGCTAAAAATATAAAAACAGAGATAGAGTGTCGCTCAAGTAAAGATTTTGAAATAGACAAAAGTGATAAGACTTAGTGGCCAAGAAAGGGAAAAGAAATCACATGCGAGATCATGATAAAGCACATGCATAACAAAGCTAAAAATAGGGATTAAATCATTTTATATATTTATTTCGAGCTATTATTAGGAAATCATGTGAGCTAATGTAAGCATGGCTATATTTAAGAAAAGCATGCATGTTATTTTATATGAATGCCTATTATTAGGAAAGTGCATGAAGCGGTGAAGGGTAAATACCCACCCTTATAAATAGGTAGTGCATCCTTATCGAGAGTGTCATGTGTGTGGGTAGAGAGATTTTGTGTGTATCATAGTGAAGTGTGAATGGAGAGTTCAGCAGTCTAGGGTTTGAGTCTATTAAGAGCATGCATGGTCTAGTGTATGCATGTAATGAGGTTATTGTAATCAGATAATTTTTTATATAATTATTTGCAATGGATAATTGTATCTGGGTTGCTAAACTAATTATGTTTTAGTATGGGATCTTGGGAATTCAATTGTTAATAATCATTCTATATGTTGAATAATTTTCCTTATTATATGTGTTTCGGATTGTCATGGTTATATTACTTCTATGTACATGAATGGATCTTTGGACTATGATTATAATTAAAATCCATGATAATATTCTAATAAGAGAAGTAAAGGAGATATTGGGTAGTTGTGCATGCTTTGGGTGAGCATTCAAGCTTGTCTAGATGTTGTGTTAGCATGCCTAGCTATGGTTTGGGTAAATAAAAGACTATATTATATAGCCCAAAATACAATCCCTTTTGATTGTAGTGATAGTATGTATATGTGATAGCCAATTTGAATTTATAGCCGAATAATAGTGTCTATTTTGTGTATATATACGAATCTCTTGTTTGAATTTCAATGCTAGTGACACAAAAGGATAACTATAAACACGGGGTAAGGATAAGAAAACTAAAAAGGTCAACCAAAAATTTCAAAATATGTAAAAATAAAAATCATGGTAGAAGTGCCTAGAATTGACACAGGCATCTAGGTTCTAGTGTCCAAAGTGGGCACTAGTTTCTGGGATAAATGATGACAAGTATGAAAAGAAAGAGAAATAGGGATTCTTGTGACCTAACCAGAAGTGGATCAAAATTTCCATATGTAGGAGAGATTCAAAATAGAAATTAATCAAATAACATAGATGGAAAATGATTTTGTCACTAGTGAATAATTTTCTTACTTAATATTCATGCATGTAACAACATACTAACAACATAGTAAAATAGTAATGTGTGTGTGATTTTGTTTCTACACAATCATGGAACAATGGACTGAAATCTAACCTTTGAAGTACAAAAATCAATATCTGATCATACCATGCTCCTATGATGGATTTGCATGGTTTGAGAAGAAGGATACATACCAAGATTCCATCTTCATACTTACAATGCACTGAAAACATTATGCATCCAATGAAAACTTTGTTACCTATTTGAAATTCTTGTATCTTATAGCTTCCACTTAATGCTCTGTGATTATGAGAAACCATTTCTCCATGTTCTCAAAAGTGGAAACATTGCATTTATCTTGGAAAAATTCATCATCATTTAATTTTAACATGAAATCATTCCTTGAATCAGTGAGGTACTTAGAAAAGGTGAGAATAAGCTAATTCATTTCCCATTGAACAACTTATTCAAGCCTCTCATTTTTTTCTTTACAAGTTCTTTCAAAAATAGAGGAGGCATTATTTTCATGGAGGTCTTCATCATCCTCAATATAATGTTGTAGCATGGAAAAATGTTCAAAACCATTAGGGGTTCTAGAAATGGTGAGTGCATTTTGATTCAGAAATCATTTGCAAGATCCTTGCACATTCTCACTTAGATTTTGGGAACAAGTGATTTCAATACCTACCATCTCAAAAGAAACTTTGACATTATTTTTAAAACTACAATCCTTGATTTGTTCATGGAATCATTCATCACCCTTGAGTGAATATTTCAATATATATTCTTGTTCCAAATTGGTAGGGAATCTAAAGGTGGTGAGAATAATTTGATCTTGACTCCACTCACAAGACTCCTGCACCTTTTACTTTGTCTTGAACAATCACCTTCAATACAAATTAGCTCAACATTTTCTTTACTATCATCCTCCATGATGGAGATGTTGTCTTCAAGATTGAGAATGTTCATAGGAGATTCAATAATTTACTTTCCTTTGCATACATGGTCTTCTTCACAAAACATGAAAGAGAAAGAATTACCTTCACATTTTCTGTCATCCACCCATGTATTGAGGAGGACATCGAGCTCATCTATTTTATCCCTATAATCATCAAACATTGGTGCCCAAGAAAGATAAAAAAACTTACATCATACCCACCTTGTATTTCTATGGCCCAAGTTGAGATCTCAAAACTAAGTTGAGGGTCTTCATTTGCTTCTAAAGTCTTCAAGATGTCTTGCACAAATAACTCATCCAAACCTGCTATATACTCATTTTCATCTTCATCATTTGGATCATTACATTGGGAATTAAGAATATTATTGAAGATCTAATACATAAATGGAAAAAACTCATTTGAATAATCCACGTCTTATTTTTTTGCAATTCCTATCATCCAATGTCCACCTCCTAGCAAGACCTTGCATACTTGGTTTTCAAAATTCTTAGACAAGGAGAAAATATCCAAGATACAAGGGAAGGGCACACCTTTAAGCTCAAAATCCATTAGATCATCCTCATGACATGAGGGAGAATGCATCATTGGAGCAACGACATGAGAAAAATCTTCAATTTCATCTTCATAATTCCTTATAGAATCTTCTTGTTCACAAGGAAAAGGAGAGATTCCATACTTACTATGATGATCATCATTGTGCTCCTTTGGTGAGGATGGTGGAATCAACTCTTCAAATAGGTCATGCTCAATTTTCTCATCCTCCTTGGTTTCTAGAAGGAAATTGAACTCTTTCATTTGTTCATTCATCATTGAGTTGAGAAGAGAATTTTATTCTTCAATTGTCTCTATTTCATCATTCAACATTTCTACATCACTTGAAGAGTCAAAATTGAAAACAAAATTATCCATGATTACCTCAAATTCATCATCTTAAGTTAGGGATACGGATTGATTTCTCATACATATTCACAGTTGATGGAGTCTTCAAAATCATTAGATCCACCATTATACAACAAGAATTTTCCTCCCTTTAATTCATTATTTCTCCCATGACCGTGCATCGAGCTAGAATGAGTTGATGAACAGAGATTCCACTATCATTTATTCTTCATCATTTTCCAAGTTGTTTATTTTATTCTCATTGACAAGTTCCAGGATAAGGCATTCATCAGAAGCACACAAGTATCTTCCAAGAACAAACACCTCAAAATGTTGTAAATCATCAAGATCTTCCTCCAAAGGACAAATCTCCTATTCTTCCTCCTTTTTATGAAGTGCTTCAAGTTGTTTGTATCTTTCTTGTATGGCTTCAACATAGTTTAGAATTTCAATATAAATTTGGGGATCTAAATTTCCTTGCATAAAACTCAAAATTATTTTCATATACTCAAATTTCAAGCCTACCATTTCTTCATTTTCATATACAAGGAAATCATCCCAAGGAAGAGAGATGAAAGACATGGCTCCAATTTTCTTTTTTAGATGTGTGATATTGAAAACATTACCTTCAAGAGATTATTCATATTCACTAACATTATAAAACATCTTGTACCTTATTGGCATCTTTTTCATCAGGTTCTTACCTTCTTCTTCATCAACAAGTCCCATTTTCTTTCCTTTAGTAGTAGTCCACTTGAATTGAAGCCACCAGGATTTGATGATAGGTTCTTCACAAACAGAAATTTTTTTCATTCTACACAGTCTTTCCTTGATTTTTGAGAATGCCACCAGCCTTCTTTCCATTTTCTAATTGTAGATTTTTTCTTGAAGCAAGAGATCCTTTTGTTTTTCTTGAATTCTCATCCTTGCAAAAACAGGTCTAGAATTATGGTTGATCAAAGATTCTCATTTCTTGGCATTCATTCTCCTCTTCTTCTTCATTGTCACTCATTGGTACTAAAATCCAACCTTAAAATTTTTTCACTATGTTACGGGAAGTGAATGTGATATGGATTCGTTCCTTGATGGAGTCACCTTCAAAAACTTATTTTTCTTTGAAATATATTTTTTGTTGTTTTATATTTTTGTATTTTGCAGAGATCTTTGTGAGTACAAGAGGTAAAATATCTCCACAAAAATTCACTAAAAATTATTGGTGAAATAATTTCTCTTATGGAAAATTAGTTGATTTCCACCAACCCTAATGGAGCTATGCTCCTCCTTGTGTATAAGGAGGCTCCCATTATCGAATGTAAAATAATCTGCTCTTATATAAATGTTGTGGGGTGTTCAAATAGGTTAAGGATCCAACATGCACACTTCACTTGAATTTACAGTGAATTCTTGCACGGGGTATAAAGGAGGAAATTGTAAAGATTGTAGACACAAAATCATGCACTTTGGGTAATTATCTAGTCCGATTACATTTTACTTTTTATATGATTCCTAAGCAAGAAAAGAAGATATCAACCCATGTTTTTGGCCATTATTTTTTTCTTTCTATTGCCACTTTTGGTCTTGTACACCTTCTTTCTCGGTCCCGACCTCCGACCCTTCGGTTTTGAGTTTGGACACTAGGGCCCACTAGGATGCTGGCGCCAAGCATCCCCATCCCCTCTAGGCGCCCCGATCTATTTGTACTTTTATCAAATATTTTGGGTCGTTTCTAGTCATTTGAGCATCTTATATTTTTGTAGTCAAACTTTTCAAGGTTAATTAAGAAATTCAAGCAATGAAATCATATAAATATAAAGTTATGTGATCATAATAAAGGATCAAACACTAAGCATTAGCTATCACCACATAAGGTTTCATCCAAAGTCTTTCTAAGAGCATTAAAGCATCGATTTTAGATTGATTCAAGGGCAAGGGACTACATACACTTCATAGGAGGGGAGTTTATTCTATTCCATGCACACATCTATTACATTTCTTTACATCTAGCTAATTTTCTCGCCATCAAGTATGACACGCACAAGAGCCACCTAGGGCACAATTCCACACACATGCACATAGAAATACATTGGGTCTGAGAAGTAGTACAATGCTCATTCGTAAGATCACCATTATGATAGTGAGGATAGTTTGACCCCTTCTTTTTCATATTTCATTTTTAGGAATTGATGTCTATTTTATGGTTTTGGAGGTCAAATACTTCATTACATGCTTCTAGTGAGATCGCCGATCATTTTGCGACCTTATAGAGACTAAACGCGAAGGATAATGAACAACTTATGACCTAGAAAAGATGATTTTCTGACTGCATTTCACAGTCACAAGCACCTATTTCTAGTCTATGGTGCCCCGCAGTGCCCTTGCCCCTTTATGGGTGCCCCTATTCAGTTTGTTCCTCCAAATCTACATTTTTTGGGTCTTTGTGCGACACCCCTACCTTCTTGCTTATTTTTTGAACACTTCGGCATAGTCCAATATCCATTGTGAATCATCTAATTCTCTTCTTACCCTCTTTGCAAGTAGGGTTTCACATTTTATTACTTATTTTTTAAGTTAATTTATGTACTTAATTTAATAATTTATTTATTTAGTAAAATAGCAATCAGATTAGGCATATTAGCCACATTTTTGCTTAATCATTTTGGTGAACCTAAACATTCCAACCCTTCCTTTTGAATATGTATTCACCTTGTCGAGTCATGGATCAATCATCTTATCCTTTTTTACTACTAATATGGTTTCTATAATGGTTACTACTATTGTTGATTTCATACAAGTTTATACTCAACATCCTCCTCGCTTTGTTATGCCTATGGTTGATCCTTCTATCAATGTAGTCACTACTCACTATACTCTCCCTCCTATGGCTCCACCCATTTCTATTCCACCGCCTATATTTTCTATAGTTCCTCCTACTACTTCTAAGGGATATGATATCATTGACCATCTCAAGAATATGCGGAAAAATATCCCTATATGACTTATTACGCAATACGCCTATTTTTTCTCATACATTAGAGGCCTCCCTCCATTCTATTCATATAGAAAGTGATAACTCTTCCATTTCCTTCACACACCTCATTAAGTCCCGAAAAAAATTCCATGTGCTATATCATTTACTAATGAGGACATATCGTTGTTTTCTAATGACAATCCATATGCAAATTTACTTATCATTGCTATTATTGGCACCACTTACATTGATCATTTACTTATTAACAATGGATCAACTATCAACCTATGTTATCATTCCCTTCTCAAAGAACTGGGCATTAAATATAGTTTAATTTCTAAGAATTCTTCTCTTATTCAGGGGATATGATTCAACTACTCACACATGCTTAGGAACTATTTCATTACATATTCAAGTTGGGTCTAAGACTGTCCTCATCAAATTATTCATTATAGATACTTCATTTCAATTCAATATTTTACTAGGTAGACCTTGGATTCATACAATGCAAGTAGTTCCATCCACTGTGCACCAATGCGTCAAATTCTTACATGATGGATACGAACATACCATTACTGCAGACCCTGATCCATTCAAATTTTATCACATAAACCATGTTAGTGCTATACATATTCCTCCTTCATAACTTATTCCATATATTAGTATTGATACATATGACATTTCTCAATCTAGCACTGCATGCAGTCATCTTCCCACGCTCTAAGCACTCCAGTTATTCCTACTCATACCATTGTCATCATCTCACCCACAGTGTTTTCCCCTCTAAGCACTACTACTCGCTAGTTGATTCTCCTCTTGCTCCTACATCTAGTCCTCTTCCTACCTATATCCTTGACACAATTATACATCATGAGAATGCCAACATAGAAAATTATGAGGATTATGATAAAAATTTGATATTATTCAACTTATTGATGAAAAATTGTGCAATCTTAATTTCATTCCTAACAATATATATGACTCATATTTCAATGATATTTTATTGCCAATGGTCCTAGTAAATAAAAATTTAGTACACCTCCTTCTACTAATGCTATGGTACTTTATCAGGGGTCTTTCCACACCTCGGATGTTTTTACCTTCTCTTGAATAGTCTACATCTGTACCACCTCCTTTCACATGCACACTCTTAATCAATAACTCTTATTAGCATCATATTCTAGTGGATCAAAATTTCTCCAATACTATTTTCACATATGATGAATTAACTAGGATTGGCATAGCGCTCAATGATATTCTATTATCACCTCACTCACCTCACCTTTATCATGGCTATTTTCACATTACGGCCGCTTATGGTCTTTGTGTGTTTCATTTAGCATTTTTCGTTGCACGTGCCCCTCAAGATTCTTCACTAACACTTGGAAAATCTTGGCTTGATTATATTAGGGGCACTTTAGACTCGAGTCACACTTATATCACTTTTCCTATGTCGTTCGGCCATTTTTCTATTGGTAATGATTCATCTCCTGGATATTCTCAAAATCCCACTCAATGGTATGCACACGAAGTGCTTGTCGGCACCTTTCACCGAAGAAGAGTATGCAATGAAATCTTACATGTTACCTTACGTCATAGTGACTCTTTATATTATCCACCTCATATTATTGCTTATCAAGTCTTTAACACACCTCCAGTTGGCTTCGATCAAGACAATGTTGATCTTTTAGACAATGGAACTTGATCATTCTTATCATCATATACTTGAAGGTAATCACACTTATTCCCACCCATTGCATTAACAAGCCTCTTATTTTCCTATCACTTCACATCTAGTCTATCACATACACCATATACATCTTGATACATGCTCGTATTGTCATTACCCAATGACGCACTCTCGTGTTATGATTCACACTTGACTGTCAAGGGCATCCTATACACATGAAACTCACACACTACACACTAAATGATTCACACATCACACTCTCATATCCTTCTCATATCATCTATTGTGCATTATACACACAACACACTATACACATTCACGATATATCTTCTTGACATCTACTTTCATGCGTTGTGGTCGTTACCCTATGATGCACTCTAGTTCCACAATCCATACTCAACTATTGAGGGTCTACATCTCAAATGGACCTCATTACACTTACGTGTTTAATCACTCACTTATCTACTCAATGTTTACACTCTATGCTTTTCACTTTGATGATCACATCTTTTTAGTACATATATTTCAGACCGTTCCCGATAATGCACTCTCATTTATGGTTCATTATTGATCTGTCGAGGGGAATAAATAAATGAAATTCATCTCATACATCCACACATCCACTGGGGGCACGCTTCTCCTATCATTCACTCTACATTCCATTCCATCTCATCCACAACATGCTACATATATTGGTCGCATTTAGTCTTTCTTACATCTACGTGTTACATGCACACTTTATTACACATGCTAGATAGATATCTTGTATGTCATTTTATTTATTATACACACATACATGTTCACTTAATTTTAATTTTTGATTGAAGATACTAAATATCCATACACACAACATGGATGTTTGGAAAATTACCTATTACCCATCCCACATGACAGCTTTTGGGCATCACTTTCATACACTATAGGTGTTATTGTTTCATTTTATTTCATATAACATTATTATTGGATTATACATGCTTTGACATACTTTTTATCTTTCTAACATGATAATGGGTACTTCATGTGTAAAATTTATCTTGCATTCCTATTTTCTTCCATAATTGTCTGTTACATTTTTGCTCATTGTTTTCCTTTGTTTCATCCTTTGTTTTGGGCTTTTATTTTTTTCTTGTGTGCACACTTGTCTTCTAATGGCCTAGTATTCCTCGATTTTCTTGTGGCATCATGAGTGATGTCCCATGTTTGAATCCCACTTTTAGCAGTCTACATTTTCTTCTTTCATATTATCTTCTTGTTTCTTATCTTACATATTATTTTTTTATTTACTAGCTTACATTTTACATGCATGTTTTCTTGTACTAACACTTATCACCTAGCAACTTTTTTTCCATGTGCCTTGGTTTCCACCAAGTACATTCCATCCCCTCGTAGGCACGGTTTCACCATAATGGTTGGTCTTTCTTTTGGCTGCATTCTTCCCAACGACGTTGCATGCACCCTAAAGGGGGTCATCATTTAGGTGAATTATTCACCCCATAAAATAGTTCATAATCACATTTCAAAGTATAGCATAGTATCGTACAACACATTCATCAAAATTGGATAGGGCTTAGATCCTAACTTGGTTGCTTGTTACATCACATAAACTAGTTCCTAAACCAAGATAGTAGCACATGGGTACCCCTAACCCTTCCTATATGCTTGTGACTAGGGGAAGTTACACAGAATTATTCATTTCAACAGTCTACGGCACTCCACACAACAAATTTTATAGAGAAAACAATCCTTAGCACCCACCATTCATATAGCATTCAACATTGGATCGGAATTGGTCGAATTGGATAATATTTTTACACATCATGTGTGCAATGGTGTTTGACATTATGGGAAGAAGTTAAAGGTTGGGGATGACACCATACTTCCTCCTTACACTTCTTCCATATCATTGGCATGAGATCACCCAAAAAACTCGCACTGGCATAATTGGCGTAAGATCACCTAAAAACTTGATCGTCAAAAACATCTACATGATCCTTTCTACACTCTTTTTCTCATCATAGATCATGTGCACATGTTCCTTTTTCACATTTTTCATTTTACATAATTCTTTATATGATTTTTACACATATACATGCATATTTGACTACTTGTTTGTTTTTCTCTTTTGTAGGTTTTATCGTATGGGAAGAAGTAGTCAAGCATCATTCATCACCATCCTAAATCAAAAACAACATCAAACACACAAGCATGAACATTAAAAACATGCACATTTGTGACATTTACAACATGTGTTTCTTCCCTAGGATCATTATCTTATCACTTTTTTGTATTGTCTCATCTTTATTCTCTAAGCTCTATCTTTTGATCACTCCATGCTTTTCCTTTTCTCTCGCACACTCCTCACCATCGATATAAATGGTTATCAGGTATGGATATCTATCTAATTTATGTTATCTATCTTTCACTCAACAATATAAAGTGGGGAAAATGTAGACATAAAATCATGCACTTTAGGTTATTATCTAGTCCTTATTACATACTACTATTCATATGATTCCTAAGTCAAGAAAAGTACTAATTAACCCATGTATTTGGCCATATTTTCTTTATTTTTACTACTACGTTGGGTATTACACACCTTATTTCTTAGTCGACCTTTGAACCTTTAGTTTCTCTCGGGTCTCGAACACCAAAGTGCCAGCCAAGATGTTAGTTCCAGTGCCCATACCCCCCTTTGGGTGCCCTGACTTCTTTGTACTTTTTCGCATATTTTGGGTCCTTTCTAGTCATTTGAGCATCTTATATTTTTATTAGTCAACATTTTTGGGGTTAATTATGAAATTCAAAAAGGGAATCATATAAATATAAATTTATGTGATCATAATAAGGGATTAAGCAATATGCATTAGCTATCACCACCTAAGGTTAAATCAAAAGGTTATTCAAGATCATCAAAGCATCCATTACAGCATCGATTCAAGGGAAATGAACTACATTTATCTACATAAAATTCATAGGAGGGGAGTCTATTCTATTTTATGCACACATCTATTACATTTCTTTACATCTAGCTAATTTTCTCACTATCAAGTGTGACACGCACAAGAGCCACCTAGGGCATGATTCCACACACACATAGAACTACATTGGGTTTTAGATGTAGTGTGGCACTCGATCATAAGATCACTATTATGACAGCTAAGGACAGTCTAACTCCTCATTTTACATCTTTATTTTTAATGATTTGATGTCTATTTCAGGGGTTTGGAGGTCAAATGTTTCATTTCAGGTTCCCAACGAGCTCGGTGATCGTTGTGTGACCTCAATGACTAAAGGAAAAGGATAGAAAACAACTTTTTACCTAGAAAAGATGATTTTTGACCTTTTCACATTCATGGGTGTCTATTTCTGGTCTATGGTACCCATGAGCACCTCTGCCCCTTTCTCGGGGTGCCCTTCTCTAGCTTGTTCTTCTAGATCTACATTTTCTTAAGCCTCTCTACAACACCCCTACCTTATTATTCACTTGGTTAGCACTTTGGCATAGTCCACTTTCCACCACAAATCAACTAAGGCTCTTCTTACCCTCTTTGCAACTAGGGTTTACATTTGATTTCCTAGTTTACTTGAGTTAATTTATGTACTTAATTTTATCATTTATTTACTACTACAATAGAAATCAAATTAGGCATATTATCCACATTTTCAATTAATCAGTGATGAGGGTTTCATAAGATAAATTAGGAAAGGAAGCTTATTTTTTTAGTAGGAAATTACATATTTCACACCTAATAACCAAATTATTTCATCATTTAATTAGACAAAAGAAACAATGGAGCATCCAATGAAACTAAAAACCTAAACACACAGATCTTAGATTCATTCATCAAAGATACAAAGCTCTTTCTAATCACTATGCTTACAAGGTGTAGAAACTAGATGAAATGGAGGAACACATGAGAAAGGGAAAATAGAAGAAATGTAGCTTTTATTTCTTTTGTTGGTGATAAAAATATCAACACCAAAAACCATAATCCAAAATTTCTACCAAGAACTAAATTTTCAATATTTCAAGATCCTTTGGAATGGAGAATCCATCCCAATTTATAGCAATGTGAATTGACCTTTCACCTACCCCCACATGACTCTTCATGATCTCATTCAACTTGTGACTTTACATCTTCCTAGGAAATGAGAAATAAGTTCCCTTTTATAAATTAAAGGGACTTTTACAATTTAACTTTATAAAGTCACTTAAGTGAATGAGATGAAATATCATAATTATGCTCAATGAATATTAGAAAGGGGGGTGAAGGAAGAGGGAGGAAGAGAGAAGGAATAAGTTGTAATATATGATGAAGAATCTCCTTGTAATGAAGACCTTTGTTGATTCATTTTTCTTGATCATGATCCTTGAGTTCCTTGTTGAACTAAGCTACCTTAAGTGTTAAGTGTTAACTTAGCTGCCTCTTGAATAAAAACACAACTCAACATCTTTATCCATGCTCTGGGAACATAATTGATATTTTTCATTATCGAGCCATTCTTCATGATCATTTGCAATTTAAAAATGCATCTTCTAATGTTTGCCAAAGACTCTAAGTTGTCTTCATTAAAGGAAAGAGAGTCACATGCCTCTTTCTTGACCAGCTCGTGGAAGGAAATACTAATTTCATCGATGATGAATCATTGGTGAGCATAGGTAACTTGAGTTTTTGAACACATTCATAGACCTCATTCAAGATCTCAAAATCATTTTTTCCACAAGATTATAGCTCAAATATTGTAGTTTTGAGAATTCCATATTTCATATCCATGATGCAGATCCGGGATTAAAAAGATCTATACAATTGATGCAAACACATTCTTACTCATGAGAGTGTGAGAGTTAAAGGATCTCAACTCTGAAAACAATGGTAACATCTCATCCAAGTGAATTACCTCATTTACAAACTCTTCCTTTTCTTTCTTTAATTCTGAAAATGTTGCAAGAATGTATTTGATGAGATAATGACATTTAGAAACAATTCCTTTCCTTGCTCAATGATTTTCTCAATCCACTTCTCATTAGCCTTCCCATGTATTCATGTATCCTTATAATTTCTTGATTGCCTTAGGATCAACACTATGGATTAGGAGAATATATTCTATCAGAAGAGAAGATGTTAATTTTGGTTCCAAGAAGGGTTGAATGTAGGAACTGAGAGCTTTTACTTTTTCCTCTAGTTCAACAATTGTTTGTTTGTATTCTTTGTTCCATACAAGGAGGCAGGAGGAGGATTCCTTGAAAAAATGGGAATCACTTTTGTGTGAATAATGACCCAATGAGATGTGTATGAACTCGTAGTCTAACAGATTCATGTCCTTAATATATTTATCATTCCTATCCCTAGAAATTTCAACATATTGATTACCTGAGGTGCCATTGAAGAAGCGGGATGTTGTCTGGGCCTTATTTCTTCACTTGGAATTTAGTGTTCCTAAGATTTCTTTTATATTTGGCATGATATAAAGATGCATTATCCTTGGACCAATTTTGATAGTTTCTTAAATCCTTGGAAATGGCTCTTGATTTGACACAATGTCGATCACGGGAGCACTTTTAGAAGCTTTTTATGGAACCAAATCCTGATCCATGTGGGGAATATTTTTCATTGAGGAAGACATACTGTTGGGGCCCTAATTTATTGCCTAAGTATAGAGAGGCGCATGGGCGCACAAGTCCTATTTGAAGAAGGGAATGCAAGGAGAAAGTATGCATGATATGGTTCTAGGAGGGTTTAGTAGAACAAGGGGCACACGGAAAGGAAAAGCAAAGGTTTTAGGACTTAGTCATAATTGGTGTAACATATAGGACATGATAAAAGTGTGACTTAACTATGCATGTAGAGTGGATAAGGTGCCATCCTGGCAACAGGGTGGCCTAGAAAGGAATATACCTTGCGATGGAAGATTCTAGAAGGCCATCATTGCAAAGAGTGGAGAGCTCAAGCCTGAAGAAGCATGCTCCCATGGAGGACCACCTTAGACACTTGGAAATGGATTTGCAACTCTTGTGAAGGCTTGAAGATGTTGAGAAAGGCTATAAATACAAGCACCAAGTAAAAGATTATAAAGAGATTAGAGGATATTAGAGAGATAAAATGAGAGGTGAAGCTCTATAGAAATACATGAAGAGATTTATGGGTTGGGCTAGGATATCTATAGGAAGAATGATGTATCAAGGGATGGGTACATGTTTTTCTTGCATTGTAAGGGACGTAAGTCCAATCTTGCTACATGGTTCTAATCTACACTATCATTTTGGTCTGTAATGACCCTAATAGATGTAATGTGATTACTAGACATGTTCAAATATGAATATATGTGGTTCATGACTCATACATATCTCTTTTTGTTATGTTCAATGTGTTTCATATGAATGAGTATAATCATTATGCATCCTCTTTCCCTCATGGTTTAGATCTATCTTTTGTCAATATGCTTCTTGTCTAAATGAATATATTAGTGTAGCATTTACTCAAAGTTCTCAATTGAATAAGGAGTTTCTTCTATCTTTTATTACACATCTATGCTAAATTCTTGCACAACTCACATAAAAGAGGGGCTCGGGCACCCGCGTGTGCCTCGGGTGAGCACCCAACACTGCTAGGTGATAGCTTGGCGCACATGGGATTTTCCTTATCTATTAAGGGGTATACAAATTGACTACATATTGGTTTCATTGCCAAGATCTCTTTTTGAATTTGTTATAATAAATGGCATGCATCTTTGTATCTGTATTATGTGATGACAAAGCGTTTAACCTTGGAAAGTGTTAAAACATGGTTCAAGATCACGAGAGGATGAATTTTCTTAGAGATTCAACACTGGACCTGATTTTGATGCATGTACATGGGTAGAAGAGAACCTCTACCATGAGTTGTATGAAACTTAATTTTGTTACTTCCAAGTAGCTAGCTGTATGAATGGCTCTCAGCATATGTGTCTAGATCAATCTAGTACTATAGAGTGTGTGTATGGACCCAAGATTATTACATGAGTTTATAAGATGAATATATTTGACGTGGACTCGTGCTATGGATCATTTGTGGAAGGGAGTGTTGGCTAGATATACTCTGGAATAGGCCATTTATACATACTCTTGTCTAGAAGTTGTTGAGTTCAAGTTTCTGAGGGATCCCATAGGATCATTTCTATGTGTTATTCCTTTGACAATGAATATCTTGATCATTACCTTGAGTTTAGAGGCATTTCCAATGGTTGGCTAAACCTTTCTAAGCACTGGTTGAGGAAGCTAGGGTGGAGGAGGATGGTAGACATTGACTAAGAAAGAAAGGGAGGAGAGGTGACTCAAGTATAGTGAAGCACATGAAAGGGAGATTGCTAGACAATGTGAGGTTGCAAGTGTGATGGATCTATGGAGGCATACATTGCGGGAAGGAGTTGAGGTTCACACAGAGGATGTGGAACCTAAGTAGTCTATGTTACCCCATCTTGGAAAGTGCAAGAGAGAGACCCCTTCAAATTCTAATGAGATTTCGTCACGTGGAGAGAAGAGATTTGTTGGCACACATCTAAACCCACCTAGTGACCAGACCTTGGCGTTTGGTTTTCCAAATCAAGGGAGAAGTATTGTTAACCCAGTTTGTATTGGTGGAAGTGACCGATCTATGCCAGGATATAATTTCTCATTTGGGACTTCTATGGATGCACATACCATTCTAGTGTTTAGAGGAATTTTTGGGAAAGGGGAAAATACACAAGGTTTGGGAAACACATCGAGGAGTGGCGCGGGACACACATATGGCAAGTAGAATGATTTCATAGACCATTGGATAGCAATTCAGTAGGACATTTGGGACACTATGTGTGACCACTTGGGCACATTACTAGCCATAGGAGGGTCTGGAGGTGGAACTCATGGATTGGGAGGCACAAGACCTAGTGGATCTAGTGGATTTGGTGGAGGGAACACCAAAGGAAACTAAGGATCTAGATCAGGAGGATAGGGGCCTCAACCACCTCCTCAGGTAATATTTGAAATGTCTTTACACTTGCCAGATTACTAGGGTATAGAGGATGTTGTGGAGCATGTTCACAAGTGTTAGTTTTTTATAGCACATGAAGGGGATCACAACCCCAGAACAAAAGGCCATTCAATTTGCAACAATGTTACAAGGATGCGCATATAGATGGTATAGGAAGTATGACCCCCATCAGATGGTGGTAGATTACATTGTGTTGAAAAATGCCTTCCTAGCAGAATTCCACATCCCTGAGTTTGAGCAGAAGAGCATTAGCGCTCTAAAGGAGAGATTGATTGGGAATGGTAGAGAGTGTGTGGGATTATGATGCATGGTTTAAAATTCTCATATCAAAGTTGTAATATGACATTCACCCTTCACACCATGATCAATGGTTTTTGGAGGGTTGATAACACCATTTAGAAGGGCATTATCACATAATACTTTCACAGAGACCCGCATGAGGCGTTGGAAGCTTCTCTGTGCGCTGAATCTATTGGGAGCATTGATAGTGGTGTTAGTCCATTTCTAGATGCTCAAATCACTACTATGGCTAAGCAGTTGGAAAATGTATCTACAAACTTAGCCCATGAGACTCACAATGGAATATGGTGTATAGACTGTGAAGTGGAGGGGCATGCAAAGGATATCTTCCTCGAAATTTAGTGCATGCTATATCGATGGACTATGAAATTTATCACGGGGACCATGATGCAAGTAGGTTCCCTCTCTTTGCGGTCATGTGCAATATGTAAGAATGTATCTTGTTATTGTAATATTTGTACATCTACATCACATGAAACCAAATATTGTAGGCTGATTGATCAGATTCATGATGCTATTGATCTTGGTGTGTGTCGACTAGCCTTGCAAGTAGTTCAAAGGATGATGACCGCTGCTTTATGAGGGGCACATAGATGGAAGCACATGTGGAAAGAGTTTTCATAGAGGATTTCATGGGGATGAGGAATAAGTGAGTTCCCATGAGGGACTCATTTCAATTACGGATCTATAGAACATTACAAGTGCGAGTTCCCGAGTTATTGCGGTGATTTTGCTATGGAAATAAACACAAGTATGAGGAGTGCCCTAATTTTTTTGAGCACATGAGCTAGCAACATCGGAAAGAAAAGGGTGCCACGATGGTGAGCATAAAGAAGGATGACACATATTGGATGCCACGGGTGATGCGTGAGTCAAGATTGGAACCTGTTTTGGTGACAACATGAGTAGAAGCAGCACACGCCAAGGAAATACCAAGGAAGAGGACCCTAGTTTCAAGGGAAGAAGTGGTACATGGGAAGTACCCAAACCCTTCTCATTAGAAGGAGGTATATCAAGAGACTATGGATGTCATTTAGAGTTTATAGGGAGAAATCTAGTGTCTAACAAAGTATTCCAAGAAGTAGGAGTAAAGAAGGAATTTTGAGGCCTGAAAATATGACTTGGATGAATTCAAGGAGGTATGTAAGATGCTAAGGAAAGAGAATATTATCACCTTGCTAGGAGAATTGTTGTGGAAGAAGGTACCATGCACCGGAGTGGAGCACAAAATGTAGGTGTTGCATGCAAACCTCCCTCCCTATAGCCTTGATTATGACAAAGAAAACACACTGAATGCACTTGTTGATGGTTGGATTCTAAGCAAAAAATTGATTGACATGGGAGCATAAGTCAATTTTCTTACATTGGATGCCTGGAATCAAATGGGAAGGCCTGCATTGTAACCATGTTTGAATGTGTTATATATGGAAAAAAACCAAGGAAATTCCCATTGGTGTCTTGAAGGATGTAGTTATCACCATTTAGGGGGCAAGTTTCTTGGAGACTTCAAAGTCTTGGCACTCGCGGGAAAATTTTCTAGCATTGTTTAGGTTCCCATGGTGTATAAGAAAAATGTTGACTTAAGGTTCAAAAAAGGATATATTAGTTTGAGAACAAGGAATAATGGTTCATCATCCCTCGATGGATGGGAATTCAGCACCTTATACTTGAACCCTTGGGAGAAGAAGTCCTTGATATAATATATGTGTGCTCAATCAAGGATCAGGACATAATTCATCCCACGGAAGGAGTTATTCAGTTTGAGGATGTTTAGTCCATGAGCGACACCACCAACATGACATATAACAATTGGGCACATGAGACCTATGATTTAATTAGGAAAAAGTTGAGGAGATTTGTAAAAAAGTGACCAAAGCATGCTCACTCAAATGCCTAGGAGGGAAGAAGTTACCAAGTTACTCTGGAGGGGCATACCCTGAAATTTTCTTATGGGACATGGAAGCTTAGTGGAAAAATGAGGATGAAAGAAGAGGGATGCTCAGTTATAACCTACTCGAGACTACTGAGTGCCTTTGGTGGGCTACACATCAGAGATCCTCCGGGGTGGCATGAGGTAAGAATCATGTTCTTTGTAAGGTTTTGCAGGAGCAACGTGCCCACGGTTATAAAATACTACCATGGTAAAGAGACCACTTCATTCCATATCCAAGCATGTGAGATGGCCTAGATGGGAAGCATAGAAGCATTGCCACCTTCATTATGGGTTCACAAGTTGTATTCCACCCTACAAGGTTGTGTTCGCACATGGTATATACACTCAGAGATGAGTTGTCAAACTGGTAATTAGAAAGAACTAATGGATGATCTCATTCAAATGTTTGAGTATTGGAGTACAACACCATTAGTGGATAATGTGTTAAAGGTTTTCAAGCACCTTACAATAGGGGATAGTGCTATGGTGGAGGATAGAATATAAGAGTTGCTAGGAGAACCTGACTTGTAGGCGTACTTTGAAGAAGAGGAGTAATAAAAGATAAAACTTGAGTGCGCATGCATGGAAAAAGAAAAAGGAAAGATGGTGTATGTAATTGATGGGGAGGAAGTGGAAATATTGGATGTTAACCATTTTGTAGGGATGCACAGAAGTGATAGATAGTGTTGATGAATAGGCGTGTGCCTACCATGAACCGTTAAAGATAAAAAAGGTTAACATTGGTATAAGAGGAACCTAAGGAGGCCATCATTAGGGATTATTGGTTGGAGAAGGAGGTCTCTAAGATCATTGATCTATTACGTGAGTTCTAGGATTTATTCCCTCATGGGTATCATGAACTCAAAGGTGTTCACCATTCCTTGGGGGAAATGAGGATCAAGTTGAAGGAGGGTGTGCACCCAGTTTAGAAGAGACCATACCGAATGAATCCTAACCTGCGTGAAGGTCAAGGAAGAAATAGATAAGATGATAGTGTCGGGTATCATTAAAGTTATTGAAGAGTTAGAGTGGGTAAGTCCAATGGTCATTAGTATCAAAAAGGATGGAAGGATAAGGATCTATGTAGACTATAGGGAGTTGAATGTAGTTTGTGTCATTGATCCTTTTCCAACCCCCTTCACTGAAGAAATTTTGGAAGGAGTGGCTAGACACGAATTCTATTCCTTTATGGATGGATTTTCAGGGTACCACTAGGTTTAGATTGCAAAGGAGGACTAGGAGAAGACAAATTTCACCACTAAGTGGGGAAGTTTTGCCTATATGGTCATGCCCTTTGGGTTGAAAATGCACTGTTGTGTTCTCACGCATTGTGGTACAAGCATTTTAGGACTTTATCCACAAATTTCTTCAAGTTTATCTAGATGATTGGACAATATATGGGCTAGTGAAGGACCACTATGATAACTTAATATTAATGTTTGAGAGATGTCGAAGTTGAGGATATCCCTTAAAATTAATAAATGTGTCTTTACTACCCCATTTGTAACATTATTAGGGCACATCATATGTAGGGAGGGCTTACTAGTAGATCCCATCAAAGTTTATCATTGTAGGGTTGGGGTAACCTACTAGCCAAAGTGCAAATGCATGGATTCCTTGGGCATACAGGGTATCACAAGAAGTTCATCAAGGGATACGTTGAGATATCCACGCCCTTAGAAGAGTTTCTTAAACACAAGAGTGTCTTCCTTGGGGAGAGGCACAACAAAAGGAATTTAATACTTTAAAAGATAATATTATCACCACGACCATACTACGATTCCCTTCTTGGGTTAATCCTTTCCATGTTCATGTTTATGCCTCAGGCACAACCATTGGAGAAGATCTTGGAACAACCAGGTGAAGGGATTGTTGATCATCCATTGTGTTTTTCCAGCAGAAAGTTAACACTAGCAGAGCAAAATTACACAACTACTGAGCACAAAGCATTATCTATGATCTACGTCTGCATAAGTTTAGGTAGTTTCTATTGGAAACACCCTTTATAATCTACATGGAACAAATGGAATTAAAATACTTTGTCCATAAGCTTGTTCTTCAAGGGTGCATGTGTCGGTGGGTTCTACTATTTCAATAATTCGAGTTCACTATGGTAGTGAAGCCAAGAAAGAGTAATTTTGGACCCAATCATCTGTCTAGGATTGACTCAGGGGAGGACACGTAGAGCATTAAGGAGACTATGCTAGACACACAACTGTTTAGGTTACGGTATGCACCCTCAGATTTGGAGGACGTTACCATATTTTTTAAGATAGGTGTGGCGCAAAAGGAATAAAGGCCTTCGAGAGGAAACAATTGACCATATGTGCCATGCATTACATGTTGATTAACAGAGATCTATACAAATTGGGTCGTGATGAGGTTTCACCCTGATGCGTGCTAGAACATGAGCACATTATAATTATGGAAGAAGCGCATGGTGGGATCACGTAGGAGGACACTATGTGGGAAATACAACCGCGTAGAAGATTCTTCTCATAGGGCTTTGGTGGGAAACCATTTACCAAGATTGTATTGAGTTTTGCAAGGCTTGTGACCATTGTCAGTGCCTTAGCAAACCTGGAAAGAGGGATGAAATGCCCTTACGACCAATAGCCAACACAGAACCATTTGAGAAATGGGCTATCGACTTTGTAGGACCAATCTCACCAGCAGCACGAAGGATTGGTTCGTGGTATATCATCACTTGCACTGATTATTTGACACGGTGGGTAGAGGTAGCACCTATAAAGGATTGTACAATGGCTACAACTACTAGATTTTTATGGGAAAATATAATCAGCAGGTATGGATGCCCATTGAGTTTGACAAGTGATAGAGGTATGCACTTTCTCAATGAGATGGTCAGGATTCTGTTATCAGAATTTATGGTGGCCCATCACAAGACTACCCCTATCACCCTCAAGCAAATGGAACTGTTGAGGAATTTAACAAAATACTTAGTCACATGTTGACTAAGATCTGTGATGTTGGTAGACAAGATTGGGATGACAAAGTATTAGCCATTCTTTGGGAATATAGGACAACCTACAAGAGGTTAAATAAGGCCACACTATTTCAATTGGTGTTTGGCAGCGGAGGCTTTCCTACCAGTTGAATTCATGTTACCTTCACTACGTATATAGCATGCGCAGGAGGCTTAGCGATGAGAAAGTGTTGGAAGAAAGGATTGAAAAATTAATGTAGGTGGACAAAAGACGGTCACTCGCCAGGTAGAGCCAAAAGACTAAAAAAGAAAAATAAAAGGCATGGCATGATCGTCACATCAAGAACAAGAAGTTTGAGGTTGGGTAGCTTGTTTTTCTATATGATTCCAAGTTTCTACACCATCTTGGGAAGCTAAAATTCCATTGGTTAGGCCCTTACATCATCTCGTAAATCCTCAATTCAGGGCACATGCCGATTACAGAAGCACTAGATGGGATGAGATTACCAAGACACTTCAATGGGAGTAGGTTAAAGCCCTACTATAAATAAGTATTCTTGGTGTTTGTAAATAAGGCAAAGTGTTGCTAGTTAGAATAGACTTTCCTTTAATGCATTTTCTTTTCTTGCTTCCTTTCTCGTTGTTCGGTCCTTTCTATTGTTTTGTTTTACATTATGTGCATCGATAACCACATTATTTGGGAGGTTATGTATGCATAGAGGACCGTGCATCGGTTTAGTGTGGGGTGGAGTGAAAGGAAGTATAGACATGTAATACAAGTGTGCATTGGCAATAGAAGTTATGGTGAATGTCTGGTTAAAGGACTAAATGTGCATAAGGTTAATAGGCACGTAGAGAAGAGATGGACGTAAATGGTTGGTGTTAAGAAAGCCTTGAAGAAACCACATATAGGAAAAAGGAAGAGCACAGGAACAACATGAGGTAGGTGAGGGGGAAAATAGGGAAAAGGATGGAAGAAGTGCCTTGCACTATGAACGTGCACATAAGAGTCTTTAGTCGGGTTGGATTTTTACACGCCAGAAGGTTGTAAAGGGGTTTGTGCACAAGATGTGGTGGGAAAAGGCACTTAAGACTAGTTTAGTGGAAAAATCCATAGTATGGTGGTAGGTGAGAGAGAATTTAATGCTGGAAAGAAGGAAAAACTAAATAAGACATTGGGCACTTCATTATTTACCTTGTATTTTACAAAGAAAAAAGAGCTCTCACAAACTAGGGCATCCAAAGTAAGATCTTTGTGTGAAGGAAGCATTTGAGAGATCTGAAGTGCATAGCTAGGGTAAATTCATAACTCAATAGGAAAGGAGTACATGGGCATGGAGAAGTTAAGTAAGCAAGCGTCGTCTTGTGGAAGGGTTTTTCCAGTTAGGGTTTGGTGACTAGGGCATAGAGTTAGAAGGATTTTTCCACGAAGATCAATCTTGGGGCTAGATAGAGGGTAAAGCAGAGAAAGAGGGAGAAGTTATAAGTACTAAAACTAGTCAAAAAATATGACACCTAGAAAACCAACCATCTCACCAAAGAAGAAAAAATAAAAAGGCAAGGGAAAACAAACAACAAGTCATGAGAGCACAAATGAAGAATGGTACGTAGAGATGTAGTACCTAGATGGGGTGTTGCTGGGAAAAGAATGGGAATTACACCTAAGGAAGATGATGGTGAGTGATTATAACCATCACACAACTACAATAGAGAAGGATATGGCCTTGGAATTGGTGCACCCAACCAATAAAAGAACACCAGAAGGCATGCCCATTTATAGTGACAAAGTAAAGGTTAAGTTGGAGAAGGTAGGGTTACTACAAATTTATGAACTACCCTACTTGGAAAACTTGAGTGCCTCTACCAATGGATAATGTTACATGTTCATGAAGACCAATTTTATTTTGTGGGGTGCAAGATGTGCATAACTCCCCAGTTAATTTCAAAGTTCACAAGCCTTATCTGTGAAGGGGATAACATTGATGATGACCTAAGCAATAAGGAATCCATCAAGGAAATAGTTGTTTCATATGACTATAAGAAAGGATCATGATAATTTGACATCGTTGAGATCCAGACCCCGTAATGAGGATGGCTGCGCACTTGGTAACCAAGCTCAATGACTAAGAGAGATGGACTCAAGTGAACAAGGCATGGCTGAATGTGTGCCAAAAAATATCTGAGGGGACCATCTACAACTTGTCCACTTTCATCGTGGATGAAATCATCAACGGCACACAAGAAGGTGAGAAGATATTATTTGGTAATGTCCTCCTCACAATTTTTTTCTTAGAAATCAGAGTGCTTGATTGGGAGAAAGGTTTGTTTGGGAGTACCTAGAAGAGGATATCTCACCACGAAACGGTTTACAAACTATATTTTTGAAACAATGATAGCCACTCACAAGGCACATTTAGAGAAATGGTACAAGCGTGTGAGGGACGCGCATTTAGGGTAGAATGGATAATTCCATAGTAGTTACCTACACTTGTACAAGGAGAAGTTCAATTTGAAGTATATCAACACTTCTGCATTAGCAAATTTAGGTTGACAAATGAAAAAATGAGCCCATGGTGCAAGATTCCCTTCTCCTTCACCACGTAATACTTCGAAGTGGGGGTGAATAGGTTTAAAGAGGCCAAGAGACTAATTTTTAACCTTAGTGAAGTATATCAATACCACAGAGAGTTGCACAGGAAGTTGGTTTACCCTAAGAAGCGTGCATACGTGGAGAGATATGTCTCCCACGAGATATAGATGATGAAACTAGTGACTTTGCCAATCGTTGGAAGGGCTACAATAAGAATATACCTTTGCATCAAGCCAAAATTTGAAAATGGTGCATACTTGGAAAATGATGTATCCATCCCTAAGGACCCCATAGGTAGAAGGAATCCCGCGCCAAAGAAAAGGGAAAGGGAAGAGGTGCAGAAAGCACCAAGTGTTCAGAAACACAAGCAAGTAAGTGTGCTAGGGACAAGCACTAAGTCCAGTACTTATACAAAGAGAAAGAAGTCCTCGATGAGAGAAAGGAATCCAAAGGAAGAAGCACCAGAGCATGAGGAACCCATCACCCAAGAGAGATCACCTGGATGAGGAGGAGAATGAATTAGAATTTCCACTTAGGAAGAAATAAAAGGTGATGGAGAAAGCTGATTTAGAGGATATAGAGAGCTTGGAGGCCTACAAAGGAAAAATGGATGATGATGAAGATGAACCCGAGGGATCCCAAGGCCCAAATATTTTTGAGGTGTATGTGTTTCACCTGATTCTAGATCGTTTCTCCGAATTTTGATGAAACAAATAAGGGTAAAGGGCTAGGAGGAATACCTATCAAAATGTTGGTTGATAGGTTGTTGCACACGTATGACTTATAAATCCATAGCTGATTGTGAGAGCTTCCTTTTTCTTGGAGGAACTACCTAAAATGGAACACAAGACCACCAAATAAAAGTTAAACAATATATGCAGTGGATTGCCTAGCGTGTGCTAGATCCGGGAAGTGTGATACTTCCTAGACGATTGTCAATCCACTATTTAAAGAAAATTAATGCAAGAAATAAAGGAAATCCTACTGTAGTTAAAATGATTTAGGTATCTCATTTGAATACATGATAAAAAAATTCATTCACAACAAGCTAAGATATGATTGAATTTGAAGGTCAAGGTCACTTTCAAGGTATTGATATTGGTCAGGGTAAGATTCTAGGTGGTTTTGGGTATTTGGTGGAAGTTTAGGAGCTTTGTTCTTAGTTTCTGGTAAAATACATAGAGACCAACGTCAGTTTGGTATGACTGGTATCGGTTTAGGCTAACCGGCGATGGTTGTGGGTAACCAAAGCATTGGTATGTTTGGGGGTACGGGAAACTCAATAAAACTCAAATTTGGGTGATAGATCTGAGATTAGGTGAAGATGGGAGGGAAATGGCAAGATTCATATAGATCTAAGGTATGCATAGGAATGATTAAGGTCTAGGTATGGGCAGTGCAAGGGTATGGATAAAAATATGGTCAAGTTTTCATGGAGGTAGATGATGGGGGAATGGAAATGAGAGCAAAAGCTAAATAACAGATGTAAAAGGATCTACCAAATGATGAATAGATGAGTGTTGGTTAACAAAACTTATTGTTTATACGGGCTTGATGCTAGTTGGAAATGGTGGGTGATCAAATGGAATGAACTTGATGTAGTGTTGGCAATTCTCCATATGTTTTCGTGAAGGTAGATGGATGTGTGATTGCTTCAGGTATGGGCTATGGATGCTCTGATGTGTATACTAACACTAGTTTTGCTTACATGCAGCTCTGGTTTCGTCACTTGTTCTCAAAAGATCTAATTATCTCTCAAAAATGTGTCACCTTGAAATAAGGTTGTTTTGGGGGTTAAATGGTAACTAATGGTAGTTTTGGCTTAACCGGTGGTGGTTAAGGGTAATTGGCATCGGTTAGGGTGGGATTTCCTAGGTTTACTAAACTAGGCAGATCCCCTTGATTTTCTAGGATCTCGTTTCACTTCTTCCACGGATTAGCATGGAAGTTTCCTTCTTATGGGCAAGAATGTGGTTAGAGGGCATATAGGCATTGATTTTTAGGGTTTAGGTAGGTCTTAGTTAGTTATGGAAACATACTAAGAATAGTTCTAGGGTGAGGTGGCTAAGTGAGGTGGTGGTGTGAGAATTATCTCAATTAGGATATTTAAATAATAAATATGGTGAGGATAATGAATTGATTAAATTAATATTATAGTGGGGTGAAGGGGCCATGGCTAGGTGGATGTGTTCAAGGTATTTATTTAACGAGGACTAAGGGGAGTATGAACTAATTTTAGTGTCTACATTTCGCCCCTTTTTGTTGTGTAGCTTGTATTGGTAAGTGACGCTAACAAAAATAAGATGTGGTTGCCCCATGTGCGGGTGAAGGTGATCCCCTCAAACCAAGAAATGACAAAACGAGAAGGAAGAAGCGGTGAGTATTTTGATTAAAAGGTGAATGTGATGAAGAGGAGGGTGGTGAATGGGGAAAAAGGAAAAGGTCCACTCGGGTAATCTAGGTAATGGATCGGGGTCAAAGGTAGTAACATTCAAACACACACACACACATAAATTGCAGCACAGATGTAGCGAGGGTAAAGAGTAGGAAAAATCGACATTGTATAAGGTCGATAGGTTTATCCCAAACAAGGTTGAAGTGATTCCAGTATCAAGGTATAGGATATGGTCAGGAAACATGACACAGGTTAGGTGTAGGAACATTTAGGTATGTTGCGGTACCCCGAGGGTTGGGTCGGGATAAATGACCATGGTAAGAGGCAAGGTAAGGTCAGCAAGTCAATCAACATAGGTAACAGTGCCACAAGGTATAACAAACACATGAGGTCAAAGGTCACTATCGATGTTCCAAGTCCAAGAATCTAGGTCACAACACGGGTAGGGCTGAGGTATGGGTAAAATAATGAGTCCCCAAATGAGGACAAGGTTAGGTAGTAAATGATGAGGTCAGGAGGGTGAGGTGAATGGTCAAGGTAAGCATTGGGTGAGGGAAAAAAGAGTGACGGGTAGGGTAATAGGGTGAAAGTGTGGGCAATGTGGAAGAGAGGGTGATCGATGTTGGTCAAGGGTAACCGATGTCGATATAGGGTAACTGACCATGGTAAGGTAGGGCACGTGATCTTTGGTGAAGGTAAAACCGGCGTCGGTTAGGTCAGGGATGTTATAAAAATTAAAAATTCCACATTTTTGGAATCATTTGTCCCATGCGAAATAGAGGAAAATGACACAAGAGAGAGAGAGAGAGAGAAAGTTGGAAAGTGTCTGGATGAAAAGAAATCTAAGTTGGCGAGCTGAATGGTAGGTGATTGGTAGTTGAGAGATGGGTCCACAAGATCAGATTGGTTGAGTTTATTCGTTGGAGGTGAGGTGACAGATTGGTGATGGTAAAGGTCAGAGAGGGATTGGGCAAGCCATTGGTGTAACGGCTAGATGTGCCACCATGGCGATGATAGCATGATGAGGTAAGCATTAAACCCTTTCCATGTTTTGTGAGATAGATTAGGTGATAGGTCGGGTGGGGAAAAAAATGGGTTTTTTTTTTTTTTTTTGGGGGAAAATAAAATTTGAAATATGGGAGGGTGAATTGGGTAGAATAGGAACGGGGAGAGAGGTAAGTGGGTGAATAGGGGCTAGGATGGGGTTGAGGTAAATTTTAGGTGAGAATGGGTGGGTAGAAGGGTCAAGAGAGGTTTTTTTTTTTAGAGGAGGGTTTTGGGGTTGCAGGTTTTCCGTGATAGTGACCAAGGCGTCAATCAGTGGTGAGTGTCGGTAGTGTCAAGCGGTATAGGTCACAAACCAAGTGACCGATGTCGGTTTAGGGGTGACCAGGGGTCGAGTTAGAGATAACCGGCACCGGTTGGGTTTTGGAGAAAAAGGGTTCGAAAGGGCCCTAGGTCGAGTGGGTGAGATAGGGAAGGGTAGAATAGGGTGTGTTGGTGAAAAACCTAGTGTAGACGGGTTGTAAAATGGGTATGGGGAAATGATAGTAGGTGAAGGTGGGGGTGGGGAGAGAAAATGTGATAGGAAGGTAGGTTGGGAAGATAGAAAGAGGTGAGATAGTGGGTATAGGTGAGGTGTCGTGGGTGAGTATGGGTATGATGAAGGTAGATTAATTTGATGTTTGTATTAGATGCAGGAGAGAGATCAATTGTAGATGAGAGATAAAGTGCCACCCCTACTCTTAAGAGTGCAAGGTGTAGTGATTTGTTGAGGAGTAGAGGAGTGTGGAGGAGGTGGGCTTGATTGGGGTCCATGCTTATCGGCATGTATTCTGGTAGTTGATTTTGATGGTTGCTCTCATCGATAGATGGGATTCAGTGACCAACACGTTCCACCTACTAACGGGTGAGATAGTAGTCACCCTGGAGGAAGTGTTTAGGATCCTGTGGTTACTGATACTAGGGACACATGTGTACTCAATATCCTCCGAGGCCTTGGAGTAGTTGATGCTGACAGTGTTTAGGGAGGGACTGGAAGACATGACATTCCATAGTACCAGCTTGAGTTACGAAGGGATGTACCTAGCCCGTCCAAAGGAGACGAGGCTAGTTATTTTATTGATGGAGTCAGTGTGCTATTTCTCACTATGAGATGCAGAGGTGGGAGGTTTCTCTGCTCCCTAATGGGGGTGTTACATGACATGGTGATAGATCGGACCTATTTTTCCGGCACCAAGTAATCTGGTGTAGTTATATAGAGAGTTGTGGGCATATGGTCATCTACGTAGGTTCAACTTATGCTACACCTTTTACTACATTGTTGGGCTTATGAGCACATAGTTTGTGTGCACCCAGTGTGTATGCCTTGATTAGATGCATTTCTACCAAGATTAGTGTGTGTGGGGTACAGGTGGTGGGTACCCGTGATTGGAGAGTGGCGATCAGATAGGGCTACACATGATGTAGCATACTATAGGTAGTTATTAGAGGGATTTTCTAGGGTGGACATCATATAGAGACCGTATGTGGGTTATCCCTCATATAGGTAGATGCATGATGAGCTAGAGGACCATCAACTGCTGAGATGGATAGAGGGGCACCATGCCGGGGAGCACAAGATGATCCCAGTTGATAGGGTTAGATGGTAATTTAGGCTACTACATGACATACCTCCACCCTTCCTTCAGTACAAGAGAGATGACGTGGAGAGGCCATCACCTCTACCATAACCGACAATGCCTAGAGGGAAGGAGGAGTAGGTGGTAGACTAGTGGATCGATGATGCCAAAGTGACGACCCGATATAGAAAATAGTGGGTGGATTATTTACGAGCAGTACCACCCAAGCTAGGGCAGCCAGATTTATCCACTATCATGGTGCAGAGAGACTCCCTACAGGGGAAAGTGGTGACCACGATTACCCGAGTTAGGTATGGTGCAGGACGATTAGCAAAGTTCGAGAGGTAGAGGTGTCTAAATTACATGCACAGTGGCCATTCTATAGGCCCAGATGGCCCAAGGTGGGGATGGAGATGGAGATGGTGATGATGGTTGGGTGGCCGCCCTATAAGCATAGGTTACAGGGTTACATGGTTACAAGCTTAGTTAGCCACGGCGCATGCACAAATTGGGGCCTTATAGGCCCATATACAGGAATAAGGGTAGGGGTCGATGGCACCACCATAGGCACCAGGACAGGGTTCCACAGGACAGGTATAGGGTCATAGGTTGATGGGGCAACCACAAACAATACATGTATCTAGATTGTGGGAGGCAAGAGATGAGGACCGGTATTACCAGGACTAGTTGATAGTGGCAGGGATAGATTGTCTATCATATTCCAAGTACTGTGGCATAGCGAGCCTCTAGCAAGAGGACCAGATCATGCACCCATAACGTGGAGAGCATAGGGGCCATCGAGCCCTAAGACATGGTCAGGGTGAGGCCACCAATGCACGAGGCCAATTCTAGTTGATGTACCAGCAGGGACCCAACCACCACCTATGATGGGTGGGGAGATGTTAGTAGGTCACTAGATAGGGGCCGAGGAGGCAGAGGGGATAGGCAAGATAGATATGGAGGATGTCCGCCACAACGATGTCTGATATATAGCCCTCAATTTTGATGTAGTTTTGATTTTTGATATATTCTGGCCTGCGTGCCAAAGATGGTGAGGTTGTATGAGAGTTTTGTATTTTTGAGCATATACCGGCATGTGTGCTTGAAAGACGATGAGGATGTATATGAGAGTTTTGATAGACTATATTATATATACACCGGCAAAGCTGCGTTGAAGACATTTGACAATTATGTATATGGATATTGTATTTATATAGATGATGATGATTATGGGCATTATGTGTTTGTGTTGATAACATTTTATTATTATGCATAGATGGACTTATGGTAGGTGTGTTAGGCATGGTTGAGTCAGGTTGGTGTTAGGCATGGATGAAGTTAGGTTTTGGTTTTTAATTCATTAATATTTGTAATGAATGATGATATGGGTCATTTTTAAGATGTTTTATAATATTTTCATGATGTTGGTAAAGAAATGGTAATCGAAATAAATGTATGTTTTGATGATGATAAAAATGTGAAGCAATTTACCATTTGGTTGGGTTAATTTCCAATTTTTGATATAAAAAGGAAACTAAGTAGGTTATAATGTGATTTAGTAAAATGAAAGATGAATTGGTTAGGGTAGAGAGTGACCGAGCTAACCTCCAAAGGCCCCATGCCCTTAGAGTGCCACCTACATAGTCTGGAAAAAAGGACCTCATGCCGATGAAGTTCTCCCATAAGCTAGGGAAGAATATGAGGAGATATGAGGATGAGAGGGTAGGTCGTAGGCATGATTTGGGTTTAGGTATATTAGGTGTGGGTGATTTGTGGGCCAATTAGTATAGGTGATTTTGATTGTGGTAGAAGAAGAAGATTATCCCAAAGGTAAGTGTCAAGGACCAAGTCCTATACAAGGTAATCAATACCTAATAAAGAAGGTGACAAGATAAGAAGGGGAAAGATAGCGAGCTTGATTGGGTAGGATCATACCGAGTAGATCATATACACTGGAGGAGGTGATGGATGTAAGACCCTAAAAGACATTGCATGATTGATTGTTCTAAGGGTGAAAAGTAGTCACGTGATCATGAAATGTCATGGTTTCCAAGAGGTCTCTTGAAGCAATAGGAAATGGGAGTGTGAATGGTGGTTAATTTTTATATGGTATGAGGTAGCATGCTCTTTGGGAAAGAGATCCAAGGTCACAATGGGAAAGTCCATGACTAGAATGTTTTCTGTGTTGGACGATATTTGAGATAGACTAGTCGATGTGAGAAGTCTATATGGGATGTGGAAATTAACTCCTTGAGGTCTTCATGAAGTCGATCGGTGCGGGAAGCTTTAGATTCTCTCACTTTTTTTTTGAAAGAGGTTTACATAGTTTTCCTTCGAGATAGCGGTGTATTTATAACAGTGATTGCGAGAGAGGAAGATGTCCTTTTGAGGGAGTCATATTTTTATTGGAAGTTTGACTCAAGGATTTAGATCCCATGTGAGGACCTTTAAGTCATGGACAAGACTAAGGTGAAGAATAAGATTCTTGTTCAGAAATTAGGGTGAAATGACCATGGGATCTCATCCGAAAAGAGATAAACAGTATCCATGAGAATCATGTTATGTGCAGCATCGTGGTACACATATTTATGAAATATAAAATGTGACGGTATGCACATGACTCTTATTTAATCATTAGATATGACGTAGGAAGTGGATAGCACTCAAGGGATGATCATGGAAAGAGGAAAAAGGTGAGGTAGGACTAAAATTCAATAGTAGAATGGTTGAAGATGCAAGGCATTAAGGGGCTCAGGTTTAGGTTTACCATCGAGTGAAGATAAACAATAAGCACCTGATCCATAAGTATGGGTCACGATGTATGGCCCAAACCAATTAGGAGAAAATTTACCCTGTTTACTTTTTTCTGCTTTAGTTACGTGTTGATTTTCTTTCAGAACAAGGTCACCAACTTGGAAATTTTTTTCATGGACATGTTTTTCATAGGCACGTTTGATACGTTTTTGGTAAACTTGAAGATGATCAAGAGTAGTAAGACAGCGTTCATCTAATAAATCAAGTTGTGCTAAATGGTCCTAACAAAAATCATCATCATTGAGCATGTCATGAAGAGAAATGTGAAGTGAGGGGATCTAGACTTCAAGAGGAATAACAGCCTCTATACCATGTAGACCAGAGAAAAAGGTGTAGCGGCAGTGGAAGTGTGAATACTAGTGCAGTATTCCCATAGGGAAAAAGGAATGTGTGTATGCCAGTCCTTCCCAATATCGTTAACCACTTTCATGAGAATTTTTTTCAAGGTTTTGTTAGTGGATTTGGCTTGGCCGTTGGTCTATGGGTAATAAGGTGATGAGAAACTTAGCTGAATGTTGAAGGTGTGCAAGGTTTTCACAATGTTTTATTTTTGAATTGTTTTCCATTATCAGTGATGAGGCAATGAGGAACACCAAAGTGACAAATGATGTGATGATTGATGAAATCACATTTTCTCAGCTTTCGTGGAGATGAGTGGTATGACTTCAACCCATTTTGTGTAGTATTCGGTAGTGGTGATGATCCATTAATGTCATTGGGAAGAATGGGGATTGATCTCTCTAACAAGATCCAAACCCCATTGAGAAAAGGGCCAAAGGTCACGGGTGACCTATAAGGCATGAATGGGTGTACGATGAAGGTTAGCATGTTGTTGGAATTTTACACAATGTTTGACGTAGTAGCAACAATCATGGTTAAGGGTCGGCCAGTAATAGCCTAGGTAAAGAATATGCTTAACAACAGCAAGGCCACTAAAGTGACCTCCGTATATGCCATCATGAACTTCCTTAATGGTATAAGGAATTTTAAAACTCATGAGGAATTGTAAGAGAATACCATCAAATCCATGCTTATAGAGGAGGCCCCCCATGATGACATAACGAGAGACCTTTTTAAGGAAGGCACTGTGTCTATTACGGGTGAGATTAGGAGGTAAGATGGAGAGAGAAAGATAGTCAGAGTATTGTTTATACCAAAGGTCACTTGGGTCAGGGGCAGCGGTTCCGATAGAGTAAACATCTTGAGGTAAATAAGAGGGTTATTGGAGTCATTATATGGTGACAAATATTTTAGAATCGACAGGTGAAGTGGGTATTTGAGAAGCTAAGAAGGCCATAGTATTACTAAATTTGTTGGTTGAGCGGGGATGGTTTGAAGGGCGTAATGGTCAAATGTGGTCAAAATTATGTCTACATGATGTTTATACTTTTGAAGTATCTCATTACAACATTGATATATACCATTGACTTGGTTTATGACCAATTGAGAATCACCAAAGATGTTGATTGATTTGACATCTAGGGTGTAGGTAGCTTGGAGACCTAGTATGAGCACTTCATATTCAGCAATATTGTTGGTACAATCAAAATCGAGTTTGAAAGACAAAGGAATGGGTTCACCATCAAGGGGAATGAGGATAACTCCTGCCCCACCCCCATGCTGACACTTGGAACCATCAAAGAAGAGTGTCATTTGGTAAGTGGGTTCGTCCAGGAAAGGGTAGCAATTGACTCATCTAGAAAGTCAAAATTAGAGGTTTGATCCCTGAAAATAGGTGCGTTGGCCAATTTTTCAGTGATAGCCTAGCCCTTAATGGAATTTTTATGGATGAATTCGAGGTCAAGGTCAGCAAAAGCATAACCTAGCATGCAAAGACGTGGATTTTGATATGGTTTGGAATACATGAAGTGTAAGGGGTCGGTATTGGTCACAACATAGGTTTTGTGGTTGAGTAGGTAATGGCAGAGTTTTGTGGTGATGAAAACTAAGGCTAAGAAAAAAAATTTGAGATGGGTGTATCGAGTTTCATAGTCCAAAAGAGTACGGCTTATGTAATAAACCGTCTGCTCCCTGTGTTACTCATCGCGATGAGCGAGCATGGCCCCAAAGAGTGATCGGTAGTTGAGATGTATAGCTAGAAAGGTTGATCGACTTTAGGTGGAATGAGTATGGGGATTGAAGAAGTTATTGTTTTAAGGCCTCAAAAGCTTTATGGCAATCATCATCCCACTTAAAGGAGACATCCTTCTTAAGCGAGATGATGAAACAGTTGAAACCGATCAGACAATTGTGAACTAAAATGGCGAATAGACTACAACTTTCCTTGCAGGCTATAGAGTTGTCTAACATTAGTGGGTGGAGGAATTTCCATAATGGCCTTGAATTTAGCAGGTAAACTTCTATACCATGTAGGAAAAAATAAATCGCAATATTTTTCCGAGAGAAATGTGAATACACACTTCTTGGGGTGAAGGTGAACGCAATATTTAATAAGGCGATCAAAGATGGTTTTAAGGACGGTGAGGTGCTCGAGTGGTGTTTAGATTTGGCAAGGAGATCATCCACGTAATCTTCCAATACGATGCATGATGTCATGGAAGATGTAAGTCATAGCCCACTGATATGTGGCACCAGCAGATTTTAAGGCCAAAAGGCATGACTCAATTAAAGAAGGTCCCCCAAAGGGTGATGAATGTAGTTTTGTGTTGATCCTCTAGGGCAAGCAAGATTTGGTTATAACCCAAGAATCCATCCATGAGTGATAGCATCTCGTGACCAGTAGTAAGGTCAACCAGCTGGTCAATACCAGATAGAGGAAAGTCATCTTTTGGGCAAGCTAGATTGAGGTCATGGAAATCCATGCAAATGCAGAGTCCCCTTGTCACCTTAGTGATAGGGAAAATGTTAGAAATCCAATGAGGATAATCAATGGGTAATATGAAGGAAATGGAAATAAGGTGTTAAAGTTCTTCTTTGACAAGAAGGGCAATGTGAGGGTGCATTTTCCTCAGCTTTTGTTTGATGGGCTTGGCATCGAGAATGGTTACAATATTGTGGGCCATTATGGTGGGTTCAACACCGGGCATGTCTACGTAAGACCAAGTGAAAGTGTGGTTATGGTTTTTGAGAAAAGAGGTGATGGCTTCTGTTCAGCAGCATCTAAAGATTGACCGATCTTTAGGATGTGCGGGTCATCCTGAGTATGAATGTTGATCTCGATAGTCAATTCATTCAACATGGTTTGCATCTCAGAGGGTAATGACCGATGAATATATGAGTCTTCTGCACCAAGGTAGGTGAGTATATATTCATCATCTTAACATTGAATGATGTTAATCGAAGGTGTATCATCACCGATCATTTCAGGATACAGGAAAGGAAGAGATGAGGGAGCCTCACCCTCGCGTTGATATGTCAATGGCCCTAAGGAGATGGTTTTTATGAAAAAAAAAGTTAGGAGGAATGGATTTTGGGTCCATCGACTCCATCGGTGAAGGTGGTGATGGTGGTGAAGAAGGTGGAAAAGGGATGATGTCCTTGATGAGCTCAATGCAAGCCTTCTTTGTAGGTGGTTCAAAGAAAGTCGATACCACTACGGTCATTATGTTTGTGGGTAGTACGTGAAATAACATTATGGTAGCCTTGCTCATAAAATCAAAAACCAAAAATCTTCCACGCACAATAGTGCGAGTAAAGGTGTGGAAAAAATGGTGATTGGTGAGTTATTGGAGGTTAGTGAAAAATGGGCGGTTTGTGGCGGTGGTAGTATCAAGTCCCCCATAGGATAGGACTGGTGAGAAGGTGGGGATGACCATAAATGATATTCTCTCCTATATGGTGATCATAACGAGGGTGTTGGTGAAGACTTCCATACTCTTGTGGAGTAAGGAATGTGTTGACACTATATAGGTGATACTCCCCCAGAGTGAGGCGTTGAAAAATGCCTTACAAGGGATCGGTGGTTGGTATGTGGGTAGCTAGAATAGATGATGTGTTGGAGGTCAAAGCGGGGGTGGAGCTAATGGATTAGGAGGTTGATGGTTCATCCATGGAGGTGTGGCAAAGTGGTAGTAATGGAGGAGGCATGTGTGGTTGAGGTAGCAGCTATACTAGTAAGCGGAGGTGGAGGTGAAGTGGTAGTGATCATGGAGGTAGATGCCTTAATGGGTATAAGCACGTTTTTGGGTTGGTAAATCATGTTGCATGTTTTAAAAGGTGAAGGATCATTTGGAATATTATAGGTGTGTCCTTCATGCTCAAACTTTACAAAATGATGCAAAGTGGAAGGAACACAACCCATGACACAAATCTAGTGCCAAGTAAAAAGTTATATTGGAATTCCCCTCCAAAACGTAAAATAACTCGGAATAGTGTGGGGGCCACGTGAACATGGATGATAACAGTGTCTAGTGTAGAGGTGATAGTGTCATTGAATGAACGCAACATGACGGGATGTTTATGCATGTAATTTTTGAGTATGCGCATTTGAGTGAATACATGAGATGAAATGATATTAATGCTAGCACCCCCATCAATCATGACACGTCGTACACATATATCATCGATGTGGACAAAGATGAAGAGAGATGGGTCTGGATCATCTATTTGGTGCAATGTGATCTCTTCCTCTAAGAAGCTAAGGTAGGATACTTGGTGAGTAGGTTGAGGCGTGGATAAAGGTGGCAATTTGGTGAGAGAGGCTACATGATGGGGTGTGATAATGGAGGCTATGGGTGTAGGGTCATTGGGTAAAACCTCAATAGATTGCAAGACCTCCATAAGAGCTTGACGATGGGATGCTGAGGTTTGGATGAGGTCATATAAGGACATTTTGAGGGGGAATGGTGTAGTTATTTAAGCATCATGCGGTGTGTGACCCCATTAGAAATAGGATACATGGGGCCGTGGATAGTGATTTTAGGTGTGGCTGCAGATGGTATGTTGGGTATGGGATTGGTTGGTGATTCAGTTGCCTTTTCCTTGCCTTTGTCCTTTTGAGCATGGGTAGCAACGTGGATCATGTTGATCTAAGGTGGGGAAGTAGGCAAGGTAGGTGAGCCATGAAATGTATGGCAACATGAAGGGAAAAATCCCAATGGTTGGAAGTATCTTTGTGGGATGAGTTGGGAAAATCGAGATTTGGGTAGAGGTTTGGCAAGGTCATTGATGCAAACCATGTTAATTTCAAATCTTAGAGGTGGTTCTAGGACTGTGGGGAAAAGGTATGGAGTCGTTGAGTAGGTAGTGAGTGAAGAGTTGTGGGGATGGGTGTTCATGAAATGGGGTCCTCATCAAGAAGGTCATCACCATCAAAGTTCTCGTCGAGAGGGCACAACCTGGATAAGAATGTTTTTCAAAGCATTATAGTTCTCTACATCGTGTCCTCACACATGATGGTAGGAACAAATTTTGGTGTCGTCAAACCTTTTTGGCTTGGATTTGAGAGGTTCATAAGGTCCGAGTGGTAATAATATGATGATGAGAAGTCTTAAGGAGGTTGGTTAAGATTTTGGCATAGAACCCCTGCTAGTGGGTTGTAATGGGAAGTGAAAGTGAGTTTGGGCGTAGGTGTGGCTGATTATTGAGGAACAGTCTTTACATGAAGGGAAGTGGGTCAAGCTATGGTTTTGGGTCTTGGCGTGGTCTTAGGCTTTGGTCATGTTTGTTTGGGTAGGGGTAAGGTAGATGAAATAGTAGGAGGGTGTATGGTTGTTTTGACTACGTTATTGGAGGGTAGTGTATTTTTTTCTTTAGGTTGCACCTTCTTGGGTAAAGGTGATATAGGCACACAAGATCCAAAGGGAAAGACAGATGGTGGAAGAGGGCACATTAACCATGGGGATAATGGAGGTGATGTGAAGGTAGATGACGCTTGGTCACGCAGGGGGCGTGAGGGATAGAGACTAAAGTGTAGTGGGTAATAAGAAGTAAGCGATGGTATTGGAGGAATTGGTGGTAAAGATGTTGCAGTGTGGGTGTAAGTCGTGGTATGCAGCACTCGGGGTATGTTAGAGGTGTGTGAGGAAGGAATGGGATATTGAATTTTTAGTTTCTTGACAGGTGGGGTTTCTTAACCATGCTAGGAGGTTGAGGTCCTAAGATGGATGGAACCATGCTAGGAGGTTGAGGTCCTAAGACGGATGGAAGGGGTGAATGTGATGAAGGTGTGATTGACACACTGGGGTATGAGTTCTATGGGCTTGGTTCTTGTTTGGGTGTCGAGTAGGCTTGGTGTTGACTTTGGAGGATGTAGCTAAATCTAGTTTGATAGGTGGATGAGTAAGGTTGGTTGTTGGGGTGACCCCTAAGGTCGTAATAGGTTTAGTCAAGGAAGAAGATGTAAGTGTGGGTTTAGGATTAGATGTATGTTGGGTTATGGGTAAGGGTGTGTGTTGAATGTGATGGGTATCATGGTAGAAGTTATGATAGAGGTGGTTGTGCTTGGTTCCATTGGTCGAAATATTTTTGGGTAGATAGTGGAAGTGTCGCAAGTGACATCTACATTTGCGTTGAGATAGAAAGAGAAGATGGCCCCAAAGTAAGGCTTTATCCACATAATCTAAGCGATTGGATAAGCATGAGAATGGAACATCTATAGGCAAGGTTGATAAGGACCTAATTGAAATTCCTATAAAATTTTCCTAGAGACAGGGAATTTTATAGCTACGTCTTTTGTGGGTAAGAGAGTCGAAAGTAAGTCTGCAAGATCTTGGGTAGCTGATGGAGAATTATCACCTAGGGGTAAAGGCATTTCCACTAGATATTGGATAGGTGGAGGAGATGATGGGTGCTCCTCTATGGGTGGAGAAGATGGTAGGTTCTCCTATGTGGGTGGAGGAGATGATGGGTGCTCCTCTGTGGGTGTAGGAGATAAACAAGCATCTTCCATGGGTTGGAGAGGTACTGTGGGTGATGACTCTCTAGGTGGAGAAGCCAAAGGTGAAATTGTCTCGATATTAATGGAAGGCTCCTCCACGGGTGATGAAGGAGGTGAAAGGTGTTCCTCTGTGGGTGGAGGAATAGGTGAGGTGGGTTCAAGTGCAGGTGGAGGACTTCAGGCTAGGATTTCCTCAATGGAAGGAATATGTGGTAATTGGGAAGCAATGGGTACATCACTGAAAATAGCGTGGACCTCGCGGGTATGACTGTCATGAGTTGAGGTCTCTCTAGTTTTATCATCAGAAGGGGAATGATTAGGAAAGGTTTTCTTGAAGATGTGTAGGTTTTGATTGGCAGGTGCGTTAGGATTATCCATGGTTAACTCACCTTTCTTAAGCATTTCTTGGACAATGTTTTTGAAAGTGATGAAATTTCCATCACTATGACCCTTTACTCGATGATAGTTGTAGAAGTTATGTTCTGTATACCATGCGGGTGTGGGGACGAGTAGGGTTAAAACTAGTGTGTGGTTTCATAGGAGGAATGGTGATGGCACCATCTTTAATGATCGCTTCTAAGACAAAAGAATAAGGCTCCCCAATTGGGGTGTATTTCTATTGTTCCTGTTTGAATTGAAAATTTTAAATGGGTGAGAGATTAGACAAGGGGCTATCATGATTTGACAGATGAGCTGGGCCACCTTTGAGTACCACTGTGTTAGCAATGCGCTTGGCCTTTGAATAATTGTTCGTGGTTTTGAAGAGGAAGAGGTATCATTCGACTTGAATGTCAAGTTCTTATTGCATAATTGAATTTTCTTCTATTCAATGGCCTGAGTCTCTAACTTTCGTGTCATGGTGAATGCTTCATCAAAGGTTCAAAAATTTTGGACCTGTAATGTCGATGAGATATGCCTAGACACGTCCGTGTGAATATTTTGATGAGTTTGGTTTGCGTAGTTGGAATGTGAGTTGATTGATTAGGATACGCCAACAAGAAGCGAGAATCTGTGATAGATTTGGTGTTAGTCATGGTAACCTTCTTAACGATATTAATGGAGAATTGATCCAAGAAGGCTTGGGCTACTTTTTTGAATGAGAAGATAGAGTGTCTGGGTAACCCACTATACCAATCTAATGCAGGCTTAGTTAGAGACATGGGAAAGGTCCTCGAAGCAAAGCATCATCATGGGAGATCATATAACACCCATGTTTGAAAGACCACAAATGTTGTTGCGGGTCTTCTTTGCTATTAAAACGGTTGAATTTAGGCATTTCCCAATGCATGGGATATGGACAGATAGGAATGGAGGGGTGGATATGATCGATAAAAATCTCATTATAGGTGAGAGTGTTGCGGCAGAGCTAGAAACCGATTCCTCTAATGTCTCGCATCTTGTCCATCATTAACTTGATTAGATCATTGGTAGGTTGTGATAGTTGGGTGCCTCCGTAGCATAAGAGGGTTGGTGTTCGGAATATAATGGGGGTGGCATTCCAATATATGGTGTTGCCATATAGGTAGATTCATAAGAAGGTAGTGAAATAGGGGTACGTACCCTGAATGAATAATAGATGAAATAAGAGGTCACTTGATAGTATGTATATGGAGGCGGAAGGGTCGTGGTGACCCTAGTGGCAATGGGGGCTAAGGATTGTGGAATAGAAAGGAAAATGTTTTGAAAGGGGGTAGGGTCACCGACACCGGGGTTCAAGTTATGTAGCTATGGGTATATGTGAGACAATAGACATGGATGAGGTTGTGTTTCGCAGGTGATTGGTGAAGGTATAGTGGATGTGGCAGGTGCAACAGATGTAGCAAATGCGGTAGTCATAATGGGTATAGGGCTTTAATGTGAAATGACTGGGGGTAAGGTAGATGCAAGTAACGCGGAGCTAGATGGGGTTGACGTAGGAGTGGGAAAAAGAGTGGGGGGATAGATACGGGCATTCCATATATCAACCGACCAAGCATCTTGAGTGGATGAGTGGGAAAGGTAAAACTATAAGGTGGCATGATTTTGGTCAAGGATTCATGTGAACTCCTCGTCTCATGTGGTGATAGTGATAGGTTGGGTAGGATCCATGGGTGATAAAATAGAAGGTGGTGAAGGACTAGAAGGGACTGGTTAATGGCCGACACGGAATCGAGGGCATTCGCTTGGCTTGGGTCACACCATGTGAATAGTCGATCAAAGTTGGACTATTTTTGTAAATGACACATAAATATAGTAGAGATATGAGAAATAGGTGGTAATAGGTGGATTAGGTACCAAATGTCAAAGTTGGAAGATTTACATAGTATAACCGATGCCGGTTAGGGAAAATTGATCTTTGGTCACGGTGTAACCTCGGTTGGTCACCGTGGAAAGTGGAAAGTTGGTAAAAATAGGTAAAAGGCCAATAATCTACCAAGCATGCAAGATGCTAATGAGACTTACCAAGTCAATGAATATGATAAGAGTGGCGAGACTTTAAAAATAAAAGAAGGTGAATAGGTGTCTTTTTGGGTAGGTTGACCAAAAGAATTGTAACCAAAGTGAGTCGAGTAAAACCAATGACGGTCGAGGGTAACCAAAAATGGTCACCGGACCGACACGAGTTCTTGTGAAATTGAGACAGCGATGAATAAATTGTGGTTTTGAGTTAAAATTTGATGTGGAATCAAACCCAAAATTCTAAGAATGATGAGAATACAATTAAGGTACACTCGAGATGAAGTGGAATACACCAACTGGGATTAGGAGCATGCAAGGGGAAATAAGAAAATGAAGAATGAATCCTCTCACCTCAAAATGCAAGCCAAGTAGAAACACTAAGAAAAATATGATCCTAAGAGTTCCTTTTCTATTATGTTTGTTTAGCTTATGCTATTTTAAGGAATGACTCATGAACTGTAGAATAGATTTTTTTGGTGAGGATGGCTTCCTACAAAGAAGGAGATCTATATGGAGAGGTTTTAGGTATGTTACGGTGGGGGCAAGATTTTCTCTGAAGTATGACTCGACAAAAATAGTGAGCTGGGTGCCCACTGTGTCATGATCGTGTGATCACCTACAGCTTCTTCCAAGAAAAATGTTGTTTAAGAATGTGTATATTTTCAATTTTGTGGTGTCTGGATATGACTTAGAGAGAGATAAAGAGAAAGAAAGTGCTTTCTATGATTCATTTTTCAACCATCAGTTGGGAATGAATTCCAGCGTATAGGTTGCCCTCAATTAATGTGAGCTAATGTAAAAAGTAGAATGAAATGTAATGATTTTTAAACCCAAATTGAAATTTAGAATTTGATGCCACAAATATATGAACAGGAGAAGGGATGCTCTTTCACTAATGTGACACTAATGAAAGGGAAGAAATGTTCATTTTAAGCACCAAAATACAATTGCTTTTAGACAATAGAAGAGAAGAAGGTTATAGGGGAGAAAGTTTAATGTAAGAACTTTTAGAAAAGAAACAAACATACAATGTTTTCACCTAGAAATGAAAGAATGCAAGGAACCTTGAATGGGTCACACCGGCGTGCCAAAATGTTTCACTTGATTCTAGAACGTTTCTTTGAATGTTGACAAAACAAATAAGGGTAAAGGGCTAGGAGGAATACCGTCGAAATGTTGGTCGATAGGTGGTTGCACGCGTATGAGTTCTAAATACACAACCGATCATGAGAAATTCTTTTTCTTAGAGGAACTACCTAAAATGGAATGCAATACCACTAAATAAAAGTTAAACAATATATACACGTGGACTCGCCTAGCGTTTTCTAGATCCAGAAGTGTGATACTTCTAGGCAGACGGTGTCAATCCACTGTTTAAAGCAAATTAATGTGAGAAATAAAGGAAATCCTATTGTAGTTAAAATGATTTAGGTATCTCATTCATCTACAATAAGAAAATTTGTTCACAACAGGCTAAGCTATGATTGAATCAAGGTCAAGGTCACTGTCAAGGTATTGGTATTGGTCAGGGTAAGATTCTGGGTGGTTTTGGGTATTTGGTGGAAGTTTAGGAGCTTTATTCTTGGTTTCTGGTAAAAGACACAAAGACCAACATTGGTCTGGTATGACCGGTATCGGTTTAGGCTAATCAACAATGGTTTTGGGTAATCAAGTGTCGGTATGGTCGGGGTACATAAAAATCAATAAATCTCGGTTGGGTGATAGATCTGAGATTAGATGAAGATGGGAGGGCAATGGCAAGATTCGTATGGATCTAAGGTAGGCACAGAATGATTAAGGTATATGTATGGGTAGTACAAGGGTATGGATAAAAATATGGTCAATTTTACATGGAGGTAGATGATGGGGGAATGGAAATGAGAGAAAAATCTAAATAACAAATGTAAAAGGATCTACCAAATGATAAGAGCTGGTTAACAAAACTTACTATTTGTACGAGCTTGATGCCTAGTTAGAAATGGTGGGTGATCAAATGGAATGAACTTGATGTAGTTTTGGTGCTTCCCTGGATGCTCCCGTGAAGGTAGATGGCTATGTGATTGCTTTAGGTACGGGCTATGGATGCTCTGATGTGTATACTAACGCTAGTTTTGCTTGCATGCAGCTCTGGTTTCGTCACTTGTTCTCAAAAGACCTGATTATCTCTCAAAAATGTGCCAACCTCAAAATAAGGTTGTTTTGGGGTTAAATGGTAACCGATGGTAGTTCCAGCTTAACCGGTGGTAGTTAAGGGTAACCGGCATCGATTAGGGTGGGATTTCCTAGGTTTACTAAACTAGGCAGATCCCCTTGATTTTCTGGGATCTCGTTTCATTTCCTCCGTGGATTAACATGGAAGTTTCCTTCTTATGGGTGGCAATGTGGTTAAAGGGAATGTAGGCATTTATTTTTAGGGTTTAGGTAGGTCTTAGTTAGTTATGGCAACATACTAAGAATAGGTCTAGGGTGAGGTGGCTATGTGAGGTGGCTAGGTGAGGTGGTGGTGTGAGAATTATCTCAATTAGGATATTTAAATAATAAATATGGTGAGGATAATTAATTAATTTAATTTAATTAATATTATAGTGGGGTGAAGGGGGCCATGGTTAGGTGGATGTGTTTAAGGTATTTATTTAACGAGGGACCAAGGGGAGTATGACCTAATTTTAGTGTCTACAAGATGATTCAGAGGAAGAGGGAGAGGAAGAGAATAATGACTACCTCTTTGTTCGGAGGAAGGATAACCAAGAGGAGGAAGGTGCTCAAGACAAAGGAGGGAGCAAGGAAGTAAGTACAAGGAATCAGAGGACCCCAAGCCTCACAAAGGAGTAGATAAATGAGGCTATAGAAAAGGAAGTGGAAAAGATAATTTAAAACTTGGTAGAACAAGAGTTAGAATGAAGCGCAGAGATAGTGCTGAAGGAGGATGAAGAAGAAAGTGTCGAAAATATCATGATAGCGTAGTAGGAGGTGCCCCAGTTTGACGGTGATCTTTCCTAAGGATGTGCACATAGGGACAAAAGCACGAGAGGCATCACAACTTTAGAGGATGGGCTATATTGATGATCCAAACAAAGTGTTGCATGCACACTTTCAAAGCATCATACCAATGGAGAAAATCTTGGCTATAACATCATTTAATGAGAAGGGTACATAGCCTCGAGACAACAAAAATGATTTCTTGGGCTTTTGAGTCCTACATCGACGAACTAGAGTTTGAAGTGAGATAAGGAGCATTGATGCAAGTACCACAATCAAAAGGGATTAACCCCTTGGTGAATTCTTAGCAGTGTCTGATTTGAAAAAAAAATTGCAAGGCGCTAAATAAATTTTCAATGGAAGTAGAGGTGAGACTCTTCGGGAGGAACAAAAGAGTGATGTTTCTAAAGGAAGATCTGGAGAAGAAGGAAGAGGAGTTGGAGAAAATAACTAAGGAGTTAAAACATGAGGAACTAGTCAATGCTTAGCTAAGGCGTGAATTAAAGGAAGAGAAGGCAAGGGTATGCGAAGTCTCCAAGAAGGTGGAGATGATCACAAGCACCATTATCTTGAAGCATCCAGACTTGACACCACCCGTGCAGAAATATGAATCAAGCCTACAATGCCTAGAAGACTTAACTTGCATTCTCACAATGGAAAGATGACCACTAGCCTCGGATTTTACAGAGGAGGCATCGATGCATAAAGAAAAAGAGGACAAGATGAAGGTTGTGGCCATTATGGCCTGGTACAAGAAATTCCTTGTGGATGTAAAGGTTGTCGTCGTTGATAGTAGAGGCTACCTATGAAAATTGTACCGATAGAGATAGAGTGGCAAGCATTCTAGTCGCCACCCATGAAGCAGAGCTCAAGGAGTTCCAAGAGAGGAATAAGGGGAATAGGATTGAACATGACAAAATTATAGCTGAGGTTGAGAAGAAATAGAAGGCTATTGAGACCTTGCGGGGATCAATTAAGAATTGGCTTAAAGAATTATATCCCTAGATCACTCATAGGATGGACACACTTGAGGATATGGGCAAGAAATTGGAAGAGGTTGTGGAAACCATGAGTTCCAAGGGAGAAGGGATAAGATTTGAAGAGATTTGTACCCTATTTGGTGACCTTTTCACTAGGAGAACAGAGTGAAGTCGATACCTGGAATAAGTTTGAGGCAGACTTGACAAAATATTTCCCTCTCCTCTTGCAAAAATAATCATAATTCCTCGTTCTTTCATTCTTCCCCAAAATCATGCATTCCTTTATTCTTTCTTCAAACTATTCAAGGACATTCATTCTTTATTAATTGAGAAAATGTTCTCATAGATAGAGAATAGGCATAGTGTGGGGTGATGTTGGGCCCCTAATTTATTGGCTAACTACAGAGAGGCGCGTGGGTGTGCAAGGCCTATTTGAAGAAGGTAACGCAAGGAGAAAGTGTTTAGGATAGGGTTCTTGAAGGGTTTATTAGAACAAGTGGCATGCACACAAGGCAAAGCAAAGGTTTTGGGACTTAGCCATATTTTGCATAATAGATAAAATACAAGAAAATCATGACCCTATTGCGCATGCGGAGTGGATAAGGTGTCAACCTGACAACAAGGTGGCCTAGGAAGGAATATACCTTGCGATGGATACTCCCATGGATGACCACCTTGGACACTTGGACCATCATTACAAAGAGTGGAGAGCTTAAGCTTGAAGAAGCATACTCCCATGGATGACCACCTTGGACACTTGGTAATGGATCTGTAACTCCCGAGAAGGCTTGAAGATGTTGAGAAAGGCTATAAATATAAGCACCCTATAAAAGATTACAGAGAAATCAGAGGAGATTAGAGAGATCAGATGAGAGGTGAAGCTTTATAGAAATACATGAAGAGATTTATGGGTTGGGATAGGAGATCTATAGGAAGAATGATGTATCAAGGGATGGGTACATGTTTTTCTTTTTCATTATAAGGGATGTAAGTCCAGTATTGCTATATGGTTCTAATATACACTATCATTTTGGTATTTAATGACCATGATAGATGTAATGTGATTATGGGACATGTTCAAATATGAATATATTTAGTTTGTGGCTCATACATATCTATTTTTTTATGTTCAGTGTGTTCCATATGAATGAGTATAATCATTATGCATCCTTTTTCCCCTCATGGTTTAGATCTATCTTTTGTCAATATGCTTCTTGTCTGAATGAATATATTAGTGTAGCATTTACTCGAAGTTCTCAGTTGAATAAGGAGTTTCTTCTATCTTTCTATTACGCATCTATGCTACATTCTTGCACAACTCACATAAAAGAGGGGCTCGACACACGCGCATGCCTCAGGTGAGTGCCCAATGCCTGCTGGGTGATAGGCCGACGTGCATGGGATTGTCTTTATTTATTAAGGGGTATAAAAATTGACTAAACATACCTAGAATACCTTGATGGAAAAGTTTCTACAATTAATTAATCTTGCAATGATTTACTCCAACCAACTCACCTTGAATAGCACATTGAGCTCACTCAAACAAACTCAACTCACTTTGTCCAACCTGTCTCACTCACCTTGGATTACTTAGCTCATTCATCTCATTCATCCAGCTCACTAGGGAGGTGTGGATGGATCTAAATTTATTGAAAATTCATGATGACCCCCTTAGTTTGAATTTCAATTGAGATCTTGACTCTTTTCAAATATCCTCTAACTGCACAATGCCCCTGGATTTTACCTAAAATGCCCTGTGGTGTTCTACTTTGTTACATTGATCAAAACGATGCCTCAAGACCTCTTTGAAGGATGAAGTGACTTGTTTTGGCTATGAAACCATCTTAAGAACCTTTTAGGATGTTGAAAAGTAATTATATGAATGAAAATTGAGCCTACTACAACTTTCTACACTTGAAATGGATACTTTCTATTTTTAGCAGGTGGAATCAGGACCTACTATTTTTGGATATTTTATCGTTTTTCTCAAATTTTAACTTCATAAACCTCTAGAATATTCAAATCAATTATTTTTTTATTTTTTCCATTTTCATATAGTTGTTTTTTGCTTTTTGTTTTTTCTCGCGCTTTTCTATTTTTGGAAACATTGTCTAGTTTCTCATTTTCAATGTTCTCTTAGTGCATTGATCTTATAGAACTTAAAATTTTTAGTAATTTGTTTTTTTAGTAAACAAGGGAAAAATTTACTTACTATTTTATAAACTACACTTCTCCACCGTGGATTTCAATGAAAATATCATCACTGGATTTGTCTTACTTCTGGGACCTCGTGCTCCAAATTTCACCTTGATATGCCTCTGTAGAATGTCCAAAAACCGAAAAGGCAAATACTAGGGAATCAAACTAGGTTTTTGCAATTAAAAAATTAGTGAATCATCTTCTCTACTATTACATTTTCTTGAAGGTGCCTAGGATGAAAAGCAACTTATAAAATTTCACCTAATTTTGTTCAGGTTTGTCATAAGATATGAGTTTTTAAGATTTGGTGCATATAGAAGCTCTAAGGAAATTTTGATGAGTATATTTTGAATTTGTAGGTTATTAGTGATATGAATTATAAATTATGAATTTCATGTGGAAATATGAGGTGAGAAAATATTATTTCAAGTTTCAAAACTTTCTCAGTAAAGACTTTTCCTTCACAGGGAAGAAGAAATGAGAAGTGGTAAGGTAAGACACTTAGTTAATTTTTGGTTTGAAAAGCATGGGGGTGGGGATTTTTATTATTATTGTTAAATGATTTTTAAGGGGACCATACCCCAAACTACAAAATAGGGCTCAAAATTCAAATAAAAAAAAAAAAGAAGCTATAGTGGTTTTTTAACATGTGGGGACCACACCCCGAGAGAAAAAGGCATAGAAGATAGATAAGAAAGTTAAAAATAGAGGCAAAGTGGAAAACCTTCCAGAATGAATAAAAATATAGCCTCACCGCAACATTACATCAGCTATATAACTACAAAATACCAAATAAAAATTGAGAACATAATAGAAACTTGAGAATCCTTCACCGAGTACTTTGTTGAAAACCTTTTTAACCTCCTCCATAGCTTTAAATAGATTGAGGGCAGTGTGTTGAGAGGGGTCCTTGTTAATGGTAGAGATTACAATTTTCTTCTCTTTTCCTCCCTTCCAAATCCCTTAAGGAATATCACCGATTTCACAGACACTGCTTGACATGAATTTTAATGAATTCTATGAGGGCCTTGTGCATAAATAAGTGATTTATTTTCTTGTTAACAATATTTTTCATTATCTCTTCCATAGCCTACTAATTGTTAGATATTTCTTAAAAAAATTCCTCAAGCATATGATTATTGTCTAAATATTTATTTTCCTTATCCCCCTCTCGAGTAATTGAGCCACGTCTTTTCCAAGGATCTTAATTCTCTCATCATGATTCTTGATCTGAGCCTTTAGATCATAAAAAAAATGGATGAGTAAACACTTTTATTATATCAAAGATATAATAAAAGTGATGGAGTAGCACTTTCTCGAGTGGGACATGGAGTGGGCTTAATTCATTAATGTCCACCGAATGATCTGCATTAAGAGTGCCCCACTATGTTTCGCTTAGTCCGTATGGAGAAGTTAGACCCCTACCTTAAGGTGTCCCCATGGCCACTTATTGAAAGCATCCAATGAAATCAATGGAAATGGAACTTGGGTTGATGATTACAAACTACTTGTAACTCACCAATATCCCAAGACCTTGAGTTCAAAAACTTTGGATGGTAAACACTTTTATTATACTAGATCTATGAACTAGAGTGGTGGAGGAGAACTTTCTCTAAGTGGGACATGGGGGTGGGCTTGGGTCCTTAATGTATGTCGAGTGATCCACATTCAGAGCACCTTTTTATGTTCCACTTAGTCCATATGGATTATTTCAACCCCTATCTCAAGGTTTCCCCATGGCTACATATTGAAATCATCTAATGAACTCAATAGGAATGGAACTTGGGTTGATGATTACAAACTACTTGTAACTCACCGATAGCCCAAGACCTTGAGTGGGGAACATTTTGTTTTACCCTTTATATCCACTATCCTATGGATAGTTATGATAATTTTTATAGTAATTTTCCCTAATCTAAGCATAACAAGTGGTAGAATGGGATTTGAGGAAATGGGGAGATGGGAGAGAAACACTTTAACACCCGAGAGAAAAACATCTGGTCACATGGTGAACCTAGGAAGGGGCTAAGGATGGGGCACATTTTTTGTCCCAACTATCCCAAATATCCTTGGGACATTTTGGATAGTTGGGATGATAAAATTCACCCATGGGTTAGTGAAAAACTTTTCCAATTTTCAAACACAACCACTTAGCACTCACCAGAAGAGAGAGGGTCATATGATGAACCAAGAGTCATAACTAAGGGGTGGGGCACATTTTCTTGTCCCAATTTTCCCCAATGTCTTATCTTTCCTTAGGTAAATTTGGGAAGTTGGGGGATTTGGAACATTTGGTAAAGTTGGGACACTTTGGAAAGTTGGGACACCAAAATGTGTCACCCACCCAACTGAAAAAATTACTAAGTCCCCAAAACTTGAAATCACTTTTCCCGGAGTTATAAGAGGTATTTTCATGAAAATTATTATATAATTTTTACCCCAAAGATCATTAAAATATCAATGGGATGTTTTTCAAGACATTATTTTAACTCCTCTAAAAAAATCCACTTTTTCATTTGGGGCCACAAGGTGAATCTACACGAATTGATCTGTCTTGAAAATCACCTAGGCCTTCAGAAGAATGTAAAAACTCCATCATGTAGAAGGTTGAATTATATTTAAAATGGAATATTTGGTGACCTTGAACTACTTACAGAGCTCCGGAATGATCAAATGAAGCTCAGTCCCTTTGTAGATTGTTTAATCCTTGCACCTTCAAAAACTTGTTTTCTCTACTTGTTCCTAAACCTCTAAAGCCTTCTTAAATTTTCCTAAACTAGTTCCATTACATTCTTAAATCCTTGACACCACTCCTGGATTATTTTAATATTTCACATATGTCCATTTGGATGCATGCTTTTCCGGGAAGGCTAAAACTAGTCTTTCTAGGCTTGCCGAAAAATCAACCTTTAGAAGCACTACACTTAATGGAATGAGTCACCTTGTTTAAAAATTTCAAACAATGGGGAAATTATATACAACACATGTGATTAATTTCAAGGATCAAGATAGTTATGACATAGAATACATACTCGGTCCTGCGGAGGGGTGCTCATGAGGTTTTTCAAGAAAATTTTGACACTAGGGTTAAGTTGTCATGTTTCATCATTGAATTTTTCCCTTGCAAAAACACATGACAACATTTATTTAGTATCAACACATGGCCTTCCTTTATCAATATATATTCATAGTAACTTACTGATTTACTACCTTCAATGAGTATCTCTCATTATGTTATCGCAACACAACATGATTGTTATTTAATATAGGACAACTTAACCAAGTCTCATGTTTAAATGATACAATAGTATACCAAAGAGTTTTGGGTTAGTATATTATGAATATTTAGAATTTATTATGGATATTTATATTAATTACAATAGTCATCATATGTCAACTTATGATTACAAAGTGAAACGAGAATTCATTTATTCATGTCCCACGTACATTTATCTTTTTAATAATTATCTGAAACACTATGCATACTTATGTGTCATCATGGTGTCATAATTAGTGTACTTGTTTATATTAAATTAAAACAATATTAAAACATTGAATTCATGTTACTATTTCCATATAATGTATTATTCACATTATTGACATAATTATCATCCTTAAGAAAACTATAATTCCGCAAAGATTATTAATTATTAACAATAACTGGACACTATTGTTAATAGAAAATTTTAAAATGATTTTAGTTTAAATATGATGATAATATTATAAAGGTTAATTTTATCATAATGATATCTATATCATACTATTGATTGTAGATCGTCATATTTGATCAGATCACTCGTATAAAATAATTTATTCATTACTTAATACAGATATAACAAGATCTCTTTTACTTTTCATTATTCATGAATAGAATAAGTCATTTCACAAGTATGTTAATATTATTTATTGTTTCATCATATTTTTTTTCATCAAATATGTCAACTAAAAACATAATTATCCAATCAAAATGACATCATAAAAGTGGATATAATCCCACATTATAACATCAAATGTATTAAACATACTGCTACAAAACAATCTGTATAACTCCATCTTTCACAATCATGATAATATGATCAAAAAACATTTATTTATCATTTAATAAAGATAATACATGTTTCTAAAATGATTATCCCAGACATAATATGAAAGGTACAATAGGCTAATTTTCCTTTTTCAACTTGTGAAGTTAAAACTTTTGCATTTACAATCAAACACAATAATCCAAAACTAAGATTAAATCTCATTAGAAGATAAATCCAATAATTTACTTCACAAGGTTACTCCATCCTACAAGTTGTATGAGAGATAAAATGATATGCATGGTCATTTGTACAAGCTGGTATGAGTTATCTAACTCATTTCTCATTGTGTTATCATGAAATAAAAGGATTTGTTTCAAATACCTAAATTGATATCAAATAAACATCATAGTCCATTTAATAGTTCATATCTTATTACTTAAATGAAATGATAGTTCATATTTAAGTAATCTCCTTTAACAATTCAAGGATCAACTAAAACTTCTTATCTTATTTTATTAAATAACTTACAAGTAATTTATCATTTTCCAAGTCGAAACTAAATTTTTATTACAACATTAACAATTCCTTAAAGTATATTTTTAAAAACATGTCATCATAGTAACTTCAGTCAAAATACATAGTCATATGAAATGGATTAATCATCTACCATTTCAAAAAATATTTTACAAGGGAGATAAGACAAAATCTTACTTTTACAAACAATCATAAGATTCCATTAGCTGTCACTTTTCCTTTTTTTTTCATTCGAGAAGTCAACAATAATGAAAATCACACATAATCCTTTCATTAGAATAATACAATGATAAGTTGTTGACTAGATCAATCTAGACAAACAATCGTATAATGAAAAAATAGTTTCTCGCATATACTTATATGCTTATATATGCATATATGTAGGTATATGTATATGATTTCACATATACATATATGTACATATTTGCATATAAAATACTATGAGCATATTTATTAAACCAACTTTTATTACTTGATTAAGTCATCAATTATCAATCATAATGACAGAAAGCAATAAATTACAGGATGTGACATCCTCCCTTTAAAAATCATTTTCTCGATGATTAACCCTTAATGTTACCTAGCATATCAACGAAAATAGTCACGACATCATTGTAGAAGAAAATTAGTTCATAATTTTTCATAAGAATCTAAAATTTTCAAAAAAAATAGTTAACCAAAAGTTATAAACCTTACTTGTAGAAACCTTGAAATAGAAAATATTCATAAACAATCTATAATATAGCAATAATTTGTCATTACAATCAATTCTATTATCAAATATTACATGATATATCAATATCATGTAGTCAAATAATAGTTTTAATCATTGAATTGATAAGGAAAATGTAGTTTTTAATTCATTCAAGTTTTCCTAAGTTCGCATAGTTCATTAGAATATTTGTCATTTTATACTTTGCATTGTGTAATTTCTCAATTTTTAAAATGCAACCAGTGAATTTTCACTCTCATCTTGGCTATACCAATATAATTCAATGGTTTTTTTCCTATCATGTGTTCAATCATAAGAAATGTGTTATATCTTAAACATTTATTTTTACACGAGAGTATGAAAATTGATTTAACAAATATAGAATTTGTAAAACCCTAATTACAGAGTCATGTATGATAAATAAATGCTAAGAAACTGCTAAAATATAGATGACACAAGCAATAAGCAAGTAAAATAGAAAACCCTAAGTGCAAGAGATGGAAAGAAAGACTTAGTTGTTTCACGTTATCCCTAGAACTAATATGGGTTGGAAAACTACTACAACCGAGACATGAAATTCTAGATCTATCGGATATGTTTGAACTAGGGAACTTATACTAAGGAAAGTGCGATGTTATCCAAATAGCTCTCTTAACGATTTGGATAACTTGCATGCACATCCTGCTTCCCTTCGCATTCTTCTATCTCCTTCCATTTTCCCTTACACGCCTTCCTCCTACACGCCGCTTTCTCTCCTATCCCATCATGCACTCCTTATGCGCACCTCTACAAACTTACCTTCCAATCAGCTAAGTCCCTGGCATTCCTTTTGTGTGCATTGTGTGTGCCCCTCTTCACCTCTTTCTTCCATTTCTCCTTTGCGCCCACACTCCACGCATTCACCTTCTTTCTAGTCAACTCGGTGCATCTCCAAAAGTTAAATCCCATGGGGAAGCTCAAATGAGAGCCAAGCTTCCAAGCATCTAGAGCCCAAAAATTTTTACCATCCTTTGAAAAGACTTCGACTCAGTGGAGGGTGCCAAGTGTCTTAACGGCACACATTCAAAAGCAAGATCCAGGTCAAAGACTCAAACTTACATCAGCCCTCCACATAGAAAATGGTCAACAGAGGTCAAAATCAAAACCAAAAGTGGGCCTAAAAATGACTAAGTGTAGAGAACCAACAGAAGCCTCCACATGGATCAACGATGCAATATCAAAAGGAAATTCTAGAGGTAGTCCTCAAAGAAGAGTGAGTCTTCCACGTGTCCCTAGTCCAAAAAAGGGATAGAGTCAGGGGTTGAATAGTCAAATGAGAGGCAAGCTAGCGGAGAGTGCCAAGTGTCAGCATGACACTATTTCAAAGATAAAATTTGGGGTGGGTTTCCAAACAAGCACCAAGCCGCCACATGTCTAGGGTCATACTTTTGGCCCACCAAGTAAAGAGACTTAGGAAAAATATAAAGGATCCCAAGGAGCACATGGAGGCCACCATGTGTCGATCCGACATAATTTCAAGAGCATAAAGATGGGGCTGAATCTCCAAGAAGTGCAAGGCCACCATGTGGACCTGGTATGGATAGAACTCTTCCTCTTGTGCACCCAAATATTCAAATGAGCATATATTTTGGCTCAATGCTCAAAATCTGACAAATTTGGCACCATTGGAAAGATCTCAGCCTCATCTACACCTTGGAGATCTAAAACTTTAATTTTGGAGAGGTTAGGTAGGGAGAAAATGGGAAAACATATATCAGGTCATTAACATAGAATTGGATTTCTTCAACCACCAGATCTCATATGATTCGATCTACCATTCCTCCTCCTTCGAGGTGTTGAACAAATAATTGATGCAGACATGACATATTTAGGGTGGTATTGACAATGGTGGTTGAGATTCAAATTAATTTTCCTACTTCTCTCTCTCCTTCTTTCCTCTAGGCTGAATCTATAAAGATAGGGTCGGGGCTCATTGTAATGGTTAGACACTCTGGATCCTTACGCATGTTGCTAAGGACTCCATATTTTCTATATTTTGAGTTGCAGACCTCCATGTTTGGCTCTTGCATGTGGATATCATCCTCCTTATATCAGAATAGATTTTGTGTATTCTAGGAAGTAATAGAAGCATCGTTTTGTGACTATTCTTTGTCCTACCATGTCTACATTCCTTCTTCTTGCCTCTTCTCTTACATTGTGTATTTTTGTGCTACTTTAGGTCCCTGTAGTTCCATATTTGGTTCGGTTCCATGAGAACGATTTGGTGAACACGTGTTTTTTTGTCCTACTCATGCCTAGCCTCCTTTCACACATCCCATATCATTCTCACTCGTAATGCAGATAGTTTTCACCTCTCTTTTCTAGTGTTATCACCATTTAGTGTAGTTTACTTCATGGTATCCTTCTTTCCCTGGTCCCTTTTCTTAGCTTAGTTTCCCCTTTCATTACTAGGAGTAGCAGAGCAAAGTAGAGATAGATAGAGGAACCAACCTTCTTTGGATATCCGTCCAATCGCAAGGTCCCACAAATTGGGGAAGGTTACATTGTGGTCTCAAACACCTCATCCATTTCGAGATCTAAGACATGGGTGCACATTTGAGTAACCAACAGGTTTTGGGCATGCTTGGTGGGACCAGCATTAAAGCTCAAATTTCATATATCTAAGTTACGGTGTGTGAACTTAGTGTTTTAACCTTTAGAGGCTCATCTCAAATACATTTTTCGACTCCCAATATTTTAAGATCTCTGTTTTGGTAGTCTGAGTGCCTTTTCATGAGAAGAGTACAAGAAGAAGTGCGGTGGCTAAATAATCTTTTGAATACCTCCAACTATCCCCTATAAAATTTTGTTCCAAATATCTCACGCGTGTATCACTATCTCCAATGAGCCACACCCAATCAACTCCTCCTAAAAATAGTCATCTGTGTGCCCTACAATGGCGCATCAGCCACCTCCTCCATTAAGAATCTTTACAAACTTTGATGGAGGGAGTCCCTTACCCGGCTATGCAAAGATGATATCCTAAATGGCGTGCTCAAGAGTATCCCTTACTTTACTGGTGAGAATCAATTCACCCCTCAAGAGCATATCTAGGATGTGGAAAATGTGTGTTCACTCTATCTGATCACACATAATGATGTATGCTTGATTAGGCTGCTTGTAACCTCTTTCAAAGGTAAAGCACTTTAATGGTACTGTAACATTCCCATTTAAGACTTTAGAAACAAGGGGAAAAAAATTAATATAATGTTCTCTATTCTAAATAAAGCATTATTTAGAACAAACATTCCATGCCAATCGAATTCAAATAGATAACCATATGCAGCTGTAATGACTCGGTGATCCACCGATCTATTCATTTCATAACTTGGTAATCTACCGATCTATTTATGTTATCTTAAGTATTGAATACATATTGTATACTTCATATACCTAGTTTTCCTACCCTACACCGGGTACTGAGTGATCTGTTTAAAGAACATATATAAATATTTGTTACCAATATTCATCTGATATCACGTTGTTTTAAACTTGGTGACATAGGATAAAGCAACCAGCATTTTGCGATATTTTGGCCAAAAATTAAAAACATGTTGTGTATGTCTCTAGTCCCTAGCGACATACTCATCATTTTGGAATACATCCTTCACCTCACTCCTTTATTATCATGATTGGTCTTTCTTGACTCACCGTCAGTCCACTTATCCTGTGTTTAACCCTAGCTCTAATTAGAAACATAAATTATTATAGGAAGACGCTCACAATGACTTAGGGTAAATGGGCATACTTGGTTGACCTTATGTCAACTGGGTGTTCCAAGGTACCCTGAGCCATTGGAAGCTACTTCCTATCCTAAATATGCCACTAACCTGACCTAGAGAGAAACTAAGTTCAAGTTCTTATTGTGTGTAGATTTGGATGATCAATGCGGAAGGGTGATGCCACATGTCAACTACAATGTTGTATTCTCGAGAAGACCCAAGTCTTCTCAAAAGTACATCCCTGCAGTTGGCGTGTGCCAACATCCTACAGAAACTACCTCATCGAGATATACATACCCCAAGGAGATTGTTAATACATTGTTAATTTGGATTAATACACTAGTTTTAGTAACCCTGCTAAACCCTAATCCAACTCTCCTTAAGTTCTTATTGTATACTTGTATCAATCGAGTATTAAAGAACTTCGTTAAACTCATGGTTTCTTTTAATGTTCGTTTTCATGGTGTAACCAACAGTTAACCAAAATAGGACAGCGATATCATAAGTTTCATTTAAATGTACTTTAACTTTCAGGAAGGTTTAACAACCGCATATATCCAATTAAAGTAGACTTCATACAAAATGAAGTCTAATAATTAGTAATCATATCTCCAAACCTTTTAGGTTTATATTCAATTGAGAGAGAGAAAGAGTCTTCCTCTAAATGATTAATTTATTAGGATAAAATATTATCCTAATTAATTATGCATTGCATATTAATAATTATATTATTTATTTTTATGGTTATATTTAATTATAACCATCCATACATTGTATTTGAATATTACGGGAGCTGTTATATTATTTTAACAGTATATTTTTTTATTCATTTATGCTTCCCAGATGTTATTAGAAGCTAATGTAATTTGGAATATAGTTGCACCTGTGCAACTTAGTTTCCTGTTTGTATTTGGTTGTGCAATATCTATAAATATTACAGCCCATTCATTATAATGTTGGTTAATTGAGTTTAATAAATTTTAATCGGATTTCACCCATGTTTCGAATCTATATTTGGTACCAGAGTGAATCAAGCTCCTGGCAAGATTGGAGAAGGTTGCAGAGGAAGAAGGATTTGTGGAGAAGAAATTTGTAACATTGGAGAGCCAGTGTTGCCTCCAGCAACTTCCCACATCTCCCTATAGACTCACAATCTCCTGTGTGTTTTCCAGGTAAACGTAAAGCAAATTTTTTTGCCTTGGTGCCCTCTGCACCAGGAAAATTTGCTATCTGGAAGTTGTTCATTTTCAGAATCTATATAAAAAAAATCCATTTTCCCCATTAGGGGTTTTGTCACTAAAGTTAGTGACATTGTTAGCCACAACTAACACTATCAGTGCACCAAGTTTAGAGGTATCTGTGCCATATTAGTAGAGCTCTACACCAAGCTCCTGATCGAGCTATTCATCAACATTGGAGGCAAGCCCATAGGTGAATAGTGGGCTGAGTTGAACATTGTGGAAAAACATCCACACAGACTGAACCATTCATTGGCTGGATCAGTCAAACTAACCACCGCACAAGAGCCACCTTGGTAGACCGATCACGAGCTATTGAAAGGAATATTTGCATAGACCACAAGCTATGACCTCCTCACGTGGACCCGCACCAAAGCAAATAAAACAAAAAAAGGGTGACCCTCGTCGACCCGCAAATTTCCAATAGTCCATGCAAAAGAAAACACAGAGGCATCAACAATTAACAACGTTGAAGTGGCCATATTGTTGTGCGTTAGAAATAGGGAGGATTAGAAATAGGGAGGGTAGATCCATTTTCTACGCTACAAAAGAAAATCCCTCCACAACAACCTGTGACTCCCTCCACGCACAAAACGACTCCGCACAAACGCAAAAAGAAAATCAGTTTGAGGAAAAGCAAAGCAAAAATAATTAAAAAATGGTGGAAAGATCTATTTTTGGTGTAAAGAAAACCATAAATCACCTCGACTACCACTCATGCCACGTGGACTCCAACTCAGCTCTTCTAAATTACAATTTTTAACAAGTTAGGTCATTTTTATATTCATTAAATATCATTTGCTTCACTTTATACCATAAGCACTTGATGAGCCATGTTGGATAGAGGAAACGACTTGGCGGGATGAGGTGTGGGGTTTGAATCCCACCACCAACACAAAATCTCATTTTTGAAATTTAGCGGCAAATTTAGCAAAAATTTTGAATTTAGTTATAACTAGCTAAATTTAGCAAAGAAATCCCTAATTTAGGGTAAAAAAAAAATTCTCCCATTCAACCTATTTTTGCAGTCTGAGCACTTTTTGTCAAAGGAGGGCTACCTAAAAACTTCATTTTGAGCTATTTTTCTATGGTTGTTTGCTCAACAAGTCATATTGGGCTCATGAGGCCATCAGAGCCCACAAAACAAAAAAAAAACCTGTCATTCAAATTTTTCCATTTTTTTAATGTAATTTGTATACTTCAAAATATTGTACTAATTTGTAGGTTGCCATAGTCAACTAAAAACTTTGTAACTTCTCAGAAACTAGTAGAATTGTAATAAAAACAATAAAAATTGGTTCTGTAACACTCACGAGATCCTAGATCTCATTCGCAGCGTTCGGTATATACGGTGCCTCTGGGAAGCACTTACGGGTAAAGTTGTCGCGACTACTACTACACTTAACACCTAATATAGCTGCAACAACATCGTCTGGGCATCATCCCTATAAATCGATGGGGAGTAATAAGGTCACAGTGCACACACTATGAACCATCCCATCCGTCTGTGAATGATTGCACAACATAAATCTAGACTAAGAAATTATCCAAGTATATAGCAAAGTTACGCGCACGTATGAGGATATTTCTTTGATCCGGTGTCAATAATCACATAGACCTCATCAATCTTTGTCTTGGTACCACATATTGAATTCTTTCATGTAAATTAACACCTCTTTCACATACCACCAGGATATATAGAAAAGGTGAGCTTCTTCCATGTACTGATGGGTATATCGGAAGGGCACATATATAGAAAGGTTTACGTATATCGGACTAATGGTATATAGATTGGGAGACCTAATACCGAAGTGATAAGAGTCAAACCCACGGTGATCTCGTAAAATGGGCACCAATGCCCCCAAATTTTTCTTCCGATTCACAACTACTTAGAGGAAACAACTATGCTTTGCATGGAAGACTAAAATCAAGACACGCCTTGAGTTTGAAGAAATCTAGCCTCTTTGTGAATGGTATTCTAACAGATCAGCCACCGATACAACATAACAACGGTAGTTTGATAAAGTAGATCGAGAAGGCCAAACTCATCATCTTGTTTAGAGTGTCCGATGATGTACAACCCCACATTTGAGATGCCAAAACAGTTGAAAGAAGCATGGGATGAATTGAGCACAAGTATACAAGGCCAAGAACAAGAATGTTATACTCAATTTACAGAGTCAGTTACATACACTGAAGTTCAAGCAGAATGAGAAAATTGAAGCTTTCCTAAGAAGAGTTACGGAAGAAGTAATTTCCAATTTGCAAAAGAGGACATAACCTACAAGATTGTTGGTACAATACTTACAAGAAAGGTTCATTCAAGTAACTCTAGACCTCAACAAAAATAATCTTACAAGGGAAATTCTAAAAACAATCACGGGTAGAAAAAGGGGAAAAGAAGACCCCACCAAGAAGGTAATATTTTTGAGCAACAAGAACAATCGGATAATGAAGACTTCTTATTCACCGCTTTCGATCAAGTGAACCATCCATGTCATCTAGTGATGTCCGGTATGTTGATTCAGGAGCCACTCAACACATGACTAGCCACAAAGACCTGGTTTATTTCACTTTGAGGACACGCCATCAAAAAATCATGTTTCGTTGGGAGATGATTCTTCATATTCATTTCAGGGATTGGGAACATTTCTCTACCCCTTGGTTCATGCAAATGCAGACTATCGGATGTCTTTTATTTCCTTGGGTTGACAAAGAATCTTCTTTCTTTTAGTCAACTCCTAGATCAAAACCTAAAAATTAACTTTGATAGTCAATCCGGTAAGAAAACGTGCTTGATTCGAGATAAATCAAGAGGCTCAAAAATAATTGCAAAAGCCTCCAATGTGGTATGCATGTTCCATCTTGATTTTGTTCACATAGATGATCAAGCACTTGTGGCTAAGAACTCCACCTTAGCACAGTTGTAGTATCGGAGATTTGGTCATGTAAGTTTCAAATATCTCAAAACACTTCACCGGTGTAATATGGAACATGGGCTACCATCTCTTAAGAAGAATACAGACAAATGTCCTCATTGTCTAGTAGGCAAACAACATAGAGCTTCGTTCCATGGGAGTACATTTCGAGCTCATGGTAAACTTGACCTGGTTCATACCTATCTTTATGGTCTGATGTAGCCAAGTCATTATGGGTTCCAGTACTTCATGCTTTGTGTTGACGACTATTCGAGGAAAATGTGGATTTTTTGTCTTCATAAGAAAAGTTAAGCATTTAAAACCTTCAAAAAGTTTAAAGTAGTTAAAAAATAAATTGGTCGTCACATCAGAACTCTCCACTTAGATCGAGGGGGGAATTCACCAGTGATGAGTTCAGAAACTACCTACAAACTCACGGGATTCGTCAACAAATTCCTCCTCCACACACACCGCAGCAAAATGGTGTTGTTGAGAGAAGAAATCATACTATCATAGAAATGGTGCGATGCATGATTGATGATTCCAGACTTACAAAGACATTATGGGTAGAAGCAACAAAAGCAGCAGTGTATTTGTTGAATAGAGCACCCACAACTGCTCTTGATGGAATAACACCACAAGAAGCATGGTCAAAAATGAAACCATCTATTACACACCTCAGAGTATTTGGGTGTAAAGCAAGCATGCACATACCCAAATAGAACAGAAATAAATTGGACATGAATTCATAGAAACTCATCTTCATTGGGTATAGTGAAGAGAATCTTAGGTATAGATTGATGGATCCTAAGACCATAAAAGTCTACACCAGTAGAGATGTTGAGTTTTTCAAGAAGAAGGAAGTAGAGACTCCTCCTCCAGACTCACAAGATGTAGATTTTTCACCTATTGTAAAAATTGAAGTTGATGTTCCCTCAGAAGATGAAAGTAATGATGGGGATGATGGTGTTGATCGGATAGAACCACAACCCATCTAACAGTTCAAGATATGCCTAAATGGTGTACAAGTACATTACGAGATGCAAGATTGGATGCTCCACCAAATACATCCACCCTGGACCATGGACTCACAGTAAAGAAAGGGAAGAAGTCAATTTTTCTTTGATGAGTAGATTTATTGAATCCGATGAGCCCTCTATAGTCTAGGAAGCCCTACAGTTAAAATCTTGGAAAGATTTCATGGATTCTGAATATTAATCAGTGATGAAGAATAACACTTGGCAGCTTGTCGATCTTCCACCAAGGAAGAAACCCATTGGATGCAGATGGATATTTAAAACAAAGTACAAAGCAGATGGGACAGTGGACAAGTATAAAGTGAGACTTGTAGCAAAGGGGTACACACAAAAATAAGGCATTGACTATGAGGAGACATTTTCTCCCATAGCTAAGATCAAAACAATCAGGATGATTTTTGCTCTAGCTGCTCAGTTTGGATGGAAAGTTCACCAAATGGACATAAAAAGTGCCTTCCTAAATGGAGATTTATAAGAAGAAGTCTACATGACTCAACCTGAGGGATATGTTGTACTGGTTAAGAAGCAAAAGTATGCAGACTCAGAAATCTCTCGTATGGTCTAAAACAAACACCCCGGGCATGGTACATCAAGATTGATAAGCATCTCGTATAACATGGATTTGTTAGAAATCCATACGATCCCAATCTCTACCTAAAAATCAAAGGGGGGGAGATGGTGATTATTTTTATCTATGTCGACGATCTAGTCATCCTTTGGTAGTTTAGTGAGGATGATCGATGCAATAAAGAAAGATCTTAATCGATCATTTGACATGACTGATCTCAGGCTAATGCATTACTATCTTGGATTAGAAGTATGGCAAAAAGAGAATCATATTTGTGTTTCTCAGATGAAATATACCAAGACTACGCTCGAGAAGTTTAGGATGATGGATTGCACACCAATTGCTACACCCATGGAGAACATATTATAGTTATATCATTCAGATCCATCTCCTGAGGTAAGTGCCACTCTCACCGACAGGTTCATTGGGAGTCTCATTTACGACCTACACTAGACCGGATATCGCCTTTGCAAAGTGAGCTATCTATCATGGTTCATGTAGGAACCCAAAGTTTTTCATTGGAAAGTAGCAAGGTGCATTTTGAGATATCTCAAAGGATCAGTGGATCTTGGTCTAGAATACAAGAAGAACGATAACTTCTTCTTGTCAAGATATTCAGATTTAGATCATGTAGGAAATATTGATGATAGAAAATCCATACGGATTTGTATTATTTATGGGATCTGGATCAATATCATGGCGAAGTAAGAAACAACACTTTTCTCGCTCTTCCACGAAGAGTATCATTCTCAGGAGAAGTTGTCTATGAAGCGATTTGGCTACGTCACATACTGGAAGGACTTGGAATACCACAGGACAAACTGACCACCATGTATGTTGACAATAAAGGTGTTCTCAAACTTGTACGTAATCCATTGTTTCATGAGAGAACATTGAGGTTTAGGTTCATTTCATATGTGAACATGTGTTGAAGCACAACATCTAACTTCAATTTTGTCCAACTACTGAACAACAAGTAGATATTTTCACAAATTCACTTGCACGAGACAAGTTCAAGTTGTCCAGAGAGTTCCTCTCCTCATCTCTTGAGACAATGCCCAATTAAGGGGGGGAATGTTAGGATAAAATATTATCCTAATTAATTATGCATTGCATATTAATAAATATATTATTTATTGTTTTATGGTTATATTTAATTATAACCATCCTTTTGTTTGTATTTGAATATTACGGGAGTTGTTATATTGTTTTAACAATATATTTGTTTTTATTCATTTGTGCTTCCCAAATGTTATTGGAAGCTAATGTAATTTGGAATATAGTTGCACCTGTGCAACTTAGTTTCTGTTTGTATTTGGCTATGCAATATCTATAAATATTGCAGCCCATTCATTGTAATGTTGGTTGATCAAGTTTAATAAAATTTAATCAAAGCTTCCGCATCATTGTTGAATCTACATAAGTATTAGGGTATATCATTCCCAATATCCATAGTTCTTACTTCATGTTTATTATGCAACACATTACTATGTTAAATTGTTTAGATAAAACACATCATATTATTCAACTCAACAAGTTGCTTCATTATAAAGGAAATTGACTAATTCCCATTATCCATCTTATCAAAGATAACAAGATAATCATAACATAATATAAAGAATATAAACAAGATAGAACTTTAATTTTCCTTATAAAAGTACGAGATAATTTACACAACCAATGAAAATAAATCACAACTCACAATTCATCATTACAACTTATAAAATTTACAAGACTATGCACTTTAGAAAAACGCATAACAACAACCTTCAATCTATAAAGTATACAACTTTTATTTTACAATTCAACAAAAGAATGAATCAAAATTCTTTAATAAGAATTATACATATATCAGCTAATGCATCATATAAGTTTTTGCCTTCTTCTATCACTTACGTCGTCCATCTGCAAAAATTGCTAGCATGGGTCAGTTCAATGAATTGAGCATGATAAACACTAAGCATTAAAATGAAGTGCATTCCACTAATTGTTTCATTAAAGCAACACTACTTTAATGAGATAATTAAAACATCATACAATAAACATAAGTGATCCCAAACAGAAAATAAGTACATTAATAAATCTAGATCAGCTTTTAAGAGAGAAGCAGAATATAAATAACAATATCTACCTAAGAACTTAAAGTTCTATTGATTCTATCAATGGACTTGTAAACAAACAATAGATCCTACCATCCCATTATTTCATAATTCTATCCTAATAGAATACCACATTTATCTTCTCTATGATACAAAAGAAGTGTAAACAACATGGTTCATTCTAGGATTATTCATCTATAACCTAAGCAAGAATAAGAAGAACCATTATGTACCATGCCCAAACCTATAACATCAGAAAGATAGACTAGGTTCATAACATGAATTACCTGTTCCTTTCAAGTAACAATCTTGCACATTCAACATTAGAATATACATCAAAACAAAATTCCATAATAATACAAGAAGGTATAGAAAATCGGAATAGATCCAACTGCAATTCCAATTCCAACTCTACATGCTAGAAGTTATCAATCAAAGATCAAAATCAATGTTCACAAACAAAGTAGCCCCGAAGAGGAGTTAATCTCTACTCAAGTTCTTCACAAAAGATAAAGAGTACAAGAGACAAACCTACTCCTTTCCATATAAACTAGGCAAGACTAGTCAACAACAATCGAACCCATAAGTATCAATTTACTTATCAATAGAACCCTCTTGGCTACTAGCTCTCTACATTATTTCAACAATGATTCAACAAGGTAGACCAATAGGTCATAAGAAATCACCCATCTCAAAAGAGAATCAAGTACAAGAGAAGTTCAAACAATGAGCTTATCCAAAGACAGAGGAATGGTAACTCAAATAAGGAAATAACCAATGATAAATCATTTTGTTCAACTGAACAAGAAGTTCCAGTTTCAAACCAATTCAGGATGAAAGCATACTACAGACCCAAACCATATATTGATCTCAAAAGAATATATATATATATATATATCTTTCTCAAAAAGAAGTCAAAGACTCAATCATTGTATTAGTCGAGAATAACATCCCAAAACAGTAAATTATAAAGTTTAGAATTACCTATGAACCCAAGACTAGAGACTTACAATTGCCTCACCACTAAATACAAAAAGGTAAGTAGTTCGTAATTCAAAAGAATCAAACTCAATACAACTAAATGGAGAAGGTATCCTTCCGAATATTTTAGTGTCCAAGGTAATAACCCAAATCTTCCACTAAGACCCAAATTTATTTAAAGAGACAGAAGAGAGGGAGAGCAAGAACCCAAAACGCCTAATACAAAAGATGTCTCAGTCTTAACTCCAAAAGCAAAACAGAATGGAATATCAAAACAAAACTTCACAACCACAAAATTGTGATAGTGGTGACTTGGTACAAAACAATATAGTCAACCCAAAACATGGGTTCCCTCAAAATAGAGGGGAAAGAACACTTCCTTCTATTCCCACACCAATACCATCTCGATCGATAAATCATAAACTGAAGTTCAACATTTTCTTAAGCATGATATTACCAGTTCCAAATTTCAAAGAGATTTTAAACAACTCAAACAAACTTTCACCAGTTCCTTGGTGAGTAGTCACTCAAATAAAGAGTTATAAGCTTATTATTTAATAAAAGAATAACCCAATACAAAATACCATAACAGAATCGAATGAATCAACCCAAATACAAGCTCATAACACTCAAGTGTTAAATAGGAGTATAGTGAACTTGAGCTTCACACACAAATGTTTAGAACTTCCCTAGCAAAATAATGCAAGTACAGTGCCCAAATATGAACTCCAAGCAACAGTTCAACAATGCATAAGTTTTCCAAACACTGGTTCGATCAAAATGAAGCTCCAACACAAATTTAATCAAACCACAAAGTACCAACACAAGTCTACATCCAAATTCACAACCCAGAAGCAAAATCAAACAGAACTCAAGTTTCCCCTAAGCTCAGATTTCCATATATTGCCACAAAGATCAGTTCAAAGCACAACAACTTTGATAACAAGATCTAGAGTGCAAAATAGAGATATAGAAACAAGTTTTGCATACCATTTTCACTTGCATGTTGGTCATAAAACTTGCACAGAAAGACATATTTTCAAAACAACACTATTTTAGCCATGGTTTCATATCAAACACACAAGGATTCGTAAACCCATCAAGAAAAATAACTAGACAGACATGAAAACATGAATCTCATGAGAGAAGAGTTGTTCTAATGAATCATTTAGAAGAACGCAAAGAATTTTAATAGTTAGAGCCTATCATGCCTGATAGTGCTTCCACCAAATCGAAGGAGACTTCCAGCCAAGCTTCCAACTCTTTTTCTCCTCCACGAAAGATCAACAATCAAACATTTTCCTCCTACGCCTCATATACTTTCCTTGATCAAAAATAGGCCAAAGAAACCAAAAATAGCTTTGAAGTGAAGGTCAAACTTTGAGTTCAGAAGAACTAGTTAGCTCCATGCAGAGAAAAATCTGCCATGCATGAAAAACCAAATAACCTCCTACAAACCCACCTTCTAAGTTTCAAGATGGTTTGCACACAAAGACCGAGGCTCATTAATGCCATAAATTCCATTCAATCAAAATTCCCACTTATCTTTCCTTGCCACCACCTCCTAAATCTGGTGAATGCCAATTCCACAAAAATACAATTCCATCTTTTAGTGGAGCTTCCACGTATGCCTCCACCAAGTCTACTAGCCCCTACCAAATATGGTAGTACTTCCATCATTTAAACCCTTTCAACTCATTTAAATGCCATTGGAACTATCACCCTTGTGACATGTGACCCCTTAGGTTCCCTTTAATAGTTTAGGATGGATTCAAATAGAACTTAGGTTAGTTTAACAATTACCAACATAGGTCTTAAAACATTTTCCATTAGAATTCCCACCTTAGGTTAGGTTCAATTCATAACCCTTTAGTATTAGGTATTAGTTAAAGTAGCCTAGTATTACTTTAGTAACCCCTTCCCTTATTCATTTAGCACAATGCTTAGGTTAGGTCCAACCCCAACAAATAGAATAAGAGGCTTAGGTTAGAACAAAATTCAAATAAGTAAACGTAGCTAGAACATAGGTGTTCTTACCTAGCTTAGGATATTGTTAGGATAATTCTTAGGTTTTAGGACTCTGTATTCATCCTCTATGAATTGAATTTTTCTTAAGTCCTTATAGTCCTGCCAAGATCAATCACCAAAGACCCGAGCACAAACATACAAAGCTAAACAAAAACATGTTCAAATAAGACCAAGAATTAGTATCATACAAAGTTTAGTCTTCTATGTCCCTTAAACTACTGAATGTCAATTTATCATTCAGTCTATGAAGAGGATTTGAAACATTCCTTGGATCACTGAAATTGATCCAAGGATGAGTCAAGAAGAAGAAATAAGTCTGCAACTCTTAAAGCCAGATTGTAGCTCATCTTTCCAAAGTGAAAATGAATTCTTGATAACCATATAATTTTAGTCTAATGATTTTTAAGAACAGAAAATATTTATCCTTATCAAGCATGATCTTCAATAGTCAAAAGAACACATCTTTATCAGAAAATCACATGTCAACACTTGAATGCAAAAAGGAATTTTATCAATTGTCGAGGGTGTTACATGCTTCCCTCCTAAAAAGAATCATCATCCCGATGATTATCTCATCTCTTTTTAATATTTTACATCAAGGAAAATCAACTTATTCACTTTTCTTACCATATGTCAAAAACATATCAGCATTATTAAGTTCTAGAAATCAGCATTACATAGTTGTTTATTCAAAATAAATAAATATCTACCCAAACTGGCTTACTTATTGTATTATAAAGATAAAATCTCAAAAAAATTTTTTATCAGTCAACAGAATCAATCCTGTTCAAATAGATATGGAAAATAAGATTTCATATCCTCAAGGTTTTCCCAAGTTGCACTCTCTTCATTAAACTGGTCCCATTGGACCTTGCATTGACTTATCTCATGATTTCTCAAATGCAACTAGTGAGTTTCAAGCACTCGTATGGGTTTAACCATGATTATTCCTGGGTCCTGGACCTGCAAGGAATTCAATTTAACACATGTGATAAATCTGAAATGTATTTCTTAAGCAAAGAAATATGGAAAACATCATGCATTCATGACAAAGTAGGAGGTAATGCTAAATGATAAGCTATAGGGTTGATTACTTCAACTATCTCAAAAGGTCCCACATAATGAGGTGATAACTTGGCAGCCTTGCCAAAAGTTATAGAACTCTTTTTCGGTTTAACCGAAGAAAGACTTTCTCACCAAGTTCAAATTTCCTATCAACCCTCTTTAAGTCAAGCATAACTCTTTTCCTATCTATCTGTTGCTTCTTTCAAGTGTTCACGAATCAATTTAACTTGTTGTTCCATTTCAGTAAGAATTTCAGGTCCAATTACCTCTCTATCCTCTATGTTGTCCCAACTAACAAGGGTTCTACATTTTCTTCCATATAATGCCTCGAAAGGTGCCATCTTAAGAGAAGCATGATATGTATTATTGTATGCAAATTCAACTAATGGAAGATACTCTTCCCACTTATATTGTTGATCCATGTAATACATCCGTAACATATCTTCTAAAACTTGATTTACTCTTTCAATTTGTCCATCCATTTCGGATGATACGCAAGAACTGAAATTCAGCTTAGTTCCTAAAGCTGCATTAAGTGTTTGCCAAAATCTTGACATCATTCTAGGATCTCTATCCAAAATGATTAATTCAGGTACTCCATGTAATCTGAAAATTTCATGTACAAATATTTTAGCCAAAATAGGAGAATCATCCTTCAGATTCCCAGTAATAAAATGTGCTACCTTTGTTAGTTTATCCACAACTACTAAAATAACATCATGTTTATTTCTTGACATAGGTAACCCTTGTACAAAATCCATGCTTATTACTTGCCACTTGTACTATGGTATGCTATGAGGATACAACAAACCGGTTGGGTGCATATGTTCCACTTTAACACGTTGACATTCAAGGCAATGTGTCACAAAGTCTATAACATCCTTTTTCATTCCTTTCCAGAAATATTGTTGTTTTATATCAGCAAGCATTTTTGTAATGCCAGGGTGTCCAGAAAAAGGTGAATTGTGAAATTATGCTAACAATTTCTTTCTCAAATCATTTAGCGAAGGTACATAGACTTTGTTTTCAAATCGTAAGATTCCTTCATTATCAAAGTGAAAACCTTTATACCTCAAATCATTGAATCTACAACAAGTGCTACTTTTACTTGTTGAAAGTAAGAGTCAGATTCCATAACACTTTTTACTTCATCTTTAAACTAAGTTCTTAACGTTATAAGAGTAAATGTGCTTCCTACGACTTAGAGCATCAACCACTCTATTTTCTTTACCCTTTATATAACTGATGTCAAAATCATATTGAGACAAAAACTCTAACCACCTTCATTGTCTTGCATTAAGATTTGGCTGAGTGAAGATATACTTCAGTCCAAGGTGATTAGTTTTCAATTCAAAAGGTTTACCAAGTAGGTAATGTCTCCAAACTTGAAGTGCATGAACAATGGCAACAAGCTCTAAATCATGTGGAGCATAATTCAACTCATGTAACTTAAGTTTTCTACTTTCATAAGCTATGACATGTCCATTTTGTAACAAAATACCTCCTAGACCTTCACCTGATGCATCAATTACCACCATAAAATCTCCATTAGGATCTAGTACTACAAGAATAGGTGTTGAAGTTAATTGTTCCTTCAAGGTTTTGAATGCAATTTCACATTTCTCACTCCAAACAAAATTTTTATCTTTCTTCTGTAAGGAAGTTATTGGTGCAACTATCTTAGAAAAATATTTTACAAATTTCCTATAGTAGCCAAGCAAGTCCCATGAAGCTTCTAACTTCATGTACATTCTTAGGTGTAGGCCACTCTATTATAGCTACAATTTTTGAAGGATCTACAACAATTCCATTCTTACTTATTACATGTCCCAAATAGTGTACTTCATGTGTCATAGAAAGAACATTTAGACAACTTACCAAATAACCATCTCTTTCTTAATATTCCCAAAACTATCTTCAAATGCTCATGATGTTCCTCAATAATTTTTGAATATATGAGAATGTCATCCAAGAATATGAGCACAAATTTTTCCAAGTATTCTTGAAAGATATTATTCATTAAATTCATAAATGTTGTAGGTGCATTAGTTAATCCAAAAGGTAAAACCATGAACTCATAATGTCCATACCTTGTTCTAAAAGTTGTTTTATGAATATCCTCATCCTTAATTCACAATTGATGATATCCAGATTGAAGATCTATCTTAGAATATACCGATGCTCCATGCATCTGATCAAATAAATCATCAATCCTAGGGAGTGGGTATCTATTCTTGATTGTTGCTTTGTTTAACATTCTATAATCAATGCACAATCTAAGGGTTCCATCCTTCTTTTTCACAAAAATTACAGGTGCTCCCCAAGGTGAAACACTTGGTCTAATCAAACCTTTAGACAAAATTTCATGCAACTGAGCCTTAAGCTCTACTAACTCTGTAGTAGTCATTGATACGGTGCTTTAGAAATAGGTTAGTTCTAGGCTTGATCTCAATCATGAAATCAAACTCCCTTTTGGGTGGAAGACCTGGCAATTCTTCCAGAAATACGTCACTGAAGTCTCGTAATAGTGGATATCATTCCATAATATCATGTTCTCTCTTTATTGATTCAATAATTTTTACTACATATAAGGTACAACCTTTATTTTTGGCCTTTTTAAGTTGCATAGATGATAGTTTTCTAACAGAAATCTCACGTTTCACACCCTGAATCTCTACTATTTTCTATAAGTCATCTAAACAACTAATGTGTTTTTCAAAATAGTCCACTTTAGCCTTATGTTTCTGCTAACTAATTAACACCTATGATTACATCATAAGACCCCAAAGGTGCAACATAAAGATCAACCTCAAGTGGAAAAGTTAGGTAAATCAAGGACTGCTCCAAAAAGACACATACTAACCATATGAACAACATTGTTCCCATACTATACAGTCCATGTTTTATCCATGTTTCCATCTTTTCTTTTTATTTTTGATGCTAATTTACTAGAAATAAAACATTTAGTAGCTCCAGTATCAAAAATAATAGTTATAGGTAAGCCAAATAACTTACCCGATAACTTCTATGGGTGTGGCCTATTTCTCAATCACCTACTTTGCTCATTACTATAAGCATGTATCTTGTGTTGTTGATTACGATCATCCTTCTTCAAAGGACATTGATTCATGTAATGATATTTTTGCCATAGTTATAATAGCCTCCTATAGGTCCCTTCCTAGGCTCGGGTTTATTTCCAGCCTTAGAGTTATCATTCTGACCCCCATAGGACTTCTGTCCATTATTATTGTTCTTAGCAAAGTTGTTTCATGCATTACCAACAAACTTGTTTTTGTTTCTACTTTCTTATTAGTATCAGATGAAAACTTACTTTTCATTCCAAATTTCTTCCATGGTCCTTTCTTAGGTGCAAGAGATGATGAAGAGGAGTTGGGATTTTTCTTCCTTACTTCCTCCTTGTGAGTAGAAATTGCCTTTAATTTTTGTTCTTGCCTTATGGATTTTTCAACAACCCCTTCCATCATGGTTGGGCTGTGAACATCCACCTCTCCCCTATAATGGGATTCAATCCCATGATGAATTTTTGTATCCTGAACTTCTCATCAGTTTGGTACTGAGGTACATACTTAAGGAGTTTTGTAAATCATTCCCAGTACTCAGTTATAATTAGCTTTCCTTGAGCTAAGTTCTAGAATTCAGTCATTTTTTGATCATAGTAAAGTTGTGGCAGCCATCATTTCCTAAAGTAACCTTTAAATTGGTCCCATGTGATATTAGCTTCATCAATATTCAACTCATCCTTACGGCTGTCCCACCATGAAGATGCTTCATGAGAAAGTTGATATGCTCCCCATATCACCTTTGTTTCTTTTGAGAAATTCCTTATTGCAAAGTATTTCTCCATTTTCATTGAGCCAATTCTCAGCTCCATCTCCTAATGTGGTGCCATCAAACTTAGGTGGACTTATCCTTTTTATATCATTAGTGAGTTCAGCTGCTAACCTAGCCTTTTTGTTCTCAGGTTGAACATGTATGTTAACATTGTTATTATCAACACCCACATTGGCGTTGTCCCCCAGAGGTGGCTGATTATTGTTATCAGCTTCTTCTTCCTCCTCATTACCCATTACTTGTTGTTCAAGTACAGCCAAATGATCTCTTGTGTCCAACAGGAAGCAAGGATCTCATCGAGTTTCTAGGTAGTTGTTGCTCCTTCCTCAGGCGGAGGGTTATTTGCAACATTTCCTCTTGTTCTAACCATTTTCTATTACAAGAAAATTTAAGTTTCATCAGATTATGGACACAATAGGTCCAAGAGCTGCAACCTTTCTCTGATACCAAGATGTAACATTCCCATTTTAAGACTTTAGAAACAAGGGATTTTTTTTTTTATATATAATGTTCTCTGTTCTAAATAAAGCATTATTTAGAACAAACATTCCATGCCAATCAAATTCAAATAGATAACCATATGCAAGTTATAAATGACTCGGTGATCCACCGATCTATTCATTTCATAACTTGGTAATCTACGATCTATTTATGTTATCTTAAGTATTGAATACATATTGTATACTTCGTATACTTGGTTTTCCTACCCTACACCAGGTACTGAGTGATCTATTTAAAGAACATATCTGAATATTTTTTACCAATATTCATCTGATATCACATGTTTTAAACTTGGTGACATAGGACAACGCAACCAACAACTTGTGATACTTTGGCCAAAGTTTTACAACATATTGTGTATGTCTCTATTCCTAGATGACATACTCATCATTTTGGAATATGTCCTTCACCTCACTCCTCTATTATCATGATTGGTCTTTACTGACTACCGTCAGTCCACTTGTCCCAGGTTTAACCCTAGCCCTAGTTAGAAACATAAATTATTATAGGAAGATGCTCACAATGACTTAGGGTAAATGGGCATACTCGGTTGACCTTAAGTCAACCGGGTGTGCCAAGGTACCCTGAGCCATTGGAAGCTACTTCCTATCCTAAATATGCCACTAACCTGACCTAGAGAGAAACTAAGTTCAAGTTCTTATTGTGTGTAGATCTGGATGATCAATGTGGAAGGGTGATGCCACATGTCAACTACAATGTTGTATTCTCGAGAAGACCCAAGTCTTCTCAAAAGTACATCCCTACAGTTGGTGTGTGCCAACATCCTACATAAAACTACCTCATCGAGATGTACATACCCCAAGGAGATCATTAATACATTGTTAATTTGGATTAATACACTGGTTTTAGTAACCCTGCTAAACCCTAATCCAACTCTCCTTAAGTTCTTATTGTATACTTGTATCAATCGAGTATTAAAGAACTTCATTAAACTCATGGTTTCTTTTAATGTTTGTTTTCATGGTGTAACCAGCAGTTAACCAAAACAAGACAGTGATATCATAAGTTTCATTTAAATGTACTTTAACTTTCAGGAAGGTTTAACAACCACATATATCCAACTAAAGTAGACTTCATACAAAATGAAGTCTAATAATTAGTAATCATATCTCCAAACCTTTTAGGTTTATATTCAATTGAGAGAGAAAGAGTCTTCCTCTAAATGATTAAGTATTAGGGTATATCATTCCCAATATCCATAGTTCTTACTTCATGTTTATTACGCAACACATTACTATGTTAAATTGTTTAGATAAAACACATCATATTATGCAACTCAACAAGTTGCTTCATTATAAGGGAAATTGAACTAATTCCCATTATCCATCTTATCAAAGATAACAAGATAAGCATAACATAATATAAAGAATATAAACAAGATAGAACTTTCATCTTCCTTTATAAAAGTACGAGATAATTTACACAACCAATGCAAATAAATCACAACTCGCAATTCATCATTACAACTTATAAAATTTACAAGACTATGCACTTTAGGCAAACTACATAACAACAACCTTCAATCTATAAAGTATACAACTTTTCTTTTACAATTCAACAAAAGAATGAATCATAATTCTTTAATAAGAATTAGACATATATCAGCCAATGCATCATATAAGTTTTTTCCTTCTTTATCACTTACGTCGTCCATCTACAAAAATAGCTAGCATGGGTCAGTTCAATGAACTGAGCATGATAAGCACTAAGCATTAAAATGAAGTGCATTCCACTAATTGTTTCATTAAAGCAACACTGCTTTAATGAGATAATTAAAACATCATACAATAAACATAAGTGATCCCAAACAGAAAAGAAGTACATTAATAAATCTAGATCAACTTTTAAGAGAGAAGCAGAATATAAATAACAATATCTACCTAAGAACTTAAAGTTCTATTGATTCTATCAATGGCTTGTAAACAAACAATAGATCTACCATCCCATTATTTCATAATTCTATCCTAATAGAATACCACATTTATCTTCTCTATGATACAAAATAAGTGTAAACAACATGGTTCATTCTAGGATTATTCATCTATAACCTAAGCAAGAATAAGAAGAACCATTATGTACCATGCCCAAACCTATAACATCAGAAAAATAGACCAGATTCATAACATGAATTACCTTTCCTTTTTCGGGTAACAATCTTGCACATTCAACATTAGAATATACATCAAAACAAAATTCCATAATAATACAAGAAGGTATAGAAAATCAGAATAGACCAACTACAATTCCAATTCCAACTCTACATGCTAGAAGTTATCAATCAAAGATCAGAAATCAATGTTCACAAACAAAGTATCCCCAAAGAGGAGTTAATCTCTACTCAAGTTCTTCACAAAAGATAAAGAGTACAAGAGACAAACCTACTCCTTCCATATAAACTAGGCAAGACTAGTCAACAATAGTCAAACCCATAAGTATCAATTTACTTATCAGTAGAACCCTCTTGGCTACTAGCTCTCTACATTATTTCAACAATGATTCAAACAAGGTAGACCAACAGGTCATAAGAAATCACCATCTCGAAAGAGAATCGAGTATAGAGAAGTTCAAACAATGAGCTTATCCAAAGACAGAGGAATGGTAACTCAAATAAGGAAAGAACCAATGATAAATCATTTCATTCAACTAAACAAGAAGTTCCAGATTCAAACCAATTCAGGATGAAAGCATATTGCAGACCAAACCATATATAACACAAAATGATACATCTCAAAATATATATATATATATATATATATATTTTCTTTCTCAAAAAGAAGTCAAAGACTCAATCACTATATCAGTTGAGAATAACATCCCAAAATAAGTAAATTATAAAGTTCAGAATTACCTATGAACCCAAGACTAGAGACTTACAATTGCCTCACCACTAAATACAAAAAGGTAAGTAGTTCGTAATTCAAAAGAATCAAACTCAATACAACTGAATGGAGAAGGTATCCTTCCTGATTATTTCAGTGTCCAAGGTAATAACCCAAATCTTCCACTAAGACCCAAATTTATTAAAGAGAGAAGAGAGAGAGAAAGAACCCAAAATGCCTAATATAGAAGATGTCTCAATCTTAACTCCAAAGCAATAGGAACGGAATATCAAAACAAAACTTCACAACCATAAAATTACGATAGTGGTGACTTAGTACAAAACAATACAGTCAACCCAAAATGTGGGTTCCTCAAACAAAGGGGAAAGAACACTTCCTTCTATTCCACACCAATACCATCTCGATATAGTCATAGAACTGAAGTTCTACATTTCTTAAGCATGATGTTACTAGTTCCAAATCTCAAAGATATTTTAAATGACTCAAACAAACTTTCACCTAGTTCCCTGGTGAGTAGTCACTCAAATAAAGAGTTATAAGCTTAGTCATTTAATAAAAGAATAACCCAATACAAAATACTAGAACATAATCAAATGAATCGACCCAAATACAAGCTCATAACACTCAAGTGTTAAATAGAGTACAGTGACGAACCCGAGCTTCACACACAAATGTTCAGAACTTCACTAGCAAAATAATGCAAGTACAATGCCCAAATACAAACTCCAAGCAACAGTTTCAGCAATGCATAAGTTTTCCAAACATTGGTTCCGATCAAAATGAAGCTCAACACAAATTTAATCAAACACAAAGTACCAACACAAGTCTACATCCAAATTTGCAACCCATAAAAAAAAATAAAATAGAACTCAAGTTTCCCCTAAGCTCAGATCCATATATTTACCACAAAGATTAGTTCAAAGCACCAAAACTTTGAATAACAAGATCTAGAGTGCAAAAATCAGAGATACAAAAACAAGTTTCACATACCATTTTCACTTGCATGCTGGTCATAAAACTACACATAGAAAGACAATTTTCAAAACAACACTATTTTAGCCATAGTTTCATATCAAACACACAAGGATTCATAAACCCATCAAGAAAAATAACTAGACAGACATGAAAACATGAATCTCATGAGAGTAGAGTTGTTCTAATGAATCATTTAGAAGAACACAAATAATTTTAATAGTTAGAGCCTATCATGCCTGATAGTGCTTCCACCAAATCGAAGGAGACTTCCAGCCAAGCTTCCAACTCTTTTTCTCCTCCACGAAAGATCAACAATCAAACATATTTTCCTCCTATGCCTCATATACTTTCCTTGATCAAAAATAGGCTAAAGAAACCAAAAATAGCTTTGAAGTGAAGGTCAAACTGCTGGTTTGAAGAACTAGTTAGCTCCATGCAGAGAAAAATCCACCATGCATGCAAAACCAAATAACCTCCTACAAACCCACCTTCTAAGTTTCCAAGATGTTTGCACACAAAGACCGAGGCTCATTAATTCCATAAATTCCATTCAATCCAAAATTCCCGCTTATCTTTCCTTTCCACCACCTCCTAAATCTAGTGAATGCCAATTCCACACAAAAATACAATTCCATCTTTTAGTGGAGCTTCCACGTAAGCCTCCACCAAGTCTACTAGCCCCTACCAAATCTGGCAAGTACTTCCATCATTTAAACCCTTTCAACTCATTTAAATTCCATTGGAACCATCGCCCTTGTGTCATGTGACCCCTTAGGTTCCCTTTAATAGTTTAGGATGGATTCAAATAGAACTTAGGTTAGTTTAAGCAATGACCAACATAGGTCTTAAAACATTTGCCATTAGAATTCCCACCTTAGGTTAGGTTCAATTCATAACCCTTTAGTATTAGGTATTAGTTAAAGTAGCCTAGTATTACTTTAGTAACCCTTCCCTTATTCATTTAGCACAATGCTTAGGTTAGGTCACCAACCCAACAAATAGAATAAGAGGCTTAGGTTAGAACAGAATTCAAATAAGTAAACATAGCTAGAACATAGGTGTTCTTACCTAGCTTAGGATACTGTTAGGATAATTCTTAGGTTTTAGGACTCGTATTCATCCTCTATGAATTGAATTTTTCTTAAGTCCTTATAGTCCTACCAAGATCAATCACCAAAGACCCAAGCACAAACATACAAGTTGAACGAAAACATGTTCAAATAAGACCAAGAATTAGTATCATACAAAGTTCAGTCTTCTATGTCCCTTAAACTATTGAATGTCAATTTATCATTCAGTCTATGAAGAGGATTTGAAACATTCCTTGGATCATTGAAATTGATCCAAGGATGAGTCAGAAGAAGAAATAAGTCTGCAACTCTTAAAGCTAGATTACAACTCATCTTTCCAAAGTGAAAATGAATTCTTGATAACCATATAATTTTAGTCTAATGATTTTTTTAAGAACAATAGTAAAAGAAAACACCTTTATTTATCCTTATCAAGCGTGGGAAATTTGGCTCCTAGATCGCCCATGCCCTTGTTCCCTCTATTCCTACTCCCGAGAAAATCACGCAACTAGTTGCTTCAACATCTTATTCTCCATCACAACAAAAGGAAGATGAAGAATTGAAGGCCTTGATCATAAATTTATCAAACAAGGTCATATCATTAGAAAAGTAGCAAGTGCAAGCGTATAGAGGTAATTCTAATCAGGCACATGGCCAAGGGAATCAGCCTTGGCAGAATCAATACGAAAATCAAAGATACATGTCATACCAACGAATGATAGATGGCAACCTAATACACATCTACCCTTACAAGTTGTCCCTCCCGTGCCTTCTCTCCTAGCACCTAACACAATCCAAGTGCTTGTTCAAGTTCGAACAACTTGGAACAAGAATCAGTGGTGCTTCCCATGAAAATTTCCTCATAGTCGTACCATTTTGCTAATGTTGCGTGCTCCCAAGCCTTCATGATCTAGAATGATTCCTCCTATGAGCCCTCAACAAGTTCCCATGAAGCAGATAATCCAGAAGGGCCAGAAGTTCCTCCGGTGTCCAATTTGATGTTCATTAGTGCAGAGTACTACATGTAATCAACCAAGCTACAAAATATAAAAATAGACCGTGTGCCCAAGTTGCAGACAACACAAGATATAAGAAAAGAATATTAGAGTCAAGCACACAGGTCACAGTCCTAGTAATACAAGCAGATCTTTAGAAGAAAAAATAATCAGACAAGACCTCTTGTAGCAAAATCGTTCAAATCCCTATGCAGGAGGTCCCGCGTGAAGCTCTATCTGAAGTAGCAAGTGCTCATCCTTTCGTAGGCCAAGCCTTTGTTCCAGCTAAAATCTAGGCTTCCACACTAAGCAGTCAAAAAGGGATGTTGTTCCTCAAATCCATAAGGTGGGAGGGCTTCCATTTAGCATTGTTGACTAGATGAAGAAAATAAACATAAACGTCACAATGTGGGATGCCCTGACCATTCCATCTCAGCGGGATACATTGTATGAAGCTCAGTGCAACTTCCATGCACCGACCCGGTTATGCGAAGCCATGCACTTTTATAAAAATCTTCCAATAAGAGGAGAAACAAGTAAGTAGAATGTCTAAAACCCCACCCTTCTATATGTACTTGATTATAGGCAAACACCTAGTGCATAACTGCTTGATTGACTCAAGCGTTAGTACTTTTGTTATGCCTAAGAAGATAGTTGATGTCTTAGGTCTGAAATATAGCCCTTTGTCTAAAGGGGTCCTACTGACTTTATGGCTTAGCTTGTAACCACCTTAGGAGTCATCAAGGATCTTGAGTTAACCCTCCATTCATGTCCAATCCTAACAATTACTCAAGATCTATCAATTATTGACCTTCCTCCTTTGTTTTCCCTATGTCTAACAAGAGAATTTCTTTGCTAAAGTGGGTGGTTACTTGTCTTCCGATTAGTCTCATATGTTAATCAAGACAAGGTATGGTACCTATTTTACCATACAAGCTGAGCCTATATTTTCTTATCATGTAGAGCCATATGTCCCATCCTCTCTCCAAGTCAATTGTCTTATCTAGGAAGAACAAGTTTCAATTCTGAAGAACAGTCTCTTCCACCCTTTGTTCCAGGACCTAGTGCTTGATGAATGAGTAGAAAGACATCACAAATTTGATCCCTATGTTGAATAACTGGAAGCCTATGAAATTGGGCTTGGTACTTATTGCATTCTAGAAGAAGACAAGATGCGCTTCCACGCACGCTTATAGGAGACAAAGTTCAAAGCTGGTCTATAGAAGTTATAATTTGATGGATCCGAAGAAAAACAACGCAGAGTAGGAGTGGTTCTCATTTCCCCTAAGGATGAGAAATTATTCTTCATGCATAGGCTACAGTTTACATGTTCTAATAATGTGGTAGAATATGAAGCGTTGGTGTATGGCTTGCTTATCACTGAAAAGAAGAAAATTAAAGCGCTACAGATCTTTGGGGACACAGAATTGGTCATCCACCATGTCACTAAGAGATTCCAAACAAAGAATAAGATTCTTAAAGCTTATAAACATAGATTTTGGGACCTATTTGAGATCTTTGATGCCCTTAATCTAAGTGTAGTTCCATGTAGAGTGAACGGAGAGGTGACCAAATGGCCGCACTCAGTTCACAATTTTCTCTTGTTGAGGAATTTTTCAAAGGAAACACTCAGCACATTAAGATGGTAATCAAACCATCCATTCCAGATAATAACACTAGTTGGCAAGTGTTTGACAGTGATGTGCAGATTGTCCAATTTATCCAAAATGAAGCTGAATTTTCATCAAGTATGCAAGATGACTTACATGACAACTATGGTGACCAAGTAATACAGCTAAAGACAAATAAGTTGCCTAAAGGGCTGGTCACCTTAGAGAAAAATTTTATCCCTGATGATAAGTTCAAGGGTGAGGAAAGATACATGTAAGCCATGCAACAGATTGCTCTCCCACTACTATTGTGTAATATTCCCATTTTAAGACTTTAGAAACAAGTGAAAAAAATTATTTTTGAAACACAATGTTCTCTATTCTAAATAAAACACCATTTATAACACACATTCCATGCTAATCAATCTCATAATGAGATAACCATATGTAGCTGTAATGACTCGGTATACTATCGATCTCTCATTCCATGACTCGGTTACCAACCGATCTCTCATGTTAACTTAAAGTATAGAATACTGTATTTATACTATGTATACTTGGTTTCCTACCCTATTCAGGTCTTGAGTGATTTGTTTAAAGAACCTATCGAATATTTGTTACCAATATTCATCGACATCACGCTACTTTAAACTAGGTGACATAGGACAACGCAACCAACAGCTTGCGATACTTTGGCAAAATATTTTCAACATACTATTCATGTTACTATTCCTAGATGGCATACTCGTCATTTTGGAATACGTCCTTCACCTCACTCTTCTATTATATAGAATGGTCTTTGCTAACTACCATCAGCCCACTTGCCCAAGGTTTGACCTTAGCTCAAGTTAGTAACATAATTTATTATAGGAAGGTGCTCACGATGACTTAGGGTATATGGGCATACTCGGTGACCTAAATAAACTAGCTATGCCAAGGTACCCTAATTCATTGGGAGTTACTACCTATCCTAAATGAGTTACTAAATTAACCTCAAGAGAAACTAAGTTCAAGTCCAGATGTGCATAAATATAGATGAAAAATTACGGAAGGGGTGTTGCCACATATCAACCGCAACATTTTATCCTGCGCGCACAAGTCTGTTGAGCATTAGCTCCTTTCTACGCGCAATAGTAATGGGAGAGTAATCTTGTTACGTAGCTCACATGTATCTTTCCTCACCCTTGAACTCATCATCGTGGCTAAACATTTTCTCTAAGGTGACCATCCCTTTAGGAAACTTATTTTCCTCCTGTTCTAAATAAAACATCATTTAGAACACACATTCCATGTCAATCAATCTCATAACAGAGATAACCATATGCAATTATAATGACTCAAGATACTACCGATCTCTCATTCCATGACTTGGTTACCAACCGATCTCTCATGTTAACTTAAAGTATAGAATACTTTATGTATACTAGGTATACTTGGTTTCCTACCCTATTATGTGCACCTTTGAGTGATTTGTTTAAAGAACCTATCTGAATATTTCTTACCAATATTCATCTGACAACACATTGTTTTAAACTAAGTGATACAGGACAACGCAACTAGCATCTTGCAATACATTGGCCAAATATTTTCAACATATTGTTTATGTTACTATTCCTAGATAACATACTCATAATTTTGGAATACGTCCTTCACCTCACTCTTCTGTTATCTAGAATGGTCTTTACTGACTACCGTTAGTCCACTTTCCCAAGGTTTGACCCTAGCTCAAGTTATCAACATAATTTATTATAGGAACATGCTCACGATGACTTAGGGTATATGGGCATACTTGGTTGACCTAAATCAACCGGATGTGCCAAGGTACCCTAAGTCGTTGGGAGCTACTACCTATCCTAAATGTGTTCTTGACTTGACCTAGAGAGAAACTAAGTTCAAGTCTAGATGTGTGTAAATCTAGATGAAAAATTAAATAAGGGATGTTACCACATGCCAACTACAACATTGTATCATGTGCACAAGTCCTACTAAGCAATAACTCCTTTCCGTACGCAATAGTAATGGGAGAGAAATCTGTTACATGGCTCGTATGTATCTTTCCTCACCCTTGAACTCATCATTAGGGCTAAAAATTTTCTCTAAGGTGAGCAGCCCTTTAGGAAACTTATTTGTCTTTGTTCTAAATAAAACATCATTTAGAACACACATTCAATGCCAATCAATCTCATAATAGATAACCATATGCAATTGTAATGACTTGGTATACTACCGATCTCTCATTCCATGACTCGGTTACCAACCGATCTCTCATGTTAACTTAAAGTATAGAATAATTTATGTATACTACATATACTTGGTTTCCTACCCTATTCGGGTACTAAGTGATTTGTTTAAAGAACCTATCTAAATATTTGTTACCAATATTCATCTGACATCATGTTGCTTTAAACTAGGTGACATAGGACAATGCAACTAGTAGCTTGCAATACTTTGGCCAAATATTTTCAACATACTATTCATGTTACTATTCCTAGACAAAGCATACTCATCATTTTGGAATACGTCCTTCACCTCACTCTTCTGTTATCTAGAATGGTCTTTATTGACTACCGTCAGTCCACTTGCCCAAGGTTTGACCCTAGCTCAAGTTAGCAACATAATTTATTATATGAATGCGCTCACGATGACTTAGGGTATATGGGCATACTCAGCTGACCTAAATCAACCAGATGTGCCAAGGTACCCTAAGTCATTGGGAGAAACTACTTATCCTAAACGTGTTACTAACTTGACCTAGAGAGAAACTAAGTTCAAGTCTAGATGTCTATAAATCTAGATGAACAATTACAGAAGGGGTGTTGCCACATGTCAACTACAACATTGTATCCTCGAGAAGTCCCAGGACTTCTCAAGGGTACAATCCTGTAGTTGGCGTGTGCCAACATCCGTTAGAATTAATTCATCAAGATGTACATACCCTCTTAGTGGTCATTATTCATAATTAATCTGGATTAAGATTAAGATTGTAGCAACCATGCCTAACCCTAATTCCATCATTTATTAAGTTCTTTACCCATAATTATCCCGATTAGATATGGAGAACTTCTTTAATTCATGTTTTCATTGTTGTTCATTAACGTGGCATAGCAAAGCGGCTATCCCAAAAATAGGACAGCAAATATCAATGTTTAATTCCTAATGTAGCCTATATGTCCAAATCAAGTGTGTTATCCACCTAGATTCAGCTAATGTTTACTTTAGAAATGAAGTTATAAACATTAAAGATCATAACCACTATTCTTTTATCTTTCATTCTTTGAGAGAGGAAAAGTCTTCCTCTCGCTTGGTTAGATGTTAGGTTTAACATAACCTTTTTATTGTTTGTTACTTATATAGTTTAATTGTATGTCCCAAGCATATTTCATTATTAAACTATAGTTGTGTAGTTAGAGAATGACATCTTTTGCAACTCAATAAGTTCATTATAATAAGGGAGATTATACTATCTCCATAATCCAACTTATTATCGATAATAGCAATAGTATACAACGAGATATAAAGAGTACCTCCAAGATATCACTATTATTTCCGTCATTCAAGTATAAAAGAATTCACATCACAAATTAGAGTCTAACACAAAACCTTTCAATTCATGATGAAAATATCCATTTACAATACCTGCATCTCGGACATTCGGCATGTCAATCGAATTAAGATCTTAAAATAACATCACTTTTCTTTTCTAATACAACTCAAGAATGAAATGAAATTCTTTACATAAGATCCAAAATTAAATAAGCCAATGCATCATAAAAGTTTTTCCTTCCTTTATCACTTGTGATGTCCATCTGTAAAATTTCTAGCACAGTCGATTCAATGAACCGAGCATGATAAGCACTAAGCATTAAAGTGAAGTGCATTCCACTAATTATTAAAACAACTCCTTAATGAAACAATTAATATATCTTACAAATAAGCATAAGTAATAACAACCAAAAAGAAGTACAATTTAAGACTTTGAATTCACTTGTAAGAAAAGAGCATAATATAATCCACATCATTTGCATTATATCATAAGTTTTAATTTATCCTATCAATTACCTTAAAACAATCAATGTGTCTTGTCATCTAATTGTTTCATAATTATAAAAGAATAGAAAGGCACATTTATCTTTACTAAGTAGCAAAAGATTTAAATACAACATAGCTCTTATTAGGATGATTCATCCTACAACTTAAGCAAAGAAGAAGAATCAATACATACTATTCCTTACACACTTCATCATCTGAAAGATAGAAACAGGTTTAGAACTCACCTAACTACTTCAGTTCAAGGATAACAATATAAGGATTCCATAATTAAGAGACAACATCTAAACAAGAATCCCAAATCAATCCAAGAAGAATAGGAAATCAAAACAGTCTAACTATAAGTCTTACTAACTTCTACATGTTAGAAGATATAATTCAAAGATTTGAAACCAGACTTTCCACAAATCCAAGCTAGACTCAAACAGAATTAATCTCTTATCTAGTCCATCCAAGAAGGGTTCATAATAAGACAAAGTGCAAAAAGAGACAACCTACCAATATCAATCCAAATGGAGTATGACTCAATCAAGCAAAACAGTCGAGTCTAAGCATGTTATATTTTCTTTCCAACATACCGACTCAGCTAATCTCTTTCCACATCATTACAACCAATGAATTATACAAAGTAGACCAAAAAATCCACAAGAAATTTCCATCTCAAAAGAGAATCGAATACAGAGAAGTTCAATCAAATGAACTTATCCAAACAACAATAAAAAAGGATCTCAAATAGAAAAGGACCCAATCTATAATTCATTTCATTTATACTATCAAATGAATTACCATTTCTATTTTAAACTTAGAAGTTCTTTAACTAGTTCCCAAGAGAGAACACAAAACCAAACACACAGTTAAAAGAAAGCACACTTCTAGTTTCCCTTACAAATCTTACCAACTGGTTTACCTATTCCCATTCATCAAACACAAGTTTGAATTCAATTCTCAGAATGAAGTACACAGTACAGTCCCTAAAATAGTATATTTTCCCAAGAGAACATATTCCTTTCTCTTTTAAAACCTAGAGATTCATTCAATGAATCCATCAAGGAATAGAAATCCACAAACAATATAAGATATACAAGGTTCAATACAACTCACGAACTCAATAGATTGTATTCCCAACTTCTAGGTCTTACATGGCTCTAAATAATAGAGACATAAAGTTCATGGTCATATCAAAGAAAAATTTAGTGAGACAACCCCGAACCTAGAGATGATAAATCCTATCAACAAGATTCAACATGAGAGAGAGTAATCAACTCTTTTTCCCTAACAACCAAAAAGTCAATTTAAGAGGATCTGAAGGTAAGTAAGAAACCCAATATACATTTAAGACAAGTATTGTCCCAATCTTACCTCCAATGTGACTGAAATAGAATCACAATAAGGACTCTCAAGTTCTATCTAAGAAGCTTGTGACAAAGAAGGTATTTGTTTCAAACATTGATCACAAGAAGGAGAATGCATACTGCATATCCATAATCCTCAAAACTATTAACGACTATTCCAACAAACTCTAAATCAAACTAAACCCAAACAAGATATAATTCCAGTCCATTAATCCTTCTAACATAATAGTCAAGCCTTCAAAAATATGTGGGTTCACTTAGGGAAAAGAAGGAAAGGATATACTTTGTATTCACACACCCTATCAAGTTCAAAGAAGGCAGTACAATCTAAAAGATAGAAGTAATAAAACCATTCACACTCAAGAAGCTACATGAAGAAGATCTCAAAAGAGATTACCAGATCAAATTCAAACTGAAACTAATCTCTCAAGCCCTTATCAAGTAGACAGTCCATAAATGAGTTCAAGCATTTCAATCCTTGAATACAAGTAAAACTCCAACTCAAAATACAAGTACAAAATCAAACACATCGATTCAACTACAAGTTTGGAACACACAAGTATTAAATACGAGTATAGTGTCAAACACGAAGCTTCAACAAAATTTCAAAACTACACAAGCTCTAATACTGGCTCAAAACAAACACGAAGTTCAAATACGAGCTCATAACAAAACACGAAGCCCCAATACAAGCTCAGAACAAAACACGAATGCTCCAATACAAGTTCAAATGAAACATAGGCTCCAAATAATAGTTTAGAACAAAGCATAAGGCAAAAATGCCCATCTAGTCAACACCATCCCCGAATACCAGTTTCAGAATGAAATACAAAGCTTCAAATACAAGTTTCACATGCATTCCACCATTAAACTAGCAAAGAGAAAGTTTCCCAAGAACTATCATTACTTTACAATGGATTTACATCCCAAAAACCATAGAGGTTCCTTTAAAACATGGAAGTAATTAACCATACAAATCAAACAAACAATTATCTCATGAGAGCAGAGTTGTTTTAATGAATCACTTAGAAGAAAGCAATAAATCTTAATGGGTAGAGCCTATCATGCCTAATACTACCTCTGCCAATTTGAAGGAGACTTCCAAGTAAGATTCCCATTCTTTTTCTTCTCCACAAAAGATCAACAACCAAAAATATTTTCTTCCAATGCCTCATATACATTCCCTTGATTGAAAATAGACCAGAGAAACCAAAAATAGCCAAGTAGAAGGAGTCAAACTGCTGGTTCATAGAACCAGATAGCTCCATGCAGAGAAAAATTTGTGAGACATGCAAAACCAAACAACCTCTCACAAATCCACCTCCCTTGTTTCCAAGATGGTTTGCACACAAAAACCGAGGTCCATTAATGCCATTACTCACAATTCTCCCGCTTATCTCTCCTTGCCCTTTTGACCTCCCAATACAACATCATTCAGAACACACATTCCATGCCAATCAATCTCATAACAAATAACCATATGTCTCTGTAATGACTCGGTATACTATCGATCTCTCATTCCATGACTCGGTTCATTAACCGATATCTCATGTTAACTTAAAGTATAGAATACTTTATGTATACTACATATACTTGATTTCCTACCCTATTCCAGTCCTGAGTGATTTGTTTAAAGAACCTATCTAAATATTTGTTACCAATATTCATCTGAGATCATGTTGCTTTAAACTAGGTGACATAGGACAATGCAACTAGTAGCTTGCGATACTTTAGCCAAAGATTTTCAACATACTATTCATATTACTATTCCTAGATGGCATACTCGTCATTTTAGAATATTTCCTTCACCTCACTCTTTTGTTATCTATAATTTTGTTTATTGACTACCATCAGTCCACTTGCCCAAGGTTTGACCCTAGCTCAAGTTAGCAACATAATTTATTATAGGAAGGCGCTCACGATGACTTAGGGTATATGGGCATACTCGGTGACCTAAATCAACCGGATGTGCCAAATAAGTTTCCTAAAGGGCTGGTCACCTTAGAAAAATTTTAGCCCTAATGATGAGTTCAAGGGTGAGGAAAGATACATGTGAGCCATGCAACAGGATTGCTCTCCCATTACTATTACACGCAAAAAGGAGTTGTTTCTCAGCAGGACTTGTGTGCATGAGGAAAAATAGGCCTTCATCTCTCTCTACTAAAAATACAATGACATTTTCTCATGGGAGTATGAAGACCTCAAAGGTTTTGATCCAAGTGTTGCTCAACACTCCATTGACCTTGATCCTGGCATAAATCCCATCAGACGAAACAACGGCTAGTTAATCCAAAGATAGAGCCCCTCATGAGAAAGGAACTATCAAAACTCATTAAGGAAAAAATTATCTTTCCTATCAAATACTCTACCTGGGTTGTAAATCTGGTTCCAATACACAATAAGAATGGTGAAATCATACTTTGTGTTGATTTTAGATATTTGAATAAGGCATCTCTAAAGGATCACTATCATTTACCTTCAATGGAGTAGATTTTGTAGAATGTGGTTGGTGCGCAAAGGTTCTCCATGCTAGATGGGTATTTGGGTTTCAACTAGATCCTGGTCAAGGAAGAGGATCAATTCAAAACAACATTTACAACCAAGTGGGGAAAATATGCATACCAGAAAATGCCCTTTGGTCTATCAAATGCGGGTGTAATATTTCAAAGACACCATGGATATTGCCTTCAAAGGTTACATTAATGAGTTCATCTTGGTTTACCTTGATGATATAACTATCTTCTCAAAGTAGAGCGTGGATCACATGGCACACTTGGAAAAGGTATTTGAGAGATGCTAGAGAATTTGGGGTATCTCTTAACCCCAAGAAGTGCAATTATGCGATGGCTCGGTATGTGCTCTTAGGCCATGTAGTTTTAAAGAATGGCATCATTATTGATCCTGAACATGTTTCAGCCATGCTAGCCCTTTCCGACATCACACAAAAAGGCCTTACATCCTTCCTTGGAAATATTAACTTTGTTAGGTGTTTTATCCCTAACTTTACGGGACTGGTTCGGCCCATCACCTTTATGCTCAAGAAGGACATAGCCTTGGATGGATAGTAGAAGGAAGAGAAATCTTAGAAAAGATCAAGAAAGAGATTACTTGTGCACCAACACTCCTCAATCCAGTTACTCAAAGGATTTCATCCTTTATGCTTATAGTGTCAATGTAAGCATTATTGGTATCCTAACACAGGAAAATGAACAAGGGATGGAACAATCGGTGGCCTTCTTCACCAGACGATGAAGGATTATGAATTGAAATACGATCATATGGAGAAGCGAGTCTTTTCCATCATTTGCGCGCTCAAGAAATTCAAGAGTATGCTCACCACAAATCATATCAAGGTGTTATTCTCCCACTCATCTATCAGATACTTCATCATGGGAGCAAAAATTAGTGAGAAGAAAGCATGATGGGTGACAAAAATCATGGAATATTATGTGACTATTAAGGCCAAAAAGTTGGTAAGAGGTAGTGCACTCTGCAAAGCTAGATTGTTGAGGATGTGCAAAGTGAACCTAAGGCTTCATTATTTCTAGATGAAGACATCCCACATGTAGAACATGAATAGAATATAGACCCTAGTGCGCATGACTGGATGAAGGACATGATCACATTCCTTTCCGAGGGCGTGTACCCTCCTATTTTGAATAAAGAAAAGGGAAGGAATTTGAGGTTGGAATCCATCCCTTCTGTTTTTATTGATGGAATTCTCTTTAAAACAAATCTAGATGGCATGTTGTTAACATGTATCAATGGCGTGCAGACTGAATAGGTGTTAGCGAAATTTTATGATGGATTCTCTGGTGGACACTTCTCTACCAAAACTACATTAATCAAGATCATAATGACAGATATCTTTTGGCCTACCCTATTTGCAGATGCACATAGGTGGGTCACAAAATGCAAGGAGTGTGCTTTCTTTGTAGGAAATAAAATATTGGCAGCACTTCCCCTCTGACCAATCTAAGCAGATTAGTCTTTTGTGCAATGGGGTCTCGACTTCATAGGCATGATCAATCTACCTTCAAGTACTAGACATAAGTGGGTGTTGATAGCTACAGATTACTTCACCAGATGGATAGAAGTTTTCACACTTAAGGAATCAACTAAGGAATTCATCCTTGACTTTCTCAAAGGTTTAGTCACAAGGTTTTGCATTCCTCAAACCATTATCTCTAATAATGCAAAGGTATTCCTTGGTGCTAAAATCACTAATTGGGCTTTAATTCTTGGCATTTACCTGAAAACCTCTTCTAACTATTACCCTCAAGGTAGTAGTCTAGCAGAATCAACAAACAAGAACTTGATCAAAATCATGAAGCGCAAAATGAACATCAGCCAAATATAGTGGCATATAAAGGTCTTACGTGTGCTCTGGGTAGATAGAATCACAGTTAAAAGGTAATAGGAACTTCACCTTACAAGCTTGTCTATGGCAAGGAGGCTACCCTTCCTTTGACACTAGAACTAAATTCATTGGCACTTTCCCAACAGCTAGAATTTGAGGGTGAAGATCAGAGAGAAATTAGGATGGCAGAGCTGGTTCATCTTGAAGAACTTAGAAACTCTACCATGATCAAGCTAGAACAACATCAGCAAGCAACAAAGAAATGGTTTGACAGAAAGGCTAGGCCTCAAGCTTTCAAATTTGGGGACCTGGTTCTAAAATGGGATGCCGAAAAAGCTAAACCAAGGAACCATTCAAAGTTTTATGTACTTTGGAGTGGCCCATACATCATCAAGTCCTGCAAAGAAGCTAACTCTTTTGAGTTAACTCATTTGGATGGAAGCGCACTACAAATCCCAGTAAACATGATTTATCTCAAACCCTTCCATTAGGTTTGTTGCATCATGTTGTATATATTAAGTAGTTTCAATTCCTCCAAGTGTGCTCTGTGCACATTATTTGTTTGTACATAGTTCTTTCCCCTCACATGCTTCATGTGCACGCTCTTTTGTTACTTCCAGAATGCAGAGCTTCTCTCAGCAGTTGAGAGATTCAGAATAGAGTGCAGATATGATTTTCAAGTGATTACAAGGGCATTTTTATGATTGAACAAGTAGAATCCATGCCCAATGGATGCTTCAGGCTACTAATCTCTTTCATCTAGTAGGCAGATGGCCCCAAAAGTTACCAAAATTGTTATCCAAATAGCTCTCCTAGCGATTTGGATAACTTACATACACATCCTTCTCCCCTTCACATTCTTCTATCAACTTCCCTTTTCCCTTACATGACTTCCTCATGTGTGCTCACTTTCTCTCCTATCCCGTCGTGCACTCCTTACGCACACCTCTGCAGACTTACCTTTCAATTAGCTAAGTCCTTAGAATTCCTCTTGCATGTATTGTGTGCTCCCTTCTTCACTTCTTTCTTCCATTTCTCCTTTTTACCCACACTCCATGCATAGTCGGCTCAAGTGCATCTCCAAAAGTTAAATCCCCGAGGCGAGGCTCAAATGATCGCCAAGCTTCCACACATCTAGAGCCATAAAATTTCCACTGGCCATTGAAAATTCTTTGACTCAACGGAGGGTGCCAAGTGTCTTAACGGTGCACATTCAAAAGCGGGATCCAGGCCGAAGACTCAAACTTGCACCAGCCCTCCACATAGCAAATGGTCAACAGAGGTCAAAACCAAAAGCAAAAGTGGGCCTAAAAAATGACTAAGTATAGAGAACTAGCGGAAGCCTCCACATGGATCAACAACGTAATATCAAAAGGAAAGTCTGGAGGCAGTCCCTAAAGAAGCATGGGCCTTCCACATGTCCCTAGTCCAAAAAAGGGACAGAGTCGGGGGTTGAATAGTCAAATGAGAGGTAGGCGAATAGAATTTCAAACAAGCACCAAGCCACCACATTTCCAAGGTCATACTTTTGGCCTGCCAAGCAAAGAGACTTAGGAAAAATACAATGGAGACCAAGGAGCCCACAAAGGCCACCACATGTTGATCTGGTGCAATTTCAAGAGCATAAATATGGGGTTGAATCTCCAAGAAGTGTAAGGTAGCCACGTGGACCTCGGTACGGATAGAACTCTTCCTCCTGTTCGCCCAAATATTCAAATGAGCATATCTTTTGGCTCAGTGCTTGAAATCTACCAAATTTGGTAGTGTTAGAAAGATCTCAGCCTCATCTATGCCTTAGAGATCTGAAAATTTAATTTTGGAGAGGTTAGGTAGGGAGAAAATGGGAAAATTTCTATCAGGCCATTAACACATAATTGGATTTCTTCAACCACCAGATCTCATATGATTTGATCTGCCATTCCTCCTCCTTTGAGGCACCAAACAAATAATTGATGCAGACATGATGATTTAGGGTGGAATTGATGATGGTGGTTATGCTTTGAATTAATTTTCCCACTTCTCTCTCTGCTTCTTTCCTCTAGGCTGAATCTATAAAGATAGGGTTAGGGCTCGTTGTAATGGTTGGACACTCTGGATTCTTACGCATGTTGCTAAGGACTCCATATTTTTGTATTTTGAGTTGCGAGATCTCCATGTTTAGCTTTTACATGTGGATATTGGCCTCCTTATCGTTGTAACAGATTTTGTGCATTCTAGGAAGTAATAGAACCCTCGTTTTGTGACTATTATGTATCCTAACATGTCTACATTCCTTCTTCTTGCCTCTTCTCTTGCATTATGTATTTTTGTGCTACTTTAGCTCCCCTACAATTCCATATTTGGTTGTGTTCCATGAGAACAATTTGGTAAACACATGTTTTGCTATGCTACTCATGCTTAGCCTCCTTTCATGCATCCCCTATCATTCTTTCTCAGAACAGATAGTGTTCACCCCTCTTTTCTGGTGTTATTACCTTTTAGTGTAGTTTACTTCATGTTATCCTTCTTTCCCTGGTCCCTTGGCATTCTTACCTTAGTTTCACCTTTCAAAGCACTAGGAGTATGATGTAGCAGTAGAGATAGATAGAGGAACCAGCCTTCTCTCGGAGATCCGTCCAAGCGCACAAGGTCGAACAACTTGGGGATGGTTACATTGTGGTCTCAAACACCTCGGCCCTTTCGAGATCTGAGACACGGGTGCACGTTTGAGAAACCAATAGGAACCTAGGTGTCGAGACTTTTGATGGATGCCTATGACTACGTAGGAGCTCAAAAGTATTTTTCTTATGTCACAAGGTGGTCATTGATAGTAATTGTTGATTGCCTATGTGTCGCACAATGATGATTCGATTTTTCTTGTAACTGTAAATAGATGATGACCTGCAAAACCCACAAACTACATCAAATACAAAAAAATGAATATGTAATATGGGGATTTGGAATGACCTCGGTGGTCAACCAATTGAGTGAACTTATGATCGAACACTACACTACATCTCGGACTCCATGTGGTTCTTGTACGTGTGTTCTAGAATCATCCCCTAGGAATCCCTTGTGCAAATGCATGTGAGAGTGGGTGATAACTATATGTACCAATGTAAATAGATGTGTCAATGGAAAAATTAACTTCCACTTCCTATGAAGTGTATGTAGAAAATGTAGTCCCTTTTCCCTCGAATTAGTGTTAAATGGATGTCTTTGATGCTCTTAGATGCATTTTGGATGCAACCTTAGGTGATGATAATATATTCTTATATCTTGGTCCTTTATTTTAGTCACATAGCTTTGTTTTTATATGATTCCCTTATTTTATTTTCACAATTGACAATCTGTAAGGATGGCCTATAAGAAAATAATATGCCCAAAAGATCAAAGAGACCCCAGAGAGGAGCGGGTAAGATAGAAAGAGATCGGGGTGCGCAGTGAAGGACAAGGGCACCTAGGAATTGGTATCATGGTTGAACAACGATGTCCAAAGTCATGAAAAATAAATCAATAAGGTTTAGAATGGGTTGTAGGGTGTAAAATACCATAGAGAAGACAAGAAACAAACCAAAGAGACCAACGATAGTAGTCAATTACTAGTTTTTCTCGCTAAGGAATCATATGAATGCAAGTATGCATTTATGGACCTATAAATGTACCCAAGTGTGTGATTTTGTGTCTATATTTTCCCCATTTATGTTTTTAAATGAATACTCAATAATATTAAGTAGATGAGATATTCGTACTAGATAACCATGTAGAGTGTGATGGAAATAGCATCTTTGAAGAGACAAGTGAAAGTGTGAAGTGATAGAAATAAATTGTGGAAGCTAAGGAAGAGGAAGTGACCCTAAGGTTGAAGTGTATATGTTCTTTGTGTTGTACCTATTGTTGTTGTGGCTTGATGTAGGGTTTTTTTTTGTTGTGTATAAGGATGGACCTACAAAATAAGAGAAAAAGAGTATTCAAAGTCATGTATTATGAAAACTCTTGCAAAAGTATGTAAAAGTATGTAAATGTGAAAAATTAGTAAAAGAAAAGTGTGCACCTGATCCATGAAGAGTAAAAGGGATAGAAAATGTCATGAACTACTATATAAGAGTGAGTTTTTATCAATAAACCTAGGAAGACCAAGCAGACTGGTCTTCATGGCTACATCTCATGCCAAGATCAAGTTTTTAGGAGATCTCATGTCAAGAGCAAGTTTTTGGGTGATCTCACACCAAGAACAAGTTTTGGGCGTGATATCATGCCAAGTACGAGTTTTTTAGGTGATATCGGGTCATGGCGAAAAGAGTGTTACGAGAGATAGGTCTAGTGTTACTCTCCATCCATGACTGCTTCCCAAATTTATACACCATTATAGCTAGTGTGATCCATGTTTATTCCAAGTAGAAAAAGGAGATAGATTACATTTTGATTGTTGGAGGACTATGTCTATAAATGAAAATTAATCTATGAATCATGTTGATATGAGAAAGTAAGCTGTAACTTCCCCTAGTCATAAGCATCCAAGAAAGGTTAGGAATGCATAGGTGTTAGTATTTGTACTAAACGAGAGGACCCAAGTCAGATTCTAGGTCATTTTTGTAACTGTAGCATGTGCCAATTATGTGTTGTAATGTATTGTCTTATAGGTCTGATTTTTATATGGGGTGAATGATTTACCCAATGTGTTCCCCCACTCGTTTTGGGTGCATGTGACATCTCTAAGATAATGCGGTCTAAAGAGAGGACCCGATATTGATATGAACCTAATACCCTACATGGGATGTAATGTGCATGGTAGAAACCAAAAACATGTAAAAAAATTGGATAGAAACATGATTTAGTAGAAAAAGTGACAAGTATGCTATAGAAGACAATGTAAACAAACAATAGTGCGGACAAAGTAGACCACAAAAATCATGTTTTTACATGGGAAATCACTCACAATGTCACTATAAAATCAGGGCTAAAGCAACCAAAATCATACATGAAATGATCAAGGATGACATAAGGAAAATCCTGCAAAACAATGGCATACAACAAAAAATAATGGAAAATAGTATCAAGCAAAGTATCAGATAACCATGGTGGAAAATAGTTCTTGCAAGAAAAATTTTGCATATGAAGCACCCATTATCATGTTAGAAATATAAAGAGTATGTCAAATCATCGCTAAGATCAATGGAAATTAGTGTGCTAGTAAGAATATGAATTAGTATAAAATGAAATAATAACATTTTTAATGTATGAGGAAGTAAATGTAGATTCCCCTAGGAGTCTCAGTGGGACTAGTAATAGGTACGGTGCAAGTATCATTTTGTGTGTAAAGAGATGTAGGAAGTCTGCATTTAAAACTAGAGAAAAAGTGAATGTGCATGTGTATATGATTAATATAATGACATACTAGATATCTAACCAACATGGGAAACAAAGTGTACATGTAAGTATAAGAAAGCAAGAATAAATGCAACCAAGATATGTAATATGTTGTGAATGAGTGAGATGGAATGATATGAAAAGTGAATGTGATAGGATTAGTGTGACCCAAAGTGGATGTGGATGAATATGCATGAGATGAGGTTCATTTATAAAAGACCCCTCAAAATTCAAGAATGAACCATAAAAAAAAAGTGTGACATTAGGGATAGGAAATAGTTTGAAAGAGATGCTAGAAAGATGTAATATGAAGCACAAAGCATAGATTCTAGAATAGGATAGTATGATGTGTGAGAGAAAAATTCTTAGAAATATGTATCGTGAAGCACGGAGCATGAAATTTGTATTGTGTGAGGTTCATGGATGTAGCATGCCCTCAATATTAAAGTGTGAACCTTAGCATAAGAGTGCATCAAAGGGAAATGGTTTGAAAGATATTCTTAAAATATTGATCATGAAGCACAAAGCTTGAAATGTAGAAGAAGGTGAGGTTCATTTCATATTTACTGACCTCATCGAGTTGAGTATGAACCATTGAACTAGAGTACCTCCTAGAGGTGGTGACAATAAAATTTATGTATCAACTTGCATAAGATTAATGAGAAGGATGAGATGTAAATTATGGAGCTTAAGAGTAGAAATGTTAGACACCTGATAATGTTAGGAGGGGGAGTAAGCATGATGCCCCCTAAGTGTATGATGTAGAAAAGAATCAAGTAACATAGTCTACAAGATCATCACTATCATGTTCGAATCCAAAGGGATAAGTGAAAGATACCTTGTAAGAAATAGTATGGGGTTGATCATATAAAGAGCCATTATGGCATAAATTGTACATGCCCATTGCGTATTCTTCATCAATGAAAGGTGGTAGTGGAAATCCATGTGCATACTAATGAGTAAGATTTTACGTATAACCTAGAAATGAATCTTTTCAAATAGAAACACATCCGAAAGACATGGGAAATGTGATATCAATATGATTAGGATCTAAAGTGCTACCAATGTAGTCCGGGCAATAATTCCTAAGAGTAAGTGGACAAATGCAAGAAGTGCACACAAAAATACTAATAGATGGAAGCCTTGAAGGTCATAAGCAGTGATAATTAAAACATATCCATGATAGATATGAGGAGAATGAAGTGTAGGGAGGAGATCAGCAAGTGTGAATCCAAGCCAATCCAAACCACCATGTGTGAAAATATATCATAGAAGGTAGGATAAAATGAAATGTGATGTCAATAAGAGTCATTTATGAAAAGAGTGCATATGAAAGGAGGAATTATCAATGTAGAATGTTCATGGGAAGTGAGTAAGGTTGTATGACATCAATGTATGGAAAAACACCCATTAGTAGAAGGACGGTGTTTTTTAATTGATATTCACAAGGGTCGATAATAACAGAAGTATCATTGAAGTATGACTCATCTATCTCAATAGGAGTAAAATTCAAATTGTGTAATTTTTCATCAGTAAGATTGATTGTATTTACATCATCATCAGAATCATCAGTGTTGAAATTTTCATGTTGGATAACAATATCAAGGATATTGGTAGGAAGTGAGCTAGATGTAGGAGTGAGAGGAGTCTCAATGAGTGGAGTGGTGGTGGTTATTAGAGTAGACACGGTGGGTGAAATGATATCAGTAGTATGAGTGGAAATGGATGGCATGCTTATAGAGGTGGAAGAAGGTTGTGAAGCACTAGATTGACCAATATCATATGTACCAATATTGCTATATGGAATAGGTTGCAATGGAGGAATAGGCATAGTAGTAATAAGGTCTATGTGATAAAAATTGAATGGATCAGGGTCAATAGCAATGGTATGTTTATAGCCATCATGTAAAAATTTAATGCACTAATTAATTGTAGATGGGATAACATGTATTGCGTGAATCCAAAATCTACCCACCAAGAGATTAAACTGAAACAAGGCATCGATAACAAAGAATACCATAGGAACAAGCTTATTCCCAACTTGTATAGTTAACGTGATAGTGTCGAGGCATATGCGAGTACTAGAATCATCACCACGAATGGGAGTCTAAATCTTATTAATTATATTATCAGTCATGTCGATTTTCTGAAAAAGGGGCTGAGGACATCGATTTATGGTGGATCCATTGTTAAGGAGTACACGCTTGATACAAATGGTACCAATGGTAATGGTGATAAGAAAAGGTACAAATGGATTATCAACAACATATGGTGGTATGTCCTCATCATTAAATTATATAGCATGTGGTATATTTTTGAGATATTGAATGATATATGTGAAGGACACCCAAAAATTATTACTTTCCATATGGATAGAGTAAAGGGTGACCTCTAATATATATGATGACAATTGGGTGAACTACTCAAGATATCATAAAGAGAAAAAAATTTTAGGAGTATTCTTGAGCTATTCAATGATGTCATAACCCTTAGAGGTGGTGGTGGGAATTGTGGAAGTAATGGGTGGTGGAATAGAGACTATTGGAGTTGTAGGAGGACAAGTGTGGTGAGTGGTGACTACATTGATGGTTGGATCAGCCATAGGAGTAATGAAATAGGGAGGATGTTGAGTACGAACTTGCATAAAATTAGTAGTGGTAGTAACCATGCTAGAAACCTTAGTTGGGGTGAAAGAAGGATAAGAAGATTGATCCATGAATTGAGAAGAAGAAGAGAGATTTTGATACATACTCAGAAGGTAGGGTTTAAATGGATGGGTTCACCAAATGATTTAATAAATATAGTATTTATAAAACCCTAATTGCAGAGTCATCTATGATAAATAAATGCTAATCAAGCTGATGGAATATAGATTTCATAAGCAATACGTGAGTAACATAGAAAACCATAAGTGCAAGAAAGGGAGAGAAAGACTTAGATGATTCATGTTATCCCTAGAACTAATATGGTTTTGAAAGCGATGAACAGGAAGGAAAAATATCACAACCAAGCAAAAGAAATTTTGGAACTATTCGATCTGTCTATACTATGGTGCCTAAACTAGGGTGAGGGTTCTTAGGTTCCAGAGACCTCTGTTGGGCACATGTGACTATGCGGGAGCTCAAATCTTTGGTTTTCTTATATCATAAGGTTGTCGTTGATAGTCATTATTGTTCACCTATGTGTTGCACTATGATCTTGAGTTCACTTATAACCTACAAACAGAGATGATGACCTGTAAAACCCTCAAACTACATCAAACCCCAAAAATAAAAGATATAATATAGGGATTCATACTAACCCCAACGGTCACTCAACTAAGTGAACTTATGACCGAGTGTTGCACTACATCTTATACTCCATGTAGTTCTTATGTGTGTGTGTGCTATAATCATGCCCTAGGAATCCCTTGTGTAAGTGCATGTGACAAAGTGGGTGATATCTATATGTACCAATTTAAATAGATGTGTGGATGGAAAAATTAACTTCCCCTTCCTATTAAGTGTATCAGAAAAGCGAATTCCCTTTTCCCTTGAATGAGTAATAGATGGATTCCTTTGATGCTCTTAGATTCCTTTTGGATGCAAACTTAGGTGATGATAATAGATGCTTAGAGCTTGGTCCTTTATTTTGGTCACATAGATTTGTATTTATATGATTCCCTTGTTTGAATTTCATAATTGACAAATGAAAGGACGACCCATAAGAAAATAAGATGCCCAAAATATTAAAGATGCCCAAAAGGAGTGAATAAGATAAAAAGAGGTCGGGGCACCCGAAGGATGAGGGCACCTTAGCCACAGCGTCTGGTAGGATGATGGTGTCTAGATTCATGAAAAATAAATCATAAAGGTTCATACTAGGTTGTATGGTGTAAAAGACCATAGAGAAGACAAGAAACAAAGCAAAGAGGCCAAATATAGCATTGAATTACTAGTTTTCTCGCTTAGGAATCATATGAATGTAATTATGCATTTTGGACCTATTATGTGTTCAATCATAAGAAATGTGTTATATCCTAAACAATTCTTTTACGAGAGTATAAAAACATCATGCATTCAAGAAATTTGGGTTGTTATCTAACCTTACAGGCCACTGAATTATTATTCATGCATTTTTAAAAGATCGAACATATATGCATGAAAAATTTATGAGTCTTACCACACAAACAAGTGCTATTTTGGGTTTTACCCACAAAAATACTTGTCCAATAACTCATATTTTCAAAAAACTTAAACTAGTCGTGATTGCATTACTCTTGTTTTCTTATGATATGTTACATTAAGTAATTCTTTCGTACTTTTCATTTTCAGTTCATTTTCTAAGGCTACTTATACTTTGTTATGTACCATAAGACTCCTTCATTTTTCATACTTAACGCTTAATTTTCCTATCATTGGAATATTTTGATTACGCAGTTCTCATATGTTGATAAAACAAATCATTTTATAGTTGTTTTCTTTGCTTCATCCAAAATTACATTTCCACAGGTCACCATAGTGGAAGTATGCTTCCTGTGACTCATCATACCAACCTTTGGTTCTCTTTTCCTTAAAAGTAAGGATTTTCAATTTATATCGAGAATAAAAATCCAGCTATTAATGCTTATCTTGTGTTCAAAATAGGTTGTGTGTAGATATATTTCATCCCCAAATAGTTTTTTTCCAATTTACAAGGATTTCTTATGCCTCAAAAAATGTTAGCTATAAAATATAAGTGAGTTCTAATACATGAGGAGCATAGTTCTTCTCATGCTCTTTCAATTTCCACTCACGATAAGAAATCACAAGATCATTTTGCGAAGTATTCCACCAAACCCCTCACCGAGGTATCAATTTCCATGGCAAAGTTCCCTTTGGGATATGAAACCTTCAAAACAAGTACCATTGTTGGTTTTATTCATCATATTAAATATTATTTCAATCTTGACATTCCACACATATTTATACAAATATTTTTGGAAAGTATTATGCATAAAGTTCTTGTATCAGGTGGGTGCATTAGTAAATTCAAAGAGTAACGTTGTAACTTATTATACTCTTATCTTGTTATGCATGTTATCTTGCGAGTTGACTTCATTATTTAGCTAATACTAACCATATCATTGATCAATCCTTAAATACACCGATAAGGCCTTAGATAATAATTTATTTATAGTTTTTATGTCAATGGTGAAATCAAACTCATGTTTTAGAAGAAATTTCATTTTTATGTCATGTATGTTTGATGTTTTTACGCATACCATCCAAGAATTTTATTTTATTTTCAAACCAATATATTATTGCCTTATGTTGGGATAGCCAATTTTAATCAATAATTCATAGGTCCTTAAAATATCTTACATATAAGTCTAGTTACGTGGTGAAGTAAAGTAACCTTAATGTTGCATCAACAAACATTGATCCTGATTTGGAAAGCATTTTTCCCCTATTGAAAATATATATACTTTCATATCACCGGGTTTCTCATTCATTTTTATCTAATTACTAGATACAAAGAACTCAGTTGCACTAGTGTTATATTAAAAGCAGAAGCAGGGAAGTCCTACATGACTTACCTAGCACCTCTTTAAGGATAGTTTGTTCTTTAGCTTGGCGATTAGCCAATGCGGCATGCATCATCATCTGTTGATTATTCCCATGGTTCCTTTGGGGACATTTATTAACATAGTGCTCACCATTACATTTGAAACATCCTTATGTAGGCCTTTTCGACCACATATATTTTTACCACAAGTAGTGTTGTTTTGTTCCTTATTACTTGTATTTATAGCATGTTTTGTTGTTGTATTCCTCTAATGAGACCACATTTTACTTCCATATTTATTCCACCATAGTTTTTGAGAAGTTAATGGTGAAGAAGATCTAACGCTCTTATTGCCATTTTCTCTTTATGAATTGGAGTATCGTGTAGCCTTTATTCTTGCCCAATGGATTTTCCAAACATTTATTCCATAGTAGACAGTCCATGTTTATCTACAACATCTCCCATATTTGGGTTTAATTCTATATTGGATTGACAATTCCAAAACTTATCATCATTAAACATTTCAGCAGCCAAGTGATTCCCTTGCTAATTACTACCACTTTGTTGTTCAAGTGTTTTTTTCCTCTAACTTATCATTTTCACCCCTTACCAGTTGCTCCAAGGCATCTATCCAATTTCGAGTATCTTGAAGGATTGTTACAATTTTAACCAACCTCTTTACCATTGAACCTATAATATAAATTGATCTAGTTCATTTCCCATGGTTCATCCTTCTTGAAACCATCATATTTTGTTAAACAAGAATAAGATGTTTAGTTAGCGTATGAACCCATTAAGTCCAAGAGTTGATAAACCTTTAGCTTTAATACCAAAATGTAACACCCATGTTATGATTCATCCAAATTAATGTAATTTTTCTATTTTAAAAAATCCCTTAAGTTCCTTTTATGATGTAATGAGTATCATTAATTTACTTAGCTCATTGTTAAATATTCCATAATCCATTTTGACAACATACATAAACCATGTGCAACTTTAATGGTCCTTTAGATCTCCCGAATCTCCTTATACATTATACACGATTGTGTATACATTGTATACATTTGGTTAAACCTTTTTATAAGTTAATAGAACTTGTGCATCCGCTTAGTGTAGGCCAATAAAGCATTCAAGTACTTCTCTCCAGCTCAAGACAACGCTGATTAGAATAAATAGTGAATAGACAATGCAATCATTCATTTTCATTATTATGACCATATTTATTTGGCATTGCTCTAGTAAATCAAATTCGAGACTACACACTAGCATATGAAACATGTCTTCCATTCACCACACAACCATCTCAATATAGTTATCAAGATTCTTTTCCATTGATTAAGAAATTAAGTTTCAGTTATCCATTTTAGTTAAGTAGATAAGTTATTTAGTATCAACACATGACCTTCCTTTACCGATAGAGATTCATAGTAACTTACTGAGTTACTACCTTCAATGAGTATCTCTCATTGTGCTATCCTAACACAACGGTTGTTATTTAATATAGAACAACTTAACCAAGTCTCGTGTTTAAATGATATAATCATATAAAAAATAGTTTTGGCCTTAATATCTTTTGCAAAAGTTTAGAATTTAGTATAAATAGTTCACTTAATTACAATAGTCATCATCACGCCAAAGCTATGACTACCGTAAAATGAGATTTGATTTATTCATGTCCCACGTACATTTATCCTTTTTAATAATTACAAAAAAGTATGCCTACTTATGTGTCTTCATGTTTTCCTACTTGTTTATGTTAAAATAAAATGAAACTAAAATGTTGACTTCATGTTATTGTTTCCATATATTCACATTATTGACATAATTATCATCCTTAAGAAAACTATATATCTGCGAATATTTTTATTTATTAACACTAACTAGACATTGTTGTTATTAACATATATTAAAACGCTTTTAGTTTAATTATGATGATAAGATTACAAAGGTTAATTTTATCATAATAATATTCATATCATAGTGTTGATTGTAGATATTTAGATTTGATCATCACTCATATAAAATAGTCTATTCATTACTTTATACAAATATTAAAAGATCTCTTTTGCTTGTCATTGTTCATGCATAGTATAATTCATTTCACAAGTACATTAATATTCTTTATTGTTTCATAATTTTTTTCATCAACTATGTCAACTATAAACATAATTATACAATTGAAATGACATCATAAAATCAGATATAATCCCAAATTATAACATCAAATGTATAAAACATACTTTGTTGCAAAACAATAGTATAACTCCTTCCTCTTTGGCAATCATGATAATTAGATGAGAAAACATTTATGTATTATTTAATAAATATAATACATGTTTATGAAATGATTATCCATAGATAATCTAAAAGGTACAATAGGCTAATTTTCCTTTTTCAACTTGCAAAGTTAAAACTTTCACATTTACAATCAAACACAATAATCCAAAACTAAGAGTAAATCTCATTGCATGAAAAAGTCGTGCAAGATCAATCCAATAATTTACATCACAAGGTTACTCCATCCTACAAGTTGTAGGAGAGATAAAATGATATGCATGGTCAGTTTGATGAACTAACATGAGTTATCTAACTCATTTCTCGTTGTGTTATAATGAAATAAAAGGATCTATTTCAACTACTTAAAGCTGGTATCAATAAACATCATATTTCATTTAATAGTTCATATATTATAGCTTAAATGAAATAACAGTGCATATTTAAGTAAAATCCTTTAGAAATTAAAGGATCAACTAAAACTTATTAGCTTGGTTTATTAAATAAATTACAAGAAAGTTATCATTTTCCAAGTCAAAACTAAAGTTTCATTACAAAATCAACAATTTCTTAAAGTATCTATAAGAAAAATGTCATCATAGTAAATTCATTCAAAATATATAGTCATATCAAATTGATTAATTATCTACCATTTCCAAAAATATTTTACAAGGAGATAAGAAAAAATATTACTTTTACAAACAATCTTATTATTCCATTAGATATCACTTTTCCTTCTTTTTTTTCAATCAGAAGTCAACTTGAGTGATGAAAATCACACATAGGCCTTTCATTAGAATAATACAATGACAAGTTATTGACTAGATCAATTTAAACAAACATTCATATAATGAAAATAGTTTCTTGCATATGCTTCTCTCTCTCTCTCTCTCTCTCTCTCTCTCTCTCTCTCTCTCTCTCTCTCTCTCTCTCTCTCTCTCTCTCTCTCTCTCTCTCTCTCTCTCTCTCTCTCTCTCTCTCTCTCTCTCTCTCTCTCTCTCTCTCTCTCTCTCTCTCTCTCTCTCTCTCTCTCTCTCTCTCTCTCTCTCTCTCTCTCTCTCTCTCTCTCTCTCTCTCTCTCTCTCTCTCTCTCTCTCTCTCTCTCTCTCTCTCTCTCTCTCTCTCTCTCTCTCTCTCTCTCTCTCTCTCTCTCTCTCTCTCTCTCTCTCTCTCTCTCTCTCTCTCTCTCTCTCTCTCTCTCTCTCTCTCTCTCTCTCTCTCTCTCTCTCTCTCTCTCTCTCTCTCTCTCTCTCTCTCTCTCTCTCTCTCTCTCTCTCTCTCTCTCTCTCTCTCTCTCTCTCTCTCTCTCTCTCTCTCTCTCTCTCTCTCTCTCTCTCTCTCTCTCTCTCTCTCTCTCTCTCTCTCTCTCTCTCTCTCTCTCTCTCTCTCTCTCTCTCTCTCTCTCTCTCTCTCTCTCTCTCTCTCTCTCTCTCTCTCTCTCTCTCTCTCTCTCTCTCTCTCTCTCTCTCTCTCTCTCTCTCTCTCTCTCTCTCTCTCTCTCTCTCTCTCTCTCTCTCTCTCTCTCTCTCTCTCTCTCTCTCTCTCTCTCTCTCTCTCTCTCTCTCTCTCTCTCTCTCTCTCTCTCTCTCATATACATGTATGTATATATTTGCATATACAATCCTATGGGCATATTTATTAAACTAACTTGTATTACTTGATTAAGTTGTCAATTATCAATCATAGTGACATGAAAGAAATAAATTATGGGATGTGACATGATGCAAGAAGAAAGGATTCTATCTTGGAATACTAAGCCCAAGGGACTTATTTAAGGCCATAGAGTGACTTCGTTAACTTGCAAATGAGGGAGGAATCCTAGACATAACCCAGAGATTGTTCTATATAGATTTCTTCCTCTAAGTCCCCATGATGGAAGGCACTCTTAATGCCCATTTTATGGACTTCCCATCTGTTAGCGTTAGCGATGGCGAGGTCATCTAAATAGAATTCATCTTTCTAACGGGAGTAAAGGCCTTTGAATAATCAACCCCAGCTACATGAGAGAAACCCTTAGCTACAAGTCACACTTTATACTTTTTTATGTTCCCATTGGCACCATACTTTGTTCAGTATACCCACTTATACCAAACCATTTTTCTTCCTTTCAAAAGAGGGGTGAGATCCCATTTATTTTCTTCCTAAGTGAGGAATACTCCTCATCCATGGCAAAATCCCACTTAAGAATCCTAGAATCCTCCTGGAAATGTTGAGGATCGGAAGCAGGGGATGAAGAAGGTATGTTTTCCAACAAACTATGAATGAGTCTATCTCTAATCTAAAGGATCTCGTATCCAATCTCCAACACTGTAAGGTCTTCCTAGCCCAACGAGGATGAGGAGGAGAGTCGATCTAAGAACCTGTAGATTATTCACTTGAGTGAGAGGGGACATATTCCTCCTCATCATCATTATTGTCAAAATCAAAAGATTATGAATCATTAGTGGGAAGAGAATGAGGATCATGAGGAGGAGGCTCAACAAGATCATCATCATAGGAATCCAAATAAGAATTATAGCGGGGTAGAAGGACCTTAATAGGTAAAGAAGTGGAAGTAGAAGACGAATTTTCAAAATTCAAACCTCTCTTAATATAAAGCTAATGATTTGTAGGGTTTAATAATTTATAGCCCTTCATGCCATTGGGATACCCTACAAAGATATAAGGTTTGGAAAATGGTTCTAAGGCCTTGCATTTCTTTTTGGGAATCTGATCCATAACGGTTAATACAAAGACATGAAAGTGTTCGACATTAGGTTTGTGTCCATACCAAGCCTCAAAGGGTATAATCCTGTTACTGCTTTGTGCAAAACATGGTTCTATATGTAACAAACATAGTTCATGGATTTAGCCCAATTTTGTAGAGGAAGGATTTTATTTAATAAAAATCTAAATTATTAGATCTAAATTGTAGATTCACTCAAGATAAATAAATGATACAATAGAAACAAATAACTAAAGGGGAAATGAAAACCCTATATACAAGATAGAGACAATATTGACTTATCTGGTACTCGTTTAATCCCAAAAATTTTTGTGTTGTAACTTTGATGAACAAATATGGGAAACTATTGCAACGTTGCTCCGAAAATTGTAAAAATTGTCATATATGGATGGACTAGGGATAGGACACCTGGGTGTCAAAGACCTTCTATGGGCACCTGTGACAAATGAAATTTTTGGTGTTGTGCAAGTTTCGCTAAACTTTGCTCTTAATCACCTATGTGTCGTTGGATAATCAAAGCACGTTCACTTGTAACCTACAAAATAGTATCCACCTGGAAAACCCCAAAAACATCAAATCAAAAGAAATAAATATGTAAAATGGGGATTTGGAATGACCCTAGCAACCGAGTGTTGCACTACATCTCAGAATCTATGTAGTTCTATGTGTTTGTGTGTGCAATAGTGTCCTTAGGTTTCCCTCGTGCCAATGATGCCAAGATAGTGGGCTAGAAGCTAGATATAATGAAAATGTGTGGATGGAATTTATAACTTCCCCTTCCTATGCAGTGTATGCAAAATAAGTAGCCCAAAGAATGCAGTCCCTTTGATAGTATGTAGATAGATAGCCCTTGATAATTTTCAGCCCCTTATAATGGTATGTATGTTGTGTATATATAGGGATCTCTTGTTTAAATTTGACACTAGTGACATGACATGTCAACTAGGACCTCGGGATAAGGGTGATATAACTGAAAATTCTAACCACAAATGTCAAAATAAATGAAATAAATAAGCAAGACAAGAACTTCCATATCCCGACACAAGTGCCTAAGTGCTGAGTGTCTAGTATAAGGTGCTAGTGTCTTAGAGAAAATGATGATAGATGTGAAAATAGTGACAAACAGGGATACTTGTGACCTGAATAAAAAGAATTGTGGGAGTGAAAGATGTAAAATAAGTGACATATATAAAATAAAAACACAAAATAAGTGAATGAAAATAAGGGGATGCATAGGGTATTATGTCACCATTGAATACTTTTCTCACTCAAGATCCATATACATAACATACTTACTAACATAGTAATATAGTAGTATGTGTGTGATTTTATGTCTACATCCCCCCCCTTTATTCTATTTGAATGAAATTCAAGTAGTGTAAAGGAAGTACGGAACATATGTGAGATGTCTAAAGAAGCCCTATTGCAAAAGTACTCCTAGAATATAGGAACATATATGATCCGGAGGACAAGACAAAAGATGGATTTTCCTAAATCTCCCAAGATCAACACAGTATGGAAGATCACTCGAGAGATTTCCGTCGACTATTTGAATGTTGAAAACGGAGTCTGTAAGTGCAAATGGTGGCTGGTCAAATTTGAGGTCAACAGAAGGGTGAGACCAGTGCAACTCGATGGAAAGTCACGATAAAAGTGTAAATAGATTGTGCAAAGGTATGAGATGGTGTTTTAGGCCTCTGATATTTGACACACAATATCATTCATCTTCGTCAGTGATCAAGTAAAATATTTTCCACATGGTGGGTCCTCAGGCCACCATGTGGCTCATTGGTCTATATTTCCACATTAGACCAAGGTATGGACCAAGTTATACTTGCATTGCACTGAGTGAGTTGTTTGGAATAGATCGATAAGCCATCAAAGGAGGAATGTATGGGCAAGTTATAGCATTAGCCAATCAAGCCAATGGTCGAGTTGTTATGGTTTTAATAGTTAGCAAAATACATGTACATGGCCTAAGCCACGTGGTATAAGGTTGGAAAAGTGTAGTGCCCACTTTTCTTTGACACTTTTAGATATTAATCTCAATATTGTGATCATATTATGGACACTATTATGTTTTGTTTTAGTATGATGGTTAGATGTTAGATCATGGATTATTATTGATCTAGATTCAGTTATTATGCATGATGGTTATTAGAGACATTTTTATATATTGTTTGACATGGACATATTATAGATGTTGATTTGGACATATGACATTGGATATGTTGAGTAGACCTAGTATGGTAGATTATTGATGATGATATAGTTGATTAATTAATTGAAAATGATAGTGTTGATTTCTTGATGTTGTTGTGATTCACATGTTTAGATGATCTTGAAATGTTGTTTATATCATTTTGGATGTTTTGATATGGCCACGAGGCTGAAGGAGGTATTTGTGTTTTGCAGGTTAAAATATCACAACAATGTCAGGGGACTGGAGACTAACCATATTGGAATTCTGGGTGAATTCAACAAGGTCACCATGGCAATTGTTTTGCGTGTGGTTGTGTTGTGTTATGTTAGGGATTCCCATGGGGGATTTCCATTATATGTGACCATGGGTTTGTGTAATTTATTAATGTATTCCTTTATTAATGTTGCATGTGTTTATTTTGTGAGGTGTTACCTTTTTCTTTAGCATTATATGTTGTGTTAATGTTGCGGATAATCATGTGTTAAAATAAATAAATCAACATGTCATAAGAATGTAATTAATGAAGTTGTTGATTTTAAATGTTAATGTTGTAAGAGTGTGTAAGAAATGTGTAAGAAGGTGTAAGGGATATGTAAGAGAATGTAAGATAGATTTTGGAGTGAAAGACACTTCATCCTCTTAGGAATTCGAATTTGTCCTTGGAGGCTAAATTTGGAGGCTTGTGGGACAAGTTAAGCTTGTCCCACACCTCTTAAAATGATTCACCAACCATACCTATGGTTTTTAGGTTAAATTTAGGCCCTTTTATTGCACTTTGAAATTACTTATTGTAAGTTTTAATTGCACTTTTCTTACATGTTTTTAATTCAGTCCTTTTGGGGTGTGGGTCATTTTGGAGTGTGTAAGTTAATTTGTCATTTTTATTTATTATGTTTTTGTGCATGATGTTTACTTCCTCTTGGGATTGAAGAAGAATGATGTGGCATCCAACATGGATCCACATCATCCTCTTCTCTTCCCTCTCCTTTAAATTCAAAAACTCCTTGCTTGTTTGGGGTTGTTGAAACTTTGTTTATTCCTCTTGGGGCACATTTTTGCTTGTTGTTTTGGGAGCTTGTTGTGGAAGGAGTTGGAGCCTTTTTGCATGCTTGGACATTGCTGATTTTGGACTGTATTTGGATTTTGGGAAGCTTGTGAGCTTGGAACAAACTCCAGTATGGAGAGGTAGGAACTTGAGCCTTTTAGAATGTTTTCTTTCTCTTGCATGCATGTATGAAATGGTGAATGTGTTATGTGTTCTTGGTTGGTTGGGTAGACTGCTTAGGACATGGTGTAGGAGAAGGCTATGGGGATTTCAAATGGGGGCATAAGGGAATGCCAAGGGCATCAATTTTATTGTGGAGGGAGTTTGGATTGGGATCCACCTTGGAAAATAAATAGCTTGCATTTCTTACTCTTGGGGGCATAAGGGAGAAACTTTGGGGGCATAAGGAGGTTTGAGAGACATAAGGTTTATGGGATTTGATATGTTATATTGGTGGTATGATTTTAGGTGGATGCCCAATTCCAAATAGGGAGGCATAAGTAGTTTCCCCATAGTTCCTTTCTCTTCTTGGCTTGCTTGATCAAGCCTAAGTTTTGTGTGAATGTTTTCAAATGTAGTTGTGAACTACTATTTTGTTGGACTGTGTTTCTTATTGTATTATGCATGTGAAAGAATATTGCTTGTTTGTTGTGGAAGCCATTGTTGCCATGTGTTGATTCTCATCTCTTATTTCAATATGGTTGGGGCTCGGGGGCCAATGAGGAAGGATGGCTTCACCCTTCTCATTGGATGTCTTGGTTGGGTGGAGAGCATGCCTTTCCCCCTCTTTGTTGTGATCAATTTGGAGAAGAAAATAAATGAAGCATGCTGTTGTTTTGGAGCCAAAGAAATGTACAGTTTGATAGTCCCCTTTTGTTAGCAAGTTTATTGTGTTCTTTCCCACTTTGAAGTGGATGATTTGTATAATTATTGTAATTGGAAGTTTCTTGTATTGATAAGGAAAGATTGAAAGTGTAATGTGAAATGTAAAGAGTTATATTCCCTTCTCTGTTTTGAAAAGGAATGTGAAGCATATATATGTATTGCATATTGTATTTTAAAGTTAAAAGAAGTTAAGTTGTAAAGATGTACTCTGTTTAAATTCAATAAAGGAATTGCAAGCTCATTTTTATTCACATGGTTGTAATTGAAGTGGAATACCCAATGATGATTTGAAGCTCTGTATATTTGTAAAAGCAAGAAATACGTAGGAAGGAAGTATGTTGTTTGCATCCTTGGAAGTATATTAAAATTAAAATCAGGACTGCAATTTAACTTAGAAATGAATGGTTGAATTAGTCAAGAAAATGTATTGGACTAGTTAGGAACTATATACACTTTTGAATGATAAAATTGATATACCGATTTAAAGGAAATAGTTCACTGTTATAAACTTCATTCGGAAATTCATTTTCATAAAAACATACAGTTCATACCTGCACTTAGTAATCAACCTAAAAATGTTATAAGTTAACATGCTAAGACATTAAAGAACTCAAATTGACCCTAACATTTAAGAATGAACCTTCAAAACTTTATAGAATCCAACTTGAAACTTGCACAGTCGATTTTTTGTCTATTGTCAAAGAAATAAAATTTGAAATCAATTGGATAAATCAACTCTTCGAAAACACTCTAAACCCTCCCTAGACCAATCCTCCATGTCTGTTTGACATGTTGAGTGAAGGAGGAGATCTAATTTAACCAAGTTGAGAAGTTGAAAATTGTCAGTGCACTAATTCAAAAGCCTGCAGATTTTTTCATTAAATTTACCACTTAAACTTCATCAAATTTCAAAATTTATGACTCTTATGTAAAGAGGGCATCGAGAGCTTTCTGAAAAGTCCTCGTTTTCCCAAAACTCGAGCTTTCTAGCTCAAGTTATGGCCATTTGAAGTTTTACTTCAATTTGGCATTCAAAAAGTAATAAAATTTAATCTAACTGTTAAAAATTTAAATTTTAAACTTTGGAAAAATTTCCCTAAAAATTCTACGGCCCCCGCCATCCCGTAACCAATTGGGATCTACCACGTGGCACCTCGGAGGGGCGGACTGAATTTAAACTTATCCATTTTAAAAAAATTCCTTGGGAAAAATTTCCCATTTTTCCCGCAACTCTGTCGGCCCCATGCCCAATCACATCTTTGTCACATGGCATGGTGGAAGGGTGGAACCTTTCTGAACTTTAACTTATCTTTTTTTAAAAATTAACCTTGGAAAATTTTCACTTTTTCCTCCATCGGCCCATAGCCAATCAGAGGGCGCCACATGTCCTCTAGGGGGCTAAATGGAGCCATGAGCCTTTTTGAAACTTAACCTTCTTGAAGATTGGGGAAAAAATTTCCATTTTGGCCCTGTGGCTGCAGCCAATGAGAAGGTGCCACATGGCACCTAGGGGTGGCAGTGGGGAGGGTGGACCCCTTATTCCTTTTGTTGTTTTGGCCTTTGGGAAAATTTCCCCTTTTGTCTCCATGGCCCCGCAATCCCTACCCCGCTTGGAAAACTTATTTTTGTGGGTGCACGGACCGGTGCGAGTTTTGGGCCTTAAAACCCTCCTTCACTTATTACCTTAAGATCTCCCACCACCCCTTTCTCCCCTTGCTCAATTGGCACATGACACGTGGTGACCTCATGGCGATGGCGGAGGCACTGAGACCAATTCGGTCCCTTGTGAATTTTGGCGAAAGAGACTTAAAGCCTCAACCCGCTCTGTCGGCCCGTCGTTTCTCCCAACCAACCTGGGTAGTGACACATGTACTCAGGGACCCATAGAGGTGTGGAAGAATGGTTTTATTTATTCCCATGCATTGGGAAAATTTCCCTAAGCCGCCCGTGACCCGCCAACCCGTTCAAGGCACTTTCTCCTCCTCTTGACACGTGTCCCACCTAGGGAAAATTTTCCCTAGAAACACGCCACTCATATCTTGAGTTCCACAAGGAGTTAGGAGGACTTCTTTATATCATTGGAAAGGTTAGAAAATTTCCTATCCATTGGGAAAGGCTTAGGAAATTTTTGGAAGTGTTATGTATGAGAAAAATCTTGTTAAAAATCTGATCTGTTAGAGAGTAGGCATGGGGAAAATTACTCCCTAAACCTAACTAAAACATTTAACCACTAAAATTTGAACCCCTGTGAACTTGATATTAGTTAATGGAGGAAAACATATGTTGTAGTACATTGGTCTTGTCTGGAACCTATTAGTGTAAAGCTGATGTCTTAACTTGATTGTAGACACTTCAAATAAAAAAATTATCCCATAATTATTTAGCTAACCCTAGGTAGTTCTTGGGTCTCCAGAGGTTGTTTAAATGGGCATTAAAAAAGGCTTAAAAAATCCTTCCCGATCCCTATCCCATTGTGCATATGGGATAAACCCTTATCCCCTCACATGGAAAAATGAAGGCTAGCATGCTCAGCAAGATTGGCAAATGACGTGGCTAGGAGGACTTAGGTATGGCGGTGGTAGTGGGTGACGCGCATGGGTCAAAAAGGTTGTTGGAAAAGGGGTCGGTGATGTGGCAAGCGATAACAAGGGTTCCAAACACGAGACATGGAAAAATTGGTTCAAAATGGCAAAGTGAAGGATGATGCATGGGAGTCGACCCCAGGATCAACCCCTCCCAAATGGACAGACTAACTAACTTGGCTGAAGCTAGTTGGGATGTATGCTTGAAAATAGAGGATTTAACCCTAAAACACAGTCGCCCAAAGGCTATAAAATCTAACCCATTCCTCTATTCAAGAAAATCTCACTTTGGAGCTTAGCTTCATATAATCGATGGTAAGATACTTTTGCAATAAGTTCCTCTCGAGCTTAATACAAGCTCTCCCAGCGAGATCCCATGGAGGCCAAGGAAGATAGGAGCGATGAAGTAAAATATGTGGCCTTAGTAAAATGTAAAGGTCAATATTTTTTTAGGAAGATAAGTCCTATATTTTATTATAGCCATTTTGGAGCTAAGGCTTATATAGGCATGTAAACATATAATTCCTATTTATATATGCATTATTATAAAGAGGAAGCTCCGATTTCTCTCCAAGAAGAAGTACTCCAAGCCGAGTGAGGAAGAGAAGCGGTGAAGTTCAAAGGCATGATTGAAGAGGTGTTATGGAGATGGAAGCCCTATTATATTATAGGCATTGTGGAGAGAGAAAATATATATAAGTCCTATATTATTTGTTATATGCATTATATAATGTCCTATATTATTTTTTATAGGCATGAAATATGTAGAAGGTCTATTATTATTGTTTATAGGCACTACCAAAGGCCTATATTATTTGTTATGGGAAATATGGAGAAGTAAGTCCTATTTATTTTTATAGGCATATCAAGGGTTGATATTATTTGTTATCAGCAAGATGAAGATAAGACTTATTATTTAATAGGCACAATATGGTTTGGGAGTTATTATTTGTTAACTCGTTGATTAAGAGTCTTCTTAAGATGCGGCCCAATGATGTCATGGAGTGAGGATGTGACAAAGCATCGAGAAGCGAGAGAGCTCGAGAACCTCAAGACGTTGGATGAGTCATCGAGAATGTTAGCTTGAGAGGAGGTTTGGTATTCAAGATATAAACTTATTGGTAACAATTGATGTCCGGTGACATATGGAGACTTAGCACCACACAGTGGAAGCATGGAGGTTTTGGAAGAATACTTAGCACTGTGCAATGGAGGCATAGAGGTATTCATGGATGGAATACTAGATCATATCTACCAAGGTAGCTACTTGGTATTCATATTCTTGTTCCATTGGTATTCATTATTATCATGCTTAGATTATATTATTTGTTACAATCATGGAAGAAGATAATATATCGGTTATATTGATGAACACGGAGATGTCGGCGTTCTTCCAAACTCCATTATCAATATGTGTGCGAGTGTGTTTTAATTCTTAAATTGCTTAAATTTGATTTTAATGGGGTAATTTCATAAAAGAATTTAAATCTTATAGGGGTCATGGTTGAGAGAAAAATTCAATCAACTTTCAAGTCAATATAGCATGGCGAACCATGGATTAGTGTGTCGATCCACGTGGTGATGAATAGAGATGGGGAACCATTTTAAGGATCCCTTTGTATAAATTGACTATTTTATTCAATTAATTTGAAGATTTTGGAGATTTTGAATTGTTTCCAATGGAGATTCGAAGGGGTGGGGAGTGATCATTTCCCAACCCAATTTTGTATATTAAAAAAACTAATGGATTTGGGCATCATGCCACTAGAGAAAGAGTATTAGGAGAGAGGTCTATTTTTACCCTTCATCTATGACTACATCCTCAAATGTTCCAACCACTGTAGATAGATAGAGACCAAATTTTGTTCCATGTCGATCCATAGAAAATGATGTCTCATTTCCCCCACTCCATGGGTGTTGCGATTTGCATAGTGTTAGATGGCTTCTATGTTAGGTCATATTGAAGTGATGTAAAAATTAATTTCCCATAGTAGGTCATCTTGGAGAGATAATGATGTTATGTTGTATCGATTGATTGATTTGATTCAAATATTGAACAATTGTTTTGAAATTGAATAAATGCGATAGATTATTCTTGGTAAGACTTTTTCTTTTTCCTGTAGATTAGGTCATTACGAGGAATAGATTTGATGTAGTAAAAATGTAAAACTTTGGATGAGATGATTTTGTACCTTCACTTTTTTATCAAAAGCATATCCATATAATAATGATAAAGTGTACAATGCTAATCATACAAAATCAGGTGGAAAAGATCATACCCCACATGAAGAGTAAAAGTAGACATTAAAAGGCTACAAGTGACACATATTGTAGCCATTAAAATATCACACCCCACATGCAGAGTAAAAGTAGCCATTTTGTACCTTCACTTCAATAATGTGAGATAATTTTTCTTGATAATGATGTATTAGGAGTTGATAAAAATTTCACCTTCACATTGGGTGGATAATATAAGGAGATAAAACCATATCAACCTCGATTATGATGGGGTTTCATAGGTACCCACGGATGATGTTGATGGATGTTGATTTTTGTGCTCTGTGAGTAATGGATCAATATCTTTCCTGCAAACACAAACACTACACAAGATGGAATTAGTAATATGGGTAGGTGGGTTTCCTACAAAAGGCCAATTCCCAGAAGCCAAAGGAATTCCTTATGTGGATGTCAACCCACTTGTTAAATGCTTAAGTTTATTTATGAGAAATGGGATATAATATAAAATAGATGAAAATGTGATCAAATTTCTATCACTTATTTAGTCTATTACAAATATCAGTTGATAATGATGATATGAAAGGAAATATGTCTAGAACCCGAAATCGGAATCTAGGTCAGTATCTAGATTCTCAAAAAAGTTAGAGCCCATTGAACAGGCTAGGTCATCATCCTCAATAAATTATTGGTCGGGTTCTTCAATATAATCATCCACAAAGAAGTCAAAAAGTTCCTCCTCGGTATCGTACTAATGAGTGAAGTCGGAATCAAAATCTACAAGGATGATTTCACTTTCAATTTAAGATTCAAATGTGGTATGTGTGGTTTTAGGTATGTCCGGTCGTGCTTAGTATCGGTACTCGAACCATGTAAGATCAGCTTGGATTCATTATAGTTTTTAGTAGGCTTTGCGAGAACTCTTCACCGGCATTACAAATCTTAGGGTTGATGCAAAGTTAGTCTCCAGTTGATATATGGGATTTGCGTGGATGGAACATAGCTCCAAGTCATGCAATAAGTCCTATTATTCCCAGTGCAAAGGATGTTGCATGATCGGGAGTGAATTGATGTTGGTGATTGGATGATTAATCCTTTTTATGGCCATCTAGAATATCCATTCTTGGTAAAAGGATTAGTAACACAAAAGTACTTGGTAAATACCTTTAAATGAAATCTATCTACTAATTAAACAAAGAACATACGAAATGCAGGTGATTAAAGGAATCATATGTGATCACAAGAATCACAAGCGATCCGAGCAAACACATGTAATTCCGAGAAGTATTAATAGACTACTAGAATAAATGATTTGATTTTCTAAAAAGGGAACTATGATCTAATAAATGTAACAGGGAAGCATGTAATGATTAGGAAAGATATTTTTAAGATTAAAAATAGAATTTAAAGAGAAATAAATGAACCTTGGATGATAGTATGAAACAATAGGTGATAGTGATCGTGTGTGGATGATGAACAAGCTTATGTAGAGCTCTAAATTTTTCACCGATTCTTGAAGCGTTTCTTTAAATATTGACAAAATAGATAAGGGTGAATAGGCTAGGAGGAATACCCATTAAAGCCAAGTTGAAGGTTGTTGCATGCATATGACTTCTTGATCCATAGTTTATCGTGAGAGATTCCTTTTGGCTAGGAGGTAATACCTTAAATAGAAAACAATACCACCAAATGGAAGTTAAACAAGATATGTCATGTCTTGCTAGCGTATGCTAGATCTGGGAAGTGTGATACTCTCTGGATGGTTGTCAATCCACTTTTTAAAACAATCCAATGTTAACAATAAATGAAATCCTACTGTAGTTAGAATGATTTAGATATCTCATTCAACTACAATAAGAAAATTCATTCACAACAGGCTAATCTATGATTGAATCTGATGGTCAAGGTCTCTGTCAGACTATTGGTATTGGTCAGGGTCTAGTTTTGAGTTGTTTTGGGTATTTGGTGGGGATTTTAGGCTCTGTTCTTGTTATGAGGATAAAACACATAGACCGACGTCGGTATGATATGATTGATTTCAGTTTAAATGAAACCAATGATGGTTATGGGTAACCGGCATCGGTATGGTTGGGGTAGAGGAAAATTATAAAAATCTTAGTGTGATGACAGATCTGAGGCTAAATGAAAATGGAGAGGGCAATGGCAAGGTCTATGGAGATATTAGGCGTACTCATAGATCTTTAACCGTTAGGTATGGGCAATTTAATGGTGTGAGTGAAGGAATGATCAAACTTACATGGAGGTAAATGGTGGGAGAATGGGAGTGCAAGTAGAAATTGATAGTAGAGGTAACAGAGCCTACTAAAATGAAAGTAGGTGAATGTTAGTTAACAAAATACTTATTGTTGTATGAACTTGATGGCTAGATGGCAATGGAAGTTGATCAAATGGATGGAATTTGGTGTGTTGATGATGCTTCCTTGGATGCTTCCGTGAATTCAAATGGCTCTATGATCACTTTTGATGTTAGTTTGTGGATGCTCGATGCGTATACAAATGTTGGTTCTTCTTGCATGCAACTTTGGTTTCATCTATCACTCTCAGAAAATGTGCTAACCTCAAAATAAGGATGTTTTAGGGAATAAATGGTAACCAATGATGGTTTTGGGTTGAGTGGTGGTGGTTTAGGGTAACCGGCGTCGGTTAGGGTGGGATTTCCTAGGTTTACTAAAATGGGTAGATCTACTTGATTTCTTGGATCCTGTTTGTTTTTCCTCGTGGATTAGAATGGAAGCTTCCTTTCTAACAAAGGGAATGTGGTTAGAGGGAATGTAGGCTTTGATTTTTAGGGTTTAGGTAGGTCTTAGTTAGTTATGGCAACATACTAAGAATAGGTCTAGGGTGAGGTGGCTAGGTGAGGTGGTGGTGTGAGCATTATCTCAATTAGGATATTTAAATAATAAATATTATGAGATCATGAATTAATTTAATTAAATTAATATTAGAGTGGGGTGTAAGGGGCCATGGTTAGGTGAGTGTGTTCAAGGTGATTATTTGACAAGGGACCAAGGGGAGTGTGACCCAATTTTGGTGTCTACATTTTTCCCCTTTTATTGTGTAGCTTGTATTGGTAAGTGATGCTGACAAAAATAAGGTGTGGTTGCCCCATGTGTGGGTGATGGTGATCCCCCTCAAACTAGGAACTAATGAGCCAGAAGGCAGAATCGGTGAGTGGTTTGATAACAGGTGAATGTGATGAAGGGGAAGGTAGAGGATGGGGACAAAGGGGGTAGAGGTCCAATCGAGTAATCCATGTAATGGGTCAGGTTCAAAGGTAGTAACAATCAAATTCGCGCACTACAAAATGGTACGGGTGGAAGAGCATGTAAACTATACATTTTCTAAGGTCGATAGGTTTATCTAAACAAGGTTGAGGTGATTTCGGTATCAAGGTATAGGATATGGTTAGGAAACATGAGGCGGGAACTTATAGGTATGTTCCAATACACCAAGGGTTAGGTCGGGATAAATAGTCATGGCAAGAGGAAAGGTAAGGTCATTATGTCAAACAACACGAGTATGATGTGTCTGCAAGGTATGACAAGCACATGAGGTCATATGTCACTAGCAATGTTCCAGTCCAAGTAACTAGGTCACGGCATGGGTAGGGCCAAGGTATGGGTAAAATAATGAGTCCCCAAATGAGGATGAGGTTAGGTAGTAAATGATGAGGTCAGGAGGGTAAAGTGGAGTGTCTAAGTCAGGTGTGGGTAAGGTAAAAAAGGATTCAAGTCAGAAAATTAGGGGTAGTGGGTAGGAAAAAGACTAAGTAGGATAACCAACAACAGATTATAATGAACCGATGTCGGTCGTTATGGACCGACCATGGTAGGCTAGGGCACAAGACCAATGTCGGTCAAGGTCAAACCATCCATGGTAGATGAGGGCATAGGACTAATGTCGGTCAAGGTAAAACCATTGCCGATCAAGTTGGGTAGGCTATAAAAAGAAAAAGTGCCACATTTTTAAAATCATTTGTCATTTACCAAATTGGAGAAAACAACAAGAGAGGAAGAATGAGGTGGAAAGTGAGAAAACAACAAAGAGAGATGAGTTAGTGAGCCACGAGTGATTGATCATTGGTCAATAGGTGGGTTTACAAGTGCGGTGATTGGATTGGGTGATCGATTGGATTGGATTGAGCTAGCGGACGATCGGTGATGGCGAGGCGGGAGAGGGATCAAATGGACCTTCGCAGGTGGTTGAGGTGCCACCATGCAGGCACGGTAGCATGATGAGGTAAGAGGATATTCTAATTATTAATTTTTTTCGAGTAGGTGGAGGGTAGGAATTGGGTAGAGGGGAAAACACGGGGTTTGTTCTGGGAGGAAAATTTTAAAATTTGAATGTGGGGGTTTAATGAGAAAAGGGGAACAAAGGAGGGTAGATTTAGGTAAATAAGGGGTGGGAATAGGTAATTGGGTAGGTATGGGTAGGGGAAATGGGTAGAAAGGAGGAATGTGGGAGAAAAATGGGAGGGCATCATGGGTTTGTTATCACGACAATGACCGACGTCGATTTACTCCAAGTGGCGTCGGTGGTTAAGGACCGGTATCGGTCACAAGATGTGATGACCGATGCTAGCTATGGTAGACCATGGTCGATTTAGGTTTACTAATTTTAGTCAATAGGCTAAAGAGGAAAGCCCTCAAGGAGTGAAAATGGTCGGATTACAGACAGATAGGTAGGGGTAGGGAGAGTTAGGTAGGGGAAATTTATGGGTATGGGTAGGTGGGTGAATAAGGAAAAATCAGTGTGAGGGGAAAAATGAAAATAGGTAAGGGTCTGAGGCATGGGTAGATAGGTGGTGTTGATTGAGGGCATAGAAATAGGTGAAAGGTTGAGTTAGTTAGGGTAAGTGGTATAGTGGGGGTGGCAAGGTGGCATGCAGGTATGGTCAAGTTTGATTGATATGATTGGTTATATGTAGGCCAAGGACCAGCTGCAGATGAGGGATAGAGTACCTCCCCTACTTGTGGAGATACAGGGGGAGATGATGTGTAAAGAGTGGATCCATGTTGTAGATGTGGATCTGGTTGGTGTTAGACATTATTGGCATGTAGATCGGAAGGTGAGCTTAATGATTTCCCTCATCGATAGATGGGATTCAGCAACCAATACATTTCATTTGCCGATGGGTGATATCACGATCACCCTAGAGGATGTTTACAAGGATTCTGCGACTACATATAGGAGCTACACGTGTGTTCTCAATATCCTCAGAGGCATCTGAGGAGTTACTGTTATTAGTTTTTGGAGATGGGTTGGCCTTGTTAGGATTCCACAGTGCCAGCATGAGCTACGGGGTTATGTACCGAGCCTACCCCAAGGAGATGAGGATGGTAGTTCTTTTGATGGAGGTAGTGTGTTATTTTACACTGCCTGATGTAGAGGGTGGGATATTCCCATGGTCACTGATGGGGGTTCTTCACAATATGGTGGAGAGTAGGACTCGGTTTGCATGGGGGCATGTGTTCTGGTACTGCCTATACAGGAGTTGTGGGCTTATGGTTGATTATGGCGTTCAACCCGTCTTTGCACATTCTTGTTACATTGTTGGGCCTATGAGCACATTATGTGTGTGCCTAGTTGGTATGCCCTAGGCCAACGTATTTGAGCCTTTGGTTTTGTTTAAGTGGGTTATAGGTGATGGGTTCCGAGCTTATGGGAGAGTGTCGAGTGGCTAGAGTGACACATGATGTATCCTATTACAGTGATTACTGGAGGGGTTATCTAGGGTGGACATTATTTAAAGGCCATATCTAAGCTATCCTTCATACAAGAGATGGCGGCGGACCGGATGGGTTCTGAGATTTACAGGTGGATAGAAGGGCTGTGGGCCGGGGAGCAGGAGATGATACCCGTAGACTGGGTCAGATGGTAGTTTGGGTTGCCATAAGATATACCCCCACCCTTCCCTCAGTATAGGAGAGATGATGTAGAGAAGCATATGTCTCCACCACGACCTATAGTGCCAACCGGGAAGGAGGAGCAGCCGGTCGACCGACAGATAGATGATGTCGGGGTGACAAATAAGTACATATAGTGGTGGGCTACACCGCTACGAGCAAGATCGCAAGGTCGAGGCAGCCATATTTGGCTACCATCACAGTGCAGAGAGATGCCCTACATGGGTAGGTGGCTACCCGAGTGACCCGGCTAGGCATAAGACAGGGGACATCTGACAAGGGTCGAGGCATAGGTTACGCCCCTATAGGCACAAGTGGCTACTTTTTAGGCACATGGAGTATAGGGACCAGCACCCACACCAGAGGGAGAGGGAGAGGGTGGAGATGGAGATGGGGTGCAAGTAACCACCCTACATGTGTAGGTGATAGGTTTACAAGCCGGTTGGCAATGGCACGAGGGACAAGTTACAAGTTTGCAAGGCCAGTTGGCCACTACACAAGCATAGATAACGGCCCTTTAGGCCCAAATACGAGCATGGGATCTAGGGTCAATGGCACCACCACAGGGACTAGGACAGGGTCCCATTATTTAGGTAGGAGCAGGATAGGGTCAAAGGCCAATGGAACCATGGTAGACAGTACCCACTAATAGATTGAGAGATGCCATGGGAAAGGTGAGATACTACCAGGATCATTTGATGGTAGCGGGTATATATGTCTTATCGTATGCCGAGTAGTACGGAGCACAACAGCCTTGACTAAAAGGAGCACATCCCACTTGAGACATAGTGTGGAGAGTACGGGGGATAGTGAGCGTAAGGGCCAGCTTAGGGTGAGGTCACTAGTGCATGAAGGCCAACTCTAGAGGTAGTACTATCAAGGGCCAAACCAGGGGTTAGACGAAGGGAGGTCAACCAAATGCTAGGCTAGAGGAGCGGGGAAGACACGAGATGAGATAGGTTTGGACATTATATGGGGTGATGATTGAGCTCCATGCATGATTATTTTATTATTGATATCATATTTTTGACATATATCTTGTCTTGTGTGTTGAAGATAGTGAGGATGTACATGAGATTTTTTGAGATTTTGTTACGTACACCAACTTTGTGTGTTGAAGATATTTGAGAGTCATGTATATGGATACACATGTTTAGATGATTTATTTATAGATATGATGGTGATTATGGTCATTATGTGTATATGTTTGTGTTTAACTGGCTATTTTGATTTGTATATGTGATGGAAACTAAGTAGTGTAGGCATGATAGAGCCAGTCATAGGCATGGAGTTGGGATTGGTTGAGTTTGTAACTTCATTAATTTGTGTGATTAATGATGATATGGGTCATGTTAATATGTTTTTAGTAAAATGCATGTTAATGGTAAAGAAATGGTAAACATAATTAATGTATTAGTGATAATGGTAAAGATGTGAAGTGATTATTGTTGGTTAGGTTTAATTTCTAAATATTGATATAAAAAGGAACTAACTAGGGTAGAATGTGATTAGGAAGGGAAAAGGGGAATTGGTTAGGGTAGAGATGAAAATAGTTTGCGAGAATCAAATCGAAATGATGTACCACAAAGTAGTTACACTCCAATGAAATCATGGTAGCTCCAAAGATAATTTCAAGGAAGAATCAATCAATAATGGAAGCACTTGCTCACACGAAACAAAGCTTACACACATAGAGGAAAGACAACGGTGAAGTTTTTGGCATGCTCATAAATTAATAGAAAGAGAGTACATATAGGGTGCTAAGTAACCCTAGTGCATGACACACATGTAAACCCTAAACCTAAACCTAAACCTAACCCATGTGAGATGACCCTCCAATATGTGAGGAGGACACATAGGATAACTCACACCAACACCCCCTTCATCGAAGCTTGGGTAGCGGCTAGACTAGTATAACTAGTGAGTTAGGATGAGTGAGGTGTAGGGGTGAATATGTGATTAATTAATTGATTAATTAGCCATGAAAAAGGGGGATATGATTTAGGAAATGTGGGTTTATTTGATTAATTAAAGGGGTGTAGGGATAATGTCCTAGGTTTAGGGATGTCATTTAAATAGCATGATGGCGAGCTAATCAAATTAATTGAAAGGATGACTTAGGTCATGAAATGGTATGTAGGTGGGTGTGTTTATTTGACTATTTGTGTGGAAGTGGGGCATGCAGATTTTTGGTGTCTACATTTGCCCCTTTTTTCGACGTCTTAGCAAGGTGTTAGACAAAAATGATTGAGAGTGTTTTTTTGTATGGGTGATTTATTGTAGCATAATACAGAAACACCATTTATTTACATATGTTTTATTTTTCAAAGGTTTCCCTAGTCCAAGGGGGTATCGAAACAGAGTGTGCTACTAAGGGATCAACTTGATAGGGAAACCAAGGGGTTTACACCTATAGACATGTGTGATCCATGGAGGTAGGCTAGTTTAACGAGAAAGCCAAGTGATGGGGGGCCAAAGGGCATGCTTCCCATAGATGTATGATGAGTCCCAAAAGTTGATTTTGTTTGTTTGACTTAGGTGTTTGGGTCCTTTAAAAGTGAAAACTTGTGCAAATGGTGTTTTTCATCATGCTTAAGATGAGTGTGAAAATGATTTGTTAAAACAAGGGTGAATCATTGGCATTTAGGTAATAATCCTGCGATTGGAGAGTAAAAACATTGGTGATTGGATCGGGGTAAAAGAAGGGTATATAATTACTTGAGCCATTTTAGTTCTTCACTTTTTTAACTATGGGTAAAATAAAAAAACTTTTGGTGAATAGATTTGGGCATTTGAGGTGATTTTGGGAGATTTCGAGTGATGGAATCCTCTAGCAGACAAAGGAAACCACCAACGACTGAGGTAGGTCAATTTTTAACCTATTTTTGTGTGAATTTTTTGATAGTTTTAGGATCTTGCTACCATTTTGGGGCATATGGTGCCCTAGCTAGAAATCGTTGGTGATTGATGATCATCGGTGATTCAAAAGCGAGAATCATTGGTGATTGAGATGAATCATTGGTGATTCATCTATGTTTTTGATAGTTTTGGTGAAGTAAGAATGTTTGATGTTTTAGATGTTGTTGGTGCAAAATATTGATGTGTGTTTTGTTGATATGTTGTTGACATATTGTTGATGTATTTATTGATGATACTAATTGATGGTTTGTTCACTTTTGTAGGTGGATGTGAAATTAAACATTAGAGACCGTATTCCATTGATTTTAGAGTAGGTGAGGGAGGACATGTCAGATGATGATTGGGCTCACATAGAGGTCATTGGTTTTGGTGTCCATGAGGCATTACAGATGGATCCATAGATTTCAGCCTGATACTGGCTATTTAGAGAGGTGGAACTTTTCCACCAACACTTTTTGGTTACCTACAAGAGAGGTCACTATTACTTTGGAGGATGTTCACCATATTTTGAGACTACCGATCCATGGGTCAATGGTGTATACCATCACTATTGAGGTAGAGAGGGATGAGGTGATGGGTAGATTATATGGGGAGGATGTTGGAGACATCATATATGAGTCAGGGGGTTTTTCCTATGTTGTGTTTATTTTCCTGAGAGAGCGGGTCATGTTCGGATGACTATGATTATGATGGCCATCATGTGTTATGCATTTCTAGATTTTGGGAGTGGTCATTTTCCATGGATGATGATAGGGGTGGTGTTCGAGATGATGGAGCATCATATAGTTTTTTGAGTGGGGGCCCACTCTTCTTGCAAACATTAAAGAGTTGTGGGCTTGGAGGGCTCACAAATGTTATGGTATAGATGTTGGTTTTCTATTATAGGCTTGGGCTCTGAGCAGAGCACATTATTATTGCTTGACCAACTTAGGTGCCATGGGCCATCGGTGATCAGCACCTTGGTTTCATGAGGTGGAGATCAGATAGAGGATGTATGGGGAAGAGGAAGAGGATAGGGTTTTATAGGGATTTGTTGGTTGGGACTATGTGGGGGGATGTTGTATGGAGACCCTACCTAGATTTACTGGCATGGTTTGCCTAAGTATCCTCCCACATGACTTACTTTGTTTTAATAGCCTATGTGGCTTATATCATGAGAGAGAGAAAGCATGAGATTTTGATTTTGATCATGTTTGGAGATAATTTGGACTATAGTAGGGAGTGCCCGAGGAGCCCATTCAATATAGGGGGAGAGAGAGATATTGATACTCGAGGGTAAGTGGTGGTGAGAGACCTGTTATTATTGAGGAGTTTCAGGGGCTATAGCCCTAATGAGGAGGGTGTGATTATATATTGATGATGTGGGGGTTACCCAGAGTATAGTGCATGGTGGTTTAACATTGAGGAGTTTTGATAGATCCGAGTGCACAGAGAGGGCTGCTCAGTGGGTGAGATGAGTACATGCTCGAGTAGAGGGAGGAGCACAGGGAGGAGGAGGAAGAGCCCGATTTATGATGAGGAGGAGGGGGATGATGATCTAGCTGTTGTTATTATTAGTGATGATGATACCTGAGAAGGCCATAGTGGAGGGAGAGAGGGATGTAGCTCGGAGAGAGAGTGAGATGATTTGATTGGTGTTTGGGATACCCTCATTGGAGAGAGAGGATGGATTGATTTTGGAGAGGGATGGACTAAGGGTGGAGAGAGATACGATGATGGGGGAGAGAGATAGTCTCTAGGCACAACTTGTATAGGTCTCTGCGATAGAGACAAGTACAAGGACATAGGGATTCATTGAGGAAGGCCTTGGGGATCACATGGCCTTTCTATATCTAGTGTGAGAGTTATTAGTGATGGCTCATTTTGGTAGGAAAGGGGAGCATCTACAGTACCTCCTCCTCTGGGATGATTTCAGTGGCACATTATGATGTTGTGTGGTGTGTGGGTGGGGATTATTATGTTGATTTATCATCAAGAACTACCAGATGCCATTTTGTATGTAGATCACTTGGCTTCCCAAAGGGGTAGCTACAGAGCAAAGCAAGGCCTATAACTGAGCATGTGTGAGAGTGTGGGATAGCCACCTTGGAGGCCAGAGAGAGTGGATGGTGGTGAGGGAGGAGCCAGAGGTGAGGTTGTGGTTATGAGTGTTCCTAGAGGGGGTGGAGACATAGGTGTTGTTGGAGGCACACATGCTCAAGAGGAGAGGGTGGTGCTAGCATGATGCTTGGAGATGTGGATTTTACTAGTTGATTTTGATGTATATGATGACATAGGCTCATAGAAGCCCATTTTTTATGATGACATATATTGATTTTTTTGGACATTGATTATGATGTATATCAAACTTTGATTTATATATATATGATGATGATGATGATGATTATGGCTTATATTGTACTTTAATTTACATGTGGTATATGTTGTATGTTTTATTTGAAAATGTGTTAATGTTTTAGATGGATTTTGATGAATGTGATATGTTAAAATGTTTGTTTAATATGTTTTAGATGTGGTTAAATGTTTGATTGATTTAAATGACTTTAAAATGTGATCAAAAATGTTAAATCAAAAATGTAACTAAATAAAATGAGGTAAAAATGGAATGATTTCCCCATTATATGAATTTATATATATATGTGATGGGTTTCAAAAAAAACACTTACACTTGTGGCCTTCTCAAATGTTAAATAAGATTATCAATGGGTAGTTACACAAATCATGATAGAATGTGGGTTTGAATGAATGTATTTTACTAGGATGACAAAAAGGGATTTTGTGTATATGTAGGTCGATGTGGGAGAAAGGGATCTCCTTTTCAAAAGGTTTCAAAGGGATGATGCCCCAACTTTTTACATATTATTTTGAAAGCAAATTGATCGATGATGGGAAGTTTTCTATAATGGGAAAGTTGATCGATGTGGGAAGCTTTCCTAGATGCTTTTGATATTGATGTATTTTTGAAGGTTGATCAATGTGGGAAGCCTTTTATATGAGTAGCCATCCTTGAGGGTATGGTCTACATTTTTTTTTTTGACAAGATGGTCATCCTTCGAGGGATCGGTCCATAATTTTGATTGGTAGTTGTCCTTGAGGGAGTAGTCTACTTTTTTATATTTTGATAATGATTTAGACTTTGTGAATAGTTTTCCTTCAAGGATCAATCTATTATATTTTTTATTTTGATAAGAGAGCATCCAAATGATATTTTTATATTTTTGAGCTGAGGGAAAAACCCTAATAAATTTTTCAAGGAGGGGATAAAATGTGCATCACGACCTACACACACATGCCCCATGTCATTTTTTTTATTGGTATGGGATGGATGGGTGTAATGATTTCAAGGGGTTCCTATAAAGGAAGGAACTTTTCCATGTAAAAATATGATGAAAAGAGTTGTGGTGCTCATCTTTAAGGCATATTTAGGATAATGATGGATAGCCACATCATTATAATGATATGATGAAGTGATAGGATTTGGAGGTAACTATTATCATGATGATCAATTATTTAATAGTAGAAAGGCCACAAGTGAAAAGGCATTCAGAGGTTCCCTTTTAGGTTCCCCATCAAGAGAAGTGAGATGATATGCTCTGACCCATACTTGTGAGTAATAACGTATGGACCAATCAATTGGGGGAAAACTTTCCACGTTTACTTCATTCTAATGTAGTGACATTTTGATTTTCTTTAAGTACAAGATCACAATTTTAAAGTCACATTCTTTGACATGTTTTTATATGCTCTACTAATATGTTCTTGATAAACTTGATGATGTTTGAGGGTTGTTAAACATTTTTCATCTAACAATTCAAGTTGTGCTAAATGGTCTTGGTGATATTCTTTCATCAGGGATGAAATATTTGAGAGATACACAAAGTGATGGAATTTGATTTTGAGAGGTAGGATGACCTTTGAGCCATAGATGAGTGAATAGGGTGTAACACTGTAGGTGTGTGGATGCTAGTTTGATAATCCCAAGAGAGAAAATGGGATTTGGAGATGCCAATTCCTACCTTCATCGTCTACTATTTTCATAAGGATTTTATTAAGTGTTTTGTTAGAGGCCTCGGCCTATCCATTTTCTTGAGGATAATATGGTGATGAGAAACTGAGTTTGATGTTGAATGCATCATAGATATTTTTAACTTCTTTATTTTTAAAGGATTTTCCATTATCTGTGATGAGTTTATGAGGGATACCAAAATGACATATGATATTTTGGTATATGAAATTGATGATAGGCCCTTGATTTTTTGAGGTTAAAGGGATGGCTTCAACCCATTTAGTGAAATATTCGGTTATTTGTGATTATGGAATGATGTTGTTGGGATGATTTTGGATTGATTGCACCAATGAGGTCTAACCCCCATTGAGAAAAAGGCCATAAGTCTTGAGCGGGTTGTAGTGCTTGACTAGGGATGTGGATGAGATCTGAGTGGAGTTGGCATTTAACACATTTCTTTACGTATGCACAACAATATTTGGTGATGGTAGGCTAGTAATACCCTAGCCGTATGACATGTTTAGTGATGGAATTGCCACTAAAGTGACCACCACAAATGCCATCATGGACTTCTTGATTGCTTTAGTTGATTCATGTGATTTAAGACATCATAATAGTATACCATCAAAGCTACATTTATAAAGGATACCACCTATGATGAAAAAGTGAGTGACATGTTGAAGAAATGATCATTTAGCACTATGTGATAAATCTATGATGGTAGTTTACATTCAAGTGAGATAATCATATATCTGTGTGTACCATAGATCAGGTGGATGGATTATTTTCAATGATATTAATGGAAGGTAGCTCATTTTGATGTGAAGGATGATCCAAGTGTTGAATGACTATGGACATTTTAGTTTTATCCTTTGATTTTTTATTTCAAAAGGAATGAGGGATCGAGAGATGCCATAGTGTTTGCAAACCTATTAGAAGATCATGGAATAGCTTGAATGGTATAATGATCAAATGCACTGAGGAGAAAGTTGAAAACAACTTTATATTTTTGAAGGATTTCATTTTTACATTGGTATTCTCCTTTGACTTGATTGATGACAAGTTGTGAATCTCATAGATTTCAAGATGTGGACACCTAAGAGAATGGTAGTGGTATTTAGACCCATGATTAAGGCTTCATATTCTACCATGTTGTTAGTACATTTGAAGTTAAGTTTGAATGATAATGGAAGTGGAATGTTCCAGGAGGTATGATAACAACTCCGGATCCTCCCCTTCTTGGCATTTAGAACCATCAAAGAAGAGGTCATTTTAATGGGGATGAAATCAGATTCATCGATGTTGTTGATGGATTCATCGGGAAAGCATTCATGAGGTGGTTGATTATCTAGAAGGGGTGCATCAATGAGTTGATCTACAATGGCTTGACCTTTAATAGATTTTTGAGATATAATTTGAGGTCAAATTTAGTCATGAGCATAAGCCATCGAGTTATGTGATCATTATGATAAGGTTTAGCATGCATGGTTTTAAGTGGATTAAAGCTGGTGATGACATATGTCTTGTGATTGAGGAGATAATGTGAAGTTTAGAGTGGGAAATATAACACACAACATTTTTTCAGCTTCATATAGCATGTGTTCATATACTCATGGAGTGTGTGACTAATGTATATATGACCTATTCATGACCTTGATTATCATGGTGGGTGAGCATAGCTCCTAGAGCATGCTCTGAAGTGGATATGTATAGATAAAATGGCTCCCCTTCATGAGGTGGAGTAAGCACAGGTGGTGATAATAGATATTGTTTGATTTCATTGAAGGCTTTTTGGCAATCAAAATCCCAATGAAATTCTATGTCTTGTGAGAAGATGGTGAAATGGTTGACAATGGTCAGAAAGTTGTGATATGAAATGTCAAATTGACTGTAATTTACCTTAGAGGCTATGTAGTTGTTTAAGATTAGATGGTGGAGGCATTTCAATGATTTCTCTAACCTTTTTGGGTCAACTTCAATGCCTCGAGATAGATATGATGAATCCTAAAAAATTTCTAGGTGAGAACACCAAAAACACACTTTGTAGGATTAAGATGAAGACAAAATTGGATGAGATGAGTGAAGATTGATTCAAGGACATCAAGATGGTATTTTTTCATGATTTGGATTTTCCTAAAGGTCATCAACATAGTAGTTTCAAAAATTTTTTGGATGAGGTCATGAAAAATGTATGTCATGGCATGTTGATAAGTAGCCCCTACATTTTTAAGACCAAATGGCATGACATGGTAGCAATAAATTCCCCAAGGGGTGATAAAAGAATTTTTGTGTTGATCTTTGGGAGAAATGAGGATTTGGTTATAACCAAAAAACCATCCATGAGGGAAAGCATTTTTCATGGCTGGTTGTTAGGTCGACAAGTTGATCTATGTTTGGAAGAGGGAAATCATCTTTAGAGAAAGAGAGATTGAGATCCCTAAAGTTGTGATAAATGTGTATTTTACTTGAAGCTTTGGTTATGGGGATGATGTTGGAGACCCATTGTGGATATTCAATGGGTATGATGAAGTTTGGTAGATAAAATGCATTGCAACTCTTCCTTAACAAGGAGAGCTATATGGGGATGCATTTTATGGATTTTTGTTTAATTGGTTTAGCATCGGGATATGTGACTATGTTGTGTATGACAATGTTAGGATCGATTCCAGGCATATCATTGTATGACCAAGTGAAGGCTTGGTGATATTTTGTTAAGAATGAAGTGAAATCATTTAGTTCTTGTGGATTTAGAGAGATTGACCGACCTTAACTATGTGAGGATCCTGAGGGGTGCCTAAGTTAATGTTGAGGGTGGATTCATTAAGGAGATTTGGTGTGTTAGATGGTAGGGATTTCTGAAGAAAATGGTCTTCATCTCCCATATGGGAAAGGATATCTGGTCATCCGACACTGGAGGATATCTATGGTAGGTGAATCTTCATCAACCATTTTTGGCCAAACAAGGGGTAATGATTTAGTGGAGTGATTGGATTGATAAGTGAGTGGCCCTAAAGATACAACATTGATTAAAAAAAAGTTAGGTGGGATGGGTACAATGTCATCTGTGTCCATAGGATCTTTAGGGTTTGTTGGAGATGATGATTCTAGTTTGGAAATAGTTATGGATGTGGCAAGTTTAGATGTAGTGGCTTCACACATTCCAGAAGTGAATTTTTATAACCTAAACCACTTTTCTCATAGGCTTTAAGAGAACACAAGATGGGTTGATCATGGGTTCCTTGTTCATAACGCCCTGAGGCCAAAACCTCTCCATGCATGCAGCAATGGAGATACATATGAGTGAATTTTGGATTGTCGAGGATTTGAAATTTAATGTGAATGGCATGGCATGTGTGGATTGATAACATGGGATGGAGGATTATCAAGTCCCCCATATAGACAAGGTTTGTTTTGAGATAAGCAGGACCATAAGAGATAATATCTCCTACATTTGGGTCATACATGGGTTTTTTCTGGGGCGACCATATGTTTTGGGTGAAGGGATGGAGTTAAGCATGAGGAGATGATATTCCCCAAGTGTAAGATGTTTTATAGCCTCACTGAGAGAGGAATCATCTAGTAACTTGGAAGAAGGGATAGATGTGTTAGTAGATGCTTCATAGATGACTCAGTGTATGGATTTAGGTACAAGAACATCATTTGGGTGGTACATCATGTAACAATTAGTGAATGGATTTGGATCAGTGGGGATAGTGAAATTTTGACCCTCATGTTCATATTTGAGACAATGATGGAGGGTGGAGGGAATGCAATGCATGGTGCATATCAAGGGCATCCTAACAACATGTTGTATTAAAACTCTCCTTCTATAATGTAGAAGATTTCGGTAGGGTTTTGATGCCAACTTTAAGTGGTAGAATGATGGTGCCTAATGTGGGTGTGATGGTGTCATTGAAGGATCGTAATAAGACTGGTGTTTGAGAGATAATAGTGTTGGGTAGTTTAAGTTGGTCAAAAGTGAGGGATGATATGATGTTAATGGTGGCACCACTATCAATCATGACCCTCTTGATAGAGATGTCATTGATTTCTGAGTGGTAATGAAGAGTGGTAGGTCATGGTCCTCTGGTTTAAGAGAGAGGGAATTTTAGATGGTTCAAATGATATAGTGGTGGATGCTTTAAGGGCACCTAAAAAGTTTGTGAAGGGAACTAGATCATTGGTTGGTATGGTTATGGATTGAAGGGCTTCTATCATAGCTTGTTTGTGAAAAGGTGATGTTTGAACTAGTTCATAAAGTGACATCCTGATGGGGGATTGGTGTAATTGTTTGATAACAACCTTTTATACTATAGTGAAAGGGGGTGTTTCTTACTTGTATTGAAATTTTGGCTTTGGATGATGGTGTTTGATTAGATTCCTCAGGAGCTAAGGAAATAGATATCTTAGGTTTATCAGACAAAGCTGATAATTGGGAGGTGGAGGTATAACAATGAATTTTTACTTTTCTTAGGCTTAGATGGTTCTTTATCATAATTTTGTGAGCGCAGTAGTGATGTGTATGACATGTCGACTCGATGAGAAGACTTTAGGGATGGATTTTTAGGTTTTGATGATGATGATGATGTTGATGTTGTGTTGTGTTTGATTAAGAAGGAAGGAAGAGAGGATACCAAGTTCTTGCACTTTAAGTGAAAGGCCCTATAATCCTCTATGGAATGGCCCGTGTTTATGGTAATCACAAAAACATTGAAGTCATACCAAGAAGGTTTCCATCCTTGATGATCAGATATGGCTTAGGAGGTGGTAATGTAATAAGTGACCACTGAAGGAGGTCATCTAAGATGGTGGCATAATGCCCTTAGGTGTAGATGTGGATGGGGAAAAATTTTTATTATATTTTCCTGGGAGGAGGTAAAACTTTAGCTACATGTTGTTTATTTATTTTGGTGTGGAGGCTTTTAGGTGTTTGATGGATGGAGGATGAGGACCCTATATGGGTGACCATTCATGTGGGATAGTTAGACTATGATGGTAAAGGGTGAGGACCCAATATGGATACATGTTGTGGAATGGTAGGTGTAGGATAGTTGGACTGTGTGAAAGGTGTAAGATATGGAATTAATGTAGGGGTTTGGTAGGTGGATTTTGATCCTAAAATAATAGGGTGATTAACAGGTATAAGGGAGTGAGGTCCATGTAAAGGGATTTGATCTGGAAAAATATATTGAGGGATTTTAAAAACTTGAACAACACCTTGTTTATGAGGTCCTTTTGTGGTTTTGGATGGACTAGGTGTGGTTGATGAGGATGCGATAGAAGTTAGATTTCCCGAGGTAAAGGGTGTTTTGGGTTGTTTTTAGATGTTATTTTGGGTGTAGTTTTGGGAGGTGTAGAGGATACATATGGATTTGGTAATAATGCATGTGATGAGGGTGTGGGAATAGTTTTAGTAATATTCTCAACAGGTGGAGATTCAATAATTGTAGTTTTAGGCTTGTTGGATACCTAGTGTTGACTCTGTAGGTTTTGATTCGATAGGAAATGAGGTGGGTTTAGGGATAGGTTCTATCTTTTGTTATTGTATTGATAGTGTGAAAAAAATTTTTTTGGTTGATCTGAAGATGAGGGATGGTTTGGAAAAGGTTTCTTAAATATGTCAAGATTTTGATTTGGGGTGCATTTGGATTATCTAAGTGAAGTTCACCCTTTTTGATCAAGTCTTGAAGTACATTCTAAAATGTGTGACACCTTTGATGTCATGTCCATTAACCCTATGGTATTTACAATAGTCATTATCTCGAGTACCAAATAGGTTTAGATATTGATATGTTGATGGGTCGAATAAATGGGTGGGAGAGATATCATGTTGGAGGAAAGTAGTTTGTCAAAAACTACACTATAAGTCTCTCCTATAGGTGTATAGCTACGTTGTTGATGGGACACTCAATAGTGGGATTTTCTTTGGGAGAATATTTAACTATGATGGTGTTGGTAGATGTTTTTGACTTATCGGGGTTGGATGATGATTTAGATGGAAACTCAACTTTTGGTTTCTTAGGATGAAGCTTAACCTAACCATCTTCTAAGAGCTCGCAATTCCAATTTATGGGCCATGGTGAAAGCCTCATCAAAAGTTTGAAATGATTGGATTTGTAATGTAGATGAGATATGTTTAGTCACATGCATGGTAGAAGAAGACTTGATTGATTTTTTTTGGTAATGAAAAGGATAGTTGATTAACTACACCTCTCCAGTGGGTGACAAAATCAAAATAGATTCATCTTTCAAATTTTTTGATGGCATATAGGTCATTGATAGTGACTTTGTGGGCTATGTTTATGGAAAAGTGTTCTAAGAAGAGCTGAGAAAGTTATGTAAAGGAGAATAAGAATGTTGTGGAATGTTATTATACCAATCCAAGGTAGGACCAACAAGAGACATGGGAAAGGTCCTCAACATGAGGTCTTGGTCGTGAGCTATTAGATAACATGCATGATGTAAAGGCACATGGATGTGTTGTTGGGGATCTTCCTTGCTGTAAAATTTGATGAACTTTGGAAGTTCCTAGTGAGGTGGATAGGCTTTATATGGCATTGAAGGGTGAATGGGCTCATTGAAAATTTGTCATAGGAGAGCACATTCTTGGATGAAGATGAAGTGGCTTTGAGACTGGATATGTGGTTCAAAAGGGCTTGAGAGGATCGGGTTGAGTTTTGTTGTTGTGAGGATGAGCCAAGTTGAAAAAATAGGCTAGGTTGTGAGTATGCCTGATACTACTGAGGAATGCCTTCTTATTGAGGAATGTTTTGTTAGTAAGGAATGTTTTGTTGGGGACATTTTGTTGAGGAATATTTTTAGTAAGGGACATTCTGTTGTGAGATGTTATATTGTGGAATATTTTGTTGAGGCATGTATTATTGAGGTATATGGTATTGTGGGATGTTTTTTTGTGGTATATTTTGTTGATAAGGGATGTTTTGTTGTGGGATATTTTTGATGGGATGGAAAACTTTGTTGAGAAGCTAAAGGTTGTGAGGGTTGTATGTAGTGGTATTGAAAATGGCATTGATGTATAAGTGAGTGGTTGTGAATATGTGAGTGACTATTGGAAAGGATATGGTAGAAGAGGCAGAGAGGATGGTGTTTGTTGTGGAATGTTTTGTTGTGGGATATTGTGTTGTGGAATGTTTTGAAGAGGTGTAGATTGTGGCATGGAGATTAGTGGTTGTGATGGTTGTGGTATGTGTTGTGAAATAGGGTGAGTGCTAGAAATGGCACTGGTATTGATTAGTGGTGTAGTTGTAGGGATAGACATGGTTATGTTTTGAATGGGACTAGTAAGTAATTGGTTGTGAAGATGCATAATAGTAGAGAAGGCCAAAACTCGATGGAGGTGTTTTACTGTGAAGAGACTAGGGGAGTAGGAAGGAAGTGGTGGTATTGCTTAGGGAGGTGTAGAACCTATAGAAGGGCTTGGTGAAGATGTAGATTGTTGGGAAGATGTGTTTTGTGATGAAATCATGTGAAGGTTGTAAATAGGGATTGAAGAGACATCGATGTCTCGGGTTGACTAGTAGAAGATTGATCATTCGATGTTTCAAATTGGTTAATAGGATGGATGTCGACATTTGAGATTTTTCAGGTTGACTGACATTTGATGTTTAGATTGATTTTTTGAAGTGTATGGGTACAATTGTTGAATGACTAGTTCTCGATTTTGATCGATGAGATCATGTAATTACAGATGAAGGATTGTAAGTGTATGGAATGTGTTGGGGTGTAAATGGTTGCATTTGAACATTTCTAGCTATTAGGTAAGCATTGAGAGAAATAGGGTTTGAATCTAACATTTCTTCAAAGATAGGATCTCCCTATTATAGAAAGGGGTTCAGATGCCTTTGATTGAGAACTAGGAGAAAAGGGGTGTCTTGTTTCTTCTAGTCTAGATGTATGAAGGATTTGACCATGATATTGATGTGGGGAATTGAAATGTGGTTGTTTTCCATTATTTTTAATTCATTCCAAGTTTGTTGGGTGTTAGAAAGGGAGTGGATGTAATTGTTTGATAAAATGGGGTTTGTGTTTTAGAAATTGGTGGAAAATGTTTGGAAATGATGTAGTATAAAATGGAACATGTTGTTGAAATATAGGTGGTGGGGTGGACATGTTTTCAAAATTTTGATTATGAGCTTGTTGTCTAGTAAGTACCATGGTAAAAAAACACACAAACACCTAGAAAAATGAAAATAACTAATTGGGTTGATTTACAAACAACAAGAAAAAAAAAAAAATTGTTTTTTATATTTATCTTGATTAATTATGAAAAAGTGAAATGTGTAAGATGGTTAACAAAGGTCCTAGGAAATGGTCATCTATGGTTGGTTTCAAGAATGTTTAAGGGTGGAGTCCTCGATATACCCCGAAGGTATGTGAGGCCCAACTCTATATTGTTGTTGGTACAGTGTGTATATTGGGGCCTACCCCTCACTTCATGGTCCCACTGTCGATAAGGGAGTCAGGTGTTGAGCCAATATATATTGACAGATAGGAGATTATACTTAGCCAAAACACCGAGTCGGTTTCCTGTTGGGTGATGAAATCCCAATCAGTTTCACCTGGGTGGGAATTGTTTGAATGTGTTTTTATTTTGAAGTGATTTGGTTGTGTGTGGGGAAGGATAAGTGAATGCAACAAATTTTCCTCCTAATTAGACTATGTGATCAAGAAGGATGAAATGTTTATTTTAAGACCCAAAATGAAATGTTGATTTTGATGAAGACATAAAAAGAATGCAAAAATTGAAAGAAAATGGAAGGTTTTAGGACTTACCGTGAGAGCGCTCCTTTTTTTTTTTTAAATTTTAGCAAAAAAAATCAAAGTAAGAATCTTGAAATCTAGCTGATGAAGCTTCATAAATAGTACCCTACAACTAGATTAGAAAAATAGAGAATAAAAAGCAAGAAGAAAAAGGAAACTATGAAGTTATATTTAAGAAAAACACATAGGAACAACACAGCAATTGGAAAATGTAGGTGTTATTAGGCCCTAATCGGTGGTGATTATCACAAAGTGAAAACAACTAGTATTTTATTGATAAAATGAATATAAGAACAAGGACAAGGGTCCCACTAGGCATGCTAGAATGTTGATGACAATTTCACCTTCACAGTTAGGATGGATATTACAATGAGATAAAACTGGATCAACCTCAAATATGATGACGGGGTTTCCAAGGTACCCATGGATGATGTTGATGGATGTTGATTTTTGTGCTCCATGAAGAATGGATCAAGTTCTTTCATGACTAAATCTGAAACACAAACACTACACAAGATGGAATTAGTAATATGGGTAGTGGGTTTCCTAGAAAAGCCAGTTCCAGAAGCCAAAGGACTTCCTTATGTGGATGTCAACCCACTTTTAAAAACACTTAAGTTTATTCATGAAAATAGGATACAATATAAGATAGATGAAAATGTGATCAAATGTCTATCACTTATTTATTCTATTAAAAATATCAGTTGATAATGATGATGATATGAAAGGAAATATAGGAGTTAGAAAACAAGATAGGTCATCATCCTATGAAAAATGTATGAGTAAAGTTCTTTGATGTAATCCATGAAGAAGTTAGAAAGTTCCACCTCGAAGTATCACTTACGACAAGTGAAATCAAATTAGAATCTACTGAAGGTTGATTTCACTTTCAATTTAAATGAAATAGATTGCTGAAAAACAAACATTACATAAATAAACACATAATTGAGAATGCTTGGAAAATGATTGCTAAAGAAATAAGAACTTAATCTAGAACATTATAGGACAAGTCTATTTTAATAGATCTTTTCAATGTCTTAAAAGTGATAAGAAATTGGAATCAAACTAAACTATTTCTTTAAAAATAAAATACAACAAAAATGAGGATTGGTTCTGGAGGAGTGGGCCACTTTGCTCCAAATTAAAACACTTTGCGGAATGAAACTTAATTTTCTCTCAAAACAGAATACATATTTTATTGATAAAATGCTTGGCATTACAAAGAAAAACTTGTTGGATATGTGTATCAATCTATATCTATCTCATCTATATATCTATATTCCTCTATCTTGAAAGTGATCTATATTAATTAATTTAAACTATTTTATGTAAAGTATATATGTATATCTTTCTTAGAGGGTGCATTTATGGCTCCGTACCTATTCCACCGACATGATGGAACTTAATCTCAAAACAGAATAGATATTTGAATTGAACATGTTATGCATTAAAAAAAATGTGATAATTATCCTAGATCTATCAAGTCTGGATCTCTATATTCCTCTCTCGAATTTTTCTAATCTTAATCCCGATTGATACATAGATCATTGATTTACAAATTCTTCAGGGGCCATTTGGAATAGATTCTTATGGAACTTAATCGAACTCTAGAAGAGTGTTGAACTAAAGGAAATCATTGGAGTGTTTAACCTAGAGAGTTCTAGAGCTATAAGTATGGAGAGTTAGAAGAACTATTTTTTCTAATAATAGGAACTGAAAGTACTAGAGTCATTTGGAACTAATTCTCCAAAAGTTCTAGAACTAGGTGATAAAGCCTGTGACTATGTAATGGAGTTTCGAACTAGCTTAGAAGTTTCCGAAACTCTAGTTGTAGTGAAACAGATGTTCCAAAAACATGTTGACCACTTCATACTTCATTCTTCCACCTGATTATGACTGCTTTATTACAAAACTGAGTTTCCAAAACACTTTGTTAGGAATTACAGAGCTTTTAAATGTTAGAATCATAATCAACAAAAGATGGACAATTACATCCTAACTCATATCAGATCAAACAAAAGTCACAAAATGTAGTCAGACTTAATCAAAAGGAGAGTAAGATGAGATCATTTATTGTACATTTATCGGGCATATTCTAGCCTCATCATTTCCCCCATACTTACTTGTTTGTAAGTCCCTTTACAAACTTTACTCTTCAAATTTGGGGTTATATATTCTACATTCCATTTGATTTCTTAGGTCAAATGGCTGATACTGAATATCCCAATGCTTTAATTCAGATGTACTATACCCTACTCCTACTTCTACTTTCCTCTGCCATGCATCAAATTCAGTGGAATCTTGTGGTTCTCTATTTTTACCATGGTGACATGGGGGTGAGAAGGAGTGGGGTCTTGTTCTCATTCCTATCCATATGCCTCTGTGCTTTTCATTGATATGAGGAATTAGCGTACATAAGGCTTTTTCTCTATGCAAACTCTAGATTAAGTTTGTGGGAGATATTACTTCCCTTCTTCTCAATGCCACCATGAGAAATTCCCATCTTTTCAAACATGCCTCATAAATATCTTCAAAATTTTCCTCTTCATAAGAGGTGAAGGCATTAATACTTCTTTACAAATTGGCAAGATAAGGTTCCTTGAACCTTTTATCAAATGCATGGGATCTGAAATGTGTAGCAAAGGCGGATGGTTTACCATAATGAATCTCTCATACAGAGACTAGATGAACTAGCCTTTAACTGATGCTCGACTCCCTTTCCTTCCATGCAATCTGATTTTGGAGAACATAAACAAATGCATTAAGATGGCTCTCCCTACATACAAATTGATCATAAAACTTGAGTTCTTTTCCAGCATGAAATTATAGAGATAGAATTCACAGAGAATATTTTTTCTCTGCATTGGCTAAGGAATATGATATTTGTGAAATCAGCTTCATCTTTTATTTCATGTGGAAGACCACATGTTATCCTTGAAAACTGCCAATGAATGAATTGTTCCTCCAAAAACACACTATATGCAGGAGAAGGTCTCCTGCATGCAAGAAATTTCTCACTCATCATGCAAACCATTTGTATTTTCACAAGATATTTAAATTTTTCATTTTCTTCTTTGTAAAACTTTTCTTCCCATCCTTTTCTTGCTTTCTTCTCTTCTTCTATCTTTCTTTTCAAGTCCTCATTAGATGTCTTGGCTTCACTGAGTTCTCTACAAGTATCATCCCATAGCTATCTAAGTGGCCAATAAGTTAATTTAGTTTGTGTAGAGACTATTGACAGAGCAGTTTGTTTTCTAGAATTTTGACATTCCTCCTCTTTCTCCATTATCTGTTGTTTAGCTCTTGTCAATTCCTCAGTCTTGTCAGTGAGCTGAGTTGTTAATTCCTCAATAACCATTTCTCTCTATTCTAATTTAAGTTTGAGAAAATTCAACTCCTCATCCTTTTCTCTAATAATGAGTTCTTCTCTGGACAAAAAACAGGCCTATTTAACCTGCTGTTTTTCTTCTTTCTCTGAAATTTCTTGGGGAGTTGAGCATTCTTCTTCTACCAAAGGAAATTTCCTTTTCCTCCAAGATGCCAACTCTTCTTCTTCATGTGACAATGTTGTTGGTTCACCCAATTCTTGAAGAACTTGTTCTTCAAATCTCTCATCTTCTTTTTCTATCTCTATTTGGCTTGGTCCAGGAGGAGTCATGGCCATGCTGCCCAAAATATCAGCAGCTTCCTTTTCCATCCCTTCTTGATCTTTCATTTCCTCTAGAATTTCTTTAGACTTTTTATGAATTTTCCTTCTTTGAGGAGCCTCAAAATGTATAAAAATGGGTCTCCTCCTAGAGCTTCTTCTGATTTTCACCTCTTTCTCTTGCCTCGGTGAACTGTCACTATCAGAGATAGATATTGGCTCTCCATAGCTACTGCAGAGGAAGGATTTTCTTCAAGAGGCATAGTTGGTTCTGTAGTTTTAGTTCTTCTTTTCAGATCTTCTTCTTTTTGGTATTTCCTCTCCACCTAGTTCTTTCTTTTCCTCTATAGTGGCATCCATTTCCAAATTAATTGTAGGAGTAGAAGGAGTTGTTATTACTCTCCTGAGAATATCAAGGCTCTGCTTAAACTTGCTAAGAAATTTCTCCCACATTTCCTCTCCATTTTTCTTCGAAAAGGAAATGGTGTTGGCACACTAAATGCACTAACCCATGATGTTTGATTGTTCCCACACCCAAGAATACCTCGGGCCATTGTATGGATGGATTCAAAAAGAAACCCTGGAAGGTTTACTATATATTCTAGTTTTGTAGCTCCATATCTAAGGTATATGAGGATATTTAGAACTTCTCTTCCTACCGACCCAAATTGACCATCACAAGTTAAATACTTGACTACCCAAAATGCCACTCTGTCAAAGGGTTTGGGAAAGCTGGCCCTTTTGACCCTTTTATGATTTTCTTCATGTTGTAAATATATTGGGGTTCAACTTCCCCTTTTTCAGCAAGGTTTCAACTAGGTCTTTTAATGTCCCTTTGACAGGGTTTGGGACATGCACAATTGGCACTCCAGATACATTACTTATTGTATTCACAGAAAAAGGAATAAAAAAATTTCTAACCTTTGTCCTGGATTTCTCTAAATTTATAATGAATTCTCTTACCAATTCATCGTTATACTTGGGAAACTTTCTTAGAAATTCCAGCCATCCTGCCTGATGGAAGATAGCCACCACTTCTTCATCTGCAATGAGTTGGGTATCATCCTCTAGTTCCGAATTCTTCTTAATCCCCATGATATAGAGGTGATTCAAATTTTTCTTCTTTAATCTTGTGTGGGTTGGCTAAAGAACTCTTTTTGCTTAGCTACGGAACTGGTGAATTTAGCTACGGAATTACTATTTACTTTAAGTGTGGAATTACAATACTTAGCTTGTGGAACTTTGTGTTGTAGCATAGGAATGAAAACCTAATTCATTGCTTCTTCCTTGAAGTTTCTCTGCAACTTAGTTTTCACTTTGTTGGTTCCACACTAATGATAACTCATTATAACTATGCGCCGATTTATTCCATTAATATCTTTCTCATGATTACTCACTTTTAATCATGATGTACAATAGATGACTCATCATATCAACTTTTAAATCAAATCTAATCACACATGTGAAACTTTTAATCTAACCTTTAATAAGTTAAAGATATAATTACCATCCTTGATGATGTAATCCCTCCATCATGATGACTCATCATTCCTAAAAAGTGAAACAAAAGGAAAATGGTTAGAAAAACAGCTAGAATTCCAAATTTTTTTTTATTTTGAATTAGCCATTTATTTGGGAAGATCAACCGCCATTGCTGGTTTTCAATTGATCTCTGAGAGAAATTTTTTTTTGGGGGAAGAGAATGCCATTTACTGGTTTTCATTCTTCCCTTTTTTTTTTTTTGGGGGAAGAGAACACCATTTACTAGTTTTCATTCTCTTCCCTTTATTCTGGATCTATTCATCTAATTATTTGATCATTTTGGAAGAACTGGGTTCTTCCATATGATCAAATTCTCTATCTGCTTCAATCTTCTTCAAGAATTCATCCTTAGTAGGAGGCTTCCTATAAAGCTTTAGCCTATGTCCATTGACCAAGAGTGTTCTTCTATTGTCATCAATGGGAAGTAGCTGAATAGAACCATTGTCAAATATCTGATCAATCTGATAGGGTCCTAACCATCTGGTTCTCAGCTTGCCTTTGAATTGTTGGTACTTAGAATCAAACAACAATGCCTAGTCCCCTACTTTGAATTTCTTTTCTTGATATGTGTATCATGCCATTATTTCCTTTGATCTTGGATTATCTCTATCTGCTGAAGTGCTTCCATCCTCAATTCATCCAACTCATTGAGTTGAAGGATTCTCTCCTTTTGAGCTGCATCCAACTCAATACCCACCTTGATTGTTGTCCTCAATGTTTGTAGTTCAAACTCAATAGGAAACAAGGGATTTTTCCCATAGACTAACTCATATGGTGAAAACCCTATCATAGTTTTCCAAGTTGTATTGTAAGCCCAGACAACTTCAGGTAGTCTCTTTACCCAATCTCTTCTTCCTGCTTCAACTATTTTGGTAAGGATGTTTTCTAATTCTCTGTTCGTTACTTCAGCTTGTCCATTTGATTATGGGTGATAGGGAGATGACTTCCTATGATTGATCTGATAATACATTGTGAAATCCTAGATCATATTAGACATAAATTGTGGTCCCTAGTCTAAAACTATGCTCCTTGGTGCTCCAAACTTTACCATAATTTGTGCCAAAGGAAATCAACAACTGCTTCTTTAGTGGCATTTGTTAAAGCCTACACTTCTTCCCACTTTGTCACATAATCAAGTACACACAAGAATATGTTCCTTCCCTTGTGAAGAAGGACTAAAGGGACCAACAAAATCCAACCCCCATCTCTCAAATGGTTCAATCACTACTTGAGGTTGCAGAGGCATTTCATTGGTAAAGGTTGGTTGTCCCATCCTTTGACAAGGATCACACCACCTGATATATCTCTTCACATATTTGTAGAGATGGCCAATAATAACCAAGTGCCAAGTATCTTGTGAGTTGTTCTTTTCACTAAATAGTGTCCTCCACTTGGTTCATCATGACATGCCCAGAGGATGTCAAAGATTTCATCTTCTCTTACACACCTGCGTAAAACCAAATTAGGACCACACTTAAATAGCATTCCATTTAACCATTTGAATTGTGCACTGGTTTTGATTAACTTCTTTATTTGTTTCTTGGTGAAAGAAGGAGGAAACTTCCCTGTTGCAAGATAATTTTCCATATCAGCAAACCAAGGTGTATCAAGCTGAAATAACAAACAATTGTTCATCTGGAAAGTTGTCCTTGATTGGATCTTGCTCCCCTGTAGTGGTTAGTCTTGACAAGAAATCAGCTACCACATTAGATTTACCTGGATTGTCCACAATGGTAATATCAAATTCTTGTAAAAGCAATAACCATCTAATTATTCTACCTCCAACCACTGGTTTGTTCATTAAATATTTAATTATTGAGTGATCTGTATGTACAAATATTTTGTACCCTGTAATGTAATGTCTAAACTTATTAATTGCATAGATCACAACAAGAAATTATTTTTTAGTGGTGGTGTAATTTCTTTCAGTGGGAGTAAGATTTTTGCTAAGGTAATAGATAGCATACATTTTCCCTTCTTCATCTTTCTATCCCAAAACTGCACCAATGGAATTATTTGAGGCATCTGTTTGGATATGAAAAGGTTTCTCCCAATTAGGTCCTCTCAATATTGGGGCAATTATTAATTTCTCTTTAATTTCTTCAAAAGCATGTTGACACTTTTCATCCCAAAGAAATTCACAGTCCTTGGTAAGAAAATTAAACATGGGGGCAGAAATTTTACTAAAATCCTTGATAAAGCATCTATAGTACCCAACATGTCCTAAAAATGACTTGATATATATGTGGGGGTTTGAGGAATAGGTAAGTCTAAAATAATTTGATTTTGTTTTGATCAACCTGAATTCCTCTTTTTGAAATATGGTGTCCTAATACAATCCCTTCATCAACCATCATCAAACATTTTTCATGGCTAAGAGACAAGTTGTGTTGCTCACATCTTGTCAATACTTTGTCCAAATTTTTCAAGGCATCATCAAATGTATCTCCATGCACAAGTGAAGTCATCCATATATACCTCTACACAGTCATTTGTTAGGTCTACAAAAATTGCTAACACAACTCTTTGGAAGGTTGTTAGAGCATTGCATAATCCAAATGGTAATACCCTATAGGAAAAGGTACCCCATGGACATGTAAATGTAGTTTTATCCTGATCCTCAAGCAGCAACTCTGATTTGATTATATCCACTAAAGCCATCCAAGAAGGAAAAGTATTGTTTACCTGAAAGGTTGTCTAAGACTTGATCTATGAATGGTAAGGGAAAATAATCTCTCAGTGTGGCTTTGTTTAGTTCCCTATAGTCAACACAAATTCTCCATTTTCCATTATTTTTAGGGACAATTACAAGAGGAGACACCCACTAGCTATCTGAGATAGGGTAGATAAAACCTACTTGTAATAGTTTTTCAATTTCTTGTTTGACTATATCCCTTAAGGATGGATTAATCCTTCTCTGAGGTTTCCTAACTGGTTTAATGTTTTTAGTATAGATGTGATGAGTGTAGATACTTGGGTGGATTCCTTTCATATCTTTGTAATCCCAAGAAAAATATTTAGTATGATCTTTCAGAACATCAAACAATTTAGCTTCTTCATCATTCTTCAACCAGCTATTAATATTCAAAGTTTTACGTTGAATTTCAACATGTTTGGTTCTAGTGTATGATGAACTGATTTGTTGAAAGGGTTCCATTAAATTATTTAGTGGACATGCATGTGGAAACAACATATGATATGTAGCAACATCTCCAAAATTTCCTTGAGACAAAATGTTGGACAAGGGACAGTAAGAAGAATTATGATACTTATCTTGTTGTAGGTTGAATTCTTCATCACTGCTTGCTTTCCAGAAATCCTTCATCATCTCCTGATATATGTGAAGCTAAAGCTATAGATTCTTCCTCTCCCCAAGAGAAATATCATTCCTCCAGAGTGAAATTATCTTCATTTGCAGGAATTGTTGTTGGTGTGGTTCGAACTAACTGTGATGGTTCCGGAACTAACTAATGTGATGGTTTTGGAACTAACTATGATGGTTTGAATAGTTTGTAGGTTCAGAACTAATTTCGTAGGTTCCAAGAACTATTCCCGACTACTCCAAGGATGATTGGTGTACATTCAATGGTGGGTTAATCATATCTTCTATTTCTCGTACGTGATCCTGCAATGTGATCATGGCCAACGAAGACAAATTTTTCTCATTAATATCAGGATTATCAACCCATAATTGCTCTTGATTATCATTAAAAGGTCTGTGCAGAGGGATATAATGAAATTTTCTTAGAACTCTTACCATTTGAAATAGTCATATCACCTGACCTGCAATCAATTAAGGGAAACAATATATAGCTAACCATGGTCTACCCAAAATAATGGGATAACCCAATGTTTTACCTTTTGGCCGCAATATAAGGAAGTCAACTAGATACTCCCATGACTCCACCATAACCACCACATCTTCAATAACTCCTTCTGGTTTTGCTACAGACTGATCTACCATCTACAATATGGTGTTAGTAGGTTGTATACACCTGTTAACGACAATGTTTTCAGAGTGTCCACTATCATTACATTTATAGCTGCTCCCAAATCAACCAAAATGTTATGTATATCTTTATTCCCTATAGAGACAGAAATAACAAGGCTTCCAAGATCTCCATATTTGGGAAGTAGGAGCTTTCCTGCTAATAAATCAACAAGTTTCCCATCTACTTTTATAGTCCTGGGGTACTGCTTCTTTCTTCCAGGATTTTTCAAACATAGCATTTTGATTAATTTGTTCAATTCTGGAATGTCCTTAATTTCTTGTAGTAGTGGTATTTCAATATTCAGTCTCCTTAGTTCCTACACCAATTCAGATTCCTTGATTTCTATAGCTTCTTTGAACCTCTCTGGAAATGGAGTTTTTCAAGAGAGTTTCTTTCTGGTTCCTTATCTCTTTCTTTTTCATCTTTGTTGGGGGAAACTAGACTAGGGTTTCAGTTTCTTCTATCATTTCAGTGATGATAATAGGTGGATTGCTAACTATTTTCTAGATCTAGTGTGAATATCCTTACAATCCATGGCATTAAGATCAACTAATTTTTCTGGTTCTGTTCCATAGATAGGAGTTGTTTGTTTGTTTCTTGGGTTTGCTACTATTGGTTGTGCTGGCATTTGCATTTGGACTACATTCTCAGTTTGTGAATTTTGTGTTGGGCACCCATTATGGCTTGTTGATTCGATTAGGATATGTTTTCCTTGAGCATAATTACTAGGGCCCCATCTAGGTTGTGACCAAGAATACTGGTTATTTTGACTGGTCCATGGTTGTTGATGTCCTTGAGCATACCAAGATTGACCTGCCCAATCCTGGGGATTCCAAGTTGGCTGAGGGGCCCAAGGTGGTTGTCCCAAATTTTTGGTACTATTTGAGTAGCCCATGGCATCATCCAAGGATTAGGAGATGATCTTGGCATGAACTATCCTTGGGTAGGTTGTCTCTGGACAAAATTTAATTCTTCTATTGTGGATGATGTACTGGTTTGTTTGAGCTGATTCTTTAGAAGTGGAAGAAGAGAACAATGCATGAATATCATGTTCTTTAGATTCACAGATAAGACATACTTCTATTTTATCCAAAGGACATTCCCTTATTGCATGTTTCTTCCTACATCTAGGACAATACATGGCTAATGGTTCAGTTTTAGCATTTTCTTTAGCTTGTAATCCATCCATAGTAGAGGTTAATTGAACTAAAATGTCTATTTTAAAGTTTGCTAACTCATCCATTAGTTTTTTCATATCTGGATTCAAACTTTTCATTGATTTTCCCTTCCTAGGTCCACCCCTTGTTCTAGAATAGCTTCTACAAATGTCTTTAATTTCATTCATCCTTAATTGATCAATGTTTCCACCTCCTATCAAGTTAAGAGCTTCCCTAGATTCATCTTCCAAACCTTTGAGAAATATGGTTTTTCTTAACTCTTCTTGAAGTACAAATCCACATATTTTACTCACAAAGAGGAATCTATCCAAATAATCTTCTATATTCTCATCCTCCTCCTGCTTGATTTTGAAAAACTCTTCCTTCCTATTTCTCCTCTACAGTAATCTTGATATTTTTCTAGGAAGGTAGTTTCCATTTGTGCCCAAGTGGTAATAGAATTAGATGTTAATCCCATGAACCACCTCATTGTTGCATCCTTCAAGAGTGGATGGAAACAACTTGAGCTTTTGATTATCTATTTTGTAGTCATAGGTCTGACATAGTATTTTAAACTCAAATAGAAATTGGTCAGGGTTCTTAGATGACATTCCTCTAAATGTGGGTAAATGTGTAGGTGAAATGTTCTTCATAGTGGTTTCATCATCCTCCAACTGAATGGGATAGGTAAAGGTCCTATCAGGTTCTCTTTCAACTTCTCATTCCATCTCTCTAGTATTCTCTAGTCCTTTCTCCCAATCAATGTGGTATGTGATTTTTTTGGGGATGGTGAAGAGTCAGGAGTAGGAGGTTGACTACTCAATTGTGAATCAAAACTTTCTCTAAATGGATCTTGAGAAATAATCTTTTTCCTGAAGGCTCTACTTCCCTCTGGTGATTGATCCCAGAATTCCAAAGGTGGAAATTTGCTTCTTGTCTTACAGGGGATAATGGTGCCTCCAATTCTTGGTCAACTTCCTTATTTAAACTAGAGGATGATGGTAATTCTTGTTCAGATATTTTTGGGAGAAATCTACCCTTGGAGTCTCTTGGTCTACTCATAAATTTTGTGATAGCTTAGGGAAGATTTCTTCAACTACTAGATGTATGATTGTTGCTCTTGTTGACACCTAATTAGAAAATTCTAACTAGTGTCCTGAAATGGTGCCAAAAATGATGGGTGTCATTATTCCCTTCATTTAATCAACTTTATGTTGATGTCATATTCAAACCAGGGGTGTGTCTAAAGCTATATGCAACAAGAGGAATCTTGGCAATCTAGTAATTGATTGTAGGTATTTTGTATTTTATGGGGGATATTTTCAATGTCTTAAGGACTTCTTGGTTAAAAACCTTATTGGAATCAAACTATGAAAACATGTTGGAAGTAAACACACTTTACATAAATGAATTGCTGGAAATAAACACACTTTTCCTTGGAAGTAAACACACTTTGCAAATGAATTGCTTGAAATAAACACACTTTGGAAGTAAACACATAAATGAAATAGATTGCTGAAAACAAACATTACATAAATAAACACATAATTGAGAATGCTTGGAAAATGATTGCAAAGAAATAAGAACTTAATCTAGAACACCTAAAGGACAAGTCTACAATAGATTTTGAATTGAAAGTGATACAAAATTAACATATCTAAACTATTTTCTTTAAAAATATAAATACCAAAAATGAGGATCCTGGTTCTTGGAGGAGTGGGCCCTTGCTCCGCCTTGAAACAAGATTGAACAACTTAATTTTCTCTCAAAATAGAATGGCTATTTTATTGATAAAATGTTCTACATTACAAAAAATTGTTGGATCTATGTATCAATCTATATCTATCTCATCCTATCTCTATATTCCTCTATCTATCTTTTCTATATCTATATCTAATCTATCTGTAGGTATATATGTATATACTTCTTCCAGGGGTGCATTTATGGTCGTAACTATTCCACTAACATGATGGAACTGAATCGGCCCAGAATAGATGTTGAATTGGAACATGGCTGGACGTACAACTGTGTGATAATTATCCTAGATCTAGTAAGTATGGAGAGTCAAAAGTCTTCTAATCTTGCTCTGATTGATAGGATCATTGATTTGACAAATTTCAGCCATTTGGAATAGATTCTTATCGGTTTCGAACTAGGTGATAAAACTCTAAGAGTTTCAGAGAACTAAAGGAAATCATTCAGTGTTTAACCGAGAGATTTTCCCAAAAGCTATTGACTAGGAGTTTCAGAACTATTTCTTCGATAATTGTGACTAATTAGAGTTTCCAAAAACTTGTTAGGAAGTTTAGAGCTTTTAAACATTAGTGATAAAGCCTTGTGATAAATGTAATGGAGTTACATCCTAACTAGCTTAGAAGTTTCAAACAAAAGTAGTGAAAATATAGTCATAATTCTCAAAAAAACATATGACCATCATTCATACTTCATTTTTCCTTGAATTGTGACCCGCTTTATTACAAAATTGAGTTTCCAAAACCTTTGTTAGGAATTATCGAAGAGCTTTTAAACGTTAGAATCATAATCAACAAAAGATGGACAATTACATCCTAACTCTTTAGTGGCTTCAAACAAAATCTTCTCGGGTTGATGTAAATATAGTTTTAGTCAATCTAATTTTTTAAGATTAAAAAATATAATTTAAAGAGAAAGAAAAAAACCTTGGTTGATAGTATAAACGATAGAAAGTGATTGTGCTTGGATGATGAAACAGGCTTATGGAGAGTTCCAAAATGCTTGATAGGTGTGCTAGATGCAAAATTATGTTAATGAAAACCTGGTAATGTTTCTAAATACTTGATAATTCTCCTAGTTTTTCTTGGATGGTCATGAATGGTCCCAAGGAGTGACAGTAAAACTAGTATTTATAGATCACCAATGTTTGGGAATTGCTTGACATTTTCGGGCGGTGTAGAGTTAGGTTGAGATACGAAGCGATAAAACTTCTAATTCAAACTCAAGTGGCTAGGGATTTAGGGGGATTATGGTGTGGCAATTTAGAGAGGTTAAGTGTGAGGGTTTAGAGGTGGATAGAGGTAGTTAGGATAATGAGGGATAATTTAGAAGGTTTCCAAATTAGACTAGTCATAACTAGTGAGAAGTAAGGACTTGTCATAGGGATAAGTTAGAGGTGGTTAGGATAATATATTTAGAAGGTTTCTTATTTAGACTAGTCATAACTAGTGAGTTAGGATGAGTGAGGTGTAGGGGTGAATATGCAAATTAATTAATTAATTAATTAGCCATAAAAAGGGGGATATGATTTAGGAAATGTGGGTTTATTTGATTAATTAAATGGGTGTAGGGATAATGTCCTAGGTTTAGGGATGTCATTTAAATAATGTGATGGTGAGATAATTGAATTAATTGAAATGATGACTTAGGTCATGAAATGGTATGTGGGTGGGTGTGTTTATTCAACTATTTGTGTGGAAGTGGGGCATACAAACTTTTGGTGTCTATAAAAGTATCAAATAATTATCTAGTAGCCTTAGAGGGATCGTAGGGTGATCTCGATTGTATGCCCTCCCTTTTGGCAAAAGTCGGAGGAATGTAAACGATGAGGAGTGAGCTGAAAGTAGACATGAGATCATGTAGTAGTGAATAGAGTGTAGTATAGAAAATATTAGAAGATTTCATGTATGTTTATTGGAATATAGTAGTGTGGAATGTGTATACTATGGTTTTAGGATAATTTCTAAGCCAAATGGCACAAATGAGGATGAAAACAAGAGTAGAAAATATTAATATATGAACAAAATCATATGTGGTGTATTAATTGGAAGAATGTGCACAAATGGTGACTATAGTCAAATGGTCAATTGAAAATCATTATATATATATATATATATATATATATATATATATATATATGTTAAAAAAATGAATGGTGACTTCATCGAACCTTGATTTAGTTATAATTGGAGCTCGAGCTTACGAATATGCCACTGATTAGAATAAAAAATATGACTATGTTTGATAGGATAGTGGCAGTTGTGGCATCGCGAATGACCAAAGAGTTGGTACATATGACTCCTTATGAAAATTTTGGTGAAATGTGCCCAATTTTTTATTTTTACAAAATTTGGAATTTTATGTTTTTGTGTGTTTCGACCCTAGTTGTAGTAGCGAGGTGTAGGCATCCTTTGGGATACTAACTCCCAGTTCCAGGTGCTAGTGACCTACTCTTGGGTGTTGGTGACTTACTCTAGGCATTGGCAACCCATGAGAATTAGTTAATAGTGTATTGTGAAATTTTGATGTTCTTATGAATATTGGTAGTATGAGTGACTATTGTTGAACCTATATGAGGCACTAATGTCAATATTTTAGTGGTATTTGTGTTGTGCAGAGAGATATTCACTTGAGAGAGTTACGTGGAGGGTAACATTTGAGTAAACTATTGACTTTGGGGTTTTCAAATGTTGAGTGGGACATTCTAGACAACGTCGACCTATAGCACATAGCAAGATTACGGGAGGTACCCCATAATATGCCCGTGATCTTGCATTATACATGAGGTAGAGTGCAAACAATTGTACATTTTGGTTTCCTCTTTGGGAGATGACTATGACCCTAGAGGATGTATATTGTGATTACCAATTATGGGTGAGTATAGGTGATGGCGGTAGAGGATACTTAGAGGCATATTAGGGTAGTTAGATGATATTTTACGGGGACATGGGTATAGAAGGAGATCCATATTAGCATGGATGTCATACCGAGATCAGGTGTTACGTGATTGTGGAAGTTAATTGCGGTGGTGATTGCTTTTTTAATGGTAGTGGAGAGTGGCGAGTAGGCATCTTATATAATATGCATGATATATGTTAGCGTATCGAGGAGTATGGTACTAGATTTGCATGGGTGAGGTGTATGTTGGCCCATTTATATAGGGACTTATAAAGATTTACACATGAGGATCATGGGGTGGGACTTGGAGCCACCACATTGTTACATGTGTGGGCCTATGAGCACATTATGATATTAAGGCCACTCACTGTGCCATGTGTGGATTAGGTGAGACTAGAGATAATCGCACCAAGATGGGTAGGAATTCATAGTAAGAGGATGGAAACTATGACTTATAGATCTATGTTGGATTTTATGGTGCCAAGGGATGTTATATGGAGGCCATATAGAGACTGCAGTGGATAGGTAGAGGATGGATTCGATATGTGGTGCATTCGACGCACCATGTGGCTAGAGGATTGGTTTCCTAGAGTGACAGATTGATTTTAGGTTGAGCGTGTTTCAAGGAAGTTTGGTATGGCCCAAGATGTTCCCCATAGTCATATGTATGGGTGATGGCCACTAGAGCCTTTGCATTAGCTAAGATCGAGACTAGGCCCCACAGAGCATGGCTAGTACATCCTGGTCTAGATGAAGTGGATGCAGCCATAGAGCTGATAGAGGTGGATGATGTATGATTTACCCATCATATATCGATTAGTTGGAAACTTATAGGTGGGTACCATTGTTTCCAGTTATCATGGATGTGGTGGGTGATGCGCCAATAGGAGAAGTAGGGGGATAGGTCCCGCCCTGATGTAGATGTTATAATATTTGTGTGAGTAGAATTTAAGTTTTATATATCGTTATGTGTGATTGGTGATTTAGTTGTTGTATATGTGTGAAATATGTTTAGTAACTAATGTGTGGTTGTATTGTTGCAAGTGACGCATATTGGTATTTTATTTCTAATACATAAATCCATACCCTAATATGGAATATACCTCTGAATGTGCTCATGGGAGGTGGGATATTGGAACGAGTAGATTTTATTATGAGTAAGTATATTGATTTATTTGAGCCGGTGGAAATATCGAAGCCACATGTATCTCTCTATTGAGTGAGCGTGATGAGGTGTGGGAGGATATGGAGCAAGCAATGGAAACTATAGGAGGAGGAACCTTATCTTAAGACATTTTTACGAGATATGTGAAGTTATAGGGACAATATGCGGTGTAAAGCAGTGGAGCTTCATGCGGCACAAAATCATCTTGAGAGATACGGGGTAGTAACCAAGGGTTGGATTAAGTGAAGAAACATCTAGTTCTAGAGCTCTCGCGATTGTAGACGAGTAATAGTTAGGATGACCTATGATGTATACTATTGTATTGAGTGATGGGGATTTTCCCCAATGATTGTATTTTGAAACTATGATTTTCATCGATATATATTGAGATGGATGTTTGGTATTATTATATTGCATTATGTTGATGTTGATTAATATGTTATGTGATGACTATTATTCATATTTTAATTTGAGATATTTTATTTTCATTACGTAAATGATGATGTCGATATGAAATAGAGGATTATGTGAAATTAATGATGATATATATGATGTGATAGATAGGAATAGATGTATGTGATAGAGATAGAATGAATGAATCATAGAAATATGTAGAATGATGGAGGTATTCATGTGTAAGTATGATGAAGACGGGGAAGAAAAGTGGCCCCCTAGCATAAATGTTGAAAATGAGGTTCATTTATATAATACCCCTTGACAATCAAGAATGAACCATATAATAATATTGAGTCATCAAGAAATTGTTTGATAGTGTGTACAAGAAAGATAGAGCATGAAGTGCAACACGTAAAGAGTGAATAATGTGAGGTTCATTTTATAATAGATCCCTTAACATACATGTAAGAACCTCAAGAACATGAGTGTGTTGTCAAGAAATGAGGTGATCACATAGAAATCACCTACTAGATATTAAGAGGCATGTGATGGATGGTGGAAGCATGTGAAGCGGTAGCATCCGGAGTGTAAGATTCAAACCGACGGTCTAATCCAATGGTGTCAATAATCAGAAATGTGGTGGAAGGAAGCACACATGCTTTGATGGATTAGGCATTCAATGAGAAAAAGTATCAATTTTTATGAATGTGATGGTGTCATGATGGATGAGTTATGTGTGGGACATAGATGGATAATAAAATTAGGTGTTGGGTGAATGATGACCTTAGCAATAGGTAGAGTCAAGTGAACAGAAGTGGAAGTGTGTGTATGTGGAATAGGAGAAAAATACCACTCACGAGAGAGAGAGAGAGAGAGCCAAAGGAAATGACACCTCATTCTTCTAGTTAATGTAATTTATCATGTAAATCACAAAAATCATTTTCTTGATGGCCATTGATGTGGTGAAAATTACAATAAGGGTGATCACGCTAGCGATGCAAGTGATGAGGAGGATGATGTTGATTAGATGGCAAGTGGATTAGATGCTTATCAAACAAAGCATACGAGAACATCATGGGGCTTAGCAACATGTGAGAAGTGTAATGGCTCATGATTAAGAAAGGAAGAGGTCTCGGGTAGGGACCGATGTGGTGGAGGGATGGAGGACACTTATGTGGTGAAGGAGATGGAGACCAAGGACTCGAATATATGGGAGGAAAAGAAACCTTAGATGATGAAGTAGAATCAATAGAAGGAGGATATATAACACATGAAACAATAAAATATTGTTCTAGATCAATAACTCTATAGAAAAAAATTGTAAATGATTTGCATGTATCATATTATAACTATTCTTAAAATGTAGGAATCAATCCATGACAAAAGATAAATTGCTTTCACAAATCAATAGGCTGAAATAGTAACTAATTTATACAAGAATTGAAACGTAAGATGTAATCTAGAATAGGTTCTTTCTTTCCTTGATGTAAACTAGGTAAGCGATCATAAGTAAATCTAGGACCATTGTTAATAATAAAATGTCTAAGAAAAGCATCTTCCATATCATAATATGTACTAATAGATCTAAAAGAAAAATGAGTATACCATTGAAGAGCATCATCTATAATTGATTAGGGGATCATTTTTGAAAGTTCCCTAAACATCCCTAAATGGTTTTAGTGCATAATATCATCTCGAGAGCTTTCCAACGACTATAAGAATGCGAAAAACAGACATCGAGAACTCTAGATATGTTCGGTCAAAGTTCGGACAGCGAGAAAGTCAACTCTGGTCAACTGATCAATATTGGACAAATCGCACTGTGACACGTGGCTTGCCACCACTCGTCGAATTCGATCAATTTTCCTATCGGGATATGACAAGTGGAATATATACTATTGACCGAGTTAATTATTTCCATACCACATTACATGGGTCAAAATTATATTTACTTGGTAAGTCCACTTTCCAAATGCCACATATATATATATATATATATATATATATATATATATATATATATATATATATATATATATTAATGTTTATACATTAGTATAAACCGCCAACATGCCAAATGCTATGCTAAGCACGTGGAAGGGAGCATGTTTAATGGTATGCATGGAAATCCACGTGGTGATCAAGGTGGTGAAGCGGTGGTAGGGGAAATTTAGGCCCATGCGTGGAATGTTCCACGTGAAAAATGGTGAGAGTAAGGTTTGTTAAAACCTTACCCAAATTTAATGGCACCTAATGTGGGATATACCCACTTAACTAAAACAAGCTGCACCCTATGGGATTTTTATCCCATTAAATATACAACGCCACCCATTTCAGATTAAAATATTCAAATCCGCTTGATATGGGTATTTGATCCCATTAATCATGCATAGCTAAGGTTTAAAAATAGCCTTAGATTATATTAAATCCCATTAAAATATGTAAATCCACCCAAATGGGAATTTTTATCCAAAATTACATGGTACGGGTTTAGGCTAATATTATCCTAAGATAATATGCAAATTCATACTTTAAAGGCCCTAATTTTGTATAAATAGGGAACCCATTCTTTGTAATAGAGAGCGAGGTGTGCGAGAGGAGGATAAAGACCAGATCTCGAGAGAACACCATTTTGGAGGCCTTGCACTCAGATTAGGCACTTGAGGTAAAAATATGAAATGAAGGAAATTCTGAGATGATTCCAATGATGTAAGATTTTATGTTTTTGTTGAATTTTAACCTATTTTTGGAAGATTTTAATGCAGTTTTTAACAGGATCTACAAGACGACTAGTTGGAAAACACGAATTTCAATGCACTTGGTCCGAATTGTGACTTGGTGTAAACATGAAAAGTGTTCATAATTCAGAGATTATTTCAAATATATGATTTTTTTATAGAATGTTTTTAAATCTCCATTTGTAGGTGTTTTTCTAACATAGTTGCAGGGAGATCACATTGTGAAAACACTGTAGGAGCCACGGATCGTTCTTGGGACAGTTTCTGCTATTTTTCAGAGTTCTTGGGACATTGATCAGCTCATTTGTAGGTTTTGATTCATTATTGGTTTTTTTAGAGTTATTGTACTTACATTTCAATATTATTAATGGATCGGTTCAATTCGAACCGGGGACGTAGGAATTTCCGAACCCCGTAAACAATCTTGTTTGTTATATGAATGTTCTCAGTTTTCTGATTATTTATTTGCTACACAAGTTTTCCACACTTCTATGGATGCATAATAATCAGAATTTAATCAATTTTTGGAGTTTAGAATACTTAAAATTGGTTAATAAAATCACGATCTTTGGAAACTTTTAAAAGTGTTAAAAATACAACACACGTTTTTCATATCAATAATGCTATGGTGAAAATATTTTAATAATAATCGATCATTAGAGTAAGAAGCCATAGCTAGATGGTAGTGCTTAAGATGCAAATAAGGATTGCAGAACCATTAAAACAAGAGAAGGTAGGCATGATAAAATCCTTAGGAAAAGCTGAATTATGAATTTTATTTGGAATAGGATTGCCATGAAGATAATTATTGTTAATGGAAGCATAGTAGGATTTTCTTTCTAGAGTGAGAGATTGGACTTGAGATTGTAACTAGCCAAAAACATGCATGAGTGATAAGATATCATGTGATGGAATGGTAGGTGAAAGAAGAGGCACATTGAGTGGTTGAAGCTTTCCATTATGAGTGATCATAGGAACTTGAGAAGGAATAGTGGATGTGGAAGGAGGTGAAGAATGTTGAGGTTATGTAAGAACACCAGATGTAGACTCATGAAGCATAATGAAAGGTGGAGTACTTGAGAATTATAATATTCATGAATGATAATAGAAGCAATCTCAAAGGTAGAAGAAAATGGGGTGAAAAATTCACATTCAGTATTCTAGAGAGAAGCAACATCCTCACTAACATGCTCATTATCAGAAACATAATCAACATCACTCTCGGTCATATTTTCGTAAGCAATCAATTCTTCTAGGCAATCACTAGTATGAGATGTATTATTGCAATCATTATAAACATTTTCATAAATAGAAGAAGCATGAGATAGAGCTTGAGATTCATCTTGACTAATAGTAGAAACAACGACATGTACATGTTCATTTGCATCTTTAGAAATATTGTTACGTGCATTTATAGAATTAAACATGTCACCAAGCACGGGATCCGAATAACATTAGCATGTGTATCAACGAAAGGAGAAAAATCTACATTATCATGAGTATGTGCATGATTTTGTGTCTAAATAATTTATAATGAACCATACAAGTGGTCATCTCCTTAAAATTTTAGTTCTTTCTTTACGGAACTCCATTTTTGAAATGTTGTCATAAAGTGTACACTACAAAAAAATCCCTTCACAGTACAGAAATTATATAACCTATTGCTCACATACTAGCCTCCATTTTCAGTTTGAAGAACCTTAAAAGACCTTATGGCTTATTTCTTAGCAAAATCCTTGAAGTCTCAAAAGTGATTGAAAACTTCATATTTTTGTTTGTGAAAGTAAACCCATGTATAGCGTGAAAATTCATCAATCAAGGTAATTATATAAATACATCTAGTGAACAAAGGAGATAGAAAGGGGCTAGATATTTCAATATGAATAAGATCCAAAAGTGAGAAGCTCCTAGGATTTTTCCTTTCCAAAACTTTATTCAAGGTGATTCCAAGGAAAAACCCTCACAAATACCCTTAAAAAATTTGACTCGAGGTAACTTTTTGACCATCTCAAGTTGGCTTAATTGTTCAACATAAATATAGTTTATATGACCAAAACGATCATATTGTAACACACTAACCTCATCTGCATGAGTGAGCAAGGTAGTGGGAAAACAATCAGAAGTAAAGTGGGAGAAGGTATACAACCGAGACCGGTGATCTACCTTTCCCTCGGCCATTGTGGTCTAAGCTGTGAAGCTCATGAATAATCACCAAGTTAGGGTTAAATTCCACTCACATTCCTTCACCAATATGAGTGATTTGGTAAACTAATAGGATATTGGTAGAGATATCATGAACACTTAAAACATTGTTAAAGGTTCCACCATATACTTGTATTGATCCTTTACCAATAAATGACATAGAAGTGTATTCACCCAAATTGATTTGGGACATACCACATAGTTCAATGTTGAAAAAACTTGACATATGAATAACACATGTTGTACAAGGCACCAAAATCTAAAATCCATGTCAATGAAGAAACAACTCTAGCTACGAGGGTCTTTCCTTTCTTCTTCTCATATTTGGATCCATTTTATTTGGAATACTTAGGTTTTAGGGAATTTTTCTTGATAGACTCAAGAACACCTATATTATTCTTCTCAAGTAAATGAGTTAGGTGATCTATTTGTTTTCTCATGCATTTATTCTCTTCATGTCTTGAATTCTTGCAATAGGAACACTTACACTTTTTCTTCTTTCATTTTTCCTTAGAAGTAGAAGTGTTCCTATTGAATTTGGTTCAGGATTAGGTGGTCTTGGTTTCATTCTTAGGTTGGTCCTTTTTCTCTTTCTTCTTTTCCTATTTCTTTTCCTTTCCTTTAACAGTACTTGCTATAAGGGCATGTGACTTAGACTTGATTGTTCCCATTTGAATCAAATTTTCATGTTCTTGAATGAGTTGGGATGAAAATTTGTCAAATGAGGGAATCTTCCAAGAAATCCATAGAGATTCTTTTGTCTTGTGAAAAGTATAAATCAATATGGATTATTTGGGTCCAAGCTTAGAAAGAATCGACAAGATCAATTGGGCATCTTTTTGTCAACTCCACATTCTTTAAATAGTAATATAGTATGGAAAAACTTTGAGAAGAAGGATTGTAGGTTATCAAAATTAGCAGGAGTTAATCCTAATAGTTCGTTCTCCAACTTATGAGATATCATGTCATCTTTTTTTCCAAATATACCGTCTAAACTTTTCCATGCTTCATTGGGTGTTTCAAAAGACTTGATGTGAAAGAGAAAGTCGGTAGAAATAGACATAAAAATAAGGCCTAAGGCTTTGTCACATCAATTAAACAACTTATATTTCTCTAGTGCATTAGTTGGTTCTCTCTCTACTACTATAGTGATGTAAAACAACCCTTTACCCCTTAGTTTGATTCTCATCTTAGATCTTTATTCAAAAATATTACATGGTATGAGAAAGGGAACAAGACTAGCATCCATCATGAGAGAGAGAGAAAAAAATATGAATAAATAAAGGAAACACACACATACATCCCAGAACAATATGTTCACCCCCTGCTTGTGGTACTTTATAGTTTAGTGTATTGATTATAATCAGATGCAATTGTGCATCATGAAATAGTTGGCCACTCACCTTGCAATTGGCATAGAAACACAAAAGTGTGGAGACCACAATAAGTATCAAGTGAACATAGTTAATTGACACCCTAACAAGCACAAAATAAGGTGAAAATAAGAAGGAATGGAAATAATTAAGGTTAAGTGTGAGAAATAACGTCTCGGATCACTTAGAACTCCCTTGCTACAAGGTTGTAGATGACGTTCTCACAAGCTCGTAAGCAATAATAAGAGCTCAATTACATGAAAAATGACTCCAAATGGATCCAAAATACCTCTCGAAATGTAAAAATGGTCCCTAGAAAATGAAAAACACCCCTTCACAAGCATACGTTATAAAATGCCCAATAACGCTAATTATTAATATTTTCCCAATTAATTTAATTACTAAAAAAATGATAAAAAAAAATAAAAGGGGTTTAATTAAAAATTAACTAGTTCCTCAAATTGATTATATTACCTTATCTTAGAAAGTATTTCCTTCCTTTAGATGAAAACCCTATCCTTTAGATTAAATTTGATATAAGCTAAGTTTTGATATTATTAATATATCATAAGTTTAACTTAAGACAAACTAAGTTAAAAAAACTTAGGTTTAAATAAACCTTAACATGATTAATATTTTAAAATGTGGAAAATAATTTAAAATAGGAGGAAAGAGTTTTAAGGTGGTAAAAGGAGCCAAACACATGGATAGAGTGGGGCTCGAGGCACATGTATGTGGGTGGAATGACTAGGCGAGTGAGAAAGATGTTTCCAAGGAAACACATGAGCTAGAGGCCAATGGTTGAAATGGATGGAATCGGGAAGAGATAGGGAATTCGAGTTGAACATTTGGCATAGGGTGGCATGCACAAAGCCAAGGCCAAGTCCAAATTAGTCAAACAAGGTGCGAGTAGGGGAGAGCGATGAGAAAGGTTGATGCATGCAGAGGATAACCAATTCAAGACTCGAGAAACACAGAGGGGTCAAATTCAAGGGAAAGAAATGACCTCGAGTGATCTTGACTAGGGATGAACTGAGTTTAATAGGGTCATGGTAGTAGGAAGGATGAGAAAGAAATGCACACAAGGTGAGCTCATAGGCATGCAAAGGGTGGTCGAGCTCATCCGAGACTTGGTGACTAAGCTCAAACACAAGGACATGAGAGATGAGGAACCTAAATAGCGAACGACATGGGTAAGTCATACCCGAGAGGAGAAGGATTTTGGTGGGATGTCTAAGTAAGGGCTTAGGAAAACTTGATAGACTAGCTAAACACACTAAAGTAGATTGATAGAAGGAAACAAAGAGAAAGGGGAGTGCAGAGCTCGATGGGCGAGTTGGGGAAGCTCGACCAAGTTGGGGGAAAGCTGTTATAAAAAACATGAACTCCACACACACAAAAAATTAAGTTGATTTTCCCTCAAGACCCACAGACATCCACATAAAACCAAGCATAGAGGAGATCCAGGAGAAAATTAGGGTGTTGAGACAGGGAGGAGGATATGAAAGATACACCCTAGGTTTGGAGGATATAAAAAAATCAAATATGAACTTAATGAAAAATCCAAACACAAAACTAGAGACATAAATACCTCCAAATCAAGTTTTTTGCCAAAGATAGTTGTAACTATCCGAATTATTTGGAAAAATTGTCACTACACAAGCACAAAAGTAACACCAAAAAACAACAAACTCCAAAAATGAGATTAACCTAGATTAGCACAAATTAATAAGTGATTAATGAAACTTACGAAGAAGAAGCTAAAATATTTTAAAACTAGAATTAATTAGCAATAGAACAATAATGAGTTACACATTTACCACAACAATGTAACTTTGATACCATGTGAGAGTGAACCATGAGGATCTAATGAAGCCCATGAACATCAAGGTCATTGTACTCCAACGAAACAAGAATGTGCTCCAAGTAATCAACAAGTAATTAACCATAAGCCAAATTGATCATGCATAAAATAATAGGTCTAATCATACTCATAAATCAAAAAGAGAAGTAAATAAGGGATTGTTGTGTAACTCCCATGCCTGGACATGTCATACTCCCATGATGGAGTGAGGAGTTACAATTCTAGGAATAACATGTAACTCCCATATGTGAATGACAGATATGATAGTATGATAGATTCTATGATGGAATCTGTCATATGTCATATAAATCCCTAAAATACCTATGATTCACCTAAGAGATATGATTCACCATGTGTGAGGTGTAAAAAAACCTAATAAACAAATAAAAGGTGAAAAAAAAACATTACACCAACATTCATCACATATCTGATTGACATTGGTATTTAGACTATGTACTTTAATGGCTCTTGGTGTGTCACTATAGCTACGGCCATGATACATCCTAGAATTTACCAGATAACACCCTAGACACATTGGCACATCACTCAGCCTAGATTGAGCACTCACCCGAAGCATGCAAAGGTACCAAGTCCCTCTTTAGGGTTGTTGTAGCAGGATGTTAGCGTGATGAAGGAAGAAACATATAGATCCATAACTAATCCATCATTCTACAATGCATGCCATATTCATATCTAGGAAAGAACAAGCTTAAACAATAATCATGATTGAATCAAGAACATGCACTACTCAATTACACATAGGAATGACACTTAGATTCAGCCAATATCTTACATCTATTAATAAAAATAGAAGCTCCTTACAATAATGGTAATCTATACCGATACGTGCATGGATCTGATACATTAATCTAGTCATATGCACATATCTCTTTATGCTTACCTCTTACGTTATACATATCCCTATATCTATATCAACTATTATGTGATTTACATCATATATATAGGGTGGGGACTTTCCATTCACCACTTATCTATTCCAAAAATAGGTTGCATGCTACTAATAGCCACGCATCATTTACAGGCATAGCCACACATGCAAGTGTGTTATCTATAGACCTCTTATAGTTAACTAAAGTGACAATCCTATTCTTAGCTCATCTCCATACAAAACACTTTGATCCGATCCTCTAAAGATAGATAATGCGTGGCGTGCACATCTCTACCTCGTTTATGTGCTATGCACGCCATCTTCTAAAAATAGGTCTTCATGCTCAAAATTGGCTAAGTCCCGAAAGTTGAACTTTCCCTTTGCACAAAGGTTCTTCTTCTCCCTCCATACCCTTGACCCTGGCCTTCTCTCCCATGTGGAATGCTTGTGTGATCTCTGACAAGTATTCTCTGATCAACATTACCCCACACTAATCTCATTGTCATCCCGACAATGGTTATCTCCAAAACTGAATTAAAGAATGTTGAATGGAAAGAATAAGAAATAATGTAGATGAATAAATAATTTTATGAAGTAGCCTCCCTATACCGGTTTGAAGGATCAACTCGGATACTCCTCCTTTATTTCCACCTCTAAGGCCTATCACTTGGTGTATATTTTTTGCCTCTGCTCCGATATGTCCACAATAATAGACTCCAGTTCATCTTAGGTAACTTCACCTTTTTCATTCTGCAATACCAACATAATGTTAGACATTGCAGTATGTTTTCCTTCCAGTGCATCCATATTTTTTGCAATGAGTTTCCCAAGCTCATCTAATCTTTCCTTGTGTGGCTCTTATGTTGTTCTGTTAGGGCCTCACACTTTTTCTTTATGAGTGTTAACCATTCTACATGGCCCAAGGTATCATCCTTCATAGCCTTCTAGACTGCATTATCTTCTTCCAGAGTCTTTACCTTGATCAGCACCTCTGGAGCTGTGCATATATTTAAGGCATGATCCACCTTTTTCAATTCTTCTTGGAGCGCTTGTAGTAGGCCTTCGTATGATGCAATATTTCTGACTACTGCAGCCTTAGCCCTTTCCACCTCTTCTTCAGGATTCTTTGGTTTTGGCATTTTGATTGTGTCCTCTTCCAATACCAAGTCCACCAAAGCTCTAACATAATGCATTACCAAGGGAATTATTTTGGTACCTTAGATTTCAGATACGAGTGTTCTTTCATCACATGATCTCCAATGGCCTCTGTTATGCCAATTAATTCACTATTCTTTTTCTGCTCCAAGTCCTTCTCTTGGGTCAGGCATGCTATCACTGCATCTTTTGTCTTCAACTCCTCATGCAGCGCTCGATTTTTGCGGCCTTTTCCATGTTTCTTCTTGCAACCTCAGTAGAAACCTTTACCAGCGCATTGCTAACCTATTCATCTGACATAACAATAGGTTTAACTGTTATGTGCCTGGCTTGAGGTGTCTTCTTCATTCGTCTTGACATGCATGACTCCTTGCATACATCAAAATCAGGCTCATCCATGTGGGTGTGCATTGACCATGAGAGTTGCTTTCTAGTGTGAATGGTTGCCATATCCCCATCCATTAATTCCCAGCCAAATAAATCCTTTTGTTCTATAGTGCTTTGGAAATGGGTGTAGATGATTTTTCTGGTGTCCTTTGCATAGCCCATGAGTGGTGCACTATGTTCCCCACTCATCCTCTTCAATCTAGGACCCTTGGGAATTATAGCTTCAAGGTTAGGATTTTATCCGTTACACCTTGAGAAGTCACATGTGCGGAACCGAGAGGTTTCCTTCTCTCCTTCTTCTCCATCCTTCATCTCTTCATCTTTTTGCTCTTCCTCATTCTATGGCTCATCTTCTTCCTCAAGTGGGGTAGGAGATGCACACTCACTCTCCCCTTATTCCTCTACTTCTTCATCCAACTTCAACTTTCTTCTTCTCTTTGGCTCAGTGGTCTCCTTGTGTGGAGAGAGACGAGGTGATTTCCTTACCGTTTGTGGGGTTCCAACTTGAGTCTTTGTGCATCTGAATACTTTCTTAAATTTTTGCTTCCCCTGCTTAACCTCTATATCTTCCTCTTCGTCCTATCCATGAGGTGGAGTGGTCACATGTTGTGACTCTTCTCTATCATATGGTTGCTTTCTTCTGTGCTCCAAGCCTCCACTATCTTCACGCTCCTCTTCTTCATCCTCTACTTCAATATTTTATGTGGGCCTTTGTGCATAGTATGTTTTCCATTGTGTGCTTACCCTTTGATGGCCCTGGGAGCGCGAATTCATTCTCCACATACTTATTGTTCTCCATCTTGGGCTTCAACTAAAGATACACTAATGTTGCCCCTATATCTACTACAACCAGACTTATTGGCTTGATATTCAACACCTCTAAAATGAGCCTCTCGACATAGGAACTTCTTCCGGATACACGTACCTCTTCCTCAATGTGTGGTAGTTGTATTCTACTTTATTTGCATTTATAACTAGTCAAAGCATGTGTCGTGAATCTATGAACAGATGCTTAGAAATACCTTGCAGTGAATGTGTAAGGTAATTTACACCAAGGGCTCCAAACTCCATCTCTCATTGGGAAGTGTGTAATGAAGAAATGCTAATATATAAAAATTGGACTTGTTTCCCCACTACTGATGGTATGTCCTTCAAGATGCGCCACTCTTCTCAAAATTCCACACGGAGCCTATCATACCATTTCTCTACCCTTTTCTTGATGTCATCTATCATAGACCCTTTACATAAGTACTTGTTGAACCTTTCAAATGGTGAATTATTCTACATGGGGTATTCCCATACCTTTTCCTTGAGGCCCATACGGTACTTTAATTTCCATGAAAACCGGTGATAATATAAAATCCCCAAAGTTGATCTTCCCTCCTCCTATGTGCACTTCCTCTACTATTTGCTCTGCAATATAGCCAACAATATTGTATACTACTCCTTTTGACATCTTGCATGCAACATGTAACTACATAGTATTGACATGTGACCACCACTCCTGATCATTCAACTTTGTAACAAGGTGTGTTGCGAAACTTGCACAACTAGACATTTCTTCAACTTTTTTATATCCATACCTCACGGACTCTTCAGATACCCTAACTTATGTCTGGTTTTTAAGATTGTGGCTTTATCTATGAGATCATTCTTTATATCCTCTCTTGTGGCCTTCAAACCTATCACCATTGAGATAAGCACTGAGATGAGATTCTAACTCTACGTCCTATAAAGTAGAAGAATTCCTCATGTACTCTACTCATGAGCCACTAGTACAAGGGCTCATACTTATCAAAATGTGGAAGCTCATATAATTAGTAGACCCCATTTTTCTTTAGAAGCTTCTCACCTGCATCATCATAAATTAGCATGTCATCTGCCATACCTTTGTTCATCCTCATAGTGAGAAAGGAATCGAGCTCCTTCTTATTATTTGAGGTCATTTGATTGTATTCACTTACTTTATTCTTTTTTATGTGTGAATCCCATTCTGGCCGACGATGACTCCTTCATACGGATATTGAATTTATATAGTTTTTAAAATTTTGATGCATTTGTTTCTCCTTCACCTACCAAATATCCTCTCATTCATTGACCAAATTCGTTCGTTTCATGTGGTACATCTTGGCCCCAGCCTATAACCTTCTAGCGCACCTTCCTACCCTCTAGTTATAGACTTCTCTTCAGGGAATGCCCTTGCACCTAAGTACCTCATCACTCTACCTTCTCTTGGTATTTATCATGGCCTCTACTTACCTCGTGTTATACTTTGTCCTTTTATTCATCTCTCCATCCTTTGTCACTTTTGAGAAGCAATCTTCTTTTGACTTAAAGCACACCCACAGTATCTTATTCCTTTCACCTTTCAATTACCATAGTTTTTTACTTGTATAACTACAACCACCCCACAATAAAATTATGTGTAGTCCTCTATGCATAAACATTCTTCACATAGTAATTAGCTTCATGCACACAAGCATGCTTATTACACAAGAACAACTAAATTGACAAAGCATAATGACAATGAAGGAAATACAGAATTGAAAACCTAATCTAAATGGCAATACTACCTTATTACAAACACCAAGAAGAAGAATTTATAGTAGGTCTTGACCTACTCCCATTAAAGTAACCAGGTAGTCGTGTTCCATCAAGTGCTTATACCTTGCAAGCATCTCGATTCAAGTATGTAAGTGATGACATATGGACCCAACCAATGTACTTTGAGCTTTACTTGATGGCACAAGAACTTAGAGTCATAGAGAAGTACCATTTGTCCAATCTCAAACTTCTTATCCCTTATGTTTCTGTCATGTCATGCTTTCTGCCTGGCCTTTTCCTGCTTCTGATTCCATTGTGTTATGGCTCATCACTCATCTAGTTGAATCATCTTCTCAATACCCTCTTCTAAAACATGCTCATCAGCTAGACCTCCGGCACATTTAATGCGTAAAGAAGGTAACATAAATTCTATAGGGAGAATAGATTCTACACCAAACACCAGCTCAAAAGCAGTGTGGCTTTGTTCGATATCTTATAAGTTCTTTATATATGCCCAAAGAACAGCTAACACTTTATAATACCAATCCTTTCTTCCAACATCACAAATTTGTGTTAATGGTGGCTCAAAATCTTGAAAGCCTTAGCAGCTCCATTTTCCTAAGGATGATAGGGTGTAGTCTTATGGTGTGCAACCATAAACTCATCTAATAGGATCCTGATTGTCTCATTCAAAAAGTGTGTACCCCTTTCACTTGTCAAGCTTAAAGGACATCCATATCTTGTAAGAACATTCTCCCATAGAAACCTAGCTATTATAGCCATTGTACATTCCTTTGTAGGTGCTAGTTATACCCACCTTATGAGATAATCTGTATAAGTAATGATATAGCACGACATAGTCCTACGCACTGGTGGCAAAATAGGTCCTACAAAGTCAATAGCCCATTTCTCAAATGGTTCGGCACTAGTGATTGTTCTCAAAGGAATCTCATCTCTTTACCCTGGTTTACCTAGACACTGACAATGGTCACACACTTTACAATATGCTTTACAATCTTTATACAGTTTCTCCCACCATAATCCAGCAAGTAGTATCTTCCGCGCGACAGCATCACCCTGCATAGTGGCCTCCTATAATACCACCATGGGCTTCTTCCATAATATCTTTGTGCTCATGCTCTAATACACAAAGGTGTAGTACTTCATCTCTTCCTAACTTGTAGAGGTCACCACTAATTAACATAAATGGTGTCACATGTATAGCAAGTTGTTTCTTATCTAGTGCCTTCATTCCATATGGTGTCATACTAGTCCGTAGAAAGACAGCAATGTCTTCTAATTTTGATGGCACTCGGTTTAACCTATATAATTGTGCATCTAGCATGGTTTCTTCAATTATATGTGATTCTTTCTCTGAGTGAATTTTAGACAAGTGGTACGGTCAAGAGTTACTTTTCTCTGGCTTCACCACAACTGTGAATTCAACTCTTGAAATAAGAGTAATCATCTGCATATGCGCCCCTATAAGACGGGCTTGTTTACCAAGTATTTCAATGTCATGTGATCCGTATAGAATATAAATGGTATAGCTAGCAAATACTATTGAAGCTTGTGTAATGCATAGATCATTGACAAAGCTTCATGTTTTGTAGTTGTATATTTTTTGTTTGGCAAGCGTTAGCTTCCTACTAGTAAAGCAAATAGGATGATCGATAATACCTTCACCGAGTTGAGCTAACACGTTGTCAATGGCCATGCTAGAGGTGTTGACATGCACATGAAATGGTTTATCCCATGAGGGAAAGCCCGAGAATGAGCACGGTAGTAAGTTTCTCCTTTAATATATCAAATGTACTGTCATTGCAGTTCTCCCCAATAAAATGTACCTTTCCCTTTTAGTAATTCTTCAAAGGGTGCAGCAATTTTGGCATACCCTTTGATGAACTTACAATAGTATCCTGTGTGACCCAAAATCCACACACCTCACTTTGACTTGTAAGCGCTTCCGGGCCTAGAATGACTACAACCTTATTTGGATCAACTAGCAAACCTTCCTTACAGATTATATGTTCTAGTAGTATTCCAAAAGGTGTCGCAAATATGCACTTCTCGATGTTCAAAGAGATACTCAATTATCTATATTATCAAACATTAAGTGTATATTTTCACAATGATCTTTCACAAGCCCATATACTATCCAATCATCTAGCTAAACCTATAAAAAGTTGTGAATAAAATCCTTGAATTCCTAACAACTATCCACAAGAATACAACAGAATGTTTTTAGTCCAAAAGGCATCACAGTATAGGCAAAACTTCCCCATTCGGTAGTAAAAGTTGTCTTTTCTTGATCCTCCTAAGCAATCCTAACCTGATGATAACCGAAAAACCCATCGTGAAGGAATATATATCATGCCCGTAACTCCTATTATTTCCTTAGTAAATGGCATAGGGAATAGATATGTTACACATGTAACAATCTTCTCCCTGTAGTCCACACATATTCTAATTCATCCATACTTCTTGATATCTTGATCACCATTGGACTAACCCATTCGACTCATCAAGGGGCTTGATAATTCCATATTTCAACATGTTATTAATCTCTTCCTTGACCTTTTCGCGCAAACTAGGGTTATTTCTATAAGGTTGCTTTCTAATTAATCTTTTCCACCTCCAAGTCTGACCAATAGTCTCCAATTATGACCTCCTTAGGCTCAGCCTCTAATCCTATATTGACCTTCTTTGTCTTCATTGGTTCATGGTATGCACGTGTATCCTTATCTACACTATCTAAGACCTCGTGCGCCCCTATGAATGGTCAATATCTAGGTTTTCAACTTCCTCATCATCCATGATGTACATCATCTTTCCTTTTTCTTTCTCAAGGAAAGCACGTTCAAGCAATATGGAGTCTTCTCCTTCTTCTTCAAAGTGTGCACTGATTATGTTTCACCAAATAATTCCTATATGAGTTCCTCTTCCTTTACACTATCTCCCATGGTTAACCACTTGATAAATTTTAATGCCTCGCTACTCGGAGGTTGGGAAGAAAAGTATTCAAAGGTCCGGATCATTCTGTAGCCAAATTTTTCCAATTTCTAGTCTCTCAATGTAGTTCGGTGTATACATACTAGGCACGTGCGCATCCTTATAAAGTAGAGTACAATCTATGCACCCAAAGTGAAGGTGGTAATGCTCCATGTCCCACTGTTCAGAGTCTCTCACACTACTAAATGTGATGTTAAACATGTTAATCACCACTATAAGTGCATATCTGTGTAGGTTCATTTCTCCTCAAAACCTAGTAGAAAAGGAAATTTCAATCTCCTCCCATTCTATAAGATTATCTCTGTGGACTACCCATGAGCACGTTGTTATCCTGCGCAAGGTATACAATATCATATTTCTTCTCTTAATTTGATCAATCCATCATGCTTCCATGGCTTTCAAAATACGGGAAGATCTTCTTCCCTGTATACCAATGTACTATGCTACCTATTTGTCGAATAGAATGAATTTCATTCTTATGCGCACCACGCTTTTTACTTGGCACCCTAGTAGTTCATATGTACCATGAGCCCAATTGTCACAAGCAATACTCATAGTATCACTAATAGAATGAGAATCTTCCCACTATAGGATGCCTTCCTTTGATGGCTCATTAACCTCGGATCCTAAATAGTGTGTACATAGATTTTGTTTAAGTCCTCACTTAGAGGCTCAACATATGGTGTAGACTTCCCATCGTCGGATATATCACAACCCTTTCCTCCTTGTTCTCAAAGTTGATATGCCCCTTATTGAATCTCAAGTCAGCATTATTCACATAACACCAAGGGCATCCAAGCAAGCATAGAAAACTATTTTACATGCAAGTGCTAATACCTAAAAATCCCTAGTGAACTCGGCCCCTTGTATGGTTATAGATGCATCCTTCAAAACTCCTATGAGAGTGGCCTTAGTCCTTTTGCCATAACAACACATTAGATGATGGATGTAATGGAGGCCTCCCATTTGTACCCATGCATCTAAAGTAAGCACATTTACTTTTAAACTTGTATCAATCAAAATATTTCTCAATAGCCATCTATCTACAACAGCATTCAAAGTGATCTCTGTATCATAGTCAATACTATCAGGGGGAAGAATTGCATATAGGATCTACCGTTCATTCTTAGTACTTTCACACAAAGTGTTCCCCTTCAACCAATTCCCTAATAATGGAATAATATTCTCCTAGCGTAGCATTTTACACACCTCTCTGATGTCATCAATGTCAGAGGGGACCTTCCTACTTCTTTCTTCTATTCCATCTTTCTAGACTACTCTTTTAAACATTGTATTTCACCTTGAAGATTTTTGAGGACATCCATGGTCTCTTGGTAGACTTCCTTCTGATGGGAAGGATCTAGGTACCTTGCATGCAGAACCTCCTCCTTAGTGATTGTAGGCTTCTGGTATGATCCCTCTCTTGTGTGTGTCACTTTAGCTTGTGTAGTAATCTTCATTGTTAATGCCACAAGTCCTTCTACTATCCTAGGCATCCACTGATCTTCTACCATACGCTAGATTCTAACCATCCTAGTGCCTTTGTTTTCTTGCTTATGTTGCTTACTCATATGCTAATATAAGTCCAGGAACTCTTCATAGTTATGGTTCTTTCCACATAAATAACATGTAATATTCGAGGACATTCACACCTATAGTGGTCAAGAGATCCACATATATAACACGTTCCATGAGGGAACTCACCTCTTCCTTGATCACAGCCTCATCCTCCATATCCACCATGATATCCACATCCTCTTCTATAATCTCCTTCAAAATGCCCATCATTCCTATCATAACACGTTTGATTATGATCCCGATCTTGGTGCTCATTCTTACCGTTAGAATTATCTATTACACTTGTCTCTCGTACCCCAATGTTTATAGCATCTTGGATCGACCAATCAACCAACAATCTTGATATCATGGGTCGTGGACCAAAAATTATTCCTCTATACCTCTTTACTCACGGGAGATGAAGAGACATCTCCATATATATATATATATATATATATATATATATATATATATATATATATATATATATTATATGTGATTGATGTGGGCCTTGACCACCTAATCGAGAACTTCTTGTGTTTCCTCTGCCTCCAAAACCACTAGATCAACTGGAACTAGAACCACCTATTCCTCCCGATCCTCCACCTGTAGTTAGAATATGACCTATAGATGTACTCCAATAGTAGTACTATCGAACCCCTACGATCTGTGAGGTAGTTCCACTTCCATATGTGAATCCAACATTCTGCGTGCTCATGTTACGTGTGAATGATGTACCTTAAAAGGTTCCTCTAAATAATGAAATCATCTAACCCGGCATTGATGTGCTTGCTTCCTGACTTACTTCTGCTCTTCTACTTCCCAAGTTAGCTTATCGATTACTTGTCGTAATAGATCTTGGAAAACCAAGAAAAGGGGCTAGGTCACTAGGTGGATTAAGATGTGCACCCACGGCGCAAGTATTCTTTTGGTGCACTTATGTGTGAAGACAAGGGGTATCTCTTTCATGCTTTCCAAGATGGGGGAGTTCTTGATGCTCTAGCTCCACATCTTCTATATGAGTTTTAAATCCTTCATGAACCATCTCTCTCCTCAACGCCATACTTTTTGCAATGGTACACTACTTCTCTATCTCCCTCTCATGTGCCTCATTATACTTAATCCACCTTTCCTCTCTCTGCCTTTCTACCACTAGGTCTACCATCTTTCACCAAACCTATTCCGCCCTCACGAGTGGTGAGGTTTAGTTATCCATTAGTTTACTCTCCGGGTTCAAAGTTACCATCAAAATATTGATCGCTAATGGAATACCTTACGAGATATTCTCATCTAGGATACCGATAATGGCTGGAATTCAACTACCTCCAGGAAGGAATATGTTGAAATTGAATATTCGAATATAGTTGTTTATAACACCACGTATCCATAGCGTGAGTCTAGATCGAGTCAGCATCATAAAGGGCCTAAAATTCTTCCTATGTCTAGACAAGTGTGTGATACCTCCAATTCCAGTTAGATGCATAAGTAATTAGCCACTCATATAATTCTACTAGAAATATGGCAAAAAAAATATCATATAAACTATCATACGGGTTGTGTTGTACCCAAGTGTGTGCATTAAAGCGAGATCCAATGTTGAACCATCATGCATATTCTTCCTCTAGATCATGTATCCACTCTTCAATACTTGTCAGAGTTAACCGGTATGTCTTCATCGCAAACCATCCTGAAAAAAACTGAAAAAGAGGTCCCAGCAATGGAACCAATGATGCAGCCTAGAATTTACTAGATAACACCCTATACGCATTGGCACATCACTCAGCCTAGACTAAGCACTCACCTGAAGCATGTAAAGGTACCAAGTCCCTCTTTAGGGTTGCTATAGCAGGATGTTAGCGTGACGAAGGAAGAAACTTTTAGATCCATAACTAATCCATCATTCTACAATGCATGCCATATTCAGATCTAGGAAAGAACAAGCTTAAACAATAATCATGATTGAATCAAGAACATGCACTACTCAATTACACACAGGAATAACACTTAGATTCAGCCAATATCTTCCATCTATTAATAAAGACATAAGCTCCTTACAATAATGGAACTCTATACCGATGCACACATGGATCTGATATAATAATCCAGTCATATGCACATATTTGTTTATGCTTACCTCTTACATTCTGCATATCCCTAGATCTATATCAACTATTATGTGATTTACATCATATATATAGGTTGGGGACTTTCCCTTCACCACTTATCTATTCCAAAAATATGTTGCATGCTACTAATGGCCACACGTCATTTATAGGCATAGCCACACATGCAAGTGTGTTATCTATAGACCTCTTGTAATTAACTGAAGTGACAATCCTATTCTTAGCTCATCTCCATGCAAAACTCTTTGATCATATCCTCTAAAGATAAAAAATGAGTGGTGTGCATGGCTCTACCTTGTTTATGTGTTATGCATGCCATCTTCTAAAAATAGGTCTTCATGCTCAAAATCAGCTAAGTCCCAAAAGATGAACTTGCCCTCCACGTGTGGGTTCTTCTTATCCCTCTGTGCCCTTGATCCTGGCCTTCTCTCCCATGCAAACTTCTTGTGTGATCTCTGACAAGTATTCTTTGATCAATAGGCCAACATTTTCTTTATCACACCACAAGGTGATTCTATGCCTTTTATTACCGATTATGTTTCTCTTAAATGAACAATATTGTTGAGTATGAAGCTCTCATTTTATGCTTATCTATCACTCACAATCTTCACATATGTCATATTAAAAGTTTTGGTGACTCACACATCAATGTTAATAAGGTCAACAATGCTTATCATACCAAATAATTGAAGGTAATACCATATCACACTATTTTTAAAGATATCATTGTTGTATTTTATTCCTACACTATTACAATTGTCCTATAGAAGGAAAATCAACATGTAGATGTCATGGATAGTGTTTCCTATTATCATGTGGATCGCCCACCGCTAAATTGTCGAGATGATATAGTGTAACATGGGAACATCCCAAAGATATGGTACCTTTTCTCCTTGAGATGAACCTCTGCGGAGAAGGTTGGCTTCCTACTTGTTGTTGTACAAATGTGCAATGGGGAAATTGGAAGTTTCCAAGCACGACAACTATACCCATGTGCCGAAATTTTCATGTTTTATCATTCCTAGGAACCCCAAGTCAAATCTGTCAGTCTAGTCACCCCCTATTTGATGTCAAATTAGTCCCCTAGGTGATTTAGTAAATTCTATTCATTCCCCTAGGTTATTTTAGGGAGTTCTGAAAAGATGTTATCTTTTGGCAGTATTGGGAAGGGCTATTGTTGGCCTTCCTAGGACTAGATAAAACCCCTGGAGTGGAATGGAAGGAAAAATTCAACATGGAGGTGAATTGAAGACCTTAGAACATCATGGAAATTATTTTGGAAGTTTTGGGGAAGTTTTAAAAGACTTAGAGCAACGAGTAAAAAACGGGGTTCACAAGCATAGGTAGTACACAAGCTTAAAGCTGTTGTTGGGCAAAAGAAGATTCCAAGAGCTCCATAAAACAAAACATCTCTAGAAAGAGGATTCCAAGAACTACATTATGGTGAAATCATATTTTTCACAACACCTTGGCACATAGGATTGGCAGGCAATTTTTCTTAGGCACAAGTGGAGTCTCAAATCAAAAATCTACTTTTAGGGATCAAATGGTTGAATCAAGACATTATACCCCCACCATAGGATTCAAAATTCCATTTCTAGTCAAGATAATATAAAATTTTTACCAATAAATTCCTCCGGGAGCTCAAGTTATCATCGTTCTAATGTTACCCTCTCAAAGGCATTTGAGACATAGTCATTTTTGGGAGGACATGTGTCAAACACTGGATCCTAGTGGGATTTCATGTCCCCGACATCCTTGAGGTTAGGTACACAAACCTTGGAAAAATGTGCCCAGTCCCCATGTTACCTTTGGGACCCTCATTTGACCTCCATACTTGACAGATTCAGCCCCAAGTGCATTTTTAGAGCATCCATTCCCTGGCATGAAATCAAGCGCCATGTGTCGGCTCCAAGACCACCATGGAAACTAATTTCCCTCATGTACCTAATTTCAGGGAAATAAAGCATGGAAAAAAATTCCCATCCCCTATGGGGAGTATTTTGGTCACCCACATGACCAAATTTTAGCCCCTAGGTGCATTTTTGGAACATCGATTCTCGGTCGTCGAATCAAGCACCACATGTCACTCCATGACCACCGTGAAAATTGATGTCCCTCATTTCCCTGAGGTCAGGGACATAAAGAATGGAAAATTTCACCCAACCCTTATGGGTAAACTTTTGGACATCCATGTGACCATTTTTCAGCTCCTAGTGCTTTAAAGCAACTTTTCTCACTGCATCCCCTGTGATCGAATCAACACCACATGTCGTCCTCTTGACCATTTTGGAATTTTATGTACCTCACATCCCTAAGGTTAAGGAAATCAAACATTAAAATTTGTTCCCAAGGTTCTCCCTCCATGCATTCAAAATTTCAAAAATCTTACTTTGTTGCTTAGTGCTTCAAATGCTTCTACTCCAGTGCTGTGAGAGAATCTTCATCCTTCCTCTGCAACTTTCTTCCATCACTCCGCCATTAAAAAAATATCAGACCATATCAACCAAGGAACTAAAATACCTTTCCCATGGAAATACGCAAGTCTCATAACAAATTTTCATCAAGCTAAGAAGGAGAAATGAAGAACAATAAAGAAGAGAACATTAAAATCTCCATAGCCAAAAATAGAAATCTGAAAAAATCTTGCAAACCAATGCACGAATAAATGAACCTTTTTCTGATGTTTTTTCCTCTATTCGAGACCATAAAAAACATAACCTCAAACTCTCCTCTCATGTGACATAGCATTCACAACAAATAAATCTCCTTTCCGGCTTAACAAAGAAAGAAGTGGGATTTCCCGTCAAACCGGTTGTCGGATTAAAGTAAGATCGCACGTGAAACACTAGAAGAAAAAATCCACATCAAAAATAAAATTTTATTTTCAAATGGAGGAGAAAAAAAGACCTATAATTTTGAGGTCCATTAATGGCTGCCACATCCAGAAGCACTACCATGTCCAAAAATTGAAACTTTAAAGTCTCTTAAACTATTAAGTGAGCGGGCCCGAAATTTTAGAGGGGTGATATTGGGAAAAAACCCATATCAAAAAATTTCATTCCACATCAATCGAATCTTAGAGAAAGTGATGGAAGGAAATCCCTGCCCAAACTAGAGGAATAGGATAATGTGGGAGGAAGGAGAAATAGAAGTTTAGTTATCAGTGAAAGGAATATAGTTTTGAAACCCAAAGAAACTTGGTCTAATGTTGTCAAAAATGATGATTCGTCTCTGAAAAACAAAAGGTTTTTTCTTCAAGCGTCCAAAGAAAGCTCTGGTTACATTCTTGAAATTCTGACCAAGCTTTTGCATTCTACATCAGAAAACTTGAATAAGGCTTTAGTGGGAAAGTTGATGGGAGGGAGGCCTAATATTGATGTAGTCAGAAGATGGACCAAACTAAAGTGGTCCCCTAAAGGGCATCTAGAGGTATGTGCTCTTTCGAATGGTTTTTTCCTTTTTCGTTTTAACCTTCAAGAAGATATGCAAAAGGCTTTGGAAGAAGGTCCCTAGTTTTGGGGAAAGTCAGGTTGGTATTTACGGAAATGGGAACCCTCTTTCAATCCGGAAAAAGAAAATCTGAACCAATTCCTGGTTTGGATCCACCTTCCAAACCTCCCTCTGGAATTCTGGCATGAGGATATTGTGAAAGGTATAGCTAATATGCTAGGTACCTTTGTTAGTATTGATAATGCCACCAGACAAATGTCCCACCTTATTTGTGCCCATTTTTGCATCTACACTATTACGGATAGAGAAATCCTGAGTAGTATTAAACTCAAATCAAAACTTGGGATATGGGATCAAAGGATTGAGATGGAAAGCTCTCCAGCTAAATGCTCTAAATGCAATGGATGGGGCCACTCCTCTCAGAGTTGTAAGTTTAAAGTTTCTAAAGTGTTTATCCCGATCACAGCTAAGGAGGGTAATGAGGAAAAGGGGAAAGGCATTATGCAAAGTGTGGAGGATCACAGGAAATTTTTCCAATTCCATGTTGGAAGTTTTCTCTCCTCTTCGCATAAAGGAAAATACGGTGGAAGAAAGCCCTAGTTCAAAAGGAGCAAAGGAAAAGGATGAGGATGGTTTCACTCTGGTAACCAACAGAAGGAAATCTAAATTTTTTTCAAAGTCAGAATCGAAGGTAAAAGAAAAAGAGGAGGAAAATTTGATGGATCTTATGAAAGGTAGGAAGATTGACATTGGTAATTTTAACTTGAAAGAAGGGATTTGTAATGAATCTGTCAAGAATGATCTAATCCCAAAGGTAGTAAAGGAAAAGGAGGTTAATAAGAGCATGGAAATGGTAGAGGACAAAACAGATTTAGATGCTTCCAAGGACCAGAATATGGAAATGAATTTCTCCAAAGGGATGGAGGTTTTTCCCTCTATTGAGGATCTCTTGACCCCAATCAAGGAGCCGAGGAGAAGAAAGAAGGCCCTAGTTTCTGGATTAAAAAACCCCTCGGGGAAAAATTAATATCTAGAAAAAAAAAAATTGAACCAAAAGGAAAAAAGGGGATTCTTCATGTTCAAGCACCTCTCCTGGAGGAAGAGAACCCTATTAATGTGGAAGCTATAAATAGCAAACAGGGAAGACTGAATAAATTGGAATCAAGGAAAAAAACAACCCAAAAGGAGATAGATTCAGGGAAATAGATGTGTTTGGACCAGAAGGTCTTTAGGAAAAATAAACCCAACCTAAGAAAATGAACTGCATATCTTGGAATGGGAGAGGATTGAATAGTCCTGTGAAGTGGAGAATCCTGAAGGATATGATTGAAAGACAGAAAACTGATTTGATTGTTATGTAGGAAACTAAAATGAAAGAAGAATCCTTCCTATCCTCTTGTAAATTATGTTGGAAGAATTCTAAAGCCTTTGTTGTGAGCTCGAAAGGAGCTTCTAGAGGTTTAGTTGTGGTTTGGAACCGAATAAGTTTGAGGGTACTTTGTTGGTTAAAAGAGATAATCATATGGCTATGATGATGAAAGATCTTGAAAATAGAAGTATATGGGTTATTTCAAATATTTATGCTCCTACCCATCACAAAGAAAGGAAACAACTTTGGCACCATCTCCTTTCTTTCAATTACTCTATCAAAGGCTCTGGCTGGATTGTAATGGGGGACTTCAATACCCCAAGGACTCAGGGGGAAAAAAAGGAGGTTCTAAGGAGTTCTCTGTTGGCATGGAGGATTTTAACATGTTTATATCTTCTTCCCAACTCCATGACATAGATCTAAAAGGTAGTAGCTTTACTTGGTCAAATAGAAGATCTGGCTCTCAACACATTCAAGTCAGATTGGATAGGGCTATGGTTTCAGAGGAATGGTTAAACCAAGACTTATCCCTTTTTTCACTTCCTCGGATTGGATCCGACCATAACCCCATTCTCCTTCAAATCAAGAATCCTTCTCGAAGAAGAACCCCCTTCCGTTTTGAGAAGATGTGGCTCCAAAATGAGGAGTTGAATGATCTCATCAAAGAATGGTGGAAACTAAAGGTTAAAGGAACAATGATGTTTAGACTTTCTAAAAAACTTCAGAATGTAAAAGTTCACCTTAAAGAATGGAATAAAAAATGCTTTGGGAATATTTTCCAAAAGAAGGCGGAAATCAGAGAGGAACTTCAGCTTATCCAAAGAAGTACTAAAAGTCAAGGTTATTGAGGGTGATCACATGACTAGGTAAAGGAAAGATCTCTCTGGTGGACTACCATAATATCCTGGGTAAAGAGGAAATCTTCTGGAGGCAAAAATCTAGAATCACTTGGTTAAAGGAAGGAGACAAAAACACTAGATTCTTCCACTTATCCACCTTAAAGTGAAGAAGCTCTAACAGAATCAACAAAATTAGAAAGGAGGGAGGTGTCATGATTGAGGAACAAGAAGATATTGACAAAATGACTATCTCTTTCTTTCAAAATTTACTCTCAAACAATCAGGATCATAATCTCTTGAAAGAACAGGTATTCCTTAATTGTATCCCTAAGTTAGTATCGGTAGAAGATAACACCATGCTTTTAGAGATTCCTTCAATGGAGGAAGTGGAATTTTCTATCAAACTCCTCAGCCTAGACAAGGCTCCTGGACCAGATGGTTTTCCACCTTTTTCTTTCAAATTTTTGGGACATTATCAAAAAAGAGGTTTTTGATGCGTAGTAAGGGAATTCTTCAAGAAGAAGGTCATGTTAAAGGATATGAATTGCACCTTTCTGACTCTAGTTCTGAAGTGTAGTAATGCTATAGAACTAAAAGACTTAGACCTATAAGTCTTTGTAACACCTCCTATAAAATTTGTATGAAAATTCTGGCACTCAGGCTTCAGATGATCCTGCCTAACATCATTTCGGAACAGCAAGGGGGCTTTGTTATAGGTAGAAAAATACAAGATGGGATAATCACTATCAAAGAGACTATTCATATGGAAAAAATTAGTAAGAAGTTGGCTTTATTCTTAAAACTGGATATGGAAAAAGCTTATGACCGGGTTTCGTGGAGTTTTCTAGACAAAATCCTTGAAAGGTTTGGCTTTAATAGTGATTTGAGACAAATGGTTCAGGCTTGCATTTCCAATGTTTGGTTTTCTATTCTCATGAATGGTAGTCCTATTGGGTTCTTTCCTAGCACACAAGGTTTAAGGCAAGGGGATCCCATCTCCCCTTTCCTCTTTATTTTAATGGCAGAAGCTCTCAGTAGAAGACTCAATGTTGAAACAGAAAAGGGTTCCATCAAAGGGATTTCTCGGCACTTGAGATGGATAAAGTTTCTCATCAACACTTTGTTGATGACACTTTTGTGGTGGGGGAAGCTACTATATTCGGAAGCTAGAAAACTCAAAGCATTCTAGATGATTATATGGATGTCTCGGGATAGCTGATTAATTTCAAAAAAAGTTCTCTTTTTTTCCTGAACACTATGGACAGTCGCTGCAAGAAGATTGCCAAAAATTTTTGAATGTACCTACAAACCCTTTCCCACCTTATATTTAGGCATTCCTCTTGGAGATAGGAGACCCTCTTGTTCTGAGTGGAACTTTCTAATTGAAAGGTTTGAAAGGAAATTATTAGCAGTTGGAAAGCTAATCTTTTATCCCAAGCTGGAAAAATTACTCTTCTGATTAGCTCTCTCCAGAGCCTCCCTGTGTATGCCATGTCAATATACCAACTTCCTGTCACAATTGGGGAAAGATTGGAAAAGATCCAAAAGAGGTTTTTATGGAGTGGTACAGAAAGTAAGGATAGAATTCCTTTAGTTGCATGGAGCAGAGTGTGTAGACCCAAGAAGCTTGGGGGACTTGGTCTCAGAGATTGGTCCAAAATGAATAAAGCTCTACTTGCCAAGATTGGGTGGAGACTAACTAAGGAAAATGGAGTTTGGGCTAGAATCCTTAAGAGAAAATATTGGTAGGATAATAATGACAAAAGATGGATGTTTAAACAAGTGACTTTCAATGGCTCATGCATTTGGAAAGCCATTAACTGGGCCAAAGAAATTCTGAACAAGGGCAGCAGATGGAAAATAGGAAGAGGCAATGAGATAGATTTTTGGAAAGACAAATGGGTAGGGATTTTACCCTCCAAGATAAATTTCCACAAATCTCTGCATTAATGGAAGCTAAATATGGAGTAAAGGTGAACAACTACATGGCTATGGAAGAGAGTTTTCAGACATGGAAAACTTTGGAAATGGATAGTCAGGATCTAAATGATCAAATGAGAGGGATCAATGAGTTCTTACAAAATTATGTATCATATAACAACAAAGACCAAGATAGAATCATCTGGGATAAGGAACCTTGTGGAAATTTTACTGTCAAATCAGCCTATGGCCTCTTCTTTGAGGGTCAAACTGGAGAAGAAGATTTAATGGCAGGGAAGATTTGGAACAAGAATATTACTCCTAAGGTAAATGTGTTCAGTTGGCTCACTTTTGGAAACAAAATTCTCACGGTTGATAATCTGGAAAAAAGAGGCTTCCAATGGGTTAATAGATGTGTGTTATGCAAAAGAAAAATGGAATCTATAAATCATATGTTTCTGGAATGCACGTATGCACATCAAATGTTCTCCTCAATTTTGACTGGCTTCTCGGTTAATTGGGTTATCCCCAAAGATATAAAGGAAGCTTGGAACCAATGGGTATGCCCTTTTCATAGTCAAGGGCTTAAAAATCTGTGGATCATAAGCTTAAGCCATCTCTGGTGGGAAATCTGGAAGGAGAGAAATAGAAGGATTTTCAAGGACAAGAGTATCCCTATCAAACTGTCAATAAAAAATCTTTTTCAGGTAGTTAGAAACAATTTCTCAATCCTCTGGAAAAAAGAATTGGAAATTTTGGATTATGAACAACATTTCTTAGAGAATTGGCATGTCTCTGGGATTCCTCAATCTAATAGTCCTAATCCTAGAGTGGGGATTAAGTGGAATCCTCCTTGTGAAGGCTCTCTAAAACTTAACTTTGATGGTGCAGCAAAAGGGAACCCAGGGAAAGTAGGGGAGGAGGAGTCATAAGAGACTCTTTAGGTGATTTATTCTTGCTTACTTCTTTGACCTTGGAAAACAATCTAACAATGTGGCGAGAGGCAGCTGCTCTGTTTTGGGGGTGAAGATTGCAAAGGAAAAAGGTTTCAATCTCCTGGAAGTGGAAGGAGACTCGATGTACATCATTTCTTGTATGAGGGGTTCTTCCAATCCTTCCATATCTATTGAAGACTTTATCTATAAAACTAAATCTTTTTTAAATTCTTTTGTGAATATTTCTTTTAACCATGTGTATAGGGAAGGCAATAATGGTGCTGATTTTGTTGCTAATCTTGGGGTTATCTCTAAGGGTCTCCATATAGTTGAGAAACTTGTTGGAATGAATGCAAAATTCATTGAAATCATGAAAAGGGAGGGAGCCTTTAATAATGTTGCTAACTCTCCGCTCGTGCCAGTAACCTCTCATGATTTTATCTTACTTGTGTGAGTTGGATTCTTTTTTTTACACGAGTAGTGGGCCTTTTTGGTTTTGGAGAAGCTGAAAATTGAAACCACTGATTTTAAGGCAGTTTTGATTTGCAAGATTTTTTACGAGAAGGATGGGAGGAGACTTGGTACACACGGAACCTTCTAGGTGTCCAGAGATTTCCAAGGAGGCCAAAGTTCTCCTCGAGAAGGCGGGATTGCTTTGTCTTTTTCAAAACTTTGAGGGCTATGATGAAAGCCTGAGTGAAGTGGTTGCTAAAACATGGAATGAGGGAAAAATCTAGGTGGGAAACTGTTCCCTTACTATTTCTCCCAAGCTTATTGCTAAGGTGACTGGTCTTGCGCTTGAAGGTAGAAGCATTTTTAAACCCAAATCTGATTACAGTCTTGAGATTGACTATTTTTTCCAAGGAAAAGGGGAACCTATTTCTCTTCATAATGGCTATGCTAGGTGTAAGTTGCCCTCTCCATATGATGAAATTGCCAAACTACTCATGTCTTATATCACTTTGGAAGGTAGATATAAAGTCATATATGGTTACCATTTTCCAATGTTAAACCATATTCGCAATGCAAAACTGTATAACTTTCCCTTCTACTTATTCTCTTCTCTAGAAAAATCTATAACTTTGGTGAAGAAAGGCACTTTCATTATCCCCTTACACCAGGGTCTGATAAAACTATCATCATTCGGTGAGCACTCCCTGTTGGGAAAAAATGACAAATTTGGGGCCTCGCCTTCAAACATTGCATTGGGTAAAAGGTCTGGGAGTATGGAACCTAAGGAGGATAGCAGTGATGAAACTGGTCAGGGGAACCCAGTGGAAAAATGTACCAGATCTAGCATGGGTAAAGGGGGAGACATGTCTCAGTTCAGGAAAGTTCAGTTTTCGGGTCGGGCTGAGGAGGATAATATCACTTATGTTTCTGATGAACCCTGGTGAAACCCCTTCACAGAAGGAATCCTCTCAAGAGAAAGTGGAAGGGGAAGCTGCGAGTAGTGAGGATGTTGAGAGCTTAAAAGAACAGGAGTCTTCCAAGAATACTGAGGAAGCTATCCACTATCTTCACAATCTGAAAACGGCCCAGATGGAGCTTTTCTCGGCCCAGAAACTGCTATCAAAACTCATGCCTTCATGAGAGATTTTGAGAACTACAAATTGAACAATGACATCAACAGGCACAAAATCAGTTTTCTCACCATGGATATTAAGGAGCTGCAAGAAAAAGTTGATAAAATGTCTACCATCATCCTCAGTGAAAATTTCAAAAATGCAAATTTCAAAAATGAAAATGCCAAATGGAAATGGAGAAAGAGATGCTGAAAATGAAAGGAATCATCATGAAAATCAGAGATGCCCATGTTCTTAATGTAAAGAGTACTATCTTCCATCTCAAACTGTTGGCAGAGATGATACAGTCAATGGAATTGGCTAAAGAAAAAGAGTTGGATGGCACAGGCCGAAGGTGGTGATCAAAGAACCCAACTACAAATACTGGAAGGAGACCATCACAACCCTGGTCAAAGAATGGAATGGATGCATGGAGACGGTGGATGAGTTGGTTAAAGAGAAATGAAATGTTTTGGTTTAGAAATGTTGCTTGTTAACTTTTTTGTTGTTAGTATTTCCCTTGGGACTGCTATATAATGTATATCATATATAATGGATATCTTATTCTGGTTTTTTGTTTTTGATATTGTGGATCATGAATGGCCCTTGAAGATAAATACTTTGGCCAATATGTAAGTAAACGATAACTCTTTGTAATGGGGTAGGGTGTGGACAGTCGAGAAAGGTGACACATCCCTTCACCTACAAGTATGATATGGTAGATAGCAATGTCTTGTATATGGACCTGAACAACCTTAAGACTCACATGGCCTCCAAGGATTGAAGGAGGATTGAAGACCATATATTCACAAGTGACTTTTTCATCGATGCATGACACCTGATATGTCCGTGTAAAGTCTCAAGTTAGTCCTATCCTAATCTTTCCACTACAAGCCCAAGACACAAACCATCCAAGATGACAATGGTACAATGATGGTGATCATCATCCCTAGGACCATTTCACTCTCTTTATAGATACGAGACATCCCCTACCATGTTTGTCATCTCAAAGGACACGGTCATGCATGATTGGGAAACAATTAATTCATGTCCCGGGAGTAGCACTCACTCATGGTTGAAAACAAGAAGAAATCCCTCCGGGATACCAAAGAATCTTCCAAGGTGTGAGTTCCGAGAAGGGTATTCTAAATTCATCACTCTCCTCAGTAGAGTTATGGGTGAAGCAAGCACGAGGTAATTCCAAGCTGGATGGACCTTTTCATCCTAACATTGATAGAAGGAAAGAAAAGAATTGACTGGGGGCAGATCATCAATGAAAATCTCCATCTACAACTACTCCAAATTCCCACAACAAAGAAGTTCCACATGAATTCTTACATATTCTATCTCCTTGCAAGCTTGAGATCATTCAAAGGATTGTCTCTCACATAGAACATTGTTGCCAATGTACCTATATTCAAGAAACTTCCACAGTTGGTAATGGAGGAGAGCAATAGGAATTTCTCTCACATGAATGATGCATTCACTATGTACATGGTCTGAATCTTAGAATCAGATCTCAAAGCTAGGATGTCACCAAAAGTGGCATCTCTGATTAAGGAATATGTCTTGTACTTCATACTGATTCTCGGCATTCTCCTACATATAAGTTGTTGGCTTTGACCAAGCTCTGTTGAAACTACCTAAGTACCTTAGTGACTAGATTATATTGTTCAAGCTATGTAGGCAGATCACTCAAGTGAATAACAAGCTCAGAAGTAGGAGAAATAAATTTATTTCATTCCCTATATCTCTAGGGGAGTTCACGTGTAAAATATCAAATGATGCATCTCACCTAGAGGCCACTTTCACACATTTGACTTTGCATTCCTACATCATCAGGCCCAACTTTGACATCCGAGAAGAGCCTGACTTGTTCTATGTCCTAGAATTATAACATGAGCCACAAGTCGAGGACTACTGGGCCAACTATATTGACGAGTTCAAAGTACGTGAAAAGGACCACATGAGGATGACAATCAGTGAGATGAATAAATTCAATTTCTCTTGGTATGAAGACATCTTACATGATGATGGGATAGAGATGTACGATCCTGAGTACGCAGCAATCAAGATGTCCCCAATGCCCCAAATCAACTGGCATGTTCATGAATTAGGATATATATTAGAGTGGACTGAAAAGGTGGTGAGGAGAATGAGGAACTAGTTTCAGAAGAAGAGGGCTATGATCATTCGGTCACGAGGAATTTCTCCAAGCTAGAAGCAAGCTTCACATCATTCATCTTCAAAAGTGGTAGAGGTGACTTCCAGCTCTAAACACTCTAGAGTGAGTTCAAAAAGGAAGGCCATGGAATTGGAAACTTCTTCCCACAAGAAGACATCCAAGAAATTCAAGGAAGAAGAGGCGTTTCATTGGCATCACCACGGGATGAAGACGTGATCTCGCAATGTCAAACAGAAAATCCAGCAAAGATATGCACATGTGAACGAGGAGTATATGACTCATGATCCAATCTTGAACCACTGCAAGAGGTCTTTCCTGTTGTTGACACCAATGCCCCTCTCATTCAGGACTTTCCTCCTCCACCAAAACAAAGAATGGTTGATGCACCCATCATTGAGCTTGAATCTAGTGAGATGTTTTTGTTGATGTGGGAAATGTTCATCCTCAACAATCACATTGTGTAACAAGTAGTAGCCCCCGATCTATCAGCAATTGTCTCATTGGCTAAATAAAAAAGGTTAAGAAAAATCATACAGATGGCCTCATGATTCTAAAGTGGGGAGATAGGTAATTAGTATATTGAAGTAACTCAGCCAAAATTAATCAAGCCAATGGATGAGATGACACCATCTGACTATGATATGAGCACGATACAATTGGGACTAGCTACTCATGAGGGATATTTACACATATATCAATAATCTTCTTCTCATGTGGTGGCAAGGAATAAAGAATATAAAGAGAATATTGAGGTATTAGAGGAACAAGTATGAACCCTTTCATCTTATGTGCAACATCTGGTGGAAATAAGCACTACAACACTTCCTATTGAGAAAGTGGTACCCATTAGTAGCTTCGATCTAGAATCCATCAGAAGAACACACAAGCTCACGATACAAGGGTGAGAAAATAACGAATGGATTGACTCAATCTCTAAAAAAGGGAAGTCAGCACTCGAAGAGGCATTAAATCTCTTTATGTACATGTGCGTAATGGCCAATAGAATGAGAGAACTCAAAGAGGATGTGGAGAAAGAAAGAGATTACTGGGAACCTATGGGACCAGTAGTGAGTGAGATGAGCAACACCCATCATCATGAGTTGATTGATAAGAAGGTTTTTGAAACTCCTACAGAATACTTGACACATGTATGGGCGAGGGCCTTGGCAATCATATTTGAAGCAATCAATCGAGCCTTCATAGAGCTAGAGGAGAAAAAAGAAAAAACATACAAGCTGCAAGATAGTATAAATCGGAAAGTTTAGATACTTGGAGTACCCGCAATGAGCGAGCACACAAATGTTGATGAAGCGATCAGACCTTTCAAGAAATATGTTAAGAAATGGGGGGGTAACCCATTTTCCTTCACTAAGGATACTCTCAAATTCTTCTCAGAGATCTAAGCCTCCATTGCACTTTTCACATAAAAGCATTCATCGTGGTTCGAAAGTGCAAGGACATCAACAGTGTGACTGATGGATGGACTGAAACCTTGAGTTGTGTTCACATCCCTCATGCTAACAAAGTAGAACCAGAAGTGGCTCATTTCAAACAAGAGCTTGGAAATATAGAATCCTCCTGGGGATCACGAAGTGGAGAGCAGTCAGAGAGTGGAGCCAAGTCCACCGCAGCAGCTCATCCTTCAACATAATTATTCTTCTTCTTCCTCTTCTTTCTCTCTCTCTTCTCTTCTCATACAACACTCTCTCTCCTCAATGTTATGTTTTTGCGTTGAGAGTTTCACTTTTTAATACGACTTAAGTGACTTTAGAAATATAATGTAACTTTAAGTCACCTTGCTATTATAAAAGGGACTTAAATATTTAAAGTGGAATATGAACAGTCTTAAGTCATATTAAGGTATTCAAAAAGTCACCGAGGAAGATGAAGAGTTGCCTCCTCTTCTATAAATTGTAGCAAGCTCCTCATTTGAGGGTCTTCTTAATTTTGTCTTCTAAAAATTCTTAGATGTTGGAGCTATTTTTGTGAATTCATGAGAGATATATCCTTGTGAAGAGAGCAAGAGATAGCAAGTTTCTTCCATTTCTCCCACAAAAAATGTCTTCTACTTCCCACACTATGTACAAATTCTGATTGAGCTTCAATAAAGGAAGAATTAATTTTAGCCTCTTTGATTGAGGATTTTATTGGTACTTTGTGTTCATTAAGATCTATTTAGTCTTGTTATTGTTTTGCATGGATTTATTTTCTTCTGAAATACAAGTACATGTAATGAAACTTCGGCTAGTGTGTGCAAGTCTCTGATTTTATACTTGCAACATTAGTTTCTCCTTTCTAAATATTCTCACTCCCCTTTCTCTTTCCTTCGTAGAAAATTATTCCCTTGTAGATACTTGTAAGCATTTTCCACAAGGTCAGTGGAGTGCCCCTATTGGATCCCTAGCCGAGAGGCCACCAGGATAAAAATAACAATTTACTTTTGCATGCATGTATGGTAGCTTCACTGGTTAAGTAGAGGGACTTAGACTCCCAGAGCGTTGGCAAGATAATCACCAATTTTTCCCGACAAATTTTTCGCCAACACTACTAAAATATGTGTATTTGATTGAAGATCAAGGTGTAAAAACTTAAAATAAACTACTTTATCTTACTCTTGGGGAAAATGAATAGAAGGATAACTGAAATACCGAAAATTGAGGTGATGCACTAAAATTTGAAGGAACAAGAATATCTACTTCACATGCACAAAGTATTACTATAGAATAATATATAACATGCACAACTTCTTATTATCCTTCTAGGTCAAAGCTATAGGAATATAAAACTTAGAATAACATAAGGGATTCTATATCTTCCAAAAATGAAATAAATAAGTTTATATATCACAATTTTGAATTTAACTAAAGAAATATAGATAAAATGAAGGTGAGATAAATCATCACATAAAAGGAAGGCTGAGATCATTCACAAGTATTAAATGAATTATTAAAATGCACAACACATTAAGTAGTCAAAGGAAAATTATTGTTATGTATATTATTGAGGCTAAAGCTTGTACGTGAAACTCCAAAAATGATAGAGTCTCCTTACAAAAAGATCTAAAAGTCCCTTAATACATAATGCATTCTTGTATTTATAGATTAGGAGGGTTGAGAAATTGTAGCTACTCCTCTTAATCATTACATGTTAAAAATAGAATGCAGTTATACTAGTTTCGGTGAGAAAATTTGTCGTGTGGACAAATTAGGTGTCTCTGTCAATGCTCACGGGGATACGTCCTTCTGCATTGAATGGTGTAGCTCCCATTATTGAAAGTAAACTAATACTAGTCCTATCTAAATTTTGTGGGTGGCCAAATTTTTAGGGATCACACAGGACACTCCATTGAACCTCTGAAGAAAGTGCTATGACGGGGTAAAAGGGAGGAAATTACAGCGATGAGGGAAAAGGATGGAAATTAGGAAAGGAAGATTTATGTCGTGAGTATATTGCAGAGCTCACACCTAGTAATTAAATTAGTTCAACATTCAATATAGAGGAAATCAAAATGAATCTATCTAGTGAGATGGATAACCCAAGACACCAAGTTCTTAGATTCATCTATCGAAGATACAAAGCTCTTGCATCACTATACTTGCAAAGTGTATGAAAGAGGGAAGTGGAAGAAACACAAGATGCTTATAACAACTATGTTTATTTCATCAATGATGAGAGGAAACCATGCATACAAAGTTGCACACATTCATACATCTTGGAAAGTAAAAACTCTATTCCTTGATTGACATTTACACAAGTTGTACAAAGCAAGGGAAAAGAAGAAATCATGTAGAAGAAATGTAGCTTTATTTCATGTATATGGATGACACAAAGTCCAACAACATATTACAATCCACTATTGCTACAAAGTACATAATTTTCAGAATGTAATTTTTTAGGATCTAATTTTCTAGATCCCTTGGAATGGAGAAGCCATCCCAATTTATAGCAATATGAATTGACTCTTTGCCTACCCCCACATGACTCTTCATTGTCTCATTCAACTCATGACTTTTCACCTTCCTAGGAAGTGAGAAATAAGTTCCCTTTTTATAAATTAAAGGGAATTTTACAATGTTACTTTATGAAGTCACTTAAGTGAATGAGAAAAAATATAATGATTATGCCCAACAAATAATTAGAAAGGGGAGAGAAAGAAGGGGAGAAAGAGAGAAGGAAGGAGAAGCTGCCACATCTGATGAAGAAACCTCCTACTAAGATGAACCTTACTGAATCATGCCTCCTGATGGTGAATCTCTAGGGCGGGTTCCTTTTCCTTGAATTCCTTAATGAATTAAGCTATTGCAGCTATTAGCTTATCTTTCCCAAGAATGCAAATGCAGCCCAACACCTTGGTTTTTGTTTGAGGACACAAGTGATCCTTTTACATTGATGAAACCATTCTTCATGATCCATTACAATTACAACAATGCAACTCCTGATACTAGCAGGGACTCTAAATTGTCTTTATTGAAGGAAAGAGAGTCACTGCCTCCTTCTTGACCATCTCTTAAAATGCAATGATGAGTTCCTCTGATGATGAATCCTCAATGAGTGGAGGGAACTCAAACCTTTGAACATAGTGATAGACTTCCTTCAAGATTTTAAAGAGTTGATACTAGTGGGAGTTCGGTTTGGATATGGACCTTTTTAGCATTGCATACCAGGAATCCATGATGTAGATCCAAATGGGACAAGTCTTCAGAAATTGATGCAAACACTTCCTTTCTCACGAGGGCATGAGAGTCAAAATAACTCATTTTAGATACCAGTGGGAGTATCTCCTCCAAGTGACTGACCTCTTTAGCAAACTCCTCCTTTGTCTTGTTTACTTCAGAAAATGTTGCATGAGCATACTGGATGAGAGAAATGATGTCCAAACACAATTCCTTTCCTTGCTCGATGATTTCCTCAATCCAATTTTCATAGGATTTTCCCCAAATCATGTATTCATGTGCTTTCTTGATTGCCTTGGGGTCGATACTATTGATTGGGGGGATATCTTCGATCGGAAGGGGAGGTGTTAATCCCGATCCCGATAAGGGTTAAATGTATGTACTAATAGATCTTTAGATGTTCCTCCAATTACACAATGGTTCACTTATATTCTTTGGTCTAAGAATGAAGGCGGGAAGAGGATTCTTCAAACAGGTGAATGTTTCCTTTGTGATAATCTTGACCTAATGAGATGCAATTTAACTCATAATCAGACGGAGTCATTTCTTCCATGGGCTTGTCGGTCTTAGGCTTGACAACTTCAACATATTGGTTACTTGAGGTGCCACTAAAGAAGTGAGAAGCTACCTAGGATTTCTTTCTTTACTTGGGTTTCAACATTCTAGAGATTTCTACGAGACTGGGAATGGTATAAAGTTGCGTTGTTCTTGGCCCACTCTCAAGCACTTCTTAAATCCATGGAAATGACTCTTCGGAAGTTACCACAACTTTAGTCACCTGAGTGTTTATAGAATATTACCATGGAGATATCTCTTGATCACCTTGACAAGGCATAATTGGATTTTTGTGTAGAGGAAGATATTGTTACGGATTACTTCTTCTTATCCTGAGAAGCTCAATCGACCAATTATCCTTGGCCCACTTAACCAGCTCTTCCAACTCACCGAGCTCATTGACTTAGCTTGTTTTGAACCAACTCACCAAAGGGAGAGTAGGTGCTCTTGAATAGAAAACTTGAACTTCCTAGTGGAAAAAATAAATAATATATGTTCTATGGAGATGATAGAAACTTTCTTCTCTCGGGACCAAAAACTGCTATTTTGGAAACTAGGTCCCAGGAACTACTATTTTGGGAAGTATCACTTTTTCACCTTGTTACTTGTATTTAAGACTCTTCCTTCAAGTTCCAGTCTTGTCATATATGTCTTGGGGTTAATTCAAATCACTTTATATTTTTGTAAATTTTCTTTTTGCTTTTTACTTTTTGACCTTTTTGACCCACTTGCCCTAGTTTTTGGTTTGTATGATTTTCACTGTTCTCTCTTTTGGAGGGAGTTTTCCATTTTTGGAAACTTACTAAATTGCAAGTGCAAACTAGAGGCACTTGTTATTTTTATAATTTGAAAATCACAATGTCAGATTGATGACAAAACTTTGGATTCTTTTTTTTATTTGGATGCTTTGTACAAATTTTCAAGTCAAACCGTTTCGGATTGATGAAAAATGAAGGAAGAACACCTTAGGAAAAATTCAAATGTATGCCTTTAAAAATTAGGGATGTATTTTAATTTTTTTATTTTCATCTTTAAGGTGTTTGGATGAAGAATTTTTCCCAAAATTTCATGAAGATTCGATCATTTGGTTCATTAGTTATGAGAAATTCTTTGTTTTGGAGCCTAGGGTTTCTAACAACTTGTATTCATGGTTTTTGCTTGGAAATATATTATTTTATCATTGTAGTAATGCTAAAGGATGATTAATGGATGATGGAGGTGATTTGGAAGGTGTGGTAGTAGAATCAATGGAGGATCGAAGGAATTTTCGGCGGTGGAAGCTTTCTTGTGCATGCTTGAAGGAAGAAAGGGAAACAATGGTGCAAAGACAATAGTTAGAAAATTTCATATTTTTTAAATGGTTGGGAAGGAGAAGAATTTTTGCACCAATTTCACTAAGGTCTTGGTGTATTTGGTTCAAAAAATTGTGCCCCATCCCTATTGGGCCATGTGTCACGAAGAGATTTGCAGTTGGATTTGTGTTGTGGGCTTTAAAATAGCACCTTTTTTTCACTGTCAAGGTCACATGGTGGACTAAGGGCTTAAAAGGAGATGATAACTTTTCTTGCACCATCTACATAAATTACTTGGGAAATTTTATGCAAAAAATTGTGCCACTCTCCCATTGGTTGGATTTTCAACTCAAAAATTGACTAACTCCTGAAGCTTTTACCTTGGGAGTGCTGTCGGGACTATATCTTGAGCTTTCAAAGGATTTTTTTGATGAAATTTTATATGATTACACCTAAAAATGACCTTATGAATGCAATTTTGGTGTTATCAGATCTTGATTATACCATTTAATCCCTTAAAAATAGGATTTTTGTTCACGCTCTAAGGTTATGCATGTAAAACATTGGTTGTGGACATAATTCACGTAGGTTTTGTGAAGAATCTGAGATTACCATCACCTATGGCTCTGAAATACCTTTCAAAAAAAAAAATTACTCCTAAATGCTTCTAGAGCTCCCATAATTACTTCCTTAAGCTAAGGGGTTGTTTTTCCATTATGCACTGCTTAGCCCTCCAAGACCCACTTTTGTTAAAAATGCTCCAAGACTTGTGAAACCTCTCAAAACCTTAAAAAATTGATTACAAAATGTTCTCGTCTCTATTTTATGCCTCCTTGATTATTTTATTCCTTTTTTTTCTCTAAGGGGGTTGCACCAACTTCGAGAAGATAAAAAAATGACCTTTCCCAAGCTTTTCTAAAAGTTTGCTTTAATGGATCTTGTCTTGAAATCACTTAGACTAACTGGGTATCCCTAAATCACCTATGGGCACATTAACATGACACATGGAAATTATTTATAGAAATATGATAGAACTAACTCAAGGATTAGGTTGATATGAAGGGGGACTTAGAATGACCTTTGGGTTGAAAATTTCAGGTAGGGTATGGTTTTCATGCTTGAAAATTAGGAATTTTCTTGTTGGTCATTTACATAAAAAAACTAGGAAACAATCCCCCAAAAAAATATTGAAGTGGTTGTGTCGGTTTTACTAGGTCAAAAGCGCAACTTGAAATGGTACTGCAGCTTGGAGACTATGCAAAATTGGCTACCATTTTCAGCTAGGGTTAGCGCCACCCTTTCCTTTATCTAATTATTTTTATATTTCTTCAACAACTACCTTATCCATGTAGTTCATGAATTTTTTTATTATGCCCTAAAGTTCCTTGTCATCTAGTTTACACATATATTAATTAAGGACCTTGGTGGATTCATTTGCCTTAACTAATTTCTGGTAACTTTTATTCGGTTTATAACTTTCTTAAGCTAACTCAGGAAATTTTGGTATGAAACCAATTTGTCAATAGAGCTAAGACCAAAAGATTTGGTTACATCATTTTCTTCATTTACCAGGCTCTTGAATTGGGTAATAATTTGTTTAATCGGAAGAGCATCAACGTTATTATCCGAAACATGTAATAGATTCTATCAAATTCATCTATAATGTCATTGAGGCCATCAATTGCCTTGATTCTCGTCTCATACTTAGAGATGGCCTATTACAACATACGTACTCAAAACTCCATGGCTTCATTATATTCAAATAGTTTTGAGGTATCATCAATTATCCCTTCCTTCAAAAGCACATCTAACTTCATATTTTGTACCTCTCTCTGGGTCTCGAGAATGAGTTCCAAATTTTCACTTTCTTCAGTGATAAATTCACTCATCTTGGAGATAGTATCCTTCTTAGAGTACAATTCATTATAAAGGTCAACAGATTCCTTAATCATTTTCTCTCCTTCCTATATTAAACTTTCAATCCATGCTCCCACTTCCTGAACTTGTTGTCCAATCTTCTCTAGTATGGAAAAGGAGGTGTCATCAAAACTTGGAGGTATAGCAAGGGCAGTAGTATGAACAGGATGTGTGATCTTAGTTAGAATAATAGTCAATTGTTTGACCTTATTCTTAAGCTTGTCTTAGTTCATCTTCTCCTTGTTGAATTTATCCAACATACTTCCCAAATCAACTTGAACATCCTTCTTGGATCCCTCATGAGTAGCCTTCCCAATGGAAAAGCTAGATATTTGGTAATCCACTACGGTGATAGTTTTCTTGGTTTTTCCAACATCTAGGGTTTCTATTTTGACAAACATATCCCTATTTTGATCAATTGAAAGGTTGGAAATGACCCTTTCCCTCTTTTCTTGTCTCTAGGGAGGTAGATCTAGGATACTTAAATCAACAATATCAACAATTAGAACCTTCTTCTATTTTAGGGTGTTCTATTTAACCATGTAGGTATAGAAGAAGAAATTTGAAGAGATTACATAGTCTTGTTATAATGGTAATTGGTTGGGTTGGTGTTATTAAGGCACTTGTTGAAGTCATTATGAGAGGAAACAATGTGGTGACAATAGGAGATAGAGTGCGAGAGAATGGCCATAGGCATGGATGTAATGGGAGTGGAAACAGAAGGATCTGTAGAGGATTCCCAAAAAGAGATCCTAATACTCCACAAGCAAGAGGTGGAAAAGAAAAAAATATGTGAGCTATGGAAGGGGATGAGTTGATAATTGTAGGAGAAATGGAATATGTGTCTAAAGGAAAATTGAAAGGTGGAGGGGAAGGAGGAACTGAGAATGGTGAAGAGGGAAGAGGTGGAGAAAGAGGTGACTGCAACATTTGGGAAATTGTAGGACAAACACTTAGGTCAATGACCTTTGTAGATGGAATTTTGTAATTAGCATCTTCTATTAAGGAGACCCCAGAGGAAGATCATGAACCCTTGTAGACAAAAGATATCTTTAGAGGCTTTTAAGGGGGCTTGGGAGTAGCCCTAGGAGTGGATCTTCTTCCTTTTAAAGGGGTGGAATGGCCCACTAATGATTGTACTTGACAGTCTCCACATCAATATGTTCTAACATTTTTGGCATGATTCCCAATGATATCAGCCATTGGAAGGTCGATTGAAGATAAGACCCATTCTTGCTGCATTATTCAAGTGACTAATCAATCCATGGAAATGGTTGATTTTTAACATTATTCTTCTCATAAAATGGGTCCAAAACCTGTCCATCATCTTGGAGACCTTCAGGGATCATTACAATTCCGTACTGGGCTACCTCTTGGAGAGTTAACCTTTTCAATTATCTTTCCCTTATTGTGATTTCATCCCTACAATTGAACTAGATATCCTCCAATTGTGACGTGTGAATGTCAGTTGGCACGTGTCCACTTGAATTTATCCCAATAACCGAAACAAGTGCATGGTTGAAAGGTATTTAGAGTCATCTGCTACATTTATCCTTCAACATTTTTTTCCTTATACGTAGAAACACATGTATTTCTTCCCAAATTTATGGGGAACTGAGCCCCCATCTTGTGTCTATCGTGATGGATATTGTCATAATGCAAAAATTGTTGAACCAGCTCCATTAACACCCACTTATCTATATGACATATAGGTAATTTTTAGGGGCACGAGAATCAGGCACCCTAATATATGTGAATTTTGGGAATTACAAATAAATACCTCCCCATTCTTTGACTTCCTTCCAAGCATTATCAGAAATTCTTCGGTTGTATAAGTCTTTATCAAAGAAGTATAAAATAACAATAAAGAAAGAATCGTTCACCCTTCAAAATGCTTAACCCCTCCTTCTTCTTGAGCTATGGGTAGAAATCATAAATTTGAGAGGCACTTCTTAATACCACTAATGATAAACCTACGTAAATCCTCATTCCTACATCCACATACACAAGATAGGAGATAATGAAGAAATTACCAGATGTTAGGATGTCTAATAATTGGAAGAAAATGGTATTACTCATGTGTTATGCCCATTGAATAAGATCGTCATTCTTATAGATAGTGGCAATGTATAAGTACATCCACTCTTGAAATCCCTAAAATAAGGAAGTGTTATCACCAAGATACAACACCATCTAATATGTCATAAATTATGGATAATCACCCGGTGTATTTGGGTAACATGGGATTGTCTCAAGGTGTGGGACCCTACAATTGAGTCAAACCTCCAGAGAATGATAATTCCTCAACCTAATCCTAATGCTAAACTACTCCTAGAAAGGGAAATGCAACTATCTAATCCTATCCTATGATTCCAAGGGACCAGGGAAAGAGAAATATGCATGAAATTAAATCCTATACTAAAGGAGGCAATAGCACCAAGAACAAGGGTTAGAGATATTCCAAGTGAGTGAAAATAGGAAGAAAATGAAGTGGGATAGGGAAGACTAATGTGCGAAAATCCAAACAACATTCATATTTCCATTTTCATGGGGCACAACAAATTTGAGTCCTGCAAGAAGAACAAAATATGCACAATATACTTGTAATTGTAATAGAAGGCAAGAGACACAATATAGCCCAAGTTAGGGCAGAAAAAGCCACAAAACATTAATTTTATTTCTCAAAAGGATGCACAATACTTTCCGAGGAATGTCTATATTTGAGGCCTACAAATCACAAAGGTTGTAGAACAATTTTTACATATTTCCTTTACATTTTCAAAACATCCCCCTACAAATGAGGGGTGTTTTAGATTATATAGAGAAGGAAACTCAAAATTACTTCCACCAACCGACAACCTTAATTAAATCTCTAAAAAGAGGTGTGGGCAGACATAAAAATCCATTTCCCAATGGTACTTTATCGTAGAATAAGAAGGTGTGCCATACCTCATTAATATTGGTCGTTGAGATACTCTATACCGCATTAATTAATTCTCATCTCGTCGTTGATATTCCTTTAGTAAGTCGATAACATTATCCTTATTACGTCGGTAACACTTATGTTGTCATTTGGCTACATTTGGGCTATCATCTAGTTGTAGCCATGTTATGTACCTATTTTTGGTCAGTAACACTATTCTTATTACAATTCGGTAACATCATCTATACATGTCATCTAGCTACTAGGTTGGGTTGTAATTGGTTTTGCCATCATGTTGCATTCCTATTGTCCAACCAATTAACACTATTCATGTTATTGGTGGTAAGTGTGATCGTACATGTTGCTAACAAGTAATATTTTTCCTCATCGTCAACTAGTAACATTTCGCTATCATCCACCTTCATTTATTTTTCGTCATACTACATGTAAATTGTTACTACGTTCTTACTACAGGTCATCCTACAAAACATGCAAAACTTTGCAGAAGACCTTCATTTTAGTCTACTATGGTTGTTTTCTCCAGCTCTTTCATTAAGGCCCCATCAAATTTCCCAATTCCATATTTACTAACTTGTTCAATTTGTAGGGGCTGCAAAATTGGACAACGGTTTGGTGACTCACAAGGTAATCTTCTTGCTAGATTGAAAAGATCAAGTAGCCTTGAAGTATCCATTGGGCATGGAGTCAGTTTGAAAACTGAAACTGATCTAAAAATTGAAAAAATCACCCCTGAATCCATCTAAAGCACTGCATGGACCTAACTTTGATCTAAAAAGCGCTAAATTTGGTAAGTGATTAATCTCATCGCCGAGCTCGCCTAAAACTTGAAAGTGCAACAAACAACAAAGGCACAACTATATAGAAACATTAAAATCATACACATCCCAAATGGAACATATGATTGTGTAAAGTACTTATACAAAATCAAACATATACTAGTAACACAACAATGTGCTACAAACACTTGAGGAATTAAACTAATGTACTATGTACAAAGGAGAATTTTTACTTGAATAACAATGCTTTAGGTAGATTCCATTAACAGAATCTATAGTTCTTCTCTATCCAACTTTGTGAGTTTGAAAGTATTGTTTATTTTACATCCTGAGATTATGTAGGGACCACTCCATATAGCATCAAACTTTGAGTGCTTACCTAGATTTTCCCTATCTATATCCCACTTGAGGACTAAGTCTCCCTCTTAGAAGCTCCTAACCTTGGCTTTCTTGTCAAAGGACCTCTTGATCAAAGCTTGATATTTTACCATGGTCTACATTACTTGATCTCTCAGTTCCTCCAACTCCATGAGCTCTATATATCTGACTTCCATGGATCCAAACTTAGATAATTCCAACTATTTAAGAAGCTCCAATGTTAGAAATTCAAGAGATATGGGAATTGTATCTTCTTTTCCATAAACTAGCTTGTAGGGAGAGCTACTAGTTGACCTCTTGGGGTGACTCTACCATCCCACAAGGCTGATTTTAGTTGTGTGTGCCACATCCTCTGATTCTCATAGAAATTCCTTCTTATAATCCTCAAGAGATTCTTTTTCATGGACTCAGCTTGACCATTACCCTAGGGGTAATAGTTAGAGAAAGTGTTTGTATATATCTCATTCTTAACATTTGAATTAGAAATTTTGGCACCAAGGAATGCTAGATAATTGTTAGATACGATAGTATATGGGACACAAACTTGGTTATAATTACCTCATAGAAATCCAATATATTAGACTCATTTTCCTCCTTGAGTGCCACTACTTCAGTCCACTTGGTGAAATAGTCAATTGTTATGAGAATCCACTTGTGGCCTTGGCTTGAGTTTGGATTGATGACCCCAATGAAATCTAATCCCCATTGCATGAATGGTTGATCAATTGATATTGGGTGGAGTGGAAGTGCTACTAGATTTTCTTTGCCTGTGAAAAATGCACATTTCTTGCACTTCTTGATCCATGCATAGCAATCACTTTGAAATGATTAGGCCAGTAGTAACCATCCTTCATGATTCGAGGGATGTGAATCTTGAAAAAAAAATTCCTCTAGCTTCTCCATCATATAACTCATGCAGCACTTTCTTAATTTGATTAGTTCCAATGCACCTCAGTAAAACACTATTCACATCTTTTTGAACAAAATGCAATTAGTAAGAACATATGGGATGGATTGGAGCCTGAAATATCTCCTTTGTATTTACTTAATCCTTGAGGGAATTGAATTTTTCGAGGAAGTTGATAATATATTGAGTCCAACAAGGTGTGGGTATAGCATTAGTTGTTTGTTCTTGATCATCATGGAGCACTAGAATAACCCCTTCTTCATATTTTGACTTTGCATGTTGATTTGAAGCCAATCTTGCTCACACAAGCCTTTTCCTCTAACCAATTTGATTACCTTGATCTCTATATCATACTCCATTACCTAGGTAATCCAACCAGCCCTTTTTTATTAATATCTTTGTTGAGAAGGAAATCCTTCACATCGACATGTGAGACTAACAAATGGATTTTGTTGTTTGAAACCAGATTTCGAATTTCTTTAAGCTCCTTATCATAGCAAGAACATGTTTCTTAATGAACAAGTACCTTACTTCATAGTCTCTAGGCTCTGTATGAAGAATGCAATGGGATGTTTGGATCCTCCTTGTTCAGCTATACCAATATTGCAGAGATATTGTGTTTAAACCACCAAAAGCATACAAAATGAAGTCCTTTGAGAAGTCTGGATTGATAATAATTGAAGCTTATGAGATTGCTTTATTAATACCCTCAAAGTTGTTTTTGCCCTCGTTTTCCATTTAAATCCCATGCTCTTTTTCAACTTCAACATTAAGTGTCACCGGTTTGACAAGATTGAAAAAATTGGGGACAAACCTTTTGACAAAATGTATCCTCCCTAAGAAACTTTGGAGAGATTTCTTGTGACTAGGAAGTGGTAATGCAAGAATGGCTTCAAATCTCTCCAAAATCAATATTCAACCCCTCTTTTAAAACAATTTGACCTAGGAGCTTACCTTCATGAGCTAGGAATATGCATTACTTTGGATTCAGGGAAACTACAAATTTCCTGCATCCCTCAAACACTTTCCTGAGATGGTAGAGATGGTCAGCTACATTCTTAGAAAATATTGTAATGTCATCAAGGTACACAAGAACCATCCTATTAATCATCCCCTTGAATGTTATGTCTATGGCTCTTTGAAACGTAGCTCTAGAATTAGATAAGCCAAATGGCATTTTCCTATAAGCATATGTGCCCCATTTTGTGGTGAAAGTTGTCTTAAATTGATCCTCTTCTCTCACCATGATCTAGTTATAACTCGAGTAGCCATCTAAAAGTGAAAACCTCTTTAAACCAACTACTACTTGTAGAATATGCTCCATTGAGGGAAGTGGGTAGTGATCCTTGAGAGAATCTCTATTTAGATCTCTGAAATCCACACATAACTTGATTTCCCATTTCTTTTCTAAAATAGCACAAGGTTTGTAACCCATGATGAGTGCTTGATAGGGAAAATGATGTTTTCCTGAATCGGCTTATTAAATTCCTTCTTCATAAGTGGCTCTATGTGAGGATTCACCGGTCTTTGCTTATTCCTAATGGGTTTATCTTCAGATCTAGTTCAATAGTATGTTGATCTAAATCAAATCCCCTAATATATTCATAGCTCCATGCAAACTTATCAGGAAACTCTTGAAAAAAATTTATAGAATCATGCTTTTCTTGTTGAGTGTTTTCCTTTCAAATTCTGGGCACTTTGCCTTCTCCAACTGAAATAGACTCTGAATCTTCATTTTTGGCTATGATGTTTGATTTTTCTTTCTTGAACTAATCATTAGGATTGAATATTGATTCCAGAGTCACTAGACCCTTAGGTAGCTTGTTTGATCTTAACTAGACCACCTGATCTCCATACTGCTTCTCCAATTTATCTTGGTTTCTTGAAGAAAACTTTGCCTCTTCTTGAAGGAAATCAATGATTTTTGGTCACTTTCAAACACCTACCAACTTGTGTTATTATCTGGAATAGTTGATCTCACTAACACCTTGATATGAGGTTTTTCTTTGTCCTTCTTGATATCTTCAACAATGTCAAACATTGCCCTAATAATTGCAATCATGTATGCAGCCTCGTTATTCTTCCTTGGTATGGAATTAATGTTGAATGATTCAAAATTCTTATGAGATCCCATACCCTATGCCCATAGCTCCTGAGTAGGTCATTCTTGGCCACATTTTTGATTTAACCTGATTTACAATTAACTCATTGTCCCCAAATGCTTGCAAGCTCTTGATATTTTTCTTCTTTACCTAATGTAATGCATGGATAAGTGACTCATACTTTGTTGTGTTATTTGAACAACTGAATTGAAATCTGAAAGCAGAGTAATATTTGATACCTTTGGGGGATAAAAGCACTACTCCTCCTCCTACACCTTGTCTGCTCCTTGAACCATCAAATAACATTTATCAAACTCCATTCTCATATTCATCATCCGGCTTAGTAACACTAGGGAAGGGTGAATTTTATTCATGCAGACAATAGATGCCCAATTCAACCTCCTCCATTTCCTTGTATGGATCATAGCCATGTTCCTCTTGTGTGCCCATTCATCAAGTGTCAAATCTAGAATGCCTCCAATTTTAGTCTCTATCTCTTGAGTGCTTAGGAAATCTTCTTGATAAAAAATTGTGTAATTAGCATTGATTGGACTTGGCACATAAGGCTCAATGTGATATGTGGTAATTGGCTCAAGCCCGATAGTATCCTTATCTTCATATCTAGTCCTTAATAGTATTTGGGACCAATCGGATGACAAGTAGTACCGTCAATATTAGCAAAGTGAAGTCCCAAGATAAACATAGGGAAAAGAGTGGAGGTAGATCAATCATAGATATATCTTGAGGAAATATGACATTGGGACATGCATGCAGTGTAAGGTTTAGACCTTTGATGACTCCAATAGTTCCTATTATTGTCCCATCTAGTTGCACCACTCCTTTAGAAATAGGCTCATACTTGAGACCCAGCTGATCTGTAATCTTCTTTGGCATTATTGAGTTGTTTTCCCCTGAGTCAATCATGCAGTTGTGTACTAGGCTATCCCCGATAATCAAGGATACATAGAATGGTGGAGGATTCATGTTTCTTCTTGGTTGAACCTCCTTCTAATACACTTCATTGGTGAAAACCTTTTCTTGAACCTTAGATGACTCGTTTGAGATGGACAAGTTAGCCATGGCTACCTACAATAAATCCTCTCGTCCCAAAATTACTAATGACTCCTACATGGAGATACTCACATTTTTTTTCTTCATTTGATCAATGATATTGAATGGATCTCGATTTTCCTTTTTTACCCTTTGTTCACCATAAATTTATCATGTACATGAGCCGATACACTGATGGGTCTCTTAGGATGATTTTGTGAATTTGGGACTGTGTTTGAGCTGCCAACTCCTTGAAGTGTGAGAGAAGGTTGAGAAGGACTTGCATTTGATGATTGTCCCTCTTCTATAGCTCTTTTCTTGGATCTTGTGTTTGTTACTACACCCTGAGGAAGAGGTTGATTTATCCCATAAAAATCCTCTGCTTGCCAATTCACAAGTGAAGTGTCACTTGGAGGTGCCTCTTGAGTGCTTATTTGTTATTGATTTTCTTCTTCAGTTGTTTCTTGAGAATCATAAGCACTTTGCACCATTAAATCTTGGTTTAGGATGCCATTAGGACATGTTTCTTGGTTATGTGGGTGACCACAAGGAAAACACCACTCATAATCTTGTATAAGGTTGTTTTGGACTGGAACCAGAGCTTTAGATGAAGAGGATGCATTAGGATTATAAGATTGGAATAGCTTAGCAATGGGAAAGTGACTTTGGTTTTGATTTGTAGTTTGAGCAAGATTTCTATTTGACTAGTATGGGGGCTTCTTTAGTTGGTATTGAGGTTGATAAGGTCTGAAACTTTGGGCATGTTGCCTCTTAATTATCACTAAACCATTCCCTAGATTTTTAAATTGTTTCTTGACCTCTGGGAGCTTAGCTGAGGTGTTTGAAAAGGTAGAAGCCTCACTAGAAATTTGATTTCCAAGAGTAGGGATAGGAGCTAACTCAAGTGCTTAGCTAGAACTAGGATTTCCTATCTCTGGGTAAATTTGCATTGGTGGTATAGGGGCAAGTTTTTTTGGCTTGAATTAAATAGCATCTAATGGCTAATGCATATGCTCAATGTAATGTTATACCTCCCATAGATTGAAACATGACAGCAATATCAGAATTAATAGCTATTAAGAATTAAAGAAATGAACCTTCAAGAGTTGGTCTTACAAGGGTTGGAATTTTGTCCCACGTCCTCTAGAACCTGAAGTTGAAGTTTGTTATGAGTTCATTGGGAGCTCGCTTTATGGTTATCAACTAGTCCAACAAAGATAGATTATCTACCCTCCCTCCAAACTTATTGCAAAGGGCTATACACAAAGTGCACTCCAATTTTGAATTGATCTTGTCGTCAGACTCCTGAACCAATGTAGATCCTTTCCTTTGAATGAGGAAGCTAGAATTTTCATAGCTACATCCATGTCAACAATTTCATGGATTACACACACATTTGCAATGTCTTGGATATGATCAGCTAGAGTGGTGTGATTATCTCAATAAATAATGGAATACTCTTCAATTGTTTCTACCTGGAATTAGATTCTGTGTATTGAGAGCAAGTGGACTACTGCCTGTGAAATTGAAAAATCCTAGATTTGGTTGTGGTGCAACCATTATGATGGGTCTAATAACTCTAGTGGATTGTAAGAAGGGCCTACCAGGTGGAGGTGTTGAAATATTTCTATTTGGTGGATATGGTGATCTTTGAACTTATCTTCCCCTTCTTCCTCCCTGGTGATAGTTGTAGGTACTCAAAACTCCTTCTCTTGTCCTAAACCTTGTTTGGATTCTTCTCATGGACTGAGACACTTTAACTACTAGAACCAATATATTTTGATGCTTCGAGTCACCATATGTGTTGTTACAAAGCCTCCAAAGATTAGATTTTTACCAAGATACACATCCAAATTTGATAAAACTTGAAGTATTGACTTATGAGGTCCCATCGGTCGTGCTGAACTATTATCACCAAATTACAACACCCTCATATATGTCATAAACTATGGATGAGAAATCAATGTATTTGGGTAACATGGGATTGTCTCAAGGTGTGGGACCCTACAATGAGACAAACCTCTAGAGAAGGTTGGTTCCTCAACCTAATGATAAACTACTCCTAGAAAGGGAAATACAACTACCTAATCATATCATATGATTCCAAGGGACCATGGAAAGAGAAAGATGCATGAAATTAAATCCTACACTAAGAAAGGTAATGGCACAAAAACAAGGATTAGAGATATTCCAAATGAGTTAAAATAGGAATAAAATGAAGTGGGAGATGACAGATTGATGTGCCACAATCCAAATAGCATTTGATTTCCATTTTCATGGGGCACAAAAATTTGAGTCCTGCAAGAAGAATTAATATGCACAATATACCTATACTTGAAATAGAAGAAAGAGACATAATATAGAACAAGCTAGGGTAGAAAAAGCCACAAAACATAAATTTTATTTCTCAAAAGGATGTACAATCCATTAAAAAGTAGAAACAAGGCAAGACTCCTTTTTAGAATGCTCGGATTTGAGTCTTACAACTCACAAAGGTGCTTTGGAACAAATTTTATTATAGAGTTCCTTTACATTTTCATAACATCCTCTCCCCTACAAATGAGGGGTTTTTACATTATATAGAGAAGGAAACTCAAAATTACTTCCTCCAAGTGACATCCTTAATTAAATCTCTAAAAAAAGGTATGGGCAGCCATAAAAATCAATTTCTTAAAGGTACTTTTCCTATAAAAGAAGGTGTGTCATACCTCATTAAAATTGGTCATTGAACTACTATGTACCACATTCATTAATGTTTAGCATGTCATTGATATTCTTGTATTTAGCTAGTAACATTATCCTTGTTACTAGTTGGTAACACTTTTGTTGTCATCGGCTATATAGTCGGGTTGTCATTTGAATGCATTCGTGATGTGTTTCTGTTATCAGTCGGTAACACTATTCTTGTTACTAGTCAATAATAGTTGTACATGTCATCTGGAAGCAGATAGGCTATCATCCGGCTGTAATCATGTTGTGTTCTTGTTGTCGGTGGGTAACATTATTCTTGTTACCGGTCAGAATGATTGTACATGTTGTCAACAGGTAACATTTTTCCTCGTGTCATTCGGTAACATTTTTATGTCATCTGTAGAATGGGTCGTGTTGTCATCCTGCCACATTCGTGTTGCATCCTTTCTAAATACCATGCTAAAAACATGCAAAACACTACATAAGACCTATGTTTTGTCTTTTATGGTTTTTTTCTCCAACTCTTTCATTGAGGCCACATTAAATTTTCCAATTCCATATTTTCTAAGTTGTTTAATTTTAGGGGTTGTAAAATTGGACAACATGAAGCCCCGTAACACTATTGAGAAATTTGATGATGTCATTTACCTCTTAGATGAAATCGCTGCTCATGGGACAGTCTTAGGAAACCTAGATAAAGAACCCTTAGACTTAATCAAGTAACTCTTATTGAAAAACCTTGTACAAGGTTTAGTTTCTGCATCCCAATGCTCAAGAGGGGATTTAGGAGAAATGGCTACATATGTCTCGACATTGGGAAGCTTTTATAGGTCTTGAAATAGTCACTTTTGTCTAATTTAATTACCATTGTCATGTCATCATTTTTCACTATTTGGGAGTCCTTATCAAAGTGTGTAGTAGCAATGAGAGCAACTTTGGGCATTTCATTGATGGAGGGAAGGTAATGACCAAAGCAAGTCCACTATTAAAGATTCCTTACATCCATGACTTCTTATTCGGATCCCCGACTCTATACCAAAAATCAAGGAGGTTGATGTGTCCTAGGTCCGTGTCTCCAATGTTGTCAATATCCGACGTGATGTTTGAAGGGGATCTACCCTTGAAAATTGTACTTCATCTTTTCTTTCCCCTTAGAAGAGGATCCGGACATTTTTCCTGGTAATAACTTCAAAAACCTTCTAAAATTGAGAATCATAGGTTGGAGATGGAATTACAACCATGAAAAGTAGTCCTAAAATCTAACATGTGTCTCCGTTCTTTAATTTCGACCGAATCTCGGACGGCGGAGGTTAGGACCTATAATGCAGCTCCAAAGTTCGACTTACAATTCTTCCCTAGGGTCTCGACTTGTAATATAGTGATGCGTTTCGAATCCAAAGTCCAAACTGTAGAGTGCTTGAAAAACTCCAACCTCTAACGGTGGAAGTCGAACTCTATTCAATGGCCTTGAATCTTCTAAATATTGTCTTTGTGTTATTTTGTCTTCCATTTTTTTAAATGATGACATAAGCCTAGGCTTCAAAAGCAAGAGAAAACTCAAAGATGAAAAAGCCATAGAACAAGCAAGATTAGAACTCAAAGATAAAACTTTGAAAAGTGATGTGAAGGATGAAATACGAAAGACACACATGAAAGAGATGACAAGAAAAACTAAAATAACTTATGAGAAATAACTTGCAAACTTACCCAAATATCAAATGAGAACAACCATAAAAATGCCCTAAAATCTCCTTAGTATGGTCGAGGTTCAAAGGAGTGTCGGTAGGTTAGCATACTAAAATTTTAGGTGAATATAACAAGTAAACTCACCCTTAAATAATAAAGTAAAAATTAATTACTAAATATTTAGTACGTGTGGGTAGTTTGCATTTAATGTTGACCTTCCATTGGAAGTCAAAAGTCAAAATTCGATGAGCAATTTGCATGCAAACTACATATCGGGTTCCAAACTCCAAAATGCCTCTGAAATGGTTGGGGGTGGAAGTTGGAAGTCCACACGCAGTTTACATGCAAACTACATATTGGATTTCAATTTCTGAAATGCAAGTGGGGAATTGGACTTTGAATTCAAAGATGCATGCAATTTGCATGCAAACTACAACTTGAGTCCCGATTTCGACTTCTAAATTTTCTTATATGGGGTAGGTTTTGGGTTTCAGAACTCAACATGTAGTTTGCATGTAAACTACTTATTGACTTCAAATCCAAAATCGATGGAAATACAACACTTAAGCAAATTTGACAAAAATTTTGGGAAAAGTAAAAATGGATATTAGGCAAAAGTTCAGTAAAGGAAATCTTTCAAAAGCCCTCTCTTGCAAGGGAAACTTGTAAAGTTAACATTTTTGTTATCTCTTAGAGATATTTTCCTACTAAGAATTATTCCAATGGCCTTAAGTAATCCATTGGGCATAGAAGTCCATAACCTCAAAATATATAGAACAAAAAAACAATCGAAACAAACAAAAAAACAAAACAAAGTAAGGAAAAAAAAATAAGAAAATAATGTGTGAACCACTTAGAGGAAGGGATACTAGATTAATATTGTACACAGTGAAACCTCCTCAAAATTAATCTTTAAGGTGTATCCTATTAACTGGGATGGGCAGTGCTTCTCCATCAAGCTTAGATAGGAAAAATGAATTTGCCTCTTTACAATATGTGATCATATAGGGCTTGCTCCATAGGGCTTCAAACTTCACGTGCATTCTGGCTTAGTCCTATCCACTTCCCATTTTAGGACTCAATCCCTTCTTACCGAAAAAACCTATGAACTACTTACTTGTCAAAAAAATTCTTTGTTTGAGCCTAATGCAGCTCCAAAGTCTTCATAGCCTTGTTTCAGGTTTCCTCCAATTCCATGAGTTTTGCAAACTATATAGTCATTGGATCACTTTTCATTACTTACAGTTGATGAGCTAGCTCCAAAGATGGAAATTCCAAAGACAGGGGAAGCTTTTCCTCTCTACCATATACTAGCATAAAAGGAGAATTCCCAATGGCCCTTTTTGGATTTATCATGTTTTCCCACAATGCGATTTTCGTTGTGTATGCCAAGTTCATCGGTTATTCTCCATAGTCCTTTTGATAATTCATATCAGTTTCTTATTATTGGACTTGACCAAACCATTACCTTATGGATAATAGTTAGATGATTTTTTAAATACACACGCTTTTTTACAGCCCACTTCTCGAGCTTCATGCCTATGAATACCTTGGCATTATCTGAGATAACCGTGAAGGGAACACCAAACCTTGTCATAATTCCTTCGAGAAAATCCAAGACATATTTCTCATTTCCCTCTTTCAATGCTACCGCCTTTGTCCATCGGGTGAAATAATCAGTTATAGTTAACACCCATTTATGACCATCACTTGATGGTGGATTTATCATTCCAATAAAATCTAGGCCCCATTGTATGAAAGGTTGGTCAACTTGTATTGGATGGAGAGGGAGGGCAACTAGTCTTTGCTTCCTTGTGAAGAAGGTACATTCTTTACACTTCCTTACCCACAAATGGGAATCTTTGAACAAATCCGTCTAATAATAACCAACCCTCATGGTCTTTTTTTGGTAGTTGTCCTCACTAAAAATGTCCTCCCGATAATCCACTATGAAATTCTTCCAAAGTATTCTATCAACTTGTTTGGGACCTATGCACTGAGAAGGAACCCATTCAAATCTCTTCAAAAAATTACATCATCTACGAGGACATAAGGAATGGATCAAGCCGAAAACTTCACCTATGGGTTTTTCTAGGTCATGAGAATATTCACTGATAGTAGAAAATTCTTCATTTTGGATATCTAATCATTAGGAATGTGAGTTTCTTCTTGATGGTGATTATGAAGCATGTTGTCACATTCATTTCTTGTCTCTAAATCAGCAGTAAGATGTTGACACAGGCCCTTGTCCCTTACCAATTTGGTCACCTTTATATAGACATCATATTTCATAACATTGGTAATCCATCTAGCTCGCTTTTTGTTCATGTCCTTATTCAACAAGAAATCCTTGACCTGGATGTGATACCATGAGCTGAATTCAATTATTGGACAACATGTGTTTAAACTTCTTCAATGCCAAATGGAAGCAAAAACATGTTTCTTGAAAAAATAATATTTAAGCTCGTAATATTTGAGAGACTGACTAAAGAAAGAAATTGGTTGTTCCATCATATCATCATTTTTCCATGTAAGGATCCCTTAAACACTTTCCTATTCTCGCAAAAGTGTAGAGGATGAAATCCTTCTCATAATTGGGCTTCACCAATATGGGAGCCCGGTATATAGTTGTCTTGATAGCTTCAAAGTTATCCATACCTTTTTATTATTCAGTTGAAGGGTATGTTGTTTTTCAATATGTTTGTTAATGGTTTAGCTAAGGCAGAGAACCGAGGCTTACGAAGTAAATAGTCCCCAAGAAACTCTGGAGACCCTTCTTGTGGCTGGGAAGGGAAAGAGACAAAATGGCACGAATCCTTTCTAGGTTAATTAAAATCCCTTTCATTTGAACCAACATGGCCTAACAACTTTCCTTCATGAATAGAAAAAATGCACTTTTTTGGATTCAGGGAGACCCCAAATTCTCTACATCTATCAAAAACCTTTTTTAGATGGTTCATGTGCTCTAGTGCATGCTTGGAATATATTGTTACATCATCTAGATAAACGAGGATCATATCATTTATAATCCCTTTAAAATTCATGTACATGGCTTTCTCGGAAAATGGCACCAGTGTTGGATAACCCAAACAACATCTTATTGAAAGCATATGTGCCCCATTTGGTGGTGAAAGTTGTCTTGAATTGATCATATTCCTTGACCAATATCTGGTTATATCCCGAATATCCATTGAGAAATGAGAATATTTCCACCCCTACCACTGTTTGAAGAATATGTTCCATGGACAAAAGGGGATAATGATCTTTCAAGGAATCTCGATTCAAATCTCTAAAATCCACGCATAGTTTGATCTCTCCATTTTTATTCCTAATTGGAACCAAATTGGCCACCCAAGAGGAGTGTTTAATTGGGAAGATGATACTAGCTTCAATGAGCTTTAAAATCTCCTTCTTCATAAGTGGTTCGATCTTGGGATTGACTAGTATCTTATGTTTCCTAACTAGCTTAACATTCGGTCAAGTTCAATAGTGTGTTGCACTAACCCTAGATAAAAACCCAAATATCTTTATAGGTCCAAGTAAAAATGTCATTATATTCCCGACAAAGGCCTATCTTTCATCGGGCATACATACTTTCCCAATCTTCAAAAATTTGTCCTCTATAACTTAAACTTGTTCAAAATCATCTTCCTTAATGACCATGTTGGTGCTTTGTCTTTTAATTTGGTCATCTAAATTGAAGATTGATTCAAGAGTGACCAGACCTTTCAGAAATTTATTAGTCTTCAACTATATGATTTGATCATTGTATGCTTCTTGAAGTTTGGACTAGTTCTTTGATGAGAATTTAGCCTCTTCTTACAAAAAGAGGATAATTTTTTGGTCACTATCAAAAACATACCAATTACTTGCATTATCTGGCATGGTTGGTCTTATGAACAACTTCATAATCTCTCATTCTTCCTTCATGACATCAACGGGAACATCATACTGGGATCCCACCGTTACAAGCCTATCTGCATCTTGATTTTGATTGCTGTGAACTACATGAATATCGAAGGCTTAGAAATCTTCAATAAAATCCCATACATTGTTTTTGTATGACCTCAAAAGATCGTTCTATGTTGTGATTTGAGCTCTGACCTGATGTATAACAAGCTCACTATCACCAAAATTTGTTAATTCCTTGATCCCTCTTTTTTGAGCTAACTAAATTCCCTATACTAAAGCTTCATATTCAGTCACATTATTTATGGAACTCGAGTGAAGATGGAAGGATGAGAAGTATTTCTTACCTTGTGGGAAAATAAACATAACACCAAAGATCGACCCAGTTTTTCTCCTTGAGCTATCAAATAAGAGTTTCCACAAACCCTTAAGATCGTCCTGGGATTTGAAAAGATTTGGTAGTTCCTAACCTAGTCTCTTCTAATTCCAATGTTTGGCATATAGATCGAGTTGATGTTTCATCCTCTAATCATCAAGTAAAATATTAGGGACTTCTTCGACAAGAGTCGTAGACTCATGATCTACAAATTATTCTTCTTGATCATATACGGCGTGATTTCCATTGATGGCATTAGGAGTATAAGGTTCAACATGCATCGACCAATTGGTTGTGCCCTTATAGTTACTTTCATCTCATCGCTGGTCCAGAGTAGCATGTGCAAACAATCATCGACAAATACCTTGCCATTTTAGCAATGAAGTCTCTAGAGAGATATACAACAAAAAAAGATGGAAGATCAATAATAGATATGTCCTATGTAAATGACAAGCTTGGACATACGTGAATAGTAAGATTCGAGATCCTTAATAATCCCAATATTTTGAACTGATGTACCATCCAACCGAACAACCCCCTTACTACTTGTGTATATTGAATACCTATCGTGTCGGTTGTCACACCCCACAAATTTCATTTGTGTTTGTAAAGGGATAAGTCGTTATTGGGTGATTTCAGCGCTTGATGTTCCGAGACATCCCTTTAGCTTGTATAAACCTCGTTGTTCTAAATTCAATCCTTAACCTATTGGGACAACTTACATGTACATGGTCCTTATCATAACCTCTACTTGATATTTGTGATCATAATTAATTGTATTAAAGGGTATTGGAAAGTAATGGACTTATTATAAATGATTTGGAACATACATAAGTATCATTATTATGTTGAGCCTATCCTCTACATGATCCTAACTTGCACTGAAATGCCCGTAACATGTTGTTATACCATATTTAGTAGGTGACTATGAATAATTATGTTATCGAGTTTCATAAACGAGGTATGTTGATCGTGATCACATTACCACTATTGTTCACCTTTGGTTTGGATGATCACATATGATAAGATTAGACTTCATGTGCTTGGGCAATATGATCCACGATGTAGGAGCTAAATAAAAATGGCATTAGTATGATCGGAATGCTAATAAAAAGGTACATGAGCTTTAATAAGTAAATAATAAGATGCAAGTATAAATGTGATTACTTTGGTTTTAGACTTGAAAATTTTGGGTATTTATATTAAGTTTTATTGAAGGATAAGTTAAGTTGTTGTATTCACTTCTTAATGCCCTAAGCTATGTGGAAAGTGTTAAATCTTTTGATACTGACTTCTTAAATTGTGATCAGCTACTAAACTATCCTATGACATGATTATAAATTGTTGAGCACAATCATCTTTAGTTTTAAATAAATGTTAACTCATTGTTTTCAATACTACGTTTAATTTTGTAGTTTTTTCCTTTTTGGATTGTTTTCTAGTTTTTCATGTTTTTTCTTGAACTTTTCAGCACATTGCAAATCTGTTCAAACAATGGCACCAACCCCCTTAACCAATAATTTTTAAAATTCCAACCAGAGGAAAAGTGAAAAATAACATTAGTAAACGCATGTCAATTACTCCGGCCCCTAGCGAGACACTAAACATTGCCTCCTCCTTTCGAATTCCAACGCTCTCACTTGGTGGCTTGCCCAGTGCAACGGCATATTGGTTTTGAATAATATAAATTTAGATGAAGATTATTTGGGCATTGATAGCAATGACCCAACTAGTTTTTTCAATACCCGTGAGATGATTCAAGGCCAGCAGGTATACTTCAATTTCAACATGCTTTACAATATTGAATTACATTTCAATTTAAATTTATTTATCTGAATCTTGATTAATTTTATCACAAACAGGATCAGGCCACCCAAAGGCAGAAACAAGTAGCAGTTGATCTAGCGAAAGCCCCCATACTTCTCCAGCAAGATCATCTTCATCAGATACAAATAGTGAACAGTTGCTACCTTTTCCTTTGGAGAACTTAATTGGTTATGATTGTCAATCCCATGTCAGTGAGTTTATTCTACCTCATATCAATCAGCTCATAGAATGGGAGAGAAGGGCTAAATTTCTTATCAATGAGATTATTAGTTGTTTTGAAAATTATTGGCAAAGAGATAGTTTATACGCTGCAGTCCAGAATCAACCTGCGAAGATGGATTCCTTACTTACCCAAGTAAGAAGTGGGACTGTCACGTATAACAACAACTATAAAGACGAAATTTTGGATAAGACATTAAACAAATTGGAAAATATTAGTGCGAGGCCCAGGCATATTTTAACAAATGGTCTAAGGACAAGGATCTGGTAGCAATTGCAAATGCCGAGAGAGATAGAGCAGTTGTAAGTACTATCACTTTCAAACAATCATTCTTGTTAATTTGAAATTTTCATTTTTTAGTAATATGTTGAATTGACATTACTCTTTTTGTGCAGTTGAAATATGAAAATTTGAAGAGTCAAGCAAAGGTATTCCAAGTTCACTTGGAAACAATGAAGAACAGTTTATCCGTAGCTAAGAATTTGAAGGAAAATATTGTTTTGGTTAACAAACAAAACAATACACTAAAGCGGATAATTAAAGAGCATGGCTTTGACCCTGAAATATTATTCAAAGCTAAGGTAGCAACTGATCCAAATTTGTTGTCGCATGGAGATGCGACAAATCAAGAAGAAAGAATTTTTAAAAATACAAAGTGCTACGGAAGATCTTATAAGTTCTGGGGTTATTTCTGCTTTGTTGGGAAAGGGGTACAACCATAGGGGAAGAAACCATTGGGGAAAGGAGCACAGGAGTTGAAATGGATACGAAAAAGAGGGTTGAAACTTTTATTATTGAGTGTGGAAACTTTAAATATTGAGTCTATATTTGAAAATTTGTAACATTGAATGTTGTGGTCATGGTATTTGAATTTAATTATATGGATTTGATAGCCTTTTAAAATTTGAAATACTATATAATCTTTAATTTTGATTGCATATGGATTTGATAGAATTTTTAGATTGTATATGGAGTTTATGCTTTTTGGTTTACTCTTAATGGTGATTGCATTAGATAGGGATGAATCATGATGACGTATGTTTCTTGTTTACTTGGATTATCATGAATTGTATGTGGACGTAGATGATGAATGATATAGATGGATATAGATGATGATGAATGATGATAATGGATAATTGTTTTAAAAACATGGAATGATGATAGATGATGATGAATGATGATAATGATATGATATATATGGATGATGATCAATTTAATGTGGACGTAGATTTAGCTTCAAGCACGATAATTCTTCTTCTCTAGACATTTAAACTTGTTTTAAGATAATTCTTCTTCTCTATACTTGTAATGATATGATCATGATGTCATTAGAATGGATATAGATGATAAATAAATGGAATGTGTTAAAATGGATATAGATGACATTAGAATGGATATACTTGTAATGATATGATTATGAATTGTTTTAAAAAATGGAATTGTTTTAATAAATTTAAATTAGATAAATAATTGTTTTAATAATAATTGTAGTGTCAGGACTCAGGATTATGATAATGATATGGTGATGATATGATATATATGGATGATGATGAATTTTATGTGGACGTATATTATAAATTGTATAATGTATCGTGGATTATGAATTGTATAGTATAGAAATATCTTCCTCTGTAAAATTCAATTGTGTCATTTTATCCCACAGTTAAAAAAATATATCAAAGCATTTTGCAAATATAAAAAATAAATTAAACATAATTGTAAGAAATCAAGAAAGATGATATGATAGGGTTTAACTTACCTCTAGTGTATTAGATTCTTTGTGAAATCATCACTTGTAATGTGCTAGATCTTTGTTTTAAGAAAAATCAACACAAGAAATGGATTAGTAGATAGATGGGTGATTTGCCTGACATTGTCAGTCCCGAGAAGTACCAGCTTCCTGATGGATGTCAACCCACGTTTTCAAAAAAATAAAAAATATTGTATTTAAATAAATGTAAATATATAGACCTGTAACATCTTTAATGATAACAAGTGTCAAGAGCTGAAAAAAATGTAAAGTAACAAACAATAAGATTAAGGTGAAGAAGATACCTATTTAAAGTTGAAATCATCACTAGTAATGTGCTAGATCTTTGTTTTAAAAAACTCAACACGAGAAATGGATTAGTAGATAGATGGGTGAGTTTCCTGACATTGTCAGTCCCAAGAAGTAACAACTTCCTCGGATGGATGTCAACCCACGTTTTCAAAAAAAATAAAAAGATTGTATTTAAATAAATGTAAATATATAGACCTGTAACATCTTTAATGATAACAAGAGTTGAAAAAAATGTAAAGTAACAAACAATAAGATTAAGGTGAAGAAGATACCTATTTAAAGTTGAAATCATCACTGCCACTGGTAATGTGCTAGATATTTGTTTTAAGAAAACTCAACACGAGAAATGGATTAGTAGATAGATGGGTGAGTTGCTTGACATTGTCAGTCCTGAGAAGTACCAACTTCCTCGGATGGATGTCAACCCATGTTTTAAAAAAAATAAAAAGATTGTAGTTAAATAAATTTAAATATATAGACCTATAACATCTTTAATGATAATAAGAGCTGAAAAAAATGTAAAGTGACAAACAATAAGATTAAGGTGAAGAAGATACATATTTAAAGTTGAAACAATCCATTATCAATAGCTTCTTCAACCTCGATGCTCTCTTCAAAGTGTGACAATGCGCCAATTCCACTCTCAATGTTGGGAACAGGTTGTACTTGTAATGTATTATTCACACCTCTTCTTTCGCAAAGGAATTCCAATGTGTAATTTCTCGTCGAATGGAAAGGCTTCGATGGAGTATCGAGAAACATAACACCTCATGCAACTTTCCATATTTTTATCCAACTCGTTTTTCAGTTTTGATTTTATAAATGATAGTGCACTAAAAACCCTTTCGTCCTCCATGACCACAAAATCATTGTTTGGCATAACTCATATAATCTTAAATATTCAATGATATCTTTTTGTAAGATAGAACTTTGATAGATTCCTCACCACAACCTTGTAATAGCACCACTTTTTAAGGTTCGTCTAAATTTTTATATTGGTTCCTCATTATTGTTGCAAAAAAATTTGATTGAAATTTTAATAAATCAGCATTTAGTATACCTTTGATTTCCATTCCTTGAACTCGAAGTCTTTGTGAAATGTTACATTATTATACCCATGGATTGATGGAAATGTTTTCTTACAAAGTCAGCATGACCACCTTGATATTCCAAAAATTAGGATTCATTAAACCCATGGCTTCAAGAATTTTATCTTTGGAGAAATGTTCTCTAATTTCTGATGATAAGGATTCTGAAATTTTCTTAAGCTTTATTCTTGTTTCAACTATAACAGACTCAAAGAGATTACGTGTCACGGGAACATCTTCTCATTCTGATCCTGTAATATCTTGACATTTTTACACAATGTGTAGTGGTATGTCCCTCCCATTAACAGTGATGCAGAGGTGATCGTGGATATTAAATCTCAAATAGTTACTGGGATTTTTAAGATCTAATAAATCTTTCCAATTCTCAAAAACAGGTGTATCAAAACTATCTTGGGAACAGTACAAGATATCAAGACTTTGACATACCATTTTTCTCATCCATATAAAATCCACAATATAGATTAATCTTCCTTGTGCATGCTTCATTAGTGTATTGATCTGCTGCAACATTGGAAGAATACCAACCAATGTCTCCAAATCAGTTAAACGAAACAACAAGTCCCTTTCCCCATCAACTTCATGATGGTATTTGTGCATGAAACCAACCAATGAAGGATACTCCTCACAAACTCTGCATGCAGATTCATACAAGGAGATCCATCTAGTCTTAACATCTTTCAGAAGTTTTTTTCCATCTGTAATTCCAATTACAAATTTCTAGAACTCAAGAAATCACTTTTGGCTGCTTGACATATAGGCATGAAGTTCTCTTATAAGGTCTTCTAATTTAGCAACATTTTCGTGGTTGCTTACCATTTTATATGCTAAATTCATTATGTGAGCCATACAATGAATTGCTAGCATATATGGGGCCACTGTTGTTTGTAATCTAACACATGATACGTTAAAGTGACCCTACATGACAGATGCACCATCTGCTCCAATGCATACCAACTTCATAGCAATTTCATAATTAGTCATTCCAATAATATCTTTCAAATGAGAAACAACTATTTTATGTAGGTTTTCGGCATTGCAATTTTCAACCATTTTCATAACACCCAACAAATGAGGTGTCCTTATATGATTTTCTAAAGTATAGACGTGGATACATACCCATGCGGTGTTTTTGATCTTTGTCACTTCATCATTCAAAGAGAGATAAATTTGATTTTTTTACATTCTCTTTCAAATCTTCCTTCTCTATCATCAAAAGGCATTTTGCCATTTCCCATCCACTACTTTTAGACCAATGAGAGGCGAGGTACATTTAGCATTCCATTATATTGATACAAAAATTTGAAATCGAGGAAATCAAATCGGTCTTCCTTTTTTAGTATGTGAAATAGAGTAGAGAATTGTATGATTTTTGTATGTAGATTTGTTTGCTTCATCTTACCAATATGCGATGTGGTCATTCCTCCCTTTCCAAGAGATGTCTGTGTTTTTACGCTTCCGCCTCATATTATTACTGCGTATCTAACATGCATGCATTCTTTTCGATCTTCCACCGTGTGTTTTGATTTTCTGGCTATCCACCCCTATTACAGTCAAATATTGTTTTCCACAATGTTTTTCTATAGTGTCCAGCTTCATTTGCATTTTTTGTTGCTTTCCCAATTTCCATGTACATATTGTACATGTACACTCATATGGGATCTCTTCAGAATTAGATGGTTGTACAGGTTCAATAAACAGAAATTTAGTTGCCCAATCAAACTTGTATGTCCTGCCAATGGTCCACATATTCTTGTTTGTTTTCAATGTTTTACTTTTTTAGTAGAATCTTGAGCAATATCACAATCACCTAGTTTCCTCTTTCTTAGACTAGAATTTGAATTTTATTTTAGTGTTCCATTTTGTTGAGTATTTGTATGTGTGATATCTTGATGCACTTCTGGTTGCACCCCAACAGGAACAATATCTTCAAGATCTGGCATATTATTGTAGGTGTCATTTGTTTGACTTTGATACTATGCAGAATGCATGTCCACCTCAATAATACCTTCCACACAGTTAGTATTCTGATTCTTTGTGGTGGCATCTATATGGTTGGTATTTTCAATATCTGTATCCACAGAGTTTCCAAAATACTTGAAGAGTGATTTCTGAGATTTCTTAGTTACTTTTAGGGTCTTTACATTCTTAGAACTAGCACCTTCCATTATTCTGAAGAGAGTCCTATGTCAGCAAAAGAACCAAGTAGTGACTTCTTGTTACACATCAACAAGGCATCAAAGAAAGCGTCAATCGACAACTGCGCATGTCATAAAGGCATCCACTATCTGAGGTCACTGTCACACGTCAACTCTACCCTTGTCGTGCATCAACTACCTATGCCCTGTCGTGCGTCAACTCTCTCTTGCGCATCAAACCTATTCCTTTTTCGTGCGTCTGCATATCTCCTTGTCACACGTCTACAATAACTCTTTATCACATGTCAACTATATCCCTGTCACGTATCAACAACTAACCCTAATAGGCTAACAACAATCTCTGGTGCTTAAGAGTATGCAAGTTCAAACTTCACGGTATTGGTAATTTGGTAAGCTACTTGAGGTATACTACCCAAATGAATCACCTAGGTTTTTATAGGAGATGTTTTCAAATGAAGGCAAAGCCGACCCCAAAAAAAAAATACTGTATATTTTAGGCAAACAGGACACCGACCCACTCCGAAAAAATCACCTTTTCAAATTTTCCTAAAATGAAATTTTTGCCATATTACGAATATTCGCCACTAAAATTATCCCTGCTTCTTCCTTCAAGTTGGCATAATTTGGTAGAGGTCGATGATCCACACTTAATTGTTTCACTTGGTGCACTGAAAATTTTCAACGCTTCTTATAGCAAGTTCCTCCGTGAAGGGATTGAAAGTGCCTCCCACATAGAAATATTGAGGTTCATTTTCTTCATTTGTTCCACAATACTAAAAGGGATACTTCCTACATTACATATGTTCCTTTGTGTGGCGACATCTTCTTTTGAAAAATGAGCATTTGACACTATAATGTTGGATGGATTTTCCTTCCTCGTAACTTGACTAACTTGAGCTCCCAATGATTTTCCTCCCACGACCTTACTTGAAACTACTTGTAAATGAGGTTGAGAAGTGGATGCCTGATCAACCTTTGGTGGTTGGCCTTCTATTGCCCTCTTTTTGATCGGGTATTAGAAGCTACTATTGTAGGTTCTATATTGAATCCACAAAAACATCCTCTTGCCAATTCAATAAGGTTGTCTCTCCTGATGTTTGAGGTTAACTAGCTTCTTCTTGCAAAGGAGCTTTAATTCGTTGTTCGAAAGTTTGGATATGCTATGGACCATAAGTGCTTGACTAAGTACTCCATTAGGGAACAAATTCTGATTGTGTGGTTGAGAGCATGGGTAACACCATTCATAGTCTTGAACCAAATTATTTTGCACCAGGACAAGGGCTCTGGAAGAACTAGTAGTAAGGGGATTTTTAGTATTTAAAGGCTTGACATTAGCAACCTGATTTTGAGCTTGGTTGTTATTTTGGAAAGGTTTCCTATTGGGCTAATATTGTTGGTTCTGAGGTTGGTATGGATGAGTATATTGAGACTTTTTCCTTTTAAGGGAAACCAATTCATTTCCAAAACTTTGAAGTAATGATTTAACCTCATAAAGGTCATTTGGAGGAGGAGGCACCGGTTGAGTTAGTTAGTTAGACACCTAAGGGAGAGGAGAAATGGTTGGCTAATTAGTAGAAAATTCATGATAAAGAGGCATTAATGGTCTTAAAGCTATTTTCCCATCATGAATCAAGCAAATATCAGCTCGTATGGCAATTTCATAGGCATCGGGTAGCATTGTTCCACCCATTGATTGGATCATGACCGCAACATCATTATTCAAGGCTCTTAGGTAATACAAGAATGCATTGTTTGGGGAAGGCTTGATCAGCGTTAGAATCCTATTCCATGTCTTCTTGGAATTAGAAGTTGAAACTATTAGAATTTGAGGATTCTAATAAATATGGATTTAATCAACTTACATATTACATAATATTACAATAAATATTTAAATAAATATTACATCATAACATAAGTAAATAAAGAAATACTTACAAGAAATAAATAACACATGTGACATAATATTTATAGTGGAAAACCCCAATAGGGTAAAAACCACTTTGAAAATAACCTTTTACTTCAAAGAACTTATTTTACATCCAATAAGATCACCTCCTCCTTTAAAACCCTATTTACTAAGGGTAAAACCAAATCACTTGATTTGCACACCTTTGATATATTTCCCAAATATATCAAATGAGGACCTAAAGTCCTTTTTATATAAGGTGATCGGGTATGTCTCCTGACCCACCTTTTCAACCTAAAATGGTTGACACATACACCTAGGTTTATAATATTTAATATTAGAAATATAATCATTTCATGATATTAAATATTTAACCTAAAGTATATACCTAGGTTGGCATATTTAATAATAGAAATATAAATATTTCATATTATTAAATATTAACCTATATATTAGTGATGGACCCATATACATTAAGGGTTGGCAGACCACTTAATCATTATGTTACAACAGAAACCTCCCGTGAAATCTTGAGGATCTCTCTTTATAGTTTTTAATTGTTCCATGAGTGATAGGTGATCACTCTTGTCCTCAAACTAGTTACAAAGCTTCTCTCCTAACTCATCCCAAGTGTGTATAGTGTCTACTACCAAACCATGGAACTAGGCCTAGAATTTGATGGTCTCGTGGACTGCTTTTTTCATATTTTGGTAAGTAAATTACAACTAAATAAAAATCAAACCATAAATTTAGACAGTAAATTTTTATTCAAACTGTAATTTTGAAAGTTTATATTATTTTCAAACCGTAAAATTTTCTAATAGTCAAATATATAATGTATGAGGTATATACATGAAATTGAATTTGTTTTTTATTCATTTTCGAAATATTATATATAATAATTTGATAGTGATTTTTGTTTAATTTTTTTAGAAATAACCAAATACAATATTCAACAATTAGCTTTATTCTTTTTTGAAGTGAAAGTAATAAATATTTTAGATTGAAATTTTTATCTATTTAAGTAACTTGGTGTAATAACTCCAAGTTTAAATTTATAAAAAAAAATATGAATTTATTGAACACATATTGTCTCTTTACTTTTCTCAAAAATAATACTAGATATTGTCAAGATATTGTGAATGTGGTTTCTTTCATTTTTCCCATTTTAATATGTCGATTTCAATTCATGTTTTTAGTGCTATTAATTGATAATTATAATTTTTAAACAAAATTTGAAGAATCTTTCTACAGACATCAAAGAAGAAGCTTGATATAGACATCAATATAGGGACATATTAATTATTTTGGATAACATAGAAACATTGCATATTATAATTTCTATTTTTCTGAAAAATAAAACAAGATTTCAAAAAAAAAAAAAAAGTTTTGTTAAATACAGGTTGAAAATTGCCACGACACAAAGCACCAAATTTTAGTTATAAAATTAGCAATATACATTTTAAACGAGTAATAACTTCGTATACATAAGGTTGAAATGTAAACAAGTAATAATTTCATCATTCTAAAGTTCTTTAAAAATGATGTATATCAATTATGATTTTTTGACAATTTAGAATATTACTAAAAACGTAAATTGAAATGTAGATATATGACCAAACCATCATGAATTTTCCTTTTAATGGGAAGGGATGACCGTCAAATTCCATGCCTACACAAAACCAGTGAAGTGTTTTCCCTTTAAGGGAAGTAGTAAGAAGTCTGATGCAACATTATCTTCTCGTGATAGTGTGAATTTGCATGATGCTAGCCACATCTTCAATATTCTCTATAAGAGTGATATTGGTTTCACCCATATAGAAAGGTAGAATTTTGAGGGTAGTTGTGGGTATAACATCACGTTGAGCAAGTGCAAGAGGACTACCACCATTGAAAGAAAAAAAAACTTAGTTTCTTATTACCGCTATTATCACTAGTGTCTAATAGATCCTTGGAGGGGGAAATCTTCCGTATGGATGTGTTGAATGCGCTCGAAAAGACGATGATGAAGTTCCACCCCTTCTTCTTCTAGGAGGAGATAAATATTTTTCAATACTTCATTGATTTTCTCTCCTTGATGAAGCTCTGGTCTAAATCCTTCACATAAGTATGTGTACTAGATCCTAAAATCCAGAAATATAGAGTTACCAGGTACCTTTGATTCATGCAAATACTAAGATAAGTACCAACTCTTAGCCATCTCACCGGGTGTGCCAAAAACTATTATCACATGGATTGCGCACCCAATGCATCGTCGATGATTCGGTGCAACATGGGAACATCCCCAAGGTGTGGGACCTTGGCTCCTTGGGATGAACCTCCAGAGAAGGTGACTTCCTACTAAACTATGTGCATCTGATTGAAGATCAAGGTGTAGAACTACAATACTTAAAATAAACTACTTTATTTGACTCTCAAGGAAAAGGGATAAAAGGATGATTGAAATACACAAAAAGAGGTGATGCACCAAAATTTTAAGGAACAAGAATATCCACTTCACATGCACATAGTATTACTATAGAATAATATATAACATGCACAACTTCGTATTATCCTTCTAGGTCAAAGTCGTAGGAATATAAATCTTAGAATAATGAAGGGATTCTATATCTTCCACAACTGAAATAAATAAGTTTGTATATCAAAACTTGCAATTTAACTAAAGAAAGATAGATAATATGAAGGCAAGATAAATCATCACATACAAGGAATTAAGAGCATTCACAAGTATTAAATGAATTATTGAGATGCACAACACATTAAATAGTTGAAGACACAATATTTTTTTGTATATTACCGAGGCTAAAGCTTGTACATGAAACTCAAAAATGATAGAGCCTCCTTACAATAAGATCTAAAAGTCCCTTAATACATAATGCATTCTTGTATTTATAGATTAGGAGGGTTGAGAAATTGTAGCTACTCCTCTTAATCATTACATGCTAAAAATAGAATGCAGTTATACTAGGAAACAATCTCCCACAAAAATAATGAAGTGGTTGTGCAATTTTAACTAGGTCAAACTCAACTCAAAACAATGTTGCAGCTTAGAGACTATGCAAAACTAGCTACCATGCTCAGCAGAGGTTTGGCACCACCCTTTCCTTTATCTGATTCCTCTTCTCTTTCTTCAAAAATACCTTATTCTTGTAGTTTAGAAATTTATTTATGATGCCTTGAACTTCCTTATCATATGGTCCTTCACGTATAGCGATTGAGGGCCTGGTGGATTCAATCGCCTTAAATTTCCCTAGTAAATTTTTGGTATGGTTTATAACTTTCTTAAGCTAACTCAAGAAATTTTGGTATGAAACCAACCTATGAATAGAATTGACCAAAATATTTTATTACATCATTGTTTTCATTTATCAGTTTCTTGAATTGGGTAATAATTTGTTTAACTAGAATTACATCAATGTTCTTATCCAAAAACTGCAATGGATTCTATCAAATTCATCCATAATGTCATTAAGGCCGTAAAATACCTCAATTATCTTCTCATCCAACTTAGACATGGCCTCTTGCAACATTCATACTTGGAACTCCATGGCTTCATTATATTCAAATAGTTTCAAGGTATCATCAATGATCCCTTCCTTGAGAAGCACATCTAGCTTTAATATTATGTACCTCTCTCTAGGTCTCAAGAGTGAGTTCAAAATTGTCACTTTCTTCGAGTGAGAAATTCATTCATCTTAGAGATAGTATCCTTCTCATAGTACAATTCATTATAAAGGTCAACAACTTCCTTAATCACATGCTCTCTTTCTGTATTAAACTTGCAATCCATGCTCCCACTGCCTAACATTGTTGTCCAATCTTCTCTACTATGGAGAAGGATGTGTCATCAAAACTTGGAGGTATAGCAAGGGAAGTAGTATGAGTAGGCTATGTGATCTTAGTTAGAATAGTAGTCAACTATTTGACCTTGTTCTTGAGCTCATCTTTGGTCACCTTATCCTTGTCGAATTTATCCAAAAGGTTTCCCAAAGAAACTTGAACATCCTTCTTGGCTCCTTCATGAGTAGCCTTCCCAAGGGAAAACCTAGAGATTTGGTATTCCACTACAGTGATAGTTTCCTTGGTTTTCCTAGTAGTCGGGATCATTATTTGATAAAACTCTCCTAGTTTGATCAACCAAAAGGTTGAAAATGACCCTTGGCCTCTTTTCTTGTCTCCAGGGAGGTAAATCTAGGATACTAAAATCAACAACATCAACAATTGGAACCTTCTTCTTTTGTTTTGGGGTATGTATGTTCAACCATGGGATAGAAGAAGAGCTTGGTAGATGACATAGGAACTATGGAAATAGGTTGGTTTGGTGTTACGAAGGCTCTTGTTGTAGTCACTATGAGAGGAAATGATATGGTGATGATAAAAGGTGGAGTGGAGATAATGGAAACAAGCATGGATGTAATGGGAGTGGAAACAGAAAGAGCTTGTAAAGGAGTCCCAAAAGGAGATCCTAATACTCCAAACACAAGAGGTGGAAGAGAAGAAAATATCTAAGCCATGGAAGGGGATGAGGTGAGAAGTGTAGGATAAATGGAAGATGTGGCCAAAGGAAGAGTGAAAGGTGGAGGGGAAGGAGGAACCGAGAATGGTGAAGATGGAAGAGGTGGAGAAAGAAGTAACTCGCAACACTTGGGAAGTTATAGGAGAAACACTTATGTCAATGACCTTTGTATATGGCACTTTAGAAGTGGTAGCTTCTATTGAGGAGACCCCATAGGAAGATCCAAAACCCTTGTAGATAAAATATATCTTTAGAGGCTTTTGAGCATGTTTGGGATAGTCCTGGGAGTGGATCTTCTTCGTTTTAAAGGGATGGAATGGACCATCGATGATTGTACTTGAATGGTTTCCACAACAATCTATTATGATGCTTTTGGCATGATCCCCAATGATATTAGCCATTAGTAGGTCTAATTGAGGATAGGACCCACTCTTTCTTTCATACTGTTGCATTCTTCAAGTGACCAATCAATCCATGAAAATGGTTGATTTTTAACATTATTCTACTCATAAAATGGGTCCAAAACATGTCCATCATCTTGGAGAGCTTCAGGGATGGTTGCAATTCTATATTGGGATACCTCCTGGGGAGTTAACCTTTCAAATTCTCTTTCCCTTATTATGGTTTTAGCCTTGTAGTTGAACCAGATATCCTCTAATTATGAGACGTGGATGTCGGTTGGCCCATGTTTATTGAATTTATCCCAATAATTGAAACAAGTGTGTGGGTGAAAGGTCTTTAGAGTCATATACTACATTTCTCCTTCGACATTTTTTTCCTTATACATAGAATCACATGTGTATATTCCCAAATTTATGGGGGGCTCGAGCCCCGTCTTGTGTTTGTCATGTTGGATCTCGTGATAATGAAATAATTGTCAAAACCATATCCATTAACACCCACTTATTTGTACTACACCTAGGTAACTTGTAAGGGGCACCGAGAATCCGTGTACCTAATATACGTTAATGTAGTCACAATATCATGCACTCTAGACATTATTTATCCTAGTCTCATTTTACTATTTAGAAGGTTCTTGAGTGAAGAAAGTAATAATCAACCCCATCTTTTGGCCATCTTGTTTTATTTTATTTCGTCATTACCGACCTCTTACACCCATATGCCTAGTCAACTTTTATCATCTCGCGTTATTTTAGCCTTGATTGGGGCACCTAGATTAGTATTAGGGCACCCGTGGGTGCCTTGGTCCCACCAAGGGCGCCTTGGTCCCTTTTACACTTTCTTGCCACTTTTTGGGATCTTTCTAGCTATTTTACATCTTTATCTTTTTGTGGTCATCCATTTCGGGGTTAATTACGAAATTAGATCAAGAGAACCCTATAAATATAAAGTTATGAGACCATAATGAGGGACCTAGCATCACTTACTACTATCACTCATCTAGAGTTGCATCCATCTATTACATTAGAGATCACTTGCATCCACATAGCTCCATCATCAAGGCATAAGGCTAGGACATTTGCATCACACTTCATAGGGGGAGGGATTTTATTCTATTCCATACACACATTCTATTACATTTTCTACACATAGTTATTTCTCGTTACTTCACAAACAGCACGACTATCACAAGAGCAACCTAGGGCATGTTCACACACACTTGCACATAGAACTACATCAAGTCTGAGATGTAGTGCAACGCTCAATTAGTAAGTCCACCATTGGCCGAATGGTGAGGTCACCCAACCCCTTCATATGCATTATTCTTTTTAGGGTTTGATGTTTGTTTTGGGGTCTTGCAGGTATTTCTTTCATCTTGGATTATTGGCGATATCTAAGGAGCATAGAGAATCTGATATGACACATAGCAAATGTTTTATATCACCTTCCAACCATGCAGAGATTAGTTTCAGAGATTTTTATAGACCAGGGCACCCATATTGCATCCTGAGCACCCGCAGTGCCCCGATCCTCCTCCGAGTGCTCCATTCCAGCTATATCCTCCAAATCCATCCTTTTTGGGACTTCTACACAATTGTTCATGCTTCTATATTTTCCAGTCTTCACTATGACACCGTCTTGTGAGCATCTATTATTCAGTTGAGTTATTTCCTCTTCCTTCTTACACATTAGGGTTAGCATTTCCTTTTGCATAAGTTACTTAGATCATTTACATACTTCCTTTATTGTATTTATTTACTTTATTACAACTTTTCATAGCTTAGATTAATTATCCCCTTACTACATAGTTAACTTTTAGTTAATCAATTAATGTTGGGAATTGCAAATAAATACCTCCCCATTCTCGACTTCCTTCCAATTTAGTTGTGCAAGTCTTTATCAAAGAAGTATAAAATAATAATTAAGAAACCATCATTCACCGTTTGAAAATGCTTAACCCCCTCCTTCATCTTGAGCTAAGGGTAGAAATCATAAATTTGAGAGGCACTTCGTTGATCCCATTGATGATAAACCTAGGTAATTCCTTTTTCTTGTAGCTGTGTACACAAGATAGGAGGTCATGAAGAAATTACCAAAGGTTAGGATGTCTAATAATTGATATTAAATGGCATTACTAATGTGTTCTGCCCATTGGATAAGATTGACATTCTTCTAGATAATGGCAAAGTATAAATGCATCTACTCTTGGAAATCCCTAGAAGAAGGAAGCCTTATAACTCTGTTGAGTAATTTGATGATGTCATTTACCTCTTGGATGAAATCTGATCATGGGATAGTCTTGGGAAACCTAGAAAACTGTATACATAATCAAGTAACTCTTATTGACAACCCTTGTACAAGTTTCAGTTTCCGCATCCCAGTGCTCAAGAGCAGATTCAGGAGAAATGGTGGCATAAGTCTTGACATCGGGAAGCTTTAATAGGTCTTCAAAATAGTCATTTTCTAGTTTAATTACCATCATCCCATAATCATTTTTCACTGTTCGAGAGTCCTTGTCAAAGTGTGCAAAGAAAGCAACGAGCACAAAATTTGGGCCCGCATTGGCGAAGGGAAGGCAACGCCAAGGCGAGTCCACTATCAAAGATTCCTTATATCCTCGACTTCTTATTTGGAGCCTTGACTCTTTCCCATAACTCAAGGAGGTTGATTTTTCCTAGGTCGTGTCTCTAATGTTGTTAATATCGGCATGATGCTCAAAGGAGGAGCTACCCTTGAAAACTATACTTCATCTTTTATTTACCCTTAAAAGGGGATCCAGACATCGCCCTTGCTTTGAAAACTTAGAAAACCTTCCAAAAGTGAGAATCGGAGGTTGGAGGCGTAAGTACAACCCTTCAAAGTAGTCCTATAAATCCAACATGTGTCTCCACCATGCAATTCTAACCAAAATCTTTGACGATGGAGGTTAGGACCTGTAATGCAGCTCCAAAGTTCCAACTTGCAATTCGCCCTAGGTTCCAACTTGCAATATAGTGATGTTGACTCTAAAGTCCGAACTGCAAAGTGCTTGATGAAATCCAACCTCCGATGGTGGAATTTGAACTCTGTTTTGCAGCCTTGAATCTTTGAAATGGTTTCTCCATGCTAATTTGTCTTCTGCTTTTTCAAAAATGAGGATATGAAACCTAGGCTTCAAAAGTAAGAGAAAACTCAAAGGTGAAAAAGCCATAGAACAAGCAAGGTTAGAACTCAAAAATAAAACTTCAAAAATTTATGTGAAGGAGGAAATGTGAAATGCACCTATGAAAGGTATGACAAGAAAAACTAAAATACCTTGTGAGAAATAACTTACAAACTTACCTAAATATCATATGAAAACAACCATGAAAAATGCTCTAAAATCTCCTAAGGAGTATGGTCGTGGTTCAAAGGAGTGTTAACAAGTCAACGTACCAAATTTTTAGGTGAAAATGATAAGTAAAACTCACCCTTAAATAGGAAAGTAAAAATTAATTACTAAAGATTTGGTACATGTGGGTAGTTGGCATTTAATGTTGAACTTCCATCGAAGTTAGAAGTTGAAACCGATGTGTAGTTTTCATGCAAACTACATATCGCGTTCCAATTCCAAAATGCCTCTAAAATGGTTGGGGGTGGAATTGAGAAATCCGCATGTAGTTTGCATGCAAACTACATAGCAAATTCTAGATTTTGAAATGCAAGTGGGAAATCGAACTTGAATTCGGCATACAAAATGCAGCTTGAGTTTTGATTTTCGACTTCCAATTTTTCTTATATGGGGCAAAGTTTCAAGTTTTGGAACTCAACATGCAATTTGCATGTAAACTGCATGTTGACTTCCGAAATCCAAAATCCAATGAAAATACAACACTTAGGCAAATTTTTGACAAATTTTTGGGAAAAAAAAAATTGGTATAAGGTGAAAGTTGCAAGAAAATTTTCAAAAGCCCTCTTGGCAAGGGAAACTTGTAAAGTTAACATTTCCTATCTTATCCCAATAGACATTACTGAGATGACCATGATACACTCATCATTTATGTCATCCCTCTATTGACTCTTGAACAATAGATTCACTACAAGTTTTTATTATTACACGTAGTGTTGATCATCCTAAATGGTACACTAATATATGCAATTTTCTCTATCGACAAGCTTTACCTAACAATATATCTCTATAAGAGGCACACTACCTGCACCATGAAACTACATGATATGTGATCATTGGAGGCTCTTTATTTAAATGGTCCTTCAATGTCTGGGAATTGATAATATTTTACTTGTGCTATCACAAATACACGACAATATATGTGGTGGACATTTTAGTGATAAGGCCATGTCCCAAAAGCTACTTCAACAAGGTTATTATTGGCCTACTGTGGAACAAGATTGCTTGGAATATGCTAAATGATGTGATAAATTCCAACACCATATTAACCTTCACCATTCACCGACTTATGAGTTACATCATATTGCATCCCCATGACCTTTCACTTTGTGGGGCTTTGACCTCATTGGAAAGATAAATTTTGAGTCAGCTAAAGGAAACAAATTCATTATCATTGCTACTAAATATTTTACCAAATCGGTTGAAGATGCACCTTTACACACTACCACTAGTGAAGATATCTTTAGGTTTCTCACTACGCATATTATTACACAATTTGGGATATTGTTCGTGATTGTGATAGAAAATGGATCATCCTTCAAAACCATGATGTCAATTTTTTTGTGCTAAATATAACATCAAATAAAAATTTCCATACCTTAATATCCTCAAGGTAATGTCCAAGTCGGAGCTACTAATAAAATCATTATTATGTTTTGGTGTAAGAATTTAAAGAGATGTGGTGATGATTGGCATAATTAGATGTTGTATGCCCCTTGGGATTATCGTATGAGTGTCAGTACTCTACCAACACCACACCCTTTTACCTTGTATATGACACGAAGTAGTTATTCCCTTGGAACTTAAGATCCCATCATTATGTGTATCACTCAAAAATATCCTAAAAGACAATTAATATTGTGAGAAATGACTACATGAGCTATAAATTCTTGACTCTCATCGAGACAAGCTTTAGAACACATTCATGCCTATCATGAACATATTAAATGGGATTACAATACCAAAGTGTATCCACAAGAATTCGGTATTGGTGATTTGGTGCTTAAAGAGAATCAGAAAAACATTAATGTAGAACTTCCCTAAAAGGAAAATTCAAACCTAATTTGCTTGGCCCATATGTTGTTACTAAAAAGGAAATGGTGTCTACCTCCTCACGACCCTTATGGACAAACCTTCCTAGAATTCCATGAACATTATGCACCTTAAGCAATATTAGGAATAGTTGCATCCCTTGTCACACTTGGGGGCATCCAATTCCCCCTTACTACCCGATGACACACTCTTGTTATAGATTCAAACAAAAATGTTGAGGGAACACTTACTACATGAACCTCACTTTGAACACATACACACTAGGGGTAACCTTGTTTCCCTTCCCTAGTCATAGGATCTCATATTATAATAATACAAAAATATTCAGATATTTGTAAAAATAGAAAAACATTTGCTTAGATCTTGGGTGAATATATATTTGATTGCTTATATTATTCCATGTTGCATTTTTCCTCTCATGTTAACTTGACTCATAGTATGTTCTATCCTTTTACATATACACATGCGCATTCACATGGTACTTTAAGGTGAATGCGTAGTCATATACAAGTTATTACATGATGCATGATGCTTGACATTGTTCTCTACCACCCCAGTAAGGCTCTTAGAGAACATTAGTCTCTACCTTCCCACATCCGGTGTTATCATTGCAATATTTACTACTTTCATTTCTATTTTAGATATATTCATTATCCTAACATGCTAACGGGTGATTAATGTGTAGAATTTGTCTCGCATGCCTACTTCCAACCATGGTTATCTACTTATATTATTTTCTTATGTCTTGTATTTTATGACCGTGACTTGTTTTTCATTTCTTGCGTGCTATGCCCTATGATTGTTTTCTTTCTTGCATGGCCTTGAAGGCTTTGATTGTCTTGTGACATCCGAGTGGTGTCCTATATTTTCCACCAACTACTATATTGTCCTATTATTGTGTTATTACATGTTTGACTTGTTTCTACTACATTATCCCATGTTTGTTTGTTACTAACACTTTTTGTTAGCTTTCTTTTCATTTGTTTTGCATATTCCATAGTTGTTACCATGAACTTTCCCCCTTCCCCCTAAAATAATCCTTCTTCAAATGCGCACATCATCTTCAAGACCTCTTGTTTAGGTTGCGCTCACATTTGATCCATATCACACATCCCAAATGAGGGGGAAACCATCGGGTGATTATTTAATCCTCTTAACAATTCCAAAGCCAAGGAAAAATGGTATAGAGAATAATTGGATAGAAAAGGGACTCAAAAATGGTTCAAAATCAGACTTGGGCTATAAACAACATAAGGACGAAGCACCCAAATCACATAGGAACGGTGGGTGCTAGTGTCCCACTTGGATGGTTTTGTCCTGGGGATAAAAACAAATAGTTTATCGATTGGCACAATTTCTCGGTGACGTGTTTTTACAAAATTGGGAAACAAATATTGATTTAATTTACTATCCAAAGTCTGATAGAATAAAATTAGTGGCATGTTTAATAGTTTGAGAAAGGTAACTAACTACTCTTGTTTCTCGGTTTGCATTGTTTCTACCGATATCTAATAAGGAGTGACACCTAGGGTATATGTAGGAACATCGATATGCCTAGAACAAAGTGTCATCAATAACTAGTTACTATTAGGTTAATGACCATCTCCAATGGCATTTACTCATGGGAAAGCATCATGAGTAGAGGCGAAGTTGAATACTCTCCCAACACTCTTCCTCTAGCGAAAGGATGCCTAATTCCTCAGAGTATTCACATCGATTTTGGGAATTGATCACTCCTAATCCATCCTAACATCTCCTAGTGAATGTTCTCCAATGCAATAATACACAAAAACATTCTACTTTTTTTTTCTCTCAACATTCAAGTATACTTCATCCTTGATTCACTTATTTACTCCTCACATTTCTATTTTGATTTATATGAGTTAAAGTTTAATTTCATATATCGTAAGCATTGATTGAAATTTTATTCTTTTGAAGGTTTTTCCTTATCCCAAAAAAAGGGAACACAACTGGAACAAGGAACAATCTCAAACACAAAGCACCCAAGTAAATGTAATATTTAGTTACAAATGTATGAATCCTTTTTACTATGTGCACAACTCACCCCTAGGGTTCTTATCCCCTCTTATACTCCATGATATACATACTACAATTTCCATTCGACACGTTCTCAACTACAATCTCCTTTGGATCTCCACAAGGTACGTGTAGTGCCCACTTCCCTTTGACACCTTTTGATGTTTATGTTGATATTGTTGATTACATTATAGACATTACTATCTTTTGACCTAGTATGTTGTTAGACATTGATCATGGATTATTATTGATCTTGATTTGAGTTTGATGCATGATGATTATTAGAGACACCTTATATGTGGATGATGATATATTATTTGATATGGACGTGGTTTGGACATGTGATTTTGGATATTATGAGTAGATCTAGAAAATGAATATTTTATGATGTTGATATAGTTGTGGATTAAAAATGCAAATGATGTAGTTGTTGCTTCAATGTTGTTGTGATTCATTTATATAGTTGGTTTTTTTATTTCATTTATATCATGTTGGATGTTCGATATGGCCACGAGGTGAAAGAGGTATTTGTGTTTTGCGGAGTTAAAAATATCACACAAAAACATCGGGGATCGAAAACCAACCATAATGGAATTCTAGGTGAATTCAACAAGGTCACCATAAAGAACTCGTTTTATTGTGTTGTGTGTTGTTTTGTTAGATATTCCCATGGAGGGGATTATCTTTACATGTGACCATGGGTATTATGTATTTTATTGATGTGTTCTTTTTATTATTGTTGTATGTATTTTATTTGTAATATGTTCCATTCTTTTAATTAATTAAATCATGATAGAATTAATGTGAGAATCATATGATTAAAATTTTAATAAATTAAATTGGGATGTGGGAAGTGATTATAAGAGTTGTTGGCTGATTGCGTTTAATTTGCAAGGGATCGTAATTTGTGTAAGTCAGATTTTGGAGTAAGAAATACTCCACCTCCATGGAAATTGAATTTGTCCTTGCGGGCTATTTTGGAGGCTTGTGGGATAAGTAAAACTTGTCCCATGCCTCTAAATTTAATCTACCAACCATACTTATGGATGGAGATGTGATTTGTGACTTTTGTAATGAATTTTAATATTCATGTTGCTTGTTTAGGATTGCACTTTCTTACATTTTAATTAATTTTTTGTCCCTTGAGGTGTGGGCTTTTAGAGTGTGCAAGTAACTTGTCATATTTTTCACCCACCTCTTTATTGTGCTTGGGAGAATGGAGTTTGTCTTTTGTGTTGAATTGGAGTATGTGTGATGTGGTGTCCTATATGGATCCACATCATCCTCCTCTCTCTCCTCTTCTATTTAATCCAAACTCTTGCCTTGTTTTTGGGTTGTTGAACCTTTTTGCATTCTTCCTTGGGGGCACATTTTTCTTGTGTGGAGCTCTTGTTTTTGGAGGAAGTTGGAGAAAGCTTTGCATGCTTGGAGTTTGTTGTTTTGGATTGTGTTTTGGTATTTAAAGCTTATTGTTTGGAGACAAAAGTAACCATGGAGAGGTAGGAATTTAACTCTCTTTTATATGTTGTCTTTTGCTTGTTATGTTGTGTGGATAGTGCATGCTTTGTTTTATTTGTTGGCTGGTTGGGTAGACTACCATAGGGATGGTGTAGGAGAAGGCTATGGGGAATCCATGTGGGGGGGCATAAGGGAATGTCATTGGTATCAGAATTTTGTGGAGGGAGTTTGGGTTTGGGATCCACCATGGAAAATAAATAGCTTGCATTTCTTACTTTATGGGGGGCATAAGGAGGGATTTGTGGGGGGCATAAGGAAATGTGTGTGATGAATTATTTTGGTGGTTTGTTATTGGTGGATGCCCAAATTCCAATTGGGAGGCATAAGTAGCTTCCCCATAGGCCTTGCTCCTTTGGCTTGCATGATCAAGCCTGAGTTGTGATTGAATGTTTTCTATTACAGTTGTAAACTGTTGTTTTGTATTGAATTATGTTGTATATTGAAATGTGCATGTTTGAATGAATGTTGTGTTGTGGAAGCCAGTTGTTGCCATGGGTTGAATTACATCTGTTATTGTATTTTGGTTGGGGCTCAGGGGCCAATGATGAAGGAAGGCTTCTCCTTTCATTGGATGTCTTGGTTGGGTGGAGAGTGTTGCCTTTCCCCCTCGTTTGTTGTGATCAACTTGGAGAAAAAGATAATTTGCATGTTGTTGTCCTGGAGCAAAGGAAAAATGCAGTTTGACAGTCCCTTGTGGAAACACATTCATTGTAATCCTTTCCCACTTGTTGTGGATGAAATTGTATCATGTAATTGTGAAGGAAATGATGTTGAAATTGATTATGAGAATGTATATTTGATTTGAGAAAGGTATTTGCTTTTTGATTCTATACATTGGAAGAAATAAATGAAATTCATTAACTATATTCAAGAAATGGAAGAATGTGAAAATGTAAATTTTATAAATGAATTCATTAAAGAATTGCAAGTTCATCTCTCTTTTGCATTGTTGTGATGAAGTTGGAAATATCAAATGGTGATTTGAAATCCTTGTTTAGAAAATGGAAGAAAAAGAAATATGTGTGTAAGAATTATATTGCATTATTTTTGTTAAAATACATTAAATTGGAAATCAGATTTTACAATTTAACTTGGAAATGATTTGTTTAGAAACAACTGATTGTATTGGATTAGTTTAGGAATGAATTATCACACTTAAATGATAAAATGGATACATAGAGTTTTCCTTGAAATGAATCTCTGCTGCAATTTTTTAAAAATTGGTAAATTTTAATAAAAATGTATAGTTCGGATATACACACATTAATCGACTTAGAGATGTTAAAATTGAGTATCTTTGGTTCACAAATGAACTCAAATCGACAAAGAAAACTTAAGAAAATAATCTAACCATTGCAAAATTGAATCAAATCCCTTCCTCAGTCATTTTTTTGTCTATTGTTGGAAAAATACAATTTTGAATCAATTGAACAAATTTAACTTCCTAAACCACTTTAAATCCTTCCTAGATCAATTCTCCATGTTTGTTTGACATGTTGAGTGAAGGAGGAGATCCAATTTAATCAAATTGAAAAGTTGGAAATTGCTAGTTTGCTAATTAAAATCTTGCAGATCGTTTTTGCAAAATTGACCCTTTAAACTTCATCAAAATATAAATTTTATGTTTTCTATGCAAAGAGGGCATCGAGAGCTTTCCAAAAAGTCCTCGTTTGCCCAAAACCGAGCTTCTAGCTCAAGTTATGGCACTTTGAAGTTTTTGTGCCTTGGTGGGAAAATTTGGGAAAATTTTCCCTGGCGGTCGACAACCCAAAAATTTCCCATCGAATTGCCTTAGAAAAAAATTTTAAAAAATTTGGTCCGGAAAACAAAACAAAAATTAACTTTTCCTCCACCACCGCAACCAATCAGAGGTTGCCACGTGTCCTCACGGGGCAGTGGTAGAGGTGCGGCATTTTCTTTGCCCTTAGGTTTTTTTGAAAATTTTGGAAAAATTTCCTTTTAGCCCACCTGCCCACGGCCAATTACAAGCTACCACGTGGAAGCTTTGGGTGCTTTAGTGGAGGGGGGGACCCTTTGGTTCCTTTTAGTTTTGCCTTTGGGAAAATTATCGTGATAAGCTCCACATGGCCCCGCACCCCCGCCCTCACCTGGAATATTCCCCCGCGCACGCGCTTGGACCCGTACACGCCTTTCACCCTTATTCCCTTCGGCGAGATTCACAAAATTAACCCCCACTACTCGCACCCTCCTTCTCTCTTCTCCCCATGGCCAATCATGGAGCACCACATGTCCCTAGGTGGTTACACGTGGGTGCATGAGCCCTATTTGGTTTTCTCCCTTGGGCAAAATTCCCTAAATCCTTCCACCGCTCCGCCATTCCCCTTTTCCCCGGCATGGACTCAGAGGCTGTCATGTGTCCTTGAAGGACCCATGGAGGCACGGGTGCAATGGGAAATTTATCCCATGTAAGGAAAATTTTCAAACGCCACCCCACGACCCGCCAACCCAAATTTTGCCTTCTCCCCTGCTTGACACGTGTCCCATTGGGAAAATTTGACTCCAAAACTCTACCTGATCATATCTTGGGTTTCTGAAGGATTTAGGAGGACTTATTTATATCACCAGAAAGGTGAGAAAATTTCCTATCTAATGGAAGTGATTTAGGGAAGTTTTGGAAGCATTAAGTATAAGAAAAATCAAGTTGAAACTCTGAGCCTGTTAGAGAGTGGGTATGGGGTAAATTACTCCCTGAACCTAACTAAAACTTCTAACCCTAAAATTGAACCATGTGAACTTGATAATTGATTAATAATTGTAAAGTTTTTTCTTGTAATTTTAGAATTGTTCGGAACCTATTGAGGCAACTGTTGCATTGCAACTTGGTTGTAGACTCTTCTAATCAAAAAAAAAAATTATTCCATAATTTTCTAACTAACCCTAGGTTGTTTCTTGGGTCTCAAGTGGGTTGTTTTAATCGGGCATCACAGTTTGGTATCAGAGCAATGGTTCAAAAGCTTGGACCATTGGGCACACTAGAAAACTTGAGACATGAAAACTTAAACCTAGTACACTTTTAAACCTAGAAAACAACTTAGCTAGAATTTGTATATTTTAGTAAACATGGAAGTTGTGTAAAACTTAGCAAAATAAACTAACTCTCACTTTGGTCTATGCAGGAGGCTCAGACGGAGTGAGAGGAACCTTCATAGAGACTCAAACTCACCACCACCACCACCACCACGGATTAGGGTGTAGCAGCCTATTCTACCTCAGATTCTACAAACCCTTCAGGATGTTAATGTTGCTCTACGCGGAGGATTAGGAGGAGGACATGCAACTAGTCATGATAGAGCCCCTTATATCGAGGGTCAGGTATCTCCTTGACCCAGGAAGGATCATAGAGGAGAGAAATCCCATGTAGAGTCAGCCAGAGAAGAGTCACCACCTAGAGATAGGTGACAGAGTTCTAGAGCATAGAGAGAGGTCTCGGAGCCCTAGGCTTAGGGATGAGCATGCAGAGAGACCTAGAGGCCCGATGCAGGACCACAGCGAGCGGATCACATTAGGGAGATCCTAAAGCTTGGCCTTCACATTACTCGGGTGACATGGGTGGATTTTTAGGTAAAGGCTCTGGCTAGTGAGCTTGAGAGGCGTCTTCAAGCTTTTCCTTGTTCTATCAACACAAAAGCTCATGTTGCGATCCATCTACTGAGGGATGGAGCAGGAGTATGGTGGAGGACAGAGGAGTAGAAGCTCCATGTGGATTTAAAGATAGTGACTGAGAGCTATTTGAGGAGAGATTCAGGAGTAGGTATTTATCATAGAGGTTCATACAGCAGAGGATCGATGAGTTCCACGACCTCCGATAGGCTTCTCTTTCAGTAGTAGAGTATGAGAGTAGATTTTGGATCTACTCCAGTATGTAGAGTATATGCAGGATGAGTAAGTGCGGATTCATAGGTTCATCCGGGGCTTGAATTTAGATATTGGAGGTGTTGTGTGGATCCACTGCCCACAGACATTAGCAGAGGTCATCGAGAAGGCCTATATTGCAGAGGAGACTTGGGAAAGACCCAACAAGCTAGAGACCGAGTTAGGAGCCGCATACAGTAGATGCAGGATGGTAGATCGAGGGGGTCAGTACCCCTTCCTCATGGTGGCTAGGGTACAACATAGTCATCCTTTAGGCCCACAGGCAGCAGCAGCATTCCCATCCACCTCATAGACCTCCACAGAGAGCTGATGCACAGAGAGGTCGGAGTATGGGGCCTCCTCCTAGGGGTCCCATCAGGACATAGGGTGGACCTAGAGCGTAGTTAGCAGGAGCTCACCATCAGATACCTCAATAGACCATAGATGGATCATCAAGATCCACCCCACAAGCTTCTAGGGCACCTACTGGAGGTGCTACTCATTGGGGAGGATCGGGAGGATGTTTTGGTTGTGGAGTTACTGGACACTTTTAAAGAGATTGCCCACTGTAAACCTAACAACAAGGGTAAGGCACAAATTTTAGAGCTGATTGTTGGTGACATGGGATGTAGCCACGGGATCTATATGCGGTGGTTGAGAACTACAGCTAAGTAGAGCATCGAGAACATCATTGAGACCACAGTAGCATTGGTGGTATTCCTACCTCTCGTATTATTTGATTTTGGTTCTTCGATTCTTTCATTACACCATCTTTAGTAGAGTGATGCGAGGTTGGTGGTAGTTAGGTAGAGTATTAGATGGGATGTCAAGATGGCTTTCGGAGCCAAGATCTCTATAGACTCCTTGGTTAAGGAGTGTGTAGTAGATTTGGGCTCGTATGGAGTCATTTTGGGTATGGATTGGTTATCTGCACATAGGGCCAGGATGGATTGTTATCACAAGACTATATCTTGTGTAGATGATTTGGGAGTGGAGTCGATGATTTCAGGGGTCAGGAGACCCGTTTCTATTCGCACCATCTCTGCTATGCAGCTTAAGCGGTGTGTGCGACGGGGTTGTCAGATGTATGCTATTACAGTCAATGACAGATCAGAGGATGGGTCTAGTGGACCATCGCTAGATGATCATCCCATTTTGAGAGAGTTTTTTGATGTCTTTCCAGGGGAGCTACCGAGGTTACCACCCCCACGTGAGATTGATTTTCATATAGATCTAGTTCCTAGAGTAGAGCCTATCTCACGGGCACCTTATCGGATGACCACCCCAGAGCTTTGTGAGCTCAAGTTACAACTTGAAGGCCTTTTGGAGAAAGGCCTTATTCATCCTAGTGTATCCCCTTGGGGTGCATCAGTGATCTTTGTGAAGAAGGATGGATCCTTGTGGTTTGTGTATTGATTACACCCGGTTGAAGAAGGTAACGATCAAGAATCATTATCCTCTTCCTCAGTATTGATGACTTTTTTGATCAGATGAAGGGAGCCAGTTTTCTCTAAGATTGATCTCAAGTCAGGCTACCATCAATTGAGGATTTTGGAGGTGGACATTCATAAGACTACCTTCCACATGAGATATGGGCACTATGAGTTCACAGTGGTGCCTTTTGGTTTGACGAATGCCCCTGTAGTGTTCATGAGTTTGATGAATGGGGTATTCAAGACATTCTTAGATCACTTCGTGCTCATCTTCCTAGATGACATTTTGATATACTCACATACACGTGAGGAGCATGAGGGGCACCTTCGACAGGTTCTTCAGTGTCTTCGTGAGTAGCAACTTTATGGGAACTTGGAGAAGTGTGCTTTCTTTCAGACAGAGGTGTAATATTTGGGCCATATCATTTCTAGGGAAGGTATCACAGTCGATCCTTCCAAGATTAGAGCCATTATGGATTGGATAGCACCCACTACAGTGACCGAGGTGCGCAACTTCATGGGTTTAGCAGGTTACTACCGGAGATTTGTTCAGGACTTCTCTCGGATTATGCACCCTATCACTTCCCTTCAGAGGAAAGGGAAGAAGTTTGTTTGGTCAAACAGATGTGAGTAGGCCTTCAGGACATTGAAGGAGTGCCTCACCACAACACCTATTCTTGTAGTTCCGGATCCACATGGTGAGTTCTTTGTTTGCATGGATGCTTCGTTGGTAGGCCTTGGAGGTGTGTTGATGCAGGAGGGTAGAGTAGTAGCTTTTGAGTCTCGCAAACTCAAGGATCACGAGCTTAATTATCCAACCCATGATCTTGAGCTTATGGCAGTTGTGCATGCATTGGTTAGATGGAGACATTTTCTACTTGGTCGGAGATTCACACTCAGGACATATCATTTGAGTCTTCGCCACCTCTTCACGCAGCCCAATCTCAATGCTCATTAGCGGCGTTGGATGGAGTTGCTTTGTGAGTATGATATGGAGATAAAGCATGTTAAGGGGAAGGAGAATGTGGTAGCGGATGCTCTCAACAGATGGAAACATGTGGTTATGGCCACTTTAGTGAGCACAGATTTGTGGAGCAGGATTCTTCAACAGCTTCCTCTTGATAGCTTCTACATTGCAGTTCGAGCAGAGATCGAGTCACAGAGACCCCTCGAGGGGAAGTTTGATGGATTTACCTTAGAGGTAGATGGTCTTCTTAGGCACAGAGGCCAGATATATGTTCCCAGAGATGGAGGCTTGAGGCAGGACATCTTGGTGGAGGCACATCCTACACCCTATTCAGCCCATCCTGGGGTGAAGAAGATGCACGCCACCTTGAGATAGTTGTACCATTGGAGAGGACTTTATCGAGACGTGGCTTAGTTTGTGTCATGATGTTTGGAGTGCCAGAGAGTTAAGGCCGAGCATCAACATCCAGTGGCCTTCTTTATCCTCATGTTATATTGGAATGGAAGTGGGACACCATTTCCATGGATTTCATTATTGGGCTACCGATGTCGAGATATCACCATGACGCCATCATGGTCACGGTTGATAAATTGACAAAAGTGGCTCACTTTTCTCCAAGTGAAGACCACTTATACAACTAGAGCAATGGCACAAGTATATTTAGATGAGATTGTTTAGGTTGCATGGGATTCTGCAGAAGATCATTTGTGACCGCGATCCTTTATACACTTCACATTTATGGACTACCATGCAAAGTATGTCCTGGGATGAGGATCAACTTCAGCATAACATATCACCCGAGACAAATGGACAGAGACCGATTAGGTGAATCAGAATTTAGAGGACATGCTCAGGATGTATGTGATGGATCAGCAGACTAAGTGGGAGGAGTACATGTACTTAGTAGAGTTTGCCTACAATAATAGTTTTCAGAGTTCCATAGGCATGGCTCCTTTTCAGGCTTGTATGGTAGAGAGTTCAGGAAACCTCTTAGCTAGGATAGGCTAGAGGATAGGGTTTATCTTGGACCAGCTCTTCTATAGGACATGGAGTAGTAGGTGGTGTTGATCAGCAGAGATTACAGGAGGCACAAGATAGGTAGAAGAAGTATGTGGATCAGCATAGGATTGACCGTAGTTTTGATGTGGGCATGAAGGTGTTCCTTCGTGTCAGGCCACACAAGAGCCCTATCCATTATGGAAAAGGTTCTAAGTTGGCTCCTAGATTCGTTGGACCTTTCAAGATCTTGGAGCGTATTGGCCCTTTGGCCTACCATCTAGCATTGCCACCCAACTTGTCTCGCATACATGATGTTTTTCATGTTTCAGTTCTCAGGAGATATATTACAAATCCTTCTCATGTGTTAGATTGGACATCATTACAGGTGCAAGATCAGGGGTAGGTGATGGTGGATCCCATTCGCATCTTAGATCGCAAGACCTTGGGCCTTCGAGGTAGAGAGGTTGATCAAGTTTGGGTGCAGTGGGACAGATATGATGAGACTGCAACTACATGGGAGGATGCTACTTCATTACGAGTTCAGTTTCCACATTTGTTCCAATGACTTCAGGAGGAAGTTAAGTCTAAGGGGGAGGGGATGTGGTTCCCACTTCCCTTTGACACTTTTTGATGTTTATGTTGATACTATTGATTACATTATAAACATTATTATGTTTTGATTTAGTATGATGTTGACATTGATCATGGATTATTGTTGATCTTTATTTGATTTTGATGCATGATGATTATTGGAAACACATTATATGTGGATGATGGTATATTATTTGATATGGATGTGGTTCGGACATGTGATTTTGGATATTATGAGTAGATCTAGAAAATGAATATTTTATGATGTTGATATAGTTGTGGATTAAAAAAAAATGATGTAATGATGTTGTTGTGATTCATTTATATAGTTGGTTTTGTGATTTCATTTATATCACGTTGGATGTTCTGATATGGCCACGAGGCTGAAGGAGGTATTTGTGTTTTGCAGGTTAAAAATATCACAAAAAACATCGGGGGATCGGAAACCAACCATAATGGAATTCTAGGTGAATTCAACAAGGTCACCATGGCAACTCGTTTTATTGTGTTGTGTGTTGTTTTGTTAGAGATTCCCATGGGGGATTATCTTTACATGTGACCATGGGTATTATGTATTTTATTGATGTGTTCTTTTTATTATTGTTGTATGTATTTTATTAGTAATGTGTTCCCTTCTTTTAATTAATTAAATTGTGATAGAATTAATGTGAGAATCATATGATTAAAATTTTAATAAATTAAATTGGGATGTGGGAAGTAATTATAAGATTTGTTGGCTGATTGCATTTAATTTAGGGATGGGATGTGTAAAGTTGTGTAAGTCATATTTTGGAGTAAGAAATACTCCACCTCCATGGAAATTCAAATTTTCCTTGGGGGGGTTGTTTTGAGGCTTGCGGGACAAGTAAAACTTGTCCCATGCCTCTAAATTTAATCTACCAACCATACTTATGGATGGAGATGTGATTTGTGACTTTTATAATGAATTTTAATAATCATGTTGCTTGTTTTGGATTGCACTTTCTTACATTTTAATTAATTGTTGTCCCTTGAGGTGTGGGCTTTTTAGAGTGTGCAAGTAACTTGTCATATTTTTCACCCACCTCTTTATTGTGCTTGGGAGAATGGAGTTTGTCTTTGTGTTGAATTGGAGGATGTGTGATGTGGCATCCTACATGGATCCACATCATCCTCTTCTCTCCCTCTTCTATTTAATCCAAACTCTTTCCTTGTTTTTGGGTTGTTGAACCTTTTTGCATTCTTCCTTGGGGGCACATTTTTCTTGTGTGGAGCTCTTGTTTTTGGAGGAAGTTGGAGAAAGCTTTGCATGCTTGGAGTTTTCTATTTTGGACTGTGTTTTGGCATTTGAAGCTTGTTGTTTGGAAACAAAAGTAACCATGGAGAGGTAGGAATTTAACTCTCTTTTTATATGTTGTCATTTTCTTGTTGTGTTGTGTGGATAGTGCATGCTTTGTTTTATTTGTTGGTTGGTTGGGTAGACTGCCATAGGGATGGTGTAGGAGAAGGCTATGGGGAATCCATGTGGGGGGCATAAGGGAATGCCATTGGCATCAAAATTTTGTGGAGGGAGTTTGGGTTTGGGATCCACCATGGAAAAGAAATAGCTTGCATTTCTTACTTTGTGGGGGCATAAGGAAATTTGTGGGGGCATAAGGAGGGATTTGTGGGGGCATAAGGAAATGTGTGTGATGAATTATTTTGGTGGTTTTTATTGGTGGATGCCCAAATTCCAATTGGGAGGCATAAGTAGCTTCCCCATAGGCCTTGCTCCTTTGGCTTGCATGATCAAGCCTGAGTTGTGATTGAATGTTTTCTATATTGCAGATTTGTAAACGTTGTTTTGTATTGAATTATGTTTGTATATTGAAATGTGCATGTTTGAATGAATTTGTGTTGTTGGAAGCCATTGTTGCCATGGGTTGAATTATATGTTATTTTATTTTGGTTGGGGCTCGGGGGCCGATGATGAAGGAAGGCTTCTCCTTTCATTGGATGTCTTGGTTGGGTGGAGAGCATTGCCTTTCCCCTTCATTTGTTGTGATCAACTTGGAGAAAAAGATAATGTGCATGTTGTTGTCCTGGAGCAAAGGAAAAATGCAGTTTGATCAGTCCCTTGTGGAAACACATTCATTGTAATCCTTTCCCACTTGTTGTGGATGAAATTGTATCATGTAATTGTGAAGGAAATGATGTTGAAATTGATTATGAGAATGTATATTTGATTTGAGAAAGGCATTTTCTTTCTTCTCTATACATTGGAAGAAATAAATGAAATTTTGTTAACTATATTCAAGAAATGGAAGAATGTGAAGATGTAAAGTTTTATAAATGAAGTCATTAAAGAATTGCAAGTTCATCTCTCTCTTTTGCATTGTTGTGATGAAGTTGGAAATATCAAATGGTGATTTGAAATCCTTGTTTAGAAAATGGAAAAAGAAAATCATGTGTAAGAATTATATTGCATTATTTCTGTTAAAATACATTAAATTGGAAATCGATTTTACAATTTAACTTAGAAATGATTTGTTTAGAAACAATGATTGTGTTAGATTAGTTTAGGAATGAAGTATCACACTTAAATGATAAAATTTATACATAGAGTTTTCCTTGAAATGAAACTCATCATTGCAATTTTAAAAAAGCGGTAAATTTTAATAAAAATGTACAGTTTGGATCTGCACACATTAATCAACTTAGAGATGTTAAAATTTAGTATCTTTGGTTCACAAATGAACTCAAATCGACAAAGAAAACTTAAGAAAACAATCTAACCATTGCAAAATGAATCAAATCCCTTCCTCAATCATTTTTCTGTCTATTGTTGGAAAAATACAATTTTGAATCAATTGAACAAATTTAACTTCCTAAACCACTTTAAATCCTTCCTAGATCAATTCTCCATAAAGTCCTCGTTTGCATGTTGAGTGAAGGAGGAAACCAATTTAAGCAAATTGAAAAGCTCAAGTTATGGCAGATCATTTTTGCAAAAACCCTTTAAACTTTTTGTAAATTTTATGTTTTTTTCGGGAAAAATTGGGCAAAAATTTTCCAAAAGTCCTTCATTAACCCAAAAAAGCTTTAGCTCAAGTTATGGCACTTTGAAGTTTTTTGCCTTGGTGGGAAAATTTGGGAAAAAAAAAAATTGCCCGTCTGAAAAAAATAAAATTTTTTGAAAAAAATAAAATTTAAATTTTCCTCCTCCAACCCACACCAATCGAGAGGCTACCACGTGCCTTCATGAGGCGTGGTGGAGGAGGCACGGCATTTTCTTTGCCCTTAGGTTTTTTTTGAAAAATTTGGAAAAAAATTCCTTTTAGCCCCCCGTCGGCCCTAACCAATCCAATCGCAGAAGTGCCACATGGCAGCTTTGGGAGCTACCTGGAGGGGGTGGACCCTTTGGTTACTTTTAGTTTTACCTTTGGGAAAATTATAATGAAAGCTCATGGTCCCGCACCCCCGCCCTCACCTGGAATTTTTCCTCCGCGCACGCACCTTGACTGACCCTGCGCGTACCTTTCACCCTTCTTCCCCCTTGGACGAGATTCACAAAATCACCCCGCCACTCCACACCCTCCTTCTCTCTTCTTCCCGTGGCCAAGCGTGGAGTGCCACGTGTCCCCAGGCAGTCACGTGGGTGTGTGAGCGTTGTTTGGTTTTCTCCCCCTTGGGTGAAATGCCCCAAATCCTTCCGCCGCTCCGCCTTTCCCCTTTTCCCCAACGTGGACTCAAAGGCCGCCACGCATCCTTGAAGGACCCGTGGAGGTGCGAGAAAAAATGGGAAATTTCTCCCGCGTAAGGAAAATTTCCAAACACCGCCCACGACCCGCCAACCTGAATTTTTCCTTCTCCCCTGCTTGACACATGTCCCCTTGGGGAAAATTTGACTCCAAAACTCTACCTGATCATATCTTGGGTTTTGAAGGAGTTAGGAGGACTTCTTTATATTATCGGAAAGGTGAGAAAATTTCCTATCCAATGGGAGTGATTTAGGGAAATTTTGGAAGCATTATGTATGAGAAAAATCAAGTTGAAACTCTGAGCTGTTAGAGAGTGGGTGTGGGGGTAAATTACTCCTTGAACCTAACTAAAACTTCTAACCCTAAAATTGAACCATGTGAACTTGATAATTGATTAATAATTATAAGGTTTATTCTTGTAATTTTAGAATTGTTCAGGAACCTGTTGAGGCAACTATTGCATTGCAACTTGGTTGTAGACTTTTCTAATAAAAAAAAGAAAATTATTCCATAATTTTCTAACTAACCCTAGGTTGTTTCTTGGGTCTCAAGTGGGTTGTTTTAATCGAGCGTCAAAATACGCTCTTCCTATCTACTTTATGCTACCAAAATTCATTCACCAACATAAAGTGGAGGCAAATGTAGACACAAAATTATGCACTTATTAGTATTACATCACACCTCCAGTATGTCATTATATGCATGATTCCTAAGTGAGAAGATTAGACACTCGTGACACCTCTCCTAGTCCTTCTCTTGATTTCAATTGATTCTAATTGTAACATTGTCTTATATTTTCTAGAATTATACTTTTTGGTTATGTCATAAGGATCACTCTCTCTTTCTGTCATTTAGTTTATGTTTCTTGTCTTAGGGACAATAGCACCTAGTAAGGACACTAGTGTATGGGCACTAGTGTCCCTTCATGATGCTTATTTGCACTCTTGCTTATATTTCAAATTATCACTTGGCACTTAATTTTGGATCTTTTATAATTCTTATTTCATGTTTAAGGTCCTCATTTGGTGTCACTGAGTGTCTAAATTCAAATAAAGGAATCATATATATACACAACATACGTATTATTCTAAGGGGAAACCAAGTCACTATTTTCTATCTACTACTTGGGAAAAAGGAACACTTGAAAATTACATTTGGGCTACATTATTTCTTTGCGTATAAGAAGGTAAAATTCTAAATTTCATGACACACATTATCTTGGGGGAAAAGTAGTTGTAGCCCATTATCTTGGTGCAACTTTCATAAGGTCAACCTAACTTAAAGGGACATGATTCTATTACATATATACCATACCTACATTGAGTTTGAAATGTAGTGCAATGTTTGGTGACAATAACTTTAGGGTGACCACCGAGGTCGGGATGACTCAAGTATATGCATATTTTATTTTGTCTAAAGTGTGTTTGAGCATTCAGACAAGTAGTTAGGGTTTATTTAGCAGATATAGGTGGGGCAAGAAAACTCTATAGTGGAGTGGACATGAAAAAGAGTGAAGTGAAGCAGAAATTATTGACATTGAAAGAACCAAATTTTTACTCTTCTATAAGGAACTAGTACCAGATCGGTACACTAAAGCACCCCTGGTGATCCTATCCATACCTAAGTGCTAATTTCCCACACACTTGTAGATTGGTCTCTCCGAGAAAAATCAGGCATAGTACATATTGAGCATGTTCCACCATCATTCCAACCTGCATTTAGTATAGATAACTAGTTACTAGCTAAGTCACTCTCGTCCCTCTTATTGTTTGTACTTGTTTTTCATTACATATTCATATATGTGTGTTTCTAATATATATGATTGGTCACCAATTATCTAATTAAGATTTAATTTCTATTAAATCATATGGATATGGGGATATATGTTTTTAGGTATGTTTTGTGAAATTAGACCTAAAAACTCGCGAAAAAAGCCATGCAAAGATAGATAAGTGACAGAAGGGCTATTAGGGTTTGTTAAGAAAGAGAGAGGAGGGAGTATTTTTGCATGCAAGTGTGTAATGTCAAGACAAAAATGGCAAAGGATAGATTGACACATTTGAGTGTTTACAATGCACAACATATGGAAGGAATTGTATTTGTCTCAAAAAGGATAAAAATAGAAGCTACGCAATGATTCCGATCCACGATCTAGGTGACATAAGGAATTTTTGTCATAGTAAAATTTGTCAATATATTTTAGAAGATTTCGCTATGGTTAAATTCTTTACACAAGGGATTTCACATCGAGATGTATATTAGAGTGCACTAAAAATATGAATGTGCCATGAGAAGGTATTCGAGAATGATCTATGTATAAACAATGGATTAGTGGTGAAGGTCCTTTGTGAGGAGATCGCACAAAAAAAAACAATATAATTGTATTCGAGAAATATGTTTTTAAAGAAAAGAGATATCATTCTGGTGACAATAAGATATTGTGGAATACACCTTTCCAACAATACATGGAAATAACTACCAGAGAAACAATAAAATAGACTAAAGCATAATGAGCACAAAAGATTTCACAATAACAAAGAAGGAAATGAAATGGAAAAAGAGTATTGCGTAGCAAATTGCGAGTGTATTGTGAAATAGTTAATGATTACAATTATATCACGCATCATCAAAAGTGGTCAATCCCAAAAAATCGATGAGCAACAGTTTCAAAGGATAAAATATCTTCGGTTTAATAGAGAAAGATTTAATAACCATGGAGTCTAGGCAATAAAGAGACTATCTAATGAATTTTAGAATACATAATGTAATAGAAACCGATTGTGTAAGATATCGTGAAATGACATCACAATAGATATATTGTTGAAGGAGGACCAAGAGGTTAGATGACATGAGTGACAAAGCAAAGGATTTAGTTTTACTCTTGAATGATGGGATAACCATAAAGACAGAAAAATTGCATGTTTGTATGTATATTAATAGAATTGGACAAGAGGGTGTGCATGGATTCGTTAACCTTGTTAGTATATTAGAAATGAGTGAGGGGGTATGTAATGATTCATGGACCCTAGTTGGGAAACCAAAGGAACTGAATAAACCGAATGAACCACAAAAACTAAAGGAATTGAAGAAACTGAAGGAACTGAGAATAGTGATTAGAAGTAGGAAGTAGATTGAAGCGAGGGTGCCTCGAGATAGGATTAAAGGAAAAATCACTTAGACATAGGAGAAGTAGTAGAATATAATCACGTACATACATCAATTGTGTCTCAAGTACATGACACCTATTTAAGTTCAAGAGAGTGTTAATAGGGTAAAATTGAATGTGTATTTAAATTTTCCCATATAAGGAATGTGAAGAGACACAAAGGAGACGAAGAGAAACATGGAATATGAAGAGTTACCACTATAGATAAATAAGGAATGAAGGGGTGAGGAGAAGTAGTGAGCCTAGTTTGTATTTCATATTTATTTTCTCGTGACCTTTTTGCCTAAATAAGTGTAAATTTACTCTTAGTTTTGATGAAATATTATATTTGTGTTGCCTCCTTTTATGTTTATCCTTATTTTTGTTCGGTTTATCATGTCTGCAATTGAATTAAATATGTTTTAACTATTATATTCTTAGCATGCCCTATGCTAGGGGACATTGCTAACATAAATCCAAACTCCAAAACTTTCACCAACATCCTTCCATCTTGTGCCAAAATAGAAACTTTGGAATATGGTATATACATCCATCAAAACATAGTCAAAATTAGGTCTTTTCTAGATGTCATAAGTATGAATTCCATGATGTAAATGTATGTAAAATATGGAAACACACATGAGGTGTGAAAACTATTTAACAAAATTCTTAAGGGATACAAAGTCCTGGACAAAAATGATTGTAAGAGATGCATAATATGGTAGTTGTGTTGAAGCCTTGAAACTATTTTGAGAAATGAAGGGGGTTCCTAAGGAATTTGATCGTAGAGTATAATAAATATTCCCAATGGTTATGGTGTTGATGTGTATAGTTCAGACTATAACCCATGAATGTCCTAAAACATAAAACTTAAAGACATAAAAAGAAGCTCTTCAAGGCACCCTTGATGTCAATGTGGTTCAAGCCATAAAACTCATAGAAAAACTTTTCCTTTATGTGTTAAAGAGGGGTAATAATTATTTTGTTATGATGAGTATTGTTACTACGACATCTTCACATGGTTGGGTTGTTTATGCAATTTCCAAACATGTTTTGAATGAGGATTTTCATACCAGTGACCCGAGTTATTTCAAAAGGGCATTGAGGTCATGTGAGTCTTCCCTAATCCAAAGAAAGACATCACCTACTTTGGTAAATGCAATGGAAAAAACCACCAAGATTATTATTATTATTAATTACCTTAAAGGTGCAACAAATAAAGCAATACTTGTTGAAATTATAAATTATAAATATATTCATATAAGTAAGATAGCATTTGATCATGTTCAAAATATTTTAGTCCTTTTGTCATGTATCATAGAGCCTCTTATCTCCAAAAATGATTTCTTATATAAGGATTCTTCGTATGAGGATGAAAGTAGTTATTCCAAACTATCACCACTTAGTAGTGAAGAATGTAAATCTCCTAAACCATATGAATTTGATTCTATTGGTGGTGGTTTAGGTGACAATGATGAGGATGAAAATATTTCAACCCTATAACCTTACTACAACTAATCATTTTGTTAAAGATGCATATATAGATTACGAGGAAAATAGCCATGGAAAATGGCACCACTCTCCCCAAACTCATGAATGAACCATCTTCCTTAGGTTCTAATCTTGTTTCTCCTTAAATGTCAAAGCGTAGACTTTGTTGGAAAGCGTAGAAGTTTGGTTTTGATTCACCAAGAGCAAAGAAAGAGAAACTACTGATTAGGGCATATGGAGACAAGGGTGATGACGATATTAATTATTGGTGTGGAATGTTACAAATACATTTTGATATAAACTAAAGGTAAGCGTCAACAAATGTGCTTATAAAAACATGACAATAAATTGTAAAGTTATTATAATCTTAGTGTGGTGGAGCTAATGCAATTTTTTTCCGCCACATGTGATTTTCAGTCCATGTCCAAACATTTGTGTAATAATTATTGAATATGATAATCTTCCAAATTAAGATTATAATGGATGAGGCAATTAACAATGCTAAAAGACTATTTCTCGCCAAACATGGTCATGCGGTTTAAATTTGGAAACATAACTAATGATGCATCATAATTAATCTATCAAATTTAATTTCATCCAAAAAGACAAATTAGACATTTAGTAATAATAAGACCCTAATTTTGAAAACAAAATAGATGAAAGAAAACTTCTTCCATAATGGTTCCAATAAATGCAACAACACAATTCATCTCTTAGCAATTTACAATCCGTCCAAACATTAATTAATAAGGACACTAATCTTCCAAATATGCTTCTAAATTATAATAATAATAGATGAGACAATTAATAATGCCAAAATATTATTACCTATCAAACATGGCCATGTACTTTAAAGTTTGAATCATAACTAATGATGCATCATAATTCATTTATAAGTTTTATTGCATCAAAAAAGATAATTTGGACATTAACAATAAGACCATTTGAAAGCTAAATATATGAAGGAAAACTTCTTCCATATGGATCCAATTATTGCATCCGACACACAAATTTGACATTAAACAACAACAACCACATTTACCAAAAAAATAGATACATAGATTATATTCTTTCGAAATACTACTCTTGAATAATACATTGAATTCCTACATAAGTGAATATTTGGAAAACAAAACCCTAAACACCACTTATAGAAACAAATATTTTTAATTAATAAAATGAAAACCAATACATAATCAATTCCATAGAAAAAAAAACATGTATGCTAACATTAACTTGAACCCTATAGAGACCTAACAATTCGAGAAAACATGAAAAAAACATCCATTTAAATAGATTAATAACGTAAAAAGCGTGTGCATGATGAGCAACAAAAATTAAAGCGATGAAGTATGCTATTTGAAATATGTAAAATGTCGTTAAATTCAAGCCAAGATAGTTACCAAGGGTTGGATTTGGGGAATGTTACAAAAAATTACATTAAGGTGAAATAAGTTTACAAATAGTGAAGGATACAAAAAGTGTTTCAAGGAAATTTGCAACCAAATTTGATTTGGGTATACATAGGGTTGGAAAATCTCGGAATGAAATTGAGAGATGCATACATTGGTATGATTATATCATAAGACATGGTATTAAATATTGTACGATTCTTGATATGCAAGAGCATTGCACGAAATACTTGAAAATAACAATGCACATAAAATGCCCTAATTTTGTTATGAAGCTTTGAGGTTGAACGACACCGATCTTGTTGCGTTTTATAAGATTGATCAATATACGAGGATAAAATATGGTGCCTACATCACGAAATAAGAACTAAAAATGATAGAAAAGAAATACCTTCATATTGTTTCACCGTTTTCTAAATGTGACAAGCAGATAAGGTTGTGGGTCAAGGAGGAATACTGTTTTGTTGGTTTGGAGGTTGATGCGTTCGACTTCTCAACTCGATCTTGATTGTGAGAGATTCCTTTTGGGTGGGAGGAAATACGAAATAGAAAACAAGACCACCAAAGAAGAGTTAAATACTATATGATGGTGGGTGCCTAGTGTATGCGGATCCGGGAAGTGTGATACCACAGAAGGTTGTCATTAATCCACTTTTTTATAAGACAAATATGAAATAAGCGAAATACGTACATAAACGAATCTAGTGCTAGTATTCTGATTTGGGCACCTCAGATCACTATCAGCGTCGATCCAATTAAATACTAAAAACTATGCAGGTCAAAGTCTTGAGTCGAGTTACGGGTTGTTCAGGTGGTCTACAAGTCACAGACATGGTCTTAACAAGGTTGGGTAAGGTGTTTGGGTTATCTTGGTTGGTATGTGGTTGCTGGTTTACACAATGTTGGCAAACACAGAGATCGCGTCGGTTGAGGTATGACCGATCATAGTTAAGCGAACCGATGACGGTATGGGTAGCGACGTCGATGAGAGGTCGACTAGTAAGATTTAATAAGATTTGTTAGTGGGGTTTGAACTAAGGTTAGACATAGATGATAGAACGAGGTATATGGGGATCTTAAGAACACTCGAGAAATGTGTAGAGGTTAGTATAGGTGGTTTTATGGTGTGGGTGGAAGAATGGTTGGGTTTACGGAAAGAGGAATAATGGGGAAAGGGAATGCAAGTAGGAAATGACAACAAATGTGACAAAAACCTTTAAAACAAGATGAAGCTAAAATAACACATGTGATAAATGTACTTACTGGTGTTGCAGGTCCAATGGCTATGAGGTGGTGATGATTGATTAGTGGGATGGAGCTTGGTGTCGTAGTGGTGCTTCCCGAAATGTTATCGTGAGTGCAATACCTCGGATCCTGTCCAGAGTCTTTGGCTATGGATGTCATAGGTGCGAAAAGACTCGGAGTTACGCTTGCATGCAACTCTCTTCTCTCCTCTTTGATCTCAGAATGTGCCAACCCAAAAACAAGGTTGCAAAGTGAATAAAGTGGCAGAACCGACGATGGTTCTGGTTGATCGACGCGTCGGTTTCAGGATGATCGGCGTCGGTTAAGGCAAGATTCCCTAGGTTTGCTAAAAATAAGAGATCTCCCAATAATTTGGGCAGTCTATCCATTTATTCGCAGATCGAATGGACGTTTGTTATTATGAGCGGGAAGGTGGTTAGAGGAATAATAGGCCTTGATTTTTATGGTTGAACCAAATCTTATTCATTTATGGAAACATGATATGAATAGGTCTATGGTGAGGTGTCTATCCATTTAATTAAAGTAATTAAATTAATAATGGGGTGAGGATGGGTATTAATTTAATTGTAAATAATTAAATTAATGTTAATGTAGGGTATAAGGGTCATGATTAGGTGAATGTGTTTAAGGTGGTTCTTCGACAAGGGACCAAGGGGAGTGTGACCCAATTTTAGTGTCTACAATACCACACACAATACAAACAACTATTCCACGTTAACAAAATAGTGTAGTATTGACTCCACCCATCATTAAAATCACAATGATGTTTAGATTTATTTACCTCATTTTTAAAGAAATATATGTGTTAATACTACGTTTATTTTCTATCGAGAAAGATTTGCAACAATAGATACAACTACTAGTTAAATGCCCACTTATAACCCCAAACGGTGATAGGGCTTTGCCTTACAATAAAAACAATTAATCATTATAAATTTATATGTAATATATATTTTAATGTAGAGTCATGCCAATTTAATATAAAGAGCCACAATGAGTGTGCATGCCATAAACATCATATGCTCCCACAAGCATTGCAATACCGATCAAACCCTACTAAATTCCCACCTTATCATTACAGCGAGTCTGGATCGACTGGTTTATCTGCAATAGATCAATGGGAAAATGTTGAGGAGGAAGCCAAGTCAGCTGGAAGTGCGGTTGGAGGACAAAGAGGAGCTCTCAGAGGCCCGCAAGAGGCTTCCTCATCCTCATTCTTCATCTGCCCCGTCGACTTTAACTTCCACTTCCAAGACCACTGCTGCCTCCGCCCTCCTTTCCCAATTCGATCCTAAGGCCTCCGTGCCCTCCAGAATAGGCCTCAACCACTAAAAACAGACAAATTTCTTCACTTTTTAGAGTTACCTATATTTCTATACCATGGAAGTAGAAGTGAAATTGAAGCTTCCAGATGCTTCTGCGCACCAGAAGGTTTCAAGCATTCTTGCCCCCTTCCGCAAGGTAACCCACATGCAGGAAAATGTCTTCTTCGACGGAACCAGCGGCGAGCTGAGCGCCAAGCGGGCGGTCCTCCGCCTGCGGTTCTATGACGGGGACTCCGCTGTGTCATGTCCCTCAAGGGAAGGCCGTTTTAATCGACGGAGTTAGCAGAGTGGAGGAAGTGGAGGAGGATTTCGAGGCGGCGCTCGGGAGGGCCTGCGTGGTCGACCCCTCCCGCTTGGTTTTGGCTGCGGAGAACTGCGGGCTTGTTAAGAACGTTTTGGCTGAATATGGTTGCAAGAACTTTATTTGCCTTGGAGGTTTTAGGAATGTCAGGGGGTTTTCGAGTGGCAAGGGTTAAAGATAGAGCTGGATGAGACGCAGTATGATTTTGGTACGAGCTATGAGATCGAATGCGAGACCGCGGATCCAGAGTCAGCCAAGAAGATTCTTCAAGATTTTCTCACAGAAAATGGCGTGCCTTTCTCGCATTCTAAGGTTTCTAAGTTTGCTGCTTTTAGGTCTGGAAAGCTTCTTGATTGAAATTGGAAAAATAATCTCATTTCTAGTCCTGCTTTTTTAAATTTCTGTTATGCTAAATATTAAAACTCTTATGGTGTTTTGAAGTTGTACGAGAAATTATTTTGAGAAAGGAAAATTATTTCTTGGTGAATATTGGGGCAATTACTATCTGCCACTTATCCCACTGGTTTAACGTGGTGTGGGATAAGCATGGACCGCATTGTTACGATTTGTGAAGGGAAAATATATCTCATAAGAATTAAACCACAACCTTGCCTTAATGAGAGGAGTTTCTGGGTTTATTATTAATTTTGAAAGGGTGTGGATGCGTTATTTCTTGGTTTATTTGGATCGAGAATTTCTGTTGGTTTTTCAATATAACATTTACGTTTTTTTAAAGGCAAAACTGTCATTGGTATTTATTATTTTTAGGTTATGGTGAAAAATGCCTATCTGGTTACTCATGTTGACTATTGTGGTTGTATTTGATGGCTTATACAAAATGCGTTCTATGTATGTGGGATTTATTTTGAATCTCTTGCAGTAATTGCATATATGAATGTCTGACACTCAGAATTTGGGAAAATTATTTTCATTTCTGTTGTGATTCTCATATTTCAGATCCACGACATTCAGGAAAATGATTGCGAGTAGATTTCTTATGTATTTTGGACTTATATTTTTCAATATATGAATTGCCATGTTTTTCATTTCTGAGGTTAGGGTGAAAATGCCTAATTGGTGTTCATTATTTTACTTTAAAGCGAAACTGCATATTTTGTGTTCATTATTTTTAGGTTATGTTGAGAGTTATCATGTCTTTTTGATAAGTTCAATAAAAAAGGTACACCATGTCCGTGGACCATAATCAAAATTCTTGAATACTTCAGGGAATTCAACTATGTCTGTGGATCATAACAACATAAAAACTGCTATTATCAACTCCTAAAATCTAAAATTGTTATATAATGAGAGTCCTACTCCTTGATCAAACACATGATCATGCAAGCAAAGAATACTAAAATCAAACACAGGATCATCTTATCAGCAGCTACATAAACACCAAATCTAGGCTCGCTGAGAGCCTCAGCTTCCTCACTGGAGTCTGACATGTAAATAGCTTGTCCACGCTCAAGATTCTCGTCCTCAAGAACCAGTTCTTCCAGATCAATGGCAAGGCCAGCCATATTAATCCACTGGCTCAAAGGCCTGTGCTTTTTATACTCAGCTTTCTGTTGATTGCATCAATCACCTTCCCGAATCAAATTCACTGCCACATTTCCCTTGTAAAGTTTTCAAATATTTTCCTACTCATAAGATTGAATTCTAGCCGCTGCAGGTCTTTATGGACAGTCAGAATGTTGTTGGAATCGAACAGAACAATTTGGACACCAAAAATTACCACCTTAAGAGTATCCAACCTTGGTGCAGAGTGCCCAAGGTCTTTCATGGTTTAAAGCACGCCATCCACTGAAGCCCCTTCCCCGAGCCTGGCAGAGAGCTCAGTTCAAAATAGATTGGTGGCAGCCCATTTAGCAAACTTCTCATCCCATATTCCCTCAATCAAAAGTACTCTTCCAGAAATCCAATGCTTGTTTCACAGTCATTCTAGCAGATTTGTCGAGGTAGACTATGCTATGCAGCCTTCTTTCAATCTACTGATGGCTGAGTGCAGAACCTTGCTTCAGTCCAAAAGTTCACCTCATCCCCTTTTCCCACATCCCATCCTAGAAAAGGTTTGAGAATATTAATAACTCTGGTGATTGAATTCCAGATATAGGACCCCTTGATATGATCACCTTATTGAAAGTAATCATTTGGGGTTCATCAAATCCAAATAATTTTTACTAAAAATTATGCTCCATAGTGCCGTGCCTTCTGCGTAGACTCTGCAAGCCAATTTTGCTCCAAGGGCCAACTTTATTCTTCTATTGATTCTAAGTCCTAGAACAATCCATTTTTGGTAGGCCGACCTTTCCCCATTTAACTAGAGGCCATTTTCTTTCTTCCACGCCTGCACTCCATAGGAACTTAAGTTGTATCAATCTTATTGTCTTTTTAGCTTTTGCAGGCATTGCTTCAAACATGACTTGAGGAGTTGATTCCTACCAGCTAAGTCACAAGGTTTGAGTTCGAGTTTAACGAGGATAAAATTCAGTCGAAGTTCGTCATTAGATAAAGTTCGAAAAAAAATTCGCCATTAAATTCGACTATATATAAAATAAAAAATAAAAATAATTATAGATATTTAAATAAATTTAAAATATAAACATAAATAAAATAAAAATAAAAAACAAATAAATAAATAAAAATATTAATATGTAAACTATTAATTACGCCAAAGGCGTTTAACAATGGGATCGAGGCTTGCTGATTCTGACAACCATCAGGGATTGCAGGGCTAGGATGTTGTTTGAACATATTGCGTTGAAATCTGATGGCTAATACGTTTTCACTGCCAGCAGTTTGACAATTAAAAACTCCGTGTGCAGCAGTTTGTTTTTTCTTCCAGCTGGCAGCATCACACCAACATGCTGATGATCGGGCAAATTTTCAGAAGCGGGCAGGAACTGGTGAGCAATGCCTCTCCCACAGATTCCTCTGCGGCCAAAAAATTTCCACCAGCGGTCAAAAATTCGACGGAGCTCCGTCAATCCAATGGCATTAACAGCACTGAACCCCTGCCACCTGTACAGTTCACTAATTATGCCGTAAGGCAGAATGAGGTGTCATTGCACGTGCAGTTTGTTTACTGCACATAAGTTGGACTAATTGAGGTGTCCATGCATGCTCAGTTCAAGGCATAGTTACCTAAGTCTCGGGGACAGGGGGACGGGGGTACGGAGGGACGGGGTTTCCGGGATGCAAAAAAATCCTAAATTTTGGGGACGGCAAGGGGACAGCTATTAAAATAATACATAAAAATTAATATTTCAATATTTTTAACTTTTTTCAATGACATTTAGGGATTTAAACTGTATTTAATGTATTTTAGGTACTTTTAAGATTGTAATTGAATGCTCTTGGTAAAAATAACAGCTTTTTAACAGTAAAAACATCATAAATTTTTGAAAGATTTTTAAAAATTGGGGACGTCCCCTCCAAGTCCCCAAGTCCCTGAAACGTTCGGGATGTCCGGGACGTCACCAAAATCTAGGGGATGCGTCCCGCGTAACACTGGTTCAAGGGCAGTTGGCATCCATTTAACCTCATTATAGTAAATCTGTTTATTCAACATTGTACATCAACGGTTTTGATGGCTCTAGCTTGATCTATGTCCATTTTAGATTCTGCTGTGATTTACTTTCTACAGTTTGTGAGATTATATCATACCATTTTGTGCAAGTATCATCAACCATAGCTGCAATGTAACAATGTATCCACCCACAACTTCGGCCATTTCCAATGAGCTGCACCAGCCTAACAGTACAAATAAGAGGAAAATCAATGCCACCTATCGAGCTGCCAAAAATCGGCTGGGGAGGTAATATCAGCAAGTATGACAATGAACTGCCTCCTTTGGGTGAATTGACTCCAATAGTTGTTAGATGAACCATAATACTTTTAGTTGTTATTAAATCTTGGCTACTTTGCCCCACTTGATAGGCATTAGTTCAGTATTCATGATCTTTGTCATTATCTATTTGGCAGCTTCAGAAATTAATGGTGATTATCTCATTCAAAAGTATAGTCACTTTTGTTTGTGGAGCACACGTTGCTTCCAGCATAAATTTCCAGAGGGCCTCTGTGAGTTTTTGCTTGTGGGTTGTACTTCCATACAGCCAATAATTTCTATTAATGTTTTATCATAAAAAATGTTTGTTAGTCTTCTTACAAGAAAAGAAAAGTTTTTGATATACTCTTTCAAATACACACAGTCTGCACATTAACTCTGGGTCCCAAATCTTTTCCTAAATCTGTGTTGCCTACTAATTGGTGTTTTGTTTTCAAACTTTCTTCGCTACATTTAAACCCGTCAATAACTGTTGTTCATGGGATTCACTTCACTCCTACGCCTCCCCTCTTCCCCCACTTTACTACCTCCCCTCCCAAGTAAGGACTTACGGTTACCATTCAGGCAATATAGTAGCAAGTGAATTGTCTCTCTAAAAGGAAACAATGATCGTTCCCAAGGTACATTCTCAGATAAAGAACAATATCCAAATAAAGAAACTCCTACTCTCTGTTACCTGCGATCCACACCATTAATGGAAGCAATAATTTCTGCAGACTGGTACGCACGTTGAGTAATGGAAGGCCATATCCAACAGCTCCCTCTGCAGGCCCCCATGGCCTCCAATTCCAACGCAGCCTTCACTGCCTGCTTCTCTCCTTCCTCTGAAAGCCCGCTGTCCACTGATGTCTTTGAAACTGGATTGGTGTTAATAACCCCCTTGTTCTCATACACCGATTCACCTGACCTCACCAGATAATACCTGCACATTGTTCACAAATTAGATAAGATATTTTGTTTGTGAAACAACTTGCCATGCGAGAGCTTGCTTCTGTAGCTTTCACTGATCAATCATAAATACAACAATGCTACCCTTATGGCCATATGTTGGTTTTAAGCTGATATCCATAACCTTGACCACAAGTTAGTCTACAAACTCACATCACAGTAACTTTTTAATTTGCATATATCCAATTTCTCTATACAAGTGCATTACAAGCCAATACAGGTTAAACTGTTGTGGGAGGGACTACAAATTTAACTCTCACAAATTTTGTGTGATAAAGTGGAGCAAAGGTAGCGATGTTGTTTGGGTAGGAGCAATCTGAGCCATGGAATTAATTCTCGCCTTTTATTTGCAAACTTTATTTAATGTCTTCACCTTATCTAACAAATTTAATGTCATCTACTTGAAAGCCTATGAGCCAAAAAATTAATATAAAAAATAGTGAAGCTCATTTTATGGCAATCACACTGCTACTGCCATAATTTGGAGGATGTTGGATTTCAAAAGTGTGGAGGAGGCTCGGGTCCACCCAATACCATGTTGTCACATTCCTCTGTCCACTGGGGTGAAGATTCGTAAGTTTTAATCAAAGATGGTTGGTTGCACATCTCCGTATTTCTTGCAATTACTCAAGCTTAAAACTGGAAAGGGTGCCTACAAAGTGCAACAAGAAAGAAGCATTGCACTTGGGTTCAAACTTGGTACCTATTGGATTTTCCCCATTCATAATTTTGACCCCTTTAAGCATAAATTGCACTCATATGAATAATACAAGCGAGATGGAGACAAAAATGTGTAGCGCAAATAACAAATATTGGTTTTGCAGGAATGAACTAAGCCATGGAATAGGTGTGAGACATAGAGTTATTTTATATCCACCTTTTTATTTGTAACTTTCCATTCATGTCTTCATCTTATCTAACAAATTGAACATTGTTCAATTGAAATCTCTGATGTCGATTGTCATTGGTGAATACCACCATCAAGACCATTGATCAGGAAAACCCTATTGGCTATAAAGAAACCCTAATCGTAAATGTGCATGAAATCTCTACCTTAGGATGCCAGTCCACTCCACATATACTTGTCCCTAAAGTATCCCATGAAACGCTCAAGCATATTCCCTTTACATTTACGTGTGTTTTGCCTACACAAAAAACAAAAAAAGTCTATAATTGCAAACAACTACTCACACCGGCAGTATTGATCAACCACTCCTTCCATTCCAAGAACTTTCAGATATATGTCGTCTCGATGACTTGCATACCGAATGCCCTTTGTACATCTAATGCTTCAAAAAAATTGAATGTGGCTGTTGGAGAATTGAGTCTCGCATGGGATACCCATAATTCTTTCAATGCTCTTGCACTCTTCTTCCCATAAACCGCTCCTTCCCTGCCCATGTTCCTCTCTTGTTGTTTCGCCCCCTTCCAGTTTAACTTCCTCAATGCTTCCCCTTTGGCATATCCATCACACATTTCGCATCCGATTGCTAGTATATAAACTATTAATAAGTCTTCGTAGTGGTAATGATATAGTATACATCTAAACTATTACTAAAATATTAATATGTAACAAATCAAATAAGAACTCAACTTTAAAAATACGGAAGTAATATTTAAAATAAAATTAAAAAATAACGAATGAATAATAAACAAAATAAGAAGAAAATTACAATAAACTGGAAGCGGTGCTTTTGCGAGCTCTTGCACAACGTGGAAATTCGAACGACAAACTTGAGATTTTCTCGGCCCAGTCCAATCTTCTTTGGCCTGTGTTGTTATGAGACGCGCATAAACAGACATCCGCGAGCTCCTAGAAACCCTCCTCCGTGGCATACGACCTGGACACATGCTGTCAGTGTCACCCGTAGAAACCCTCCTCCGTGGCATACGACCTAGACACCCGTAGAAACCCTCACAAACTGCAACGAATTCGGGCGAACTTTTTGCTGCCAGATTTTAATCACTGAATTTCAAATTTTTAGGTAAAAATTCGGCGAACCTTGTGACATAGCCTACCAGTTAAGGATAACCATTTGCTTTTCCAGCCTTTCAGGTTTTAACTTCTCAAAAATTCTGTCAAGCATACTCTTCCATAATCCCAGTTTTATGCTCTCTACAGATTGCAGTCTGGACATATTTGTTTGTGTTGAAGAAGATTTTTCTCAATTTTTCCTTAAACACTTTTTGACCCGAGGCATTTTCTTACAAATTATCAGAGTTTTAAAGAACGGCTGATACTGATATTGGCTATGTACATGTGAGATTTGTTTTAAACTTCACGGCAGCAAATGAAGATTTGGATTCTCATAATAATCATATTCTTTAAATGAGAGATTTAAAGTTTTCCTTATATTTAAGTTATTTTATTTTGGAGAAAATGCTATTTGTGTTGAAGGATTTCATTATTTGCTCTGTGCCTCTGAGATTTTTTTTTTTTTTTTTTTCTATTTTTGCATTAAATACAGTAAACACTTCTCGTTGTTGATGGTCTGATTGGACAGAAGGGACTGTGTTCCTCACATACATTAAATTTAGGTATTTGATTAACCCATACAAGTTGTACTTGTCGTACTGTGATGAAAGTCATGCTGGAAAGAGTCGAGTGTGTCTTGCAAGTATCGTCTTTTCCCGTGACATTAAAATAATACAATATAAAATTTGGTCATCAGGAAACTCCAATATAGGGAGAAAGAACTCTGTTCCCACATCCACATCTGTTGGTGACCACACACACACACACACACAGAGCTGTACACTTATTCATTTCTTTCTTTTATACAACAGTTAAATCAGCACATATAGGGCACCCATTCTATTGCTGCAGCTTCCATCTTTCTGCATCGACACTTATTTTGGAGTGTTGTTGTCAAGGACAATCAATATTCATGAATCCCTTTACGACAGTAACTAACATATTAGAAATAAGGTTTGTAAGTTTATCAGTCAAAACAGTTGTTTTTATCAATTCTCACCTCATCTCTACAAGTGGACTGCCATCTTGTCTGCTCTTAGAAGTGCTTTCTGCTGTCTTTTAGCAAAGGTATTTCATGTTCAAGGTAACAATACAGATGGAATTCAGTTGAATCTTTTGCCGCTCTCTAGGAATTTTGAGCAATATGGATGGTTTGCTGGATTTTGAAAAATATTCACATGTTTGTAATTTGGTAATTGTCTAAATGAGTAAATGGCTCAAATTTTGTTATATTATTTCGACTTTTGTCCATGAATGTAAACATAAGAAAATGTATTTATTTATACGTTGGACAAAGAACAGGAAAATGTAGTCAAGATGGTTGAAAACTGAACATTGTGATGGATTACTCTTTCAATACTAAAGGATTTAATCAGCAAAAGGAGCCCGTATTTGTTCAATACAAGGGTAACCAAGGGAATGTGATATACCATGGACTTGAACTTCTAGCATAAAATTTGAATTGAACTAATAATCAAATCTTGACCAGATCCTCCAATTGCATGCTAACTTACTAGCCAGCGTCAGCATGAACATGAGATATTTATAATGCAGGAATCCTTGGTCAATCTCTAATGTTCTGCACTGCATAAAGCTAATTTGAAAATTTGACCATAGCGTATACGGAGCTCAAGAATTGTCTTGTGAACTAAATGATTTGTCAGAAAATCATGTATGTACTGGGAAACATCATGCATACGTTGTAAATTAATAAAATGTCGTCTATCATGATGGTCAAATGGAAGTTCACCATGGTGCTTCAGGAGCCCAAGAATTCATATTTGACAAGGTGTGTTTACCCAAGATTTTGGGCTTTTATGAACCAATATATGTGTCAGAAAATCATGCTCGTAAGGGGAACACATTGACAAAAGGTAAAGACAAGTTCAAGTATCAAAATTCACTCAAACAGTCAATGGGCATATGTGATAAATGTGTCTATCTTGTGACTTACTATGTTGAAGTGGGTTGGCTTGGGATGGCGTATAACATTCCAAGGTGGTGCATTGATCAAATGTACCCTACCTTAGTGCATTGATCAAATGTAGACGCTATCGAGGTTGGATGTGACTTGAGGATGGTAAGTTTTTATGATCTGTAAATTTAAGTGATTTTAAAAAGAATTGCAGAGGGCGACAGTCTCAATGGAGTGGAGAGTAATTTCTATCGGAGGCAATGAGGACATGGAAAATTTGAAGAGAATAAATCTAATTTTAACAGTGTAAACCAAGTATTACGATTTATGTGCTTTGATAAACGGTGGTCCTTTATGTTCTTAGTACTAAACTTTTGTTAAAATGAATATTTTATCCAATTGAGTGATATATTGTTTGTTGTTTTATATGATGGAATTCCTGAAAGGATCAATCTAATTTTAATAGGGTAAACCAATTATTACAGTTCATTATGCTTTGATAGGTGTTGCTCTTCTTGGAATTAAACACGGGCCATTTTGACCCAATTGAGTATTACTTCTTTGTTGTTATGTGCATGATGGAATTGGTATCAAACCATAATCAAAATGAATACTTTACCCAATAGAGCTACATTTTTGTTGTTATGCATGAAGGAAATTTTGAAAGAATCAACCTATTTTTAACAATGTAAACCGAGTATTACAGCTTTCTGTGCTTTGATAAGTGTTGGCTCTTATGTTCTTTGTATTAAACCTTAGTCAAAATAAATATTTTACACAATTCAATGTCATATTTTTATTGTTTTACGATTAAACATCTATTTTACATTCCATGTTTCTGAGCCATGGTTAATGATGTATCTTGTAATTTTGACCTCCGGCTAGGATTCAAATCTTGTGCCTTGACAGGGCTTTGTTTTGCAAGGTTGCTTTCTCACTTGAACTATATTTATTGCTTGTTTCTTTTTGACTTTGTCTCTAGCATCGTTAGGCAAGGAGGAGAAGTGGAAGCTATAAGGACAAGAAATGATACTCTTGGTGGGGATATGCCTCAATTAGTAGTTGTATAGTTATACCTTGACGAAATGTGTCATTTATTTATAGTTTGTTATTTGTGAGTGTATATACACATATTTTTTTATTTTACCGACTTTCATTTTTCGTAGGCACCATTGGCATATTAATTTCCATGGAGTGGTGTCCTCAGGTATATACTATAGGGAGGGGAGTAACCAGAAATGGTTATGTGCATAATTTAGTTTGCATTGGGCTCGTCAATAGTGGTTCTTATGAGAGAGTTTTGATGTGTAGATAAATTTCACATGTTGTCTTACCCTTTACATGTCTTTTGTAGTCTCCTTGCAATATTGTTGTACATGCGTTAGAAGTAGAAAATAAAACTAGAATCTAATACCAAGTAAATCTTAATCTACCACTAATGCAATTGCATCAAGATAAAATAAGAAAGAGAAGAAAATAAAATGACATCCACATAACATGAAAAACAAACATCCCTTTGATTTGTAGATTTGCTTTGGGGATGTGGATATCCTTGGGAATTGAGTGCAAGCCACACACTATTTAGATAAAAGGAGGAAGCTTGTTGAAGCAAAGATCTCGTCCACATGACTAAAGTCATGTTTGAGTCTTATCTTATTGTATGTCAATCAAGGAAGGTTTTCTCACTCTTTGCTTCAAACTCTTTTGCAATAGCTTAGCATGAAAAAGTAGGAGTAGTGTGTTTTGAGAAAATTGTACTATGTTGCTTTTATAGATTTCCTCTCTAGGAAATGCACCAGTAATAAATGTGGGATTATGGAGATGATGTATTATGAGCAGATAAACATGATTATGAGTAATTAGGGAGGTTTAACTAGTTATTTTAGACTAATTAATAGGCCAAATTAGCTTGTAGAAGCTATTTAAAGGAAGTGTAGAGGAAAATTAGTTGGTTTAGAGGAGTTTGGGAGTAAGATTTAATTAATGGGGTTATTAATTAAATAAAGGGCCATTTGAGTTATTAATTTTTTTAGATAGTTTAATGCTTTTGACCGTAGCTTAGAACCAGGGGTTCTTGGGTTCCCTCCCTTAACAACGTCCTTAGACAAGATATTACAATTAATCCATCGTAAATCGCGACCACTGAAGTCTGCACCGATGATGCAATTTTTCGCCACCACCATTTTTAGAGCCACCAGTGATTGCGAACACCAATGTCGATGATGCAAAGTCCGACACCACCAAGAAGAACCACCACCAGTAACCACCCAGGTAAACCACCCGAAGGGATTACGCATGGTGGGATTTGAACTTGGGTGGATCGGACACAACTGTTCGACTTAACCGATCCACCCAAACCCCATTGGCGATTTGAGTAATTAATTAATAATAGGTAATTAATTTATTAAAAAGGGGATTTGAATTAACGAAGCAACATTCATTTGCATCCAATAGGAAAATATTAGTTAATTAATTCAAGGTCATTAATTAATTGGTGATCTTTGAAAGATAATGCAATTAGTGCAATTTTAATATTAAAACTATTTGGTGGAAAAGTAGATGTCTACATTTGCCCCTTTGAAAGGGTGTCGTATTAGCGGCACCCTTTTCAAGATAGTAGTACACATGATGGGATTATAGGAGGAATGGTGAGATTGATAGGAAGATGCCCCCTCGAGACAACATGTGATGATAGAAGAAGGGTATGGACTCAAGAAAGGAAGAGAAAAGATCATGACAAGGGGATTTCTTAGAGGCATGGAAAATTGGAATCAATAGGGACCAGATTAATGTTGATTGATAGTCCACTTCAACAATTTCATTGATTGGTGGGTTGATTTCCTAAGTTGGATGACTATCTTGAAAATATATGCCAATAAGATGGATGTTTAATAATTTAGAAGAATATGAGGAAGACTAGAATGTTAAATAGAAGATGGAGGGAAAGGGTAGATAGAAGGTGGATGGGGAAATGTTGTTCATCTTACACGCCGATACGATTATAGATAACCTTTCTTTGATACAATCATACAACAATAAGTATTATGATATGCAAAACCATAATACCAATGTTTGTAAGATGTTATATGATTGACACAAAAATAAAGACACTGCAATACAATTAAACAAACAAAACAAAGAAAACACACTCAAACAAACAATTATTAAACGAATGCATTTGATTTTTGCCATGTTTAATACCCAAGCAATGTAATTTGATGAAAAGGGAAACAATTTTTCCCAAGCGAGAATTCATGCAAGGGAGATGGATGAGGGACAAATATGTCCCGAGAGATGACAAAGTGAACCATCACTTGCCCCATAAAATGATATATGGTGGGGAGACTTGGATGGAAAACAATGTCATTGTTGGTGAGATGTTGATGGTATTGCACCTTTCCTTAACCACATGATCAATTTCTAGATAGGATTTGTTTTATGTTTTCCATTTTGTTTTGGATTTTTGGATTTTTTTCTCGATGTTTTTAGATTTTTATATTTTATAGATGTTTTTTTTTTTTTTTTTTTAATTTTGAGATTTTTGAAAATGAAAAGACTATAATAAAGGTGTTGTCATTCAATTGTGATACCTCTGTGCCCATTTCTCGGGCTGCGTGGTATAGGTGACACGTTGATATTGGGTTGTAGGCTGCCCCAACATAACGTGAGATGCAAAAATGGAAAATAAAGAAATGATAGAAAGAGGTATGAGATGGATTATTGAAATGGGGACAAAGTTACCCCCATACATGTTAAAAAGGAAATAGATACACCCAAATGTTTTGAGTGAAGTAAAGGGAAAGTGTAAAGGTTATGGATGGATATGGAAAATACGTTTGAATAGTGGAGATGAACAAGTGATGAGCCCAAGGCATAAATTGTGAGACAAAATATGGACTAAAGCAGGAGTGTGAACAAGGTCTAAACAACACCTATTAACATACTAGTCATGTTGCTCATCAAAATCCAATGCATACACGTGAAAGTTAATTACTTCTTGAAGTGAAGAAGTAACAGTAGTAAGTGAAGACAAACTAGCCATTGTGTAGGAATGAACGATATTGATGGTTGATTGGTGGATGGAGTGTTTAAGGAGAGTTATACATTGCTTCATTGTAAGCTACACAATTATAGCCCCAATGAAGATGTGTATGATTTTATTCGCAACATTGCTCTATTCGCGACCAAATGTCCATAGCCCTGATAAAGATGTTGGAGACACCCATAGAAATCGTTTTGAAATTGTTTTTTCTTTTTGTTTTTAATGTTTGAATTAATTTCTGAAAAGATATTAAGCTCTCTCGATTATTTTAATAAGGGGTTAAGAACCACTAATGGCTTGATGGAAGGATGTGAAAGTGATGGTGTTAATGACATTGACATTAGTTAATGGATACACACGGAGTTTTCACGACAAGTTTATTAAAAATGTTAAATAGTGATGGGATCTCTAAGAGGACAATCATTATTTAATTTACCAAGGTAATGAAAGACCAAGGTCAAATGTCTACAATAGAGATCATTGCCTCACAATGAGTGCAAATAGACTAATAAAAATATCACCAAAAGTATGACAATGATGGGTGATGTGTAGAAGGATGGAAAGAAAGGAAAGAACATCCATGTGAGGCCTTATTGTGATTGTTGATGTTTTGATTATTATTTTTTTGGATATTTTGATTTTTATGATTTTGGATATTTTTATGTTTTGATTATTTTGATTTTGTATATTTGATTTTTATGATTTTGGATATTTTGATTTTTGTGATTTTGGATATTTTAGACAATGGGTAACGGAAAACCACAAAGGGAGAAGACCCATTCTAGCATCGGGACGATGATGATAGTGGGTGAAAGGGGGATATATGGGATTCAAGATGGGATGGACGAAAAGATTCAAGATATGATAGGGAAGATAAGATAGGATGGGTTTAGGATTGGGACCAATAGTATCAAACATTGTCATAGGACACAACAACGATATTTACAATCTCGTTTATGAGGGAAACCTAAAGTTTTTATTTCTCAAAAGTGATATTGGCTCCAAGCTCAATGGTTGTGGTGAGATCATACTCGACAAGTGATTTAGATTCATCCCACGATTTTGTTTGTGTAGGAGGAGATTTTCCAAAGATTAAACTCAAGGAGTTCCTTATCCATAGATTTTTGCACTTTTCACCATACTTGATGTTTGCATTGATTTTGAATTTTGAATCATGTTTCATTTTTGGGTGCTAGATTTATTTTGATGTTTGGAGTTTCTTTTATTTTTAATTCTCTTTTAATGAAGAAACTCCTTTTGCTTATTATAAGCTAATGTTTGATTTTGTTGGTCTCGAGAAATGTGGGCAAGAAATGGATGTTCAGGATTGATAAGAGGATTGTTTGGGAAGACGGTGGTCTTTTCATAGCTGCTATGAGAGGGATGATATGATGAACGGATATGAGGTGGTCCAATGATTGATGGTAATGGGAAAATAAGGTGGCCCAAGGATAGAATACGATGGGCGAGTAGGATGTGGCCCAAGGATTGATGGTAATGGATGAGTAGAAGGTGGTCCGATGATAGAATGTGATGGGCAAGTAGGAGGTGGCCTAATGATTGATGGTAGTGGGAAAGTAGGAGGTGACCCAAGGATAGGATGTGATGGGTGAGTAAGAGGTGGGTTAAGGATAGATTATTATTTAAGGTATGTAATATGTGAGAGATGACTAGATGATGAAAGGATAGGAGATGTACCTAGGATAAACATATAAGGTTTGATATGCAAGGGGAAATGGGATGATGGGAGGATAATAGGAGGTCCAAGTTGGTCAATGATAGAAGGTTAATTTGAAGGAAGGGGTCTAACAAGTGTTTGGGATTTATAAGTTGTTTTATAATGGATATAATGGGATTATGTGGTTTTGACCTTGCTATTTCCACAAAGGAACTTGATAGTGCATTGAAAAGATATCTTGGCACATCTTCGCTTGTTAATTGTTTGAATTGGATGTAAATGAAGGTCTTTTGAGGATTTGTGAGGATAGGATAAGGCTTGGTTGAGGTTTCTCGGGGCTAAAGAGGGATTGGATTTGGATTAGGAGATTGAGATGACTCAAAGGCTAGATTGGGATTATTGGGTTGGGATGGCTTAGGGGCTGAATTAGGTTTGTATTTTGGATAGTTTGGTGTTGGATTTCTTAGAAGACAATTAGTTAGCATAAGAGAAGGGGTTCTTGTGGATTGGATCGTGATGCGGGGGTCAAATTGAACTTTTTGATTAGATGATTTTGGATTGACATGGATTTTTAATGAGGGAAGATGTAGTTTAGGTGACCCAAGGTATTTTAGGATAAAGTTGATCGAGTGAGGCTCGGTGGTGTGATTAGGATTTGTTTGTGTGTAACATTCCCATTTTAAGACATTAGAACAAGAATTTTATGATTATTATTATTATTATAACGTTCTCTATTCTGAATTATGTAATTCAAAACACACGACCAAGTTTTAATAATTGTTCTCTGTCCAATTAATGTAATTTAGAACACACAATACTTTTAAAACCAATGTTCTCTGTTCACATTTTTTTATAATATGGAACACACATTCAATGCCATTCAATCATATAACAGATACCATATGTTGCTGTAATGACTCGAAGAACTACCGATCTCCCATTTTATGGCTCGGAGTTTCAACGATCTCTCATTTCATGACTCGGCTACTTACCGATCCTTCATGTTAATCCATGCATTGTATACTAAGTATACTTGGTTCTCTTTACCATTTTTGGTTATCGAAGTGTTCCATTTAAGAGGCCTATCTGAATATCTATTACCGATATTCATCTGAAATCCTGCTTCTTAAACTAGGTGATTAGGACAACGCAACCAGCAGCTTGCGATACTTTGGCCAAAGATTTTCACATGCTTTGCATGATCATATTCCTAGACATTACACACATCAATGGAATACGTCCTTCACCTCACTTCGTCTGTTATCTAGAATGGTCTTTTCTGATCTCTGTCAGTCCTCTCGTCCAAGTTTAAACTTTAACCCAAGATAGCAATATGAAAGAGTATAGGGAGGCACTCGCGGTGACTAAAGGTACGCAGACATACCTTGTCGACCCTAGTCGACTGTGTGTGTCTAGTTACCTTTAATCTTCCTGAGTCACTCCGTATACAAGGTCACATTCCTAACTTGGTCCAAGCTTATGTAAACTTTGATGATTCGATTCGGAAGGGCATTGTAACATGTCAGCTGCAACATTGTGTCGTCATGAAGGCCCCGCCTTCATGAGGACACCATATTGCAGCTGGCATGTGCCAACGTCCTACGGAATCCTCCCATCAAGGGTTACACATCCAGCTAAAAGTGTGATTAGATTCTTATCTTTATTATTTTAAGAATAAGTTTCAGCAACCGTGTTGATCCTCTAACCTCACCTGCTATTCGTTACAGTTGCATAGCTAAGAAGGAATTAAATTGTCTTATAGCTTAATATACATTTACTCCTCCTTACCGAAGGATTGCATATTTCCATCTTAGTTCTTTAATTTAAGCTTCAGACTAACAGTCCACTACAACTTAACGTAGTAAGATCAACTTACTAAACTTAACCAAGTTTTATTCGCAACCGAATTTAAATTCAGAATTCCATCTCATTAGACATCATTTAAATGAGGCCTAATCCCAAATGAATGTATTCATTTATTTACTATAACCTTACTTCAGTTAAGGTTTGTTACGAGGAGATATGATTCCTCATACCGAATATCCTTTTGATCAAAACATCCCAAGGATATTAACGAAATCAGAATACAGAATTCAATTGTCTCTTTATTAATATTCATTAGTTTATATTCTAATTCTGAATATCATTCATTTAAGAGTTCGTATTCACTTTACTCTTTACTAATGTCAATTTTAAATCCATATTGACCTAAGTATTAATTAATTGCCCATTCCAACTTAAAAGTTGTATTCAAGTAAAGAATAGATATTATGTCCCTTTAAAATCTATCAACCATCATTTGAATAAATCCAAATTCAATGAATAAAATTATATTCTCAATCTTATTCAAATAGTTCCAAGGTGGTACAACCATTAAAATAACACACCTTCTTCTTTTACTCATTACTCTAGATTAAAATTCATACAATATACAAGTCCATACTACCGGACTTCATTCATGCCAAACAACATTAACAACTCGTAAAGAAAGAAGAATACAACTTTTTCTTTTTCCATTTCCTCGTAGAAGAATAATAAAATCTCAGAAAAGATCCATCCCTTAGCTAATCAGAAGAAGCATCATAAAACAACATGTCTTCATTTTTACTCATGGAAACCATCTGCAAAATTTACTTGCACGGGTCAGTTCATCGAACTGAGCATATTAAGCACTTATCATTAAAATGAGGTGCTCTTAATTAACTGTCTCAATAAAAGAACTCTACTTTTATGAAACGTTTAAAAATTGAGATGGACATCATCTACGAATTAAGTGCTGATAAGGATGAACAACTTAACAACCCAATCCCATAATTACCATCACAATCAGACAAAAAGATTTACTAACAACTTTTTCCCAAATAATTACTGTAAACCCGCAACACTTTATTCACATTTCCTTACTATTTTCTTCCAATAACGCAAGGAGTTCATTCCATATTTAAACAATTACTACCAAGAGTATTTTCCCTAAATAGTTCCAGATTAAAACATCTGTAAGAACTGATACACATATGTATATATTGTTGTTCTAATGCAATTACTATCAATTCCCTTCCCTCATTATAGATGAAATTTCAAAGAAGAGAATTTAATTAAAAATTCAAACAGAACTCCTTCCCTTTTATACTACTCATTTAATTTCAACCAAATCAAATGCAGAAGAGAAAGGTAGTCATACACCGTGACAACACTGGTGTTATTCCCCAAAATTCAACATCAACAGCATAGTACTTCTTTCAATTCAGAAAAGAAGAAAAACAACAGATAAAATGCAGTTGCTTACGCCGAAGGCAGTAGGAAATTCATTCAATATTAAATAATAGAATTTCAACTGGATAAGAGAAGAAAATAATTATTACTTCCGATTACCCACTCAATATTCTCTTTCTTTTCATCACAACCGAACTGGATGATTTGAACAAGAAGTGATAACAATCAACGATAACAGTCAAGGAGAGAGAACAATTAAAGCCAATAATCAAATGAAAGAAGAAGATTCATATTACCTCTTCTCATTGCTTAGCCGAATATCAACTAATTAGTGCCGACCTATTCCCATAGGATGATTTCTTCTAACAAGTCTATTTCAGTATTTAAAACTTACTAACTACCATTCAAGGAAGTACTCCTGAATTCATTTTACATCTGACCCACAAATATCAACAACAACTGAATCTTTCAATTAAAATCATTTTCAATAATTATTCACCAAAAACGAACATTCCGCTAGGTCTGAAACAAGCAAGAATGTACAAAGCAAGCTATATGACCATAATATCACTGTAATAAATAAAGAAACCATCTTTTCAACCACAAGAACAAGAATCTACTCTAGTACGGTTCTAATCGAACACAATGAAAAAGTTCAGATATGCAGTTCCTTTATATATATATATATATATATATCAATGGATTCAAGGAAGGATAAATGATACACTCTACTCCATTCACCAAATAACCAAGTTATTCTTTCTCAGTTTTAAATAATTTATTCCCAACAAACATTCACGGCCTTCAAACCAAATATGGAGTCATTATATCATTTTAAATCAAGCAAGGGTAAGACGATACAATAAATTTGTTGTCCCCAAAAGAATTCACATTCTATGCCTTTAATATCTTGTAATGCCCTGTCAGATGTTTCCCCTGTTCCTGGCATGACGACCTTGTTTCTAAGCTGGGAGACTGGTGTGCGTGTGCTCTCGTTGACCGTTGTTGACCTTGTCCAGGTCGCAGTGAAGATTCTTCACCTTCCCTCTCCTTCTTGCCTTTCGAGTCGTTGTCGACACCCCAAGCTGTGGACCCCGTAGCGTCATGGACGGTTATACGGTTAAAATAAAATTTGGTTCTCGGCTCTTGAGTTTATCGGGTCATCGACATTAATAGGATTAATAATTATTATCATTATTTTAAGCCATAAAATCATAAAAACAATGTTATAATAATATTATATTTTATAATGTCGAGGTGCGATTATTATTATTATTATTATTATTAATAAAATTGTGTTGTTATTATGAATAGGGTGATCATCATTAATTGTGCTCATCAATATTTTACCTCGTTCAGGGTTTGTATTCCTATTTAGTTAAAACAAACAAACAAAAAAATAAAAATAAAATAAATAAATATAGATAAATAAATTTAAAAGAAATTAAAAATAAAATCAAAAAAGCCGTGATTTTCCTCTTAGGGTGAATTAGGGCAGAAATGGGGTTTCCTTCCATCGTTTTGGCTGTGTAGAGAGGGAGAGTGCATCTGCCACCGCCATGGGGGGGGAACTCCAATCTGTTCTGCGCAAATGCCTGAAAGAAAGGTGGTTTGCAGTCCTTTTACTCAAATCAATGCTCTTTGGGCGTTTTCTTGTTTCCTTCAAGGAGATGCCTCGCCAAATGTCACCCCATGGATTTTCCATGTTCTCCTTTTGCGGCCAGTATCCTCTCAGTCTGCATCAAAAATGAGCTCTGGGACCCGTGTGGACAGCTGCCAAGATCAGGAACTGGAGAGGCATTTTTGTCAGACGTTGTAGCCAATGTATTCACTTGCCAGTCAACATGTATGCACAAAACAGATGTGTAGAAGGCGCATAAAACTGTTTGATTGAATGCCTCAAAGAAATGCGGGCTCAGGGAATGCCACGAGGGCAGGACAGGCACGAATGAGTTTGTTGAAAAGGCCTTGGAAACTTCCAAGAAAATGCATTGGTACGTGGAAGCCAGGCTTCACAACCTCGTTCCAGCAACCTCTCAGCCGCTGTCAAAGTGGGAGCTTTAGAACAACGCATGGACATCCATCAAACATCATGGAAGATAATACTTTTTTTTATGTCTTGTCGGGTGCCGGTTTGGCATGTATGAAAAATGTGAAGGCATACACAACCCAGGTGAACTGTTTGACAAAATACCTGAAAGATATGTGGCCTCCTGGGCTACAATGATAGCAGGATAAACAAAAAAATGGGTCTATTAAGAAGGCATTGAACTGTTTGATAAAATGCCTCAAAGAAATGTTGTCTCATGGAATGCCATGATGGCAACATATGCACAAGATGGATGTGTAAAATGGCCTGTGATCTGTTTGACAGAATGCCTCAAAGAGATGTGGTCTTATGGAACATACCCTGACCATGTAAGCTTCATTTTTGTTTAATTGGCTTTCAGCCATGCATGTTCAGTGCATGAGGGTTGTAAATACTTCGTTGGCATGAGTGCCTCTTGTAGAATCATGCCGAAAATTAATCATTATGTTGCTGGTTTTGATGAGCACATGAGAATGTGCAAAATGTGGAGGCATGCTTAAGGCATGTGAAGTGTTTGACTAAACGCCTTCAAAAATCTTGGTCTAATGGTTGCAAGATTTGAGGCTACGCACAAAAGGAGGAAGATCTCATCCTATCCAAACAACAACAATAAGAAACCCTTTGATCATGCTCAGCAAGTGGTGGGTCGAATCCAGAAGACATGTATGTTAAATGGTGGAGTTGGGGACGCTCGTGGTCTAGTTGACGAAGTGCCAAGCAAGAGACTGAACCCAAGCCTGCGGCTTCGACCGACTTCGTTCTCCAGGCATGGTTTTCTTCCCTTACCTCTCATAATTCTCGTGTTTTAGTTCTCTTTTACAACTGAATATAATTTTAAAATTATGGGATTTTTAATACGATTAAATGTTCCTTGACTCGTTGCAAAACAATACTTGTCGTGTCAAAACTCATGAAGTCATTATAACTCGCCTACTTTAAACCACAAACTATCACCCTCTCTTCGAGATGATCTAGAAAACTCTTACCCTTCTTTATCGCTCCAATATCGTTTTATCGACCAGACAAATTTGACTTCCCATTGATAAAGTTGACATTCTCCTTATTTTAAATAGTTAAATTTTACAATTTTCGGAGACTCACTAGGTACCCTTCGCAACTCTGGAAACGAGATGTGAAGTTTCATTCATGTACCTTGGTATACGAGGAGATGCCTTGATTTTTGGTTTGACCCGAAACGATCATATGATGTCCTTTTGACACTTTTATAGGAGCCATGTTACATCGGTTTACAACAGTAGAGAGTTGTTAAAACTAGAAAGTTGGCTTTCATTTTGGACCGCCATTTGAAACCCGGAAAGAGAAATCACGTCCCGTCTTCGCAAACCTCTAGCGTTTATACTAGACAAATGCATGGAACATTCAGTATAGGAAAGAGCACTTTTCGGGATAGTTTGGCAAAGCCATTTTGTAGGCCTCGGTCACAGTTTGACAAGGTCAAACTAGTCTAATTTCTTATTATCGCTCCAGAAAACTTGTTGCTGTTTAAAAATGGTCCTCTAGTTCTCAGTCCCGTCGACTCTAATGAATTCTCTTTATATAGGGGAACTAGTAGGAGATGTCTCGTTGCATGCTCCTCCATCGAACGTCATCTTTGGACGCGGTTTTCTGGGCCCTCGAGCTAACTTTTGTCATTTTACAACTGGGTCAACTACGACCAGTAGCCCTGGAAAATTAGCCGCCAAACGCAAACCGTTCGCTCTTTTTCAATTCCGTCAGTTGCTATGAACTCCTGGTATATCTAGGGACACGTAGAAAGTTAGTCGTGGTGTGCATGTTCATTGGGAGATAACCTTTGGAAGAAGTTTCTTAGCCTCCGAGCTCGTTTTGTACGTTTTTGTAGTTAGTAAGAAAATATAAAAATAGAAAACTGCGGACCCTCGTAGGGTTTCCAAATCACCCTGAAAACTTTTAACACATGCAAACAACTGTTTAAAACCCTTTAGTGTATCTGTTGTGTGAAATAGAACTTTTAACAAAATGGTGTTTTCTCTCTCTTCCCTTCTCTTTCTCTCTCCTGGGTTACAAATTGAAGAAAAATGAAATGCAATGAATACATGTTTCTAGACCTTTATATTTCGATTGGCAAATTGTAATTATTGTCAGATGTAAATGGGAAACTAAAAAATGATACTTATGATTGATTAGGGTGGAAGCCATGCCAGCGAATTATCGTTGATATCATGCTCATGTGGGTTTTGCAGGATGGAAGAATGACGACGAAAAAAAGGTGATGTGTAATTTTAATTATTGTAATTGTAATTTTTATAGGTCATTGTAAAATGAATAACTATCTAATGTAGTCTCTTGTTAGAGAAAAGCTATAATTGAAATTTGTTAATACGCATGAGATGCTAGTTTTAGGGATAACTTAGGAAATGTGCATCTAATCACCGGTTCAATTTGATTCTTAGTTGTGTATGGAAAAAAGGGTTTGATTTATATATAGTAAATTAAAATTGAAATTCATATATTATAGTAATTTCTCAATATTCAATAAACAATTAAATTAATTACTGGATTACCTTCTTACCTTGCAAACACAATAAAGAGTGTTAATGGGAACACTCAACTCTAATAAAATACTCGTGTATAGTTTTCCTGTATGTGTGATCCCTTTTTACCATATAAGAAAATTAAGACCGTAGAACGAACTTAAGCTTTGCACTCAATGAGACCTTCTAGGTTAGGTAAATAAAACCCCTAGCTGGAGTTTACCGTCATAGTCATTAGGTTTAGCGACATTTTCGTGAACCCATATTTTAGGAATGACATGGTCCAACCTATCCAGAGTATGCGATTTCCTTCTAGTTTGGTAATCGTGAGAAGAATGTCCTCTCTTCAGGTCCGACACCGGGCTGAGTGGTGAAGACCGCCTTGGAAGTCACCTTATGAGTCCTTGTTAGAAGGAATGACTAAGTGGTGTAACCTTCCCATCTGTGGAGTAGGTAGAGATATTACTCCCTTGTATCCTATTGGATTTCCGGGCCTTACGAAATTAGATCTAGAGATTAACTTCATCAGTGAATGAAATCCCTGTTGGACCCAAACGACCTATATGAAGATTGCGATATAGTTGTTCTATGTCTTGCATTCTCGTTAGTGAACCCTTTTGTCCCTCGTAGATAAATGTCTTGTCTTGGGCTTGTGAAAATTTAGTGCCTTGATCTTTCACCAAAGGATTATAGGGTAAATACATTTTAACCTTAACCACACCTATAATAGAGATTAAAGCCCTGGGTGAAACTGGAATTAAGCTTAACCATGTGCTTCTTTAATATGTCAGACAAGTACTTTTGTAACTCTTATGTTTAAAATGATAGTAATAATGAGACCCTAGTGCGACGCAAAAGTAAATCATATGAGAGTAAACCAAAATTTGAGGTTAGGAATAATGTCACTGGGAGTCCTTAAGACTTAATTTAAACATCTTCATGTGTTACAAGGAATATAAATTGCCTTGGTGTGACCAAACGTCGACAAAACAAAAGATATGCATATAAAAATCAAATTTGGAATTCAACAAGTTATTGAACTATAATAATAATAATAGCGAAATAACTAATCCGTGATCGATGGATGTTCTTGGGGAAAAAGCTATTTCAAATCGATGTCTTTCTTAATCCCAAGATTTCATCTTGACATCACATTAGGTTCACTTGTGTAGCAAGGTTAAATTCCAAACTTTGAATAAGCATTTTGGGAAGCATAATCTTAACATAAGAATTAGAGAGTTAGAATCTTGTATAAAATTTGGAATATGGAAAATACTAAGGCAAGTCATGAAAATTGGCATAAGGGTAAGGAGCAAAATCAAATGGTTGAACAAAAAGTGAAAGGTGAAACAAATTTTTAGAACAAGTAGGTGGAAAAAGGAAGAAATTTTTTCTTACATAATAATGTTATTGGATGTTTAACGTACGCTAGATGTAACCATGGTAATGTTGTGTGGTGGGTTGTCAATCCTTAAGTCCCTTTTTATTGTGGTCGTGTTATTGCTAGTATTCGTTCGTTGGGAAAAGTGTGGCATCGACGTGCTGATGTCATCTGCATGTGTCTATGTGAGTCGATGACTTATGTGATTGTCGCATGTGCGTCGAGTCTGTACTTAGAGCCCTTGCTGTGTTGTGTGTAGCATGTATTGTAAGTCAAAAAAATTTTATCCTGGTATTTTACTATTGTATTTGGGTGTGTAAAATGTGGGCACTACAAATATGACCAGAAAAATAATTCACGCAAACAGTTCCATCAAGCATTCTCACGGTTTTTCCAAAACCATTTACATGCACAGAACTTAGAAAACAATTTTCACATCACTGTTACTTCCATCAAATCAAACCCATAATGGGAGATAAAATGAATACCCATTACATAAAAGAAAATTCAAACAGAGAGATGGGTTTGTTTCATTTACCATTCTAGAAAGAAAATACCAGTTTTTCTCTAGTAAGCATTTAGAAAAATACCCAAGTCGTATTTATCTCCAAAGGACAACTCAACCCAGAAATCACAGCAACCATATCAACATTATTTTACTAAAACACCCAATATAAGAGCAGAGTTCTTTTAATGAAGACACTTAACAAAGAGCAAAACGGTTTAAAGAGAAGAGCTCAACATGCCTGTAAAACTTCTTGTTGCTTGAAGAAAACCGCGTCCACGCCCTCAGGAGCTATTCTTTTCCACGGCGACAAAAACAAGGTTTCCCCAATGATCTCCTTACTTCCACAGGCTCAAAAATAACCATGGGTAATCAAAATAACAGCAACAATGACCAGAATAGTTGCAGGTTCGAAAGAACCACAAAAGAAATGCAGAGAAAAACTCAAAACCCGAATGAATAACAATGACCACAAAAATTCCTCTTTCCCTTTCCAAGGCGAGCTGGTCACCAAGACCAAGGCCATTAAATGTATTAAATGCATTTCCCTCTCTTTCTCCATGCCATCTCCAACCTAATCTGGCGAGTTCCTCCTTTTTAATATTTGCATGTAATTTCATTTTTAGCTACATTGCTAGTTGGAGCCTCTATCTTCTCTGCTCCCGCCAATTTTGGCATTTAAAACTTCAAGGACATCATTTAATGTCCTTTATTAAATTTCAAACCTTCCCTTCTTATCCTTTCATCGGCATGTATCCATAAGTCCCCCTTCTAGGGTTAGCATTAGTTTAGGTTACATTGTCCATAGCTAGGTATTCACCTAGGTCGCAAGTCATTAGGATTTGCAATAATTTACATCCCTTTTAATTTATTAAATCCTCCTAGGATAGTTGTTAGGTCATGGGTTAGAACTTAACCCCAGTAGTATTTTAGTTAATAGGTTCTTTAGTAAGTTTTACAAACTTACGTTCATAACCAGCATAATGCAGGATGTTCCGTCCAATGCACATATCTATACCTTGTTCACTTGCACCAAAACTCTTACTGCCTTACGCTTTCCGGCGTTACAATTTGTATGTAGTTGAAATCGAACCTTTCCATTGGCAACATGGTGCCGAGTAATTATACCTGTAACCAGGTTCTGAAAATTTATAACAACCTCCAGTCTGGTTCCAGACTTCGTTCTAATTAGAAAGTAAATCGACAAAGCGATCACAAAGAAGGCCGCAGCATACCTTGGATCAATGGAATTGATTCAAGGTGTGTTGTCAACAACAATATGAGTTCATCAAATACAAAAGCAAGTCTGCAGTTTCATCCTTGCGAAACACAAGTTATAATGACCTCTGTCCCAAGTAAACAAGTTACAGTAAGCAAGGGTTCATATCAGTAACACATTCTTTTTAAGATTAAAAGATATATCTTAACATAATTATCCTCATTTCCACAGTTACAACATCACGAAAAGAGGTTATCATAGTAGCTTCTAAAAATCAAGACGTTACATTGTGGATGTGATAAATTAGGCAATGAAGGTTGGGAAGGTGCAATTTTTGTAGAAACCTAACCTAGGTTGTTTGATTGGATTGTTTTTGGATTAAGGTGTCCTTAGGCAAATTTGGGTAGTGTAATGGCTGCAAAATGTGAGATTGAGCCTAGGTTTTGAGGATGTGTTATTGACTCTCAAATCTATTCTTCCCTTGAAGTTGATGAAGAGAAGGATGAACCAGTTGTAGCAAAGGGTTTTTTAACAAGTTGGGAATAGATTCAAGACCAACAAATGTGGGATAGAAGGTCACTTCTCTACTTCTTTCAGTTTCTGCAAGGCCAAGGGGAGAGACCCTAGCAATTCTTATCAAAATATGAGTCTAAGCACACACTAGATCTAGCTATAAATGCAACCTCCATGAATAAGCATCCAATTAAGTGTCACTTGTGACATAACCACACATTTATAGTGAAATAAACATACTTGAATTTCTCTATTACAGAGATATGAGGATATCCATGACTTGTTGGTTTTATAACAAAGATCTAAAGCGCATTGAAGCAAGCATGAAGTCAAATTTATAACAAAGATAATTCTAAAGATACATAAGATGAAGTAGAAGTCTCAAAGGAGATAGGAAAAAAATAAGAAAGGGGGTTTTATCATTTTAACTTCAAATGTGCCTTGTCCATTGGGCCAATCCAACAAAGATGAGATGAAATAGTAAAAAATATCACATGAATCTTTTCAGTTTACACAATGGATTCAGTTCCTCACAATTCAGATAATTAAGAAACAACATACACTGAGATTTACCTAATTATTAGACAATTGTAACTTAGAATCCAAAATATAGCATCAGATAAGCTTGGTGAGAACAAATGAACGAGAATCTCACAAGGATTTTAGAACTAAGTTTTTTGGTGATTACACATTAAACCTCTACCCCTAATTACCAATGGTAAATCTAATAATATGAGTGAATACACTTTTAACCCAAATTATAACTTCCATATAAATCTATTATCTCATTTATGGCTCAACAAAACATACATGGCTACTCTCTTAAACCTTCATTACAATGTCTTTGAACTAATTAATGCTAATCTTAACTTTAACACCTATAACAAAGCTGAAAATGAACACCTACAAATTAGATTACCAAAAGGGATCAAAGATCCAACCAAAAATGGCAAGCTAAAATATGATTTGATGAAGTAACCACTTCATCAATTTATACAATGATAGAACATTCCAAAATTGGAATGGAGGGAACTGTAGAATGTGGAGAACCAATGAGAGGAGGAATAAACATGCAAAAATCACTTTAATGGATCCACCATGGATTAACTAACAATTGACACCAATTATAAACTCATAAAAGATCCAAGGGCCCCAATTAAAATATTTGAGAAGCACAACTCACTTGAAAAATGCAAGAGAGGCCCCACACGCGCAAGAGGAAGGAAGCGAAGAAATGGAGTGCTGAAAATGTTTTTGATTTTTTTTTTTGCAAATGTCACAATCATTTTCTCCAAAACTAAAACCAACATGTATCCCTCTTTATAAGCTTTACAATGGTATCGGTATTGCATTTATTTGATCTCTATGTCAAAAGTTGTGAGAAACAAATTGAGCCTCTAGTTGTTTTAATGAAGTATCCCATTTTGACATCCCCAGTCAAATTTTACACTAGAAGAACTAGTCAATTTTAACCCGAGTGCCACGCATGTTGTATTGGATCACCGAGATTTTTCATGTGTCCTTTTTCTCATTGGTTAGGTCCTCTCGGGTTCTTTGGTTCACGAAGTCTCCCTTTGCGTTTGGATCTCAACCTTCCCGAGACTTTAAGTGGCACGTGATTGGTCCACGTGGACCAACCATGTTTTCTATGACTTTCAAGTCTCTTTTATTGCTTCCAGGATCACCCTACTATCCATGGGACATCGTTTCACTCGATCAATTATGCTTTAGCCAATTTTGAGACCATGAAATACCTTCATTTTTCCACGTGGATCAATGGCGACTTTCTTTGTTCTCATGTTGGTCATACCTCCCAAGCTCTAACTGTTCAAATCTATGATCAACCATGGCCTTTGGGATTCCCACAAGATTTCTAGGTACTTAGGTCCTTGGGTTTTAGGATTAGTTCCTTTGGATCTCAACCTCTTGGGAGCCTACGTGACTCGTGATTGGTCCACGTGGACCAATCACATGTCATTTGGACTCTCAAGTCTAGGTCATGTGTCCCATTAGGAACCCTCACTTCACCTCTGCCATGCCACATATCTGTTTGGGAACCCTTGCTTTTCCCCTTCCATGTATTAGCCATATTTGGTCTTGGAAAAAGGATTAAGCCACAAATCCTTTGCTTCACTTAAAAAAATGTTTGCTCTGTTTTAAAACCCAATTGAGCTCCTTACCTAATGAATATGGGACTAATCCCTAAGTTAAATACAAATGTGAGACCCATGTGATCCTGATCTGATTAAATTTGATGGTTTGTCGATTGAAGGAAAATAAGGAGGAGAATGTCAACTGTCTGTCTTGAGCCCAAAATGCATGATTTTGATCGTGTTCTCATTTTTCCACGTGCAAAACCAGAGGTGATTTGTACAAGCAATTTTGATAGGTTATGATATGAAATGGTGCTTGAAACACATGAATGATCACAATTAAATGCCAAAATTTAACTTTAAGGCCCCAAAATGAGGTGAACAAATTTGGGCGCCATCATTGCTTCTGTCATTGGAGGTGTACCCCGTGTGGGTAACTAGAGATCCCATAAAACTATGAAAAAGTAGACCATAGCCTCCACAAGATAACCAAGTCAATCCCAAGATGAAAAGGTACCAACAAAACGCCACAATCCTCAATCCTTTTGAAAAATTACTGCAAAATCAAACTTATTAAAATCTCATTAGAAACCCCAAGATGAATAGGCACTCTAACCCTCATTCAATAAACCCATTCATATGAATAGAGAAGTATGATCCATTTCTCAATAATGTAGAATGTGTTTCCAGAAACTGTATAAGTAAAGGGTTAGTAAAACACTCAAAATTAGAACCTAGAATGAATCATTTAGTTGAGTATCCCCAAATGTGAAATCAGAACAAAAAAAAGAGAACTAATCAAAACAAGGTTCTTGCTAAGAAAAAAACCAATTTGTCCAATCCCTAAGATTTGAGCCAAGATGAAAACAATAAATATCAATATGCACACATGGAATATTTGCATCTATGTCTTTCTCATAAAAAATATTGGTTTGTTAGTAGCTACACAAAACAAGTCATATTCTGAATATGAGATGTATCCATAACATAACTCATCACAACATTGCAACAATTCATCACATTCGGCTCTTCCAACATAGAATCGATTAGTATAGACTTGAGATCATTTGAATGAAGTGAAACATGTTCATGTGCATTCTCTAAATCAAATAATAGTTTGAATTCCTCAAAGTGTGTATCATTGATAGTTTTAGAAGACTCAAAATCCCAATTACTCTCTCTTTTGGTTTCATAAAGAGCATTCAAACACTGTTATAATTATTTTCATTTAATTGGGATAAGTTCATTGATTTCATTTATAAGCTCAATATTTTCACTTGTGACATTAGAACAATAATGATCATCAAGCTCATACCTTTCCAAATTGGTAGGCAACATATTGCACTCATATGTGTGATCTGATTTCTCATCTATCTCAGAAATTGAGTTTACCAACTCTATCTTTTGTTCTTAACCTTAGTGTTTGAAGATATGCTTGAAGTTTCAAGACTACAACATTCAAGGGAGGCCACAATTTATAGACATGCAGAGCAATTAGGATCACTACATTCAATTAAATCACATTGCTCACTTTCATATTCATTTTCTAAGGCTTGAAATTGAGTCTTAGTGGAAGCTGAATCAATATCACCATTTTCCTCCAATGTCTCTGCAATATGAAAATCAATAAGTGAGCCTCATACTTTATAACAAAAGTGCTTCCCTAATCAAAAAAATCATGAATAACATAATCATTAGAAAATAAATATTCGAATTAAAAAATGTAATGGAGAAAACAATAGAATGAAATTTATGAGTATGCTCTTCTTCAACCTCACAAACATGAACAACTTCACTAGATTAAGTAAATTCATTTAGGGCTCTACCATTACATGCCAATACACAATGAAATTCAACAAATTCTTCACAAAGTGCATCTTTTTGTAAAAGGGAATAAGTTTCAGGGTCAACCATTAAATCAACATATTCACCATGCATTTGGGATTTGAAAGGATCGTTGTCATAATAAACAAAAGGTTCCAAAGCATGTAAAAAATGGCAAGATAATCATACAAAAACTATGAACATGGGACTAAATACAAGTAAGGAGATATGAATCATTATCAATAAAATAAAACCTCTTAGACATAGATTCTTTCATCAAAGTTTCAATGTCCTCACTAGTATTTAAAAACACTAAATCTAGACCCTCTTCACAAGTATTGAACTTAGATTCATTCTCATCAACAAATAAGTCAAAGGCATGAGAGATATATTCAAACTTGAAGCCAATGTGCAAACATGGTCAACTGAAATAGTAGTTCAATTCATCATTGAATGCCTCATTATAAACAATAAGAACATAATCTTCACTTGGTCTAATGTGCTCATGGATTCTATTCCATGCTTTATTAAATAAGGTTAAATCTCAAAATAATTTCTATGAGAAGCATAATCAAATCTATCAACATAAAAGCGAACCCTTTCTTAGCCAAAAATGACTTATCTTTCCATGAATCTATATAGCCCTGGAGCACATGGGCTTTATCCAAATGACTAGGTGATCCTTCCTTCTCCACCTAACACCTTGGCCAAGCGAGTCTCCTATCTCCAAACTCACATCAACTCACCCGAGTTCACCGTTTGAACCACTCCCGCTTAACTCTCCTTATTCCTCGGAGTTCCCATGCACCCTTTCCATGGCCGAGTTGTACACCTCCTAGCTTGCTGCCCCACGCTCGAGTAACCATTCTCCCTATCTACCCCTCACTCCCTACCACCTTTCGAGATCCTCCCATACCTTCCACTTTGTTATCTTCTTACCGAGTGAGTTTGCGCCAAGTTGCTCGCCTCATGAGTTTTCCACACCATTTTTAACCCTGTCATCCCCTACGTTGAGTTGAACCAGCCTTCGACCCGCTCCTTGCATCGCATCCAAACCCATCGATTTGATACCTACTTTGATCCCTCTGTCAAGCTATTCGAAGGTCTCCACATCTAATCTGGCTCACACCGCCCACATTGCTCGTCTGTGCCGAGCCAACATCCCATCCTCGTTCAACATCGTCATCTCACTACCGAGGCGTAACCTACTACACGTTGAACCGTCAACAACGCCCTACGATACCTTGCTTTCAAAATTGAAACATGTTGTGTTGCACATAACCTAACTTGCTCGTTACACACCTATATTCCAAGCCGCATCCAACGCTATCCCTATCTAACACCTCATTGTCACCCACACATCCACAACCCATTCGCCTACATATCCTCTCTCGGTCGACTTGATCCCCATCTCAAGCTCAACCACCATTGAGATTTTCCTTGACAATCCCTGCAACTCGCCCATTCGAGCCCGTGCATTGCACTCTCCATTTGCATACCAACACTTAGCTTGTTTTAGGGGTTTTCTTTATTTTTGAAGGTCTTCGTATTAGGTCAAGTTCATTAACTTAGGTTAGAACTTTAGTTTAGTCTATTCTAACCCTTTTTTAATTTATAATTATTTAAATAGATTGTTGCTTAACTAAAGTATTTGTAGCATTTAGGTATTCAAGTTAAAATTTGGCTTAATTTCCTTTTATTTAACTTAGGATAACATATTTTTTCTCATTAATTAGGTCTTTTAACCTTAATAAGGCCCATTTTCATTATTCTTTTTGTCAAATTTTGATTAATGAATTAAGCTGTGTAACTTGCTTTTACGGAGTTTATTGGACATTTTTGTCCCTTTAACTCACTTTTTAAAGTCATCCCTGTAAACATTTAATCATTTTATGCAGTAAATAACTCTTTGTGGTGGATTTTGTTTACGTTTTTTTTCATTTATCGGTTTTGTAAGGATAATCGCACTAAAATTATCACGTGTATGCTCTTTCCTCACACTTTTTAAGTGATCTTGGAAATCAGAAACATGATTTTTCTTAGTGTTTGTAGATGCAAAAAGAATGGTTAGTGAAAATGCAAACAAGAAACCAAAACAACTTGATTCCTAATCTAACACTCCTAAGCACTATTTTAGATTGAGAAATATGGAAGGGGAGAGGGTACAATACCTCCACTTACCAATGAAGAAATCCCTTGATGTATTTGTTTTTGTGATGCTGCTAAAACAACCCACTTGAGACCCAAGAAACAACCTATGATTAGTTAAGAAAATTATGGAATAATTTTCTTTTTGTTTAAAGGAACTAACAACGAGTTACAAGACAACGGTTGTCACTAACTTGAGGTTCGAAACAATTTTAATCTACTAGAACATACTTCTCTTGTATTTATATTAATCAGAGGTCACAAGGTCCAAATTTTAGGGTTAGAAGTTTCAATTAGGTTTAGGGAGTAAATTAACACCATAGCCATTCTCTAACGAGGCTTAGAATTTCAACTTGATTTTTCTTATGCTTAACGCATTCAAAATTTCTCTAAATCATTCCCATTGGATAGGAAATTTTCTCACCTTTTGATGATATAAAGAAGTCCTCCTAACTCCTTGTAAAACTCCAGTTATGGGTCGGCGGGCCCTGGGGTGGAAATTTTCCCAAAAGGGACATGTGTCGAGTGGGGGCAATTGCACTTTTCGGGTTGGTTTTGGGGCGGTGTTTGGAAATTTTCCCTACACGGGTGTAAAGTCCACATTTCTCCTGTGCCTCGTGGGTCCTCTAAGGACACGTGTCGGGCTCTAAGCCAAAGTGGGGAGAGGATGAGGGAAGGGCGGGCGGTGGAGAAAGTTGGAGAAATTTGCCGAAGGGGAGAAAAACCAATTATCGCCCACATGCCTGCAAGTTTGCTAAGGACACGTGGCACTCAACAAGCTGAAGCAGGGGAGAAAGAGAGATGGGCAAGGTGGCGGGGTAGTTGGTGAAATTTTCCAAAGGGAGGGAAAAGGGGTAAATGGCATGCGTGGGTCCGCGCACGTCCGCGAAAGGTCTCACCAGGGTGAGGGCGGGAGTGCGGGGCCGCAGAGGTAAACTCGAAAAAAATTCCCAATTTTTTTTTCAAAAAACAAGATAAAGTTCGCGAGGGTTCCGCCCCTCCGTTGTGCCACATGGCAGCCTCTAGTGGTGCGGGCCGGTGGGGCAATGGAGAAATTTTAAAAAAATTCCCCAACTTTTAAATTTTTTTTTTTCTAAGTTTTCAACGGGAAAATTTTAGGCCATGGGCCATTAGAAAAAAATTTCCCAAATTTTTCCGCCATGAGAAGGGAAACTTCAAGGAGCCATAACTTTTGCTAGAAAGTTTATTTTTGGGAAAATGAGGACTTTCTGGAAAGCTCTAGATGCCCTCTTTGCATAAGAATCATAAATTTTACATTTTGATAAAGTTTAAGGGGTCAATTTCATGAAAACATTCTGTAGGCTTTTAAAAAGTCAAACTGGTAAATTTTAACTTATAAATTTGGTTCAATTTGATCTTCTCCTTCACTCAACATGCCAAACAGACATGGAGAACTATTCTAGGAAGGATTTATGATGTTTTGAAAGGTGATTTTGCTTGATTGATTCCAATTTGAATTTTCCAACATTTGTGAAACAAAGGATTTGCAAAATAGCATTAGCACGGTTTGGGCCTAATTTTGCAATGTTTTTAAATTATTTCTTAAGTGTCCTTTGTAAAAATGAGTTCCTTGATGTCATAGCATGCTAGATTTCAATGTTTCAAAGTTGGTTATTAAGTGCAGGTTCGAACTGTGCATTTTAATTAAATTATTTGCCAGTTTTAAATTTACAACAAAGATCAATTTCTAGTGGATCTGTTTAACAATTTCATCTTTCATCTAGTCTAATATATTTATTTGTTTTAATAAAACATTCAAGATCAAAAGGTAATCTGAATTCAATTTTACACATTTCCAAAAGATAGAAAATAATGTATTATTTCCACATGCATTTCTTCCTTTTCCATTTTTCCAAACATGGATTTCAATCACAATATGATATTCCAATTTGAATCAACAATGCAAATGAGGAAAGGTCTTGCAATCCTTTATTAATTCTAAAAGAAATACATCTTTACATTTTTTTCAATTCCTTGAATGCAGATAACAAATTTCAATTTCTTTCTTTCAAATTTAAAGAACAAAATATAGATATCCTTCACATTTTGAATATGTAACTTTAATAACCAATTACAAGATCTTCTCTTCACAAAATACATTACAATTTCATCCACTTCAAAGTGGGAAGGATTACAAATGATTTTATTTCACAAGGTACTGTCAAAAATGTATTTTCCTTTGCTCTAGAATAACAACATGCAAAATTCCCTTTTTCTTCAATTTTTTCACAACAAAAGTGGGGGAAAGGCAACGCTCTCCACCCAACCAAGACATCCAATGAAAGGAGAAGCCATCCTTCATCATTGGCCCCCGAGCCCCAACCACAATGCAATAAGAAATGTAATCAACCCATGGCAACAACAGGCTTCCACAACACACAACATTCTTTCACAATGCACATTTCAAATTAAAACACAGTTCAAACAAAAACAGTAGTTTACAACTACATGAAACATCAAAACAGAACTCAAGCTTTATCATGCAAGCCAAAGGAGCAAGGACTATGGGGGAAGCTGCTTATGCATCCCAATGGGAATTGGGCATCCACCTATAACAAACCACCAATAAAACTCACCACACACATCCTTATGCCCCCCACAATCCCTCCTTATGCCCCCCACAATTTTCCTTATGCCCCCCACAAACTAAGAAATACAAGTTATTTCATTTCCATGGTGGATCCCAAACCCAAACTCCCTCCACAAAATCTAATGCCTCTAGCATTCCCTTATTCCCACCCACATGAATTCCCCATAACCTTCTCCTACACAATTCCTAGGCGGTCTACCCACTGACCCACAATAATAACAAACATACCAGCATTTACATATTCAAGAAAAGGAAGGAAAAGAAGAGTATTTCCAAGAGCCAAGCTCTTACCTCTCCATGATAGATTTTGTTTCCAAACAAAAGCTTCAATGCCAAAAAAAAACAGTCCCAAAACAGCAACCAACAAGCATGCAAAGTTTTCAATCTCCTTAAAAGCAAGAGTTCCAAGCACAAGAAAATTCTCCCCAAGGAAGCATTCCAAAGTTTCAACAACAACCTAAAACAAACAAAGAGTTTTGAATTTTATAGAAGAGGGAAGAGAAGAGGATGATGTGGATCCATGTAGGATGCCACATCACACATCCTCAACTCCAACACAAAAGAAAAAATTTCATTCTCAAGGCACAATAAAGAGGTGAAAATGTGACAAATTACTTGCACACTCCAAAAATCCCACACCCCAAAGGGCTGAATTAAATAAACTGTAAGAAAAGTGCAATAAAAACATGCAACATGATTAATAAAGTGCATTAAAAGGGTCTAAAAATAGCCTTCCAACCATAGGTATGGTTGGTAAATAAACTTAAGAGGCATGGGACAAGTTTTACTTATCCCACAAGCCTCCAAAAATAGCCTCAAGGACAAATTCAAGTTTCCAAGAGGGTGGAGTGTTTCACACTCCAAAATCTGACTTACACAACTCTTACACATACTTACACATCACCTACATATTTAATACAAAAGCCAAAAACTTCTATAATTACTTTCTCATATCCCAATTTGATTTATTTAACTTAAACCATATGTTTTATCACATTAATCTACCACATTTTAATTAATTAAAAGAAAAGGACACATCACTAATAAAACACATACAAACAAAAATAAAAAGGAAACACATTAATAAAATGCACAAAGCCCATGGTCACATTTAAAGGTGATCCCCCCATGGGAATCCCTAACAACAATCAAACACAAACACAACAAAACAAGTTGCCATGGTGACCTTGTTGAATTCATCTAGAATTCCAATGTGGTTGGTCTCCAATCCCCCGATGTTTGTTGTGATATTTTAACTTGCAAAACACAAATACCTCCTTCGGCCTCGTGGCCATATCAGAACATCAACATGATATAAATAAAATCACAAAATCATCTATACACATGAATCACAACAACATCAAGGAAATCAACAATATCTCTTACAATTTATATTCACAACTATATCATCATCATATAATGTCCATTTTCTAAGTCTACTCACAATATCCAAAAATCACATGCCTGAACAACATTCACAATATATCCATGTCAAATAGTATATCATCATCCCCATATGAGTGTCTCTAATAATCATCATGCATCATAACCAAATCAAGATCAACAATAATCCATGATCAAATATCTAACATCATACTAAATCAAAGCTATAATAATGTCCATAATGAAATCAATAGTATCAAAATTAGTATCAAAAGTGTCAAAGGGAAGTGGACACTACGATTTGTGCTCAAGATGCTGGATTTTATTTGTTTGCTTTAGATTTTGTGGAACCAACTAGGCAACACGTCCCCTTTATAGATTGAGATTTTATTTGAGATGGCTTAAAGGATATTGGAGAGCTTCTTGAGAGATTTTGGCAGCACTTAGCTATGATTTTCCAAAGTTGGCTTCCATGGAGGGTGGCATGCCAATTTATAGCTTTAGGGAGAGGAAATGGAGGGTGGAGATTGATCCAAGTAGGATGAAGATCAATGGTTGAGGATTGAGGAGAGGATTAGAAATTTCTAGAATGGAGAATTCTAGAATTTGTGAGAAGTCTCCATTGAATTTAAATTCAATGGAGGGAGGAAGCCTTATTTGAATTTTTAAATTAAATGGAGGGAAGTTTAGAGAGGCTTCTAGAAATAGAAGCCTCTAGATTTAGAGGTAGAGGATTTGATTAGCTTAGGATTAGGTTAGGTTAATAAAATATGATTAGGGAGAGATTACATGGAGAGGCTAGGTGTAGGTGGGTGTAGGAATATTAAATTCCTAGAAAATGATAATGAGGATTAAGGTGGGATAATAGGATATTAATAATGAATTAAAAGGATTAATGATGAGATGGGATATTAGATAAATGATGAAAATAATTAGGATAAAGGGGATATGTGATCAAAGGGATTAATAATAATTAATCATGTGATTAATTATTATGTGGTTATGATGGGAGTTGTAATGATAAGTTAGTAATGGGGAAATATATTAAGAATTAATAATGTTTAATAGGTTTATTTATTTATTAATTAATTATGTCGACATTTTACATGTCTACATTTTCCCCCTCTTTGAAGGGTTATTGTGGAGCAATGACCTTTCAAAGAAAGAGAGGTTGTTAGGATAGATGGTAAGGGTGATGCCCCCTCGAGAGGTTAGGCGGGGAAGAAACGAGTCTGGTCACTTGCTTGAAATGAAGAGAAGGTCATGTTAGTAGAAGCATACGAGAAGTGTTGAGATTAGGAGAAATTGTGAGAAGATTCCCCATCCGGGGTGGCAAATGATTAGATGCCCCCCAGTGAATGGGAGCTAAATGGAGTAATTAGATGTCAAGTCAATAGGAGTATGGATTAATGGAATGAGTCAATGGGATTGATAGGATGCCCCATCCGGGAAGAGAAAGGTAGAGGAATTAGAGGGGATGCCCCAATCAACGATATCTTAAAGGGGGTTAGGATTGGTTGATTAAGAGATTGGATGAAAAAGATCGGTGATGGTCGTTAGCTTGATTGAGTTGAGTGCCATTTTTGCATGCCATGCGTCTCTTGTGCTCTTGGTTTAGATTAAAAAAAAAAATTGGATGTTGGCTAGAGTGGTTGATTGCTTGGATTAGGTTAATAAGATTTAGCTTAATAAATGTGGGTGATCGGATGAGAGGAGGATGATGTTAGAGATTCTTAGTGGATGATGATTAAAGGGGGTGAGTGTTATTGTGAACTATCCACATTGTCATCATTAGTTGTAGTATAGTGGCGAGAATAAATACACCATCAAGCGTATAATGTGATGAGTGAATTATCAAATGCATTGTGTCCTCATATCATTGGACACATATAAAAAAAAGGTCCTCATATCATTGGACCATGTAAAATAAAAAGGGGCCTCATGTCATCAACCGATAATAAAAGATGTAAGAAATAATGCGAACATTTACAAGCACTTATGCGAAAAAAGAAAAGTGACAAAATGATGTGGATTGATGGAGTTGATGCAAATTTGGAAAATTGGGTGATTTTTTTAAATTTTTGGTTTTACGATTTTTTTTGGGTTTTAACAAATTTTTAATTTTTTGGAGTTTTACGTTTTTTTTTTTTTTTTTGGAATTTTACATTTTTTTGATTTTTTTATGATTTTTTGATTTTTTACGATTTTGTGAATTTTAACAATTTTTTATTGTTTACGATTTTTCAACTTTTTTTATTTTTGGATTTTTACGATTTTTATTTTTTTGGATTTTTACATTTTAAATTTTTTTATGATAGATGGGAAAATTTGGTACGATAGGAAGAAAAAAGCAGAGGCGAATTTAACGAGGTGGAAGAACGTGAGCACGGAATGTCGTGAGTGCGTCATGGTGGTATAAAAGGGGTCGGGGACCATACGGTGAGTCATTTTTAGCACGTGTAATAGAGAGACAAGAGCCTTTAAGAGATCATGATGGCTTATTCGAGGATTGGGGCACCTTAAAGCGGATATGGGTAGGGAGTATCAATGACCAAAGCCGATGGACATGCGGTAACTAGCTTATGGATTTTTTATTGTTTTCCATTTTACATGTTTTTGAGATTTTTTGAGGGTTTTGGGTATTTTTAGTGCTAAGGTGTATGTAAATAGCACATATGCACTTTATAGTGGCGCATATGGGTCGTAGGGAGGGGAGGGTAAGTTTTGGCGCATATGTGCCGGGTTTGATGCCTATGACATGGTTTGGCACCTATGTCATAAAAGGCGGCACATATACAAGAATGGATGAGGATAGCACCCATATTTAGATTAGGCACCTATGATAGGGTTTGGCACATATGTCATAATGGTGGCACCTACACGAGAGGGAATAAGGAATGACACCTATGTGGGGTTTTGCTTTACCATGCGCACGGAGTATGGTAGTATACATATGCTATAAAGTGGCGCTATGCCAAGTTTTTGATTTTAGAGCACGTTTTAAGGGATAGTAGATTAGAATGATGGGGATAGAGGGTATTTTGAGGAATGGTGGCGGTGAACTAATATGTGTGGGTTTGGTGTATGCGGTGGCATTAGATACTCTGTAGATTAGGCATCGACAATCTACCACATTGATGAGATTATTAGGAGGACTTGAGGAGGTAGAGGAGGAGGTGGATGCACTCTTGCATGTGCTCAGATTATTACATGTGGCGAGGATGTTGACTATGCAAGCAGGCCAGAGCTTTATTGACCATGTTGGCGGAGAGGTGGCATTCGAGAGACTAGTGTTTTCACGGTTTCCTACTAGGGTAGATGATAGTGACGTTAGAGGATGTATATCACATTTACCTAGATTCCAAAGGAGGGAGAGTGGGTAGTATGGCACATGGATAGGCACAAGTCTCAATTACGATTATTTGAGAGATGTATGAGGTGCACCACCTCGGGGATCTTAATATATTTGGGAGTGTATTTTAGAGAAGGATATATGGAGTAGATTTCAATGTTGATATGTTCCCTGAAGCGGTTTGCATTTTGTTACGATGGAGGAAGGTGATATTTGAGTATTGGATTTGCAGATGTGGTGTATTCGATGTGGCAACCAAAGATGGTATATGCATGGGAATCTATAGTATTGGCACGCTTATACCATGATTTACACAACATAGCCTATCGAGGGGGCATAACATTGGAGCATACATTTTACTATAGATCTAGAGCCATAATCACATATATGTGGGCAAGGCGATAGGTATCCTTGGCGGCGTTGGGATGGAGAGCCTTGAGTGTATGAATAACACATTCATATGGGTAGAGAGAGAGCATCGGGAGTGATGGTCCACTACTGGGGCGAGAAATATATTAGTTAATGGCGGGGATAAATTACATGGCGACCATACCATCATTATGAGGCATGGGCTAGGGATTAGGAACAACTGAGCTAGATTTGGACTCCATTTTACATAGTAAGGGGTCATTCATACATGATTGAGAGATATTGAGGCGAGATCATGTCCTTCGATACTTTGGGATTGTATAGTATATACCTTTAGGTCGTCATTTATTTGCATGGATGGACCACCCGGGAGATGCGAGGATTGGGGTATTCCGATTCTAGAAAATGTGTCGAGGGTGAGTTTGGATGAGGTACAAGTTGACCGGTGGAGGCCTTTACCAAATGTAGAATATCAGGGACGGTAGAAGGATATGAGGAGTGGTGGCGGGGATTAGACCAGCTAGGCTTACTCGACCATTAAGAGGGATGAGGTTTATGCATGAAGGAAGATATGTGTATAGGGGGTCCACAAGGATAAGCCTTAATACTACATGTACCACAGGTGAGGTAGGATGAGGAGTTACCACGAGCACCACCGATTATCATTTTGGGTGGTTTCGATTCAACATCGATGCCACATTCGTTAATACAAGATGTACTGTACCGGACCGAGAGACAAGATGTTGATCGATGGATATTAATGATTTGATTGGACCACTACATACTATCATGCCATCATAGATAGATATAAAAGGTCCATCTGGTTGAGGATTGGCGAGGCACATGTCTAGCTAGTTCAAGATTGTGGGCGTAAGTTCTTTGGGTACAAGACTTACATGTTCGGGGCCTTGAGTTAGTTGATATAAGGGAAAAGTTACGAGGTTCAAATTGACAGATTGGAGGCGAGGCTTAGGTCCAGAAGTAAAGATAGCTTGTCTAAGGGTGAGAGATATGGATCTCCGAGAGAGAGATACAAGAGTTGAGGCATACAAGGAGCATATTTTCAGTCTTGGTGAGCCAAATGATGGTGAAGGGGATAGTATGGTGATTGAGCTTGGGTTAGAGATTTAGAGACATCTCACCTACAAGGAGAGTTAGATAGGTTATAGCAAGCCATTAAGGTCTAGCGATAATAGTAGACATGGACATGGTGCGAAGATGAGGGGTTAGTTTAGTTGAGACATCCCACCTACGGGGCAGAATTAGATGCGATGCACTAGTAGAGGGATTGGGCTATACGACACCGAGACATAGATACCACCACTAGAGGGATGCTTACAAGATATATATGGCGTGTTGGATACATCGACTAAGTCGAGTGAGACATAGGGAGCCTTTTAGGGATCATGGTGATGACACCCCTTAGTATGGTGACATTGTATCGGTATCAGGCCTTGGTAGAGATATGTGTTATTACGAGTGAATCGTGACTTTGAGGTTGCACGAGGAGTGGCGATATGCAGATTACTTGGTTGAGAGGAGATCAACATATCGCAGTGTAAGGGAGTACTGCCAATGTTTTCAGCCTAGACCAAGAGGAAGAGTACGGGGAGATGACACAGTAGCTCGGTCAAGGATGAGAGGTTGTTTTATATATGTACATATGTGGCGATATAGGTTGTGATTCTTTATTATTTTGTATCATATGTGTTTTATTAGATATTCGATGATGATGGTCACATTTTTTTATGTATATGTATATATATATATATATATTTTAGACATCTGTATCATTCTAAGACACTGAGGTATTATTGATGAGATGATATTTGATTACCATGTAGGATTTTGTGATGGATGAGACGATCTGAAATGAAATATTTTGTTTTGATGTTTTTGATGTATAGATGATGATGTATATGATGGTTTTATGATGATGTATGATGATGATTTACTTTATTTTGATCTTGATGTATGGATGATGATGTTTATGATTATTTAATGGTGTATTGATGATTATTGAATGTTGTCATGATGATGGTATGGATATGATTTGGGATATTTATTGTTTATGAGTATTTAGGGTGATGTAATGATGTTAGATGATGTAGTTTGATTATGATGGGATGATTTTATTTGATGTATATTTAGTTTGATATGATGATGTTTGATGGATTAGATTATGATAAAGTTTTATTGTTGTTAGATGATGATTTTATGTAAGTTTATTTTTCATATGATGATGTGAGATTATGTGATGATAAAATGATTGTGTTATGGAGATAGTGTTAAGTTTTTAATGAATTTGGATGATGTTGATGATGAGATTGGTAGGGGAGATAGATTATGGTATTTTTGTAATGATGATTATTTATTATTATTATGGTGATGTGGTAATTTTTAAGTGTTGATGGTTAGATGGATGGTAAGGATGATGAAATGGTTGTCATGGTTTATAATTGCGTTTGAGAACTAGATTAGGTGGAAATGATTATATAATGTTATCGATGTTTTATTGTGATGGTTATTATTAAGATGGATAATGTAAATTAAGTATGTATATGATGATTTTCATAATGAATGGGTATATACATATGGTTAATATCACTATTCAAAATAAATCTAAAAAGTAATTTAAGTTGTATAAATATTTACAATGTAATTGTTCCACTAACAAAGTAAAATAGCAAAGAGAAAAGGAAAGTGATTAGAATAAGTGGAATATGATGATAGTAGATGGATGGGGGGTGGAAAAGGAATGAAAGTTTTAGGATCTTACAAGGGTTGCATGTTTTGGGATTTTCGAGAGAGGCTTGAAGCTTCTTACTATGGTAGTGTTGAATTTTGCTATGAGACAATGTGACCTTTGCTAGAATCGAGATAGTGTTCCCAATCATGATAGATCCATTACTTCGTAGTTAGGACTAGAAGAAGTCTGGATTAGGATAGTAGGTGAGGAATGTGGATGGGTATGGGGATGTGGTTATGGATAAAGGGATTTTCCCTAGTGTGTTAACACGTATGTGAAGCACTAGTGGACATAGGATTTAGTTTACCATAGTGTCAAAAATCAATTTTCACCATGGTACTTGCCCAAGGTGCCACCAAAGTGGTTTTCACCAATGGACATTTTTTTTTTCTTGTTTATTTATTTTTTATTTTTTTTGTGAGTTTTGATAATGGGCACTTAGGCATATAAGCGTTTGAGATGCATGATATTCATGGGATCATCTATCTCATACATGTCCTGGGTAGCAATCTTGTAAGCACCAGATCTAAATTTTCCTATGATGACGTAGGGTCTGAGCCAATTGGGTTTGAACTTGCCTTTCTTTTCTGAATCAACATTGGTGTTGCATTGATTCTCTTTGAGGACTAGGTCACTAACTTTGAATTCATGGTTTTTATGCACTTTTTGTAACATCTGAGAAGGTTATTTTGATAAGATTTGAGATGATCCAAGGCTTGGAGGTGTTTCTCATCCGGAGATCGAGTTCTTGAAGATGATGAACGCGATATTATTTTTCGTCGATAATATTTTAGAGTCCAAACACGAAGGTAGGGAGATCAATCTCAATAGGAAGGATAGCTTTGGTGCCGAAGAAAAGGGAATATGGAGTGGAGCCAATGGGTGTGTGGATGGATGTGTGGTAGGTCTAAAAGGTAAGATATATTTTGTATATCATTTACGTCTTGCTTTGACCGAATACTTTACCAAAGATGTTATTTATTGTTTTCTTGGATGCCTCAGATTGGCCTTTACCTTTTGGGTTGTATGGGGTGGAGTATTTGAGCTTGATGTGGAAATGATAATTAAGCTCACCGACTTCTTGACTCTTATAGGATTTATCGTTTTCTGTGATAAGAGTAGATGGAATACCGTAGCGGAAAATGATATGATTTGGGATGAATTTGGATTTTTTTTGCAAGTAACATAGGTCAACGGAATGGCTCTAACCCATTTCATAAAGTATTATGTAGCAAAGTAATAATGAATTTGTGACCATCAGATGAAGTGAGATTGCGTTTTCCCATGAGATCGATACCCTAGGTAGAGAATGGCCATGGAGTGGTGGTGGGATAAAAGCTTGTGAGGGTGTATGGATGAGGTCAACGTATTTTGCACAGGACACATTTGCGAGACATATGAGCATGCATCATTTTCCATTATAGGCCAATAATATTCGGTGCATGGAAGTTTTTGGCAAGTACCACACCACTAGTGTGAGCACCACAAATGCCTTCGTGAACTCCCTTGATTGTTAATTCTTCCTCTCAAGAGTTAAGGCATCGTAATAAGGTTCCATCATATCCTTTACGAAAGAGGGCGTCACCAAGGATGGTGAATTTGGATGCGCGTTGGATGAAGGATTTGCAATGGCTACGAGGAATATCGAGGTGGAAGGATATGGTCATGGATACAATTATAGATGTCATGATACCATGGTGAATTGGGACCAACAATCTCACATTCCATCTCGGATTCAAGGACATCATATGCTAGAATCATAAGTTGTTCAACCAGGAAGTGTGAATTATGGGCATCTAAAGGTATGTTTAAGAGGGAACCATTGGTAGCCATTTCATTTGCTGATTTATTATTTTCCTGTGGAACGTGCTTGAACTAAATTTGCTAAAAATAGAGCTTAAATCTATCCACCATGCACTTTTATAGAACCATTTTTTCATCCTTGTTGAATATTAATCATTAACATGTTTGATGATGAGTTGTGATTCACCAAAGACATTAATATTTTTAATATTCCATTGGATAGCCATGCGAGTCTAGCTATGAGTGCCTCATATTCAGCTATATTATTAGTACAGGGGAAGTGAGTGAAAGGCCTTAGGGATGAGATCTCCTTGAGGTGTGATGAATAGGATTCCTGCTCCACAACCATGATTTTTGAAGGATCCATCAAATTATAATGTTCGGAGTATTAGATTCTTCGATATTCAATACCGATTCATCTAAACCATGTATTTAGTGTTGTGGAATCAAAAACTAGAGCTTCTGCTAGATGATCTACTAAAACTTGTCCTTTGATAGATTTTTTATTAACATATTCAATGTAAAATTCACTCAAGAGCATGATCCATTTAGCCATGCATCCTGTCAAATCCAATTTTGAAAGTAGATATTTGAGTGGATCTACCTTAACAAAGATCTTCTTTGTATTGTTGAGCATATAATGTCATAGTTATAGAGAGGAAAATACAATGGAAAGACATGATTTTTCAATATGGGTATAGTTGAGCTCATAAGTGATTAATGTTTGGCTTAGATAATAGATAACTTTTTCTATTCTCTTGTCATCATGTTATGTAAGGGGAGCTCCCAAGGCATCTTGAAGAACCTGAAAAATAGAGTAGTAGAGGAAGTCTTGGAATGAGAGGCCTTTGAAGCGGAGGATTTTGAGATGATAAAATACAACTTGAGTATAGAAGTGCAAAAATATTTGCACATGAGAAATAGGCGCACGAAGGGAGTGTGTGGAAGTATGGGAAAATAGGGTGCACCCAAAACAGTTTGAAATCAAGACTTAGTCGTTCTCTAGTTTGGGGCTAATTTTGGATGTGAAGTGTAGAACACATTTTGTATAATACTTGCAAACCACACAAAGGCTATTTTGGGACTAGTAGAAGATCGGCGCCATGCATAGTTGTGGAGCTAATAATAGGATTATACTTGTAATTGTATTATTAGGTAATTTATTAGCGCTTGCATGCTTTTGTATTCTCATGTAAGGGCACATGGATATTATTAGCATGTAGCCTATTTTGAAGGTGCATGGGAAGTGAAGGGAAAGTCCCCACCCCTATAAATATGTATTGATTTGCATTGTTTGGTATCACCATTTATTGTTAGTGTTACACTACAAGTTTGTTAACGCACATGACTATGGAGACAATATTATGAATTTAAGAAGCTTCTGCGTTTTACAGTATTAATATAATGGATATTATTGGATGGATATTGGTGTTAGATTTAATTGAACATGGATCTTGCATGGTAAATATGATTATAGTAATTGTTTAGTTAATCCTTCATATGGTTAAGTTCTAGATCTATTTTACGCACTATGGAATATCTTTGATTATCTGTTATGGATCTAAAATATACATTCATTCAATCATGCTAACATCTTGAACAAGCTTCTCTAAAGAGGGACTTTTTACCCTTGTGTGCTTTTGTTAAACGTTCAGTTTAGGTTGAGTGATGTGTCAGCGCGCCTTGGGCTGTTGGTGGTAAAAACTAGGCTACACCATTTGGTTTCACTGTCGGGACCTCTTTTTCAGTTTTTGGTAGGATGTTGCATGATGAAGACGTATCGATTGACCTTGGCCAGTATTAAAGAGTGGTTAGATGATTTGGAGGAAGAGTATGCTCACAGATTTAACACTGGACCTAATTTTAATGCAAATGTGTGGGTTGAAAAGAATCTGTATAATGCTTTATATGAGACTTTCTTCACCATATTTCCTATAGAGTTATGCATGAGTGGCTAGTTGCTTATGCATCTAAGAGGAATTAGAGGTTTTGCACGCTTTTTTGGATGTAGGAAGAATTCTAGGCCTTGTATGATGCAAATCTAATTTGGATGCACTTTGTGGATGTTTGGTTTTATGATGTTCTAAACAACTATATACTAGAATACATAGTTTCTACATACTCCTGTCCAGAGGTTGTTGAGTTCAGTTCTTACGTGAACCCGAGGATTGTATCTACATGGTATTCTACGATGATTGAGATCTTGACCATGACCCTAGATTTTGAAGATAAGCCTATGGCTAGCTAAACCCCACCATGTGTGGGGGTAGGATCAAGTTTGGTGAAAAATGGTGGAGCTAGCATTAGAGAGACGAGAGGGAAGAAAGGTGGCTTAAGTTTAATGAAGCATGTGAGAGGGACTTGGAGAAGCAGCGAGAGATCATAGAAAGAATGGTGTTGCGGAGGGAGATGGCTCATGAAGGATTTGGGGCTCACACAAAGGACATGGAGCCAGAGCATCTAGAACTCCCCCATTTGGGAAATAATGGTAGAAAACCCTCTTCAAATTCATATGAAGGAGTGTCGAAGAAATCTTGAGAACCGTGGGCATGCATGCATCTGATCCTACTAGAAACCTACCCTTTGCGCTTGGTTTTTACAAATTCTATGATGATTAACAATAAGCAAGTTAGTGTGGGTAATAGAGTTACAATAGATAGAGTTAATTTGCATTTAATTTTAGGACTTAATCAAGTATCATATTCATATATGGTAGTGTAATCATCATCTATGTTATTTGGAGGTCCAGCTGGAGGTAGATTTTTGGCGCGTCGTCGACCAAGAACATGGGTGCAAACCAGCCAAAGTATAACATCCTGGAAGTAGCACAACTTCATAGACTATGGGAGTCTAGTTTAGCACAACCATTGGAACACAAGGTAATGCATCCTCTGGTTTGTTTCCTACTTTAGGATGAGGATTAGAAGGGTCGGGTGGCTCAGGGGCGCTGGTAGATATGGTGGCTCTACGGGTAGAGGAAACACAGTGGGGAAATACAAGAAGAATCGAATCGGTGGGCATGGTTCACACCGGCCCTAACAAATTTATATGAAGATTTCTCTTCATCTACCAAAATCTGAGAGGGATAGAATATACAACTAAGAATGTTCATATGTGTGAGATAATATGGCGCACAAAGGGGATTACTTACTCAGAGCGAAAGGAAATATAGTTTACAACTACATTATAAGGGTGTGTGTATAGTTGGTACAAAAATTTGACCACGACTAGACTTGTGTAGATTATCTTTGCGTTGCGGGATGTTTTTTGAAGGAATTTTATATCCTTGAGTTTAATCGAAGAGCATCAACACGTTGAAATACATTAAGCAAAGCGATGCGAGAGTGTTTATAAGTATGATGCTCGGTTCAAGACCCTTTTTCCAAATTATCTTATGATAAACACGTGAGCCAACATGCTCAATGGTTCATTAGAGGACTGATCATGCCTTTTAAAATATCCCTTTCACACAACACTTACATATATCTACATGAGGCACTTGAAGTAGCTCTACACGCTGATGCGGTAGGAGTGTAGACACATGAGTGAGCCCATTTTTGGAAGCTCAGATTATAACAATGGCTAAACATGATTAGAGAAATTATCAACTACTTTGGTGCATGAAGCATGTAGCAGGATCTAGTGCACAAATTGTAAAGTAGAGGGCATATTAAGGATAGTTTCCCAGTAAGTCAATGCATTTCTTGTTGTTAGACTATGAGATCTGTCACTTAGATCATAGTTCAAGTTAGTGCCCATTGTTGCAACGTATGATAAGAAAGAATGAATGTCTTGTCTTACTCTGCAATATTTATAGGTCTACTACTCATGATACTGAGGATTGTAGGTTGATTGATCAGATTCATGATGCCATTGATATTGGCGTATGACAGACTAATGTTACAAATAAATCTAAGGAGAAAGGTGAGCATCATGATCATGATCACAATGAATGGTGTTATGAAGAAGGTTGTGGTAGAGGTCGAGGATACAATGGAGGATTCGAGGCCGAGGTCACGAGAGGTGGAAAAGTAATTTCCCCCATGGAACTTGTTATACATGTGGATCCCCTGATTATTATAGGTATGAGTGTCCTTAGAACATTGTTTTTTCTTTTTGTAGAAAGAATCACAACTATGAAGAGTTCCCAGACTTGTATGAACATTTGAGCAAGAAACAAAAATAGGAGAACAAGGGTGTGGGAATGGATAGAATGCAACATACCATGGAATATCAATGGATGCCAAAGTTAGTGCCAGATCCTTAGTTGGTACCTATGAAGATTACTACACGAGCGGAGGTTGCGCATGCCAGAGAAGTTCCGAAACAAAATCCTACCATTACTAAGGAGGAGGTACTACATGCAAAGTATCTAGACCCTATGCATCAGAAGGAGGTTTATCAAGAAACCATGGAGGTGATTAGGAATTTTTAGGGTGAGATACAATGTTTGAAAGAACAGTCATGGAAGTTAGAACAAAAGAAGGTAGCTGAGCTCCATCAGACGGATGTTGATGATCTAAAGGAGGTTTGCAAGATGTTGCGATAAGAGAACATTATTCCTTTATTGGGGAACTGGTTAAAGGGAAACACTATGCATGCTAGAATTGAACATGAAAGGAATATTTTACATGTTAACCTCCCTCCTCATAGTTTGGATTATGACAAGGAGATTACTTTGAATGTTGTTGTTGATGGCTGGATTTTGAGTAACATTTTGATTGATATAGGCACGGAAGTGAATGTACTCACTTTGGATGCATGATTTGAGATGGACGAGCTACTCAAATTACAACCATCTTCAAATGTTTTATTCATGGAAAACATAACTAAGGCCACACCTATCATATTTTTAAAGGATGCATTTATTACTATAAGAGGTCCAAATTTACTGGAGACTTTGAAATCTTGGCACTTGCAGAAACAGACATTTTTCCAGCACTAGTTGGGATCCCTTGGTGTTATGCAAACAACGTTGATCTATGCTTCAATAAGGGGTATATAATTTTTGAGAACAAGGAGGAGCACGTCATTATCCCCTTGACAGAAAGGAAATATGCACCTTATATAGAGCCCTTAAGTGAAGAATATTTGAACAGAATTTATGTGTGCACCATTCGAGATTTGGAAGTTCTTGAGCCATCAAAAGAAGGATTTCTCCAATGGGATGATGCACAATCCATGAACAATACTACAAGTGTTGCATGTGACATTTGGGCACATGTCACTTATGAAATGATTGTATGTGAAGTAAGAAGTGTAGTTACATGTGTAAGTAGGCCACACAGTATCAGGCGTTTGGGTATCACTCAGTTACCAAGGGATTTTGGTGAGGAGAATCCAAAAATATTCCTGCTTACTATAGAAGTTCAATGGGAGTATCAAGTTGAAATAAGGAATATGCTAGTCTATACTCTGTGTGGGACAACAATGCTGGTGGATGGTTCACATGGATAATATTTTGGAGTATTTAGAAGTGAGAATCACCTTATCTACTACATTTCATAGGAGTAATGCACATTCTCAGATTTGTGAATTTCATGGTAATGATCTTATTCAACACCATGTTCAACAATGTGAGAGACTTTGGACAAAGGGTAGGAATTTTTACCACCTTTTTGTGGGTGCACAAGCTCTATTTCACCTTGCGAAGCTTCTCATGTGCATGGTATGTCTATGTGGAGTTGAATAGAGAGACCAAAAATTTGCAAGAACTTATTTTAGGTATGATTCAGACCTTTAACTCTTTTTCCACTAAAACTCTGGTGAATGAGGCGCTACAGGTTATGAAGCACTTAACTATGGTAGATAGTGCAAATATTGAGGAGCTCCTTCAGGATTTGTTAGGTGGGTTAGACCTAGAGGCACGCTTTGAAGAGGAAGAAATAGATACAGAGCAGAACAGGTGCACTTGCCAGAAACGAGAAAAGGGTAATATGGTCTACATGGTTGATGATGAAGAGGTGGAGAACCTGGATGTTGAGCACACATAAGGTATGCCCAAGGTCCAGGACAATGTAGATGAGAGGGCATGTGCCTACCATGAATTGATGAAGACCAAAAAAGTGAACATTGGAATGAATATTGAACCTAAGGAGGCCATCATTGGAGATTATTGGTCGACTTTGAGGTTCTTAAGATCATTGAATTGTTTCATGAATTCGAGGATTTATTTCTAGAGGCTATCATGAATTGAAGGGGTACATGAATATTTTGATGAAATGAGAATCAAGCTAAAAAAGGTGCACGATCAGTTCGGAAGAGGCCTTAGAGGATGAATCAAACTGTGTGTTAAAGTGAAAGAAGAAATTGAAAAAATGTTGAATTATGGGATCATTGAGCCCATCAAGGAGTCAAATTGGGTGAGCCATATGGTGATTAGTATCAAGAAGGATATGAGAATCAAAATTTGTGTGGATTACAGGGAGTTGAATGTTGCATGTGTAATAGATCCCTTTCCCACACCGTTTACTAAGAAAATATTTGAAGGCGTTGCAAGGTGCGAGATCTACTCCTTCACTAATGGACTTTTAGGTATCATCAGGTAAGGATAGCTAAAGAGGATCAAGAGAAAACAACTTTCACCACTGAGTGGGGAAGTTTTGCATACATGGTTATGCCCTTTGGATTAAAGAATGAGCTGCGGTGTTTTTTGCGCATAGTTGTACAAGCGTTCAAGATTTTATTCATAAGTTTTTACAAGTTTACTTGGATGATTGGATAATCTATGGACTTGTGAAGGATCATTGTGATAATTTGAGGCTGATGTTTGAGAGATGTCGGTAGTTGAGCATCTCCTTGAATATTAAAAAGTGCATGTTTGCCACACCCTTTAGAATTTTTCTAGGACATATCATCTGTAAGGAAGGCTTTCTAGTGGATCCTGCTAAGGTTGTTGTTATTTTGGGATTAGAGGAACCTACTAGCCAAAGCAAGGTGTGCAGATTCTTGGGGCACACAAGATATTACAAAATTTTATCAAATGTTATGTCAAGATTGATGCGCCCTTGGAGGAACTATTAAAGGGTAAAGACAAGTTCTATTGGGGTGAGGCACAACAGTGCGTGTTTGAGACACTAAAGGAAAGACTTAATATAATGCATATTTTGAGCTTTCCTTGATGGTGAAGCCTTTTCATGTTCATGTAGATGCCTATGGCATGGCCATTGGCATGATATTGACCCAACCTAGAGAAGGGTTTATTGATCATCCTATTTTCTTTGCAAGCAAGAATTTAACTCTAGCAAAATAGAAGTACACCACTACATAGTGCGAGGCCTTGTTTATGATATACATGCTTCATAAGTTTCAAGAGTACTTACTTAGCAACACCTTTCATCTTTTATACAGAACACATGGCATTGAAGTACTTGGTGAACAAACCCATTTTACAGGGGTGCATATACCATTGGGTTCTGTTATTTCAGGATTTTAACTTTACTGTGGTAGTTAAGACAGGAAAGAATAATTCTGGACTAGATCATTTATCAAGGATTCTATCATGAGAGGATGTTGAAAGAATTGAAGATACAATGCTAGATGCACAACTATTTAGATTGAACCACATGCCTTCGACTTAGAAGATATTGTGGTCTTTTTACACACAGGTGTGGCACTGAAAGGAATGAAGTCTTTAGAGAAGAAACAACTTGTTATTCATGTCACGCCTTACATGTTGATCAGTGGAGATTTATAAAAACTAGGTCGGGATGAAATTTTACGCCGGTGTGTACTTGAGCATGAGTGGTAAGCAAATATGGAAGAGGCTCATGGTGGTATTATAGGTGGACACTATGTAGGGGATGTCACCACGTGTAAGGTTCTATTGGTTAGTCTATGATGGGAAATGTTATATAAAGATTGCAAAGAATATTGTAAGGTGTGTGACCATTGTCAACACCTTGGAAATCCATGGCATAGAGATGAAATGCCTTTGAGGCATATTGCTAGCATAGAACCTTTTGAAAAGTGGGCGATTGACTTTGTGGGTCTTATCTCCCGGTAGTGTGTAGGATTACATCATGTTATATTATAACTTGTATAGATTATCTTACAAGGTGGGAAGAAGTGGTGCCTATGAAGGATTGCAAAGCAGCTATGGTAGTAAGGTTTCTATGGGAAAATATTATTAGCAAGTATGGATGCCCTTTAAGTTTAACAAGTGATAGGGGCACTCATTTTCTTAATGAAACCATCAGGATACTATTGGAAAAATTTATGGTTATACACCATAAAACAACACCATATCATCCTTAAGAAAATGGAATTATTGAGACATTCAACAAGATAGTGAGCCATAACTTGACTAAAATTTGTGATGTTGGAAGGAAAGACTAGGATGATAAAGTCTCTGGTGTACTTTGGGCATACAAGAAAACCTACAAGAGGTTGAATAAAGAAACATCCTTTCAGTTGGTGTTTGGCATGGAGGCTAAACTACCAGTGTAATTCTATTACACTCTCTACATATTGCATGCGCATGAGGTTTAGCAGATGAGAAGGAACTTGAAGAACGTATTGAAAAACTTATGCGGCTAGAGGAAAGGGATGTTATAGCAAGATGGAGTCAAAAGTAAGAAAAGGCCAAACAAAAACAAGCAAAGCATGAAATATAGATAGAATGACAAATCAATGCTTAGTATGGTGGTAAGTGGAGAGCAATAAATGCAAAAAGTTTTGAAAAACTACAAAAGGATGTGTTGTGAAATCATTTTTACCTTTTCAAACAAGAGTATTCAAGTGAGTTGTTGATGAGCGAGCTAGCGAATGAGTTGTGAAGTGCAGAGAGCCATGAACCAGTTGGATTTGTCATATTTACGCACCAGGGTGATTGCCACTCCATTTGGAGAAGTGTTTGTGCGAGAGCGAGAGGCATGCGTGGAAGAATATTGAGAAGTAGGGTTTGGTTTTGAGCTAGGGAATGTGGTTTCAAGCTAGGGCACATGGAGTTAGACTTGCAGAGCTCAAAGAAGGTAAAATATCACACCTTTATAGTTATTATGGCATAGAAGAGAGTACCAGAGTGGCTACTGAGGAAAAGAAGTAGAAGAAAAGGAAAAAGTTGAGGTAGAAGTGTAGAACATCATTAACATGGCCGAAGAAATTGGTGATGAGATCATAGAGAAGAGGCCACACTTTCAAGATAAGGTGCAAAATTTTTAAATCCGCTCTACATTATTCACGCACAATAGTTCAATTGCTTTATTGGAGGAAGGCCCCATGTATTTTCCAACACCAAAGGATGCTACAAAGGAGGCACCAAGGCCAAGGCCATAATTGGAAGGAAGATTGTAATTCATGAATCCTTATTAGAAGATTTGAAGGATGAGCTTAAGAAAGAAGATCGGGAATTGACTATGTGAAACCGTGTTAGTGCTCAATTTAATCTCACCATTTTATCCAGTGTATGCCTTTGAAAAAATTTATTTGACTGGTTCGCCCATGTAAAAAACGTATGCTTGAAGATATAATTGTGTTGAATGTGAATACAAACCTTATGTTTAGGGTGTGAATCCTCTTTTTGGTTGAGGAATGTAATAGTCATGTTGCCTCGAAAAATCCTTATGAAAAACCAATCATGGATCGGGTTTAATCTTGAAAATATTCCTTGTATGTTGTCCTTTGGAATTCTAGTGCAAATTTCACATTTTTCTCCGCCATTCGATAATACAAGGCATGCTTCCATTGGCTACGACACAATGGACTCGGTTTACAAAGCTACATCATTTACATAGTAACTACAAAGTGTAAGTTTGGCCCCAAGGCCCAAAATGGTTTACGTGTCAAAACATGACTGGAGCAAGGTTTTGGGCCAAAGATGCATTCCTTGATATTTTGAGACCCACCAAAGACACATGGCATATTTCTAGAAAAGGTCGGAAGAGTGGGGTATTGGGTCATATTGTCAATCTTGCATCCAAGCGGGGAGAACAAACAAATGTGTAAAAGAGCCCTGCAGTTCCATTATGTATAAGATTCAGACACGTGTCAAGATCTCAATAAAAGTCAAATGTAGATGCTTGGGTCAAAAATGTAGTTATGCAATTATGAAATTTATGGGATAAAATGCAAGTAAGTTACGTGGCTCGCCATTATTTAAGTAAAAAACATGGCAAATCCTTACTAAAAGTGGAAAAGTGGGGGTGTGAGTCAAGATTATAGGTTTACACCAATTTGAAAAGCAATGCTAATGTGCAAATAAACTCCCTAACCTCGTAAGATACCAGGTTAATCCACATGGACAATCCATATTCAAATAAAGAAATAAAGATCGATGTCTGAAGTATAAATCATTTATGAGTGCCGTCATTAATGTGTTATTTGCATGAATCAAGGTAGAATCATTAAAAGCTTCCAAGTATTTCAAATTTTATCATTGCATGCAAAGATTTGGATTCCCTAGCTATGAAAATTGGTGAAGTAAACAACTAAGAAGAAAATAATCGAGAAAAAGAATTCGGGAGCATGTGAGCAGAAGATAAATTCACAGAGCTCTCGAAAAAATGAGTAAGTGCTTGTTTTACCCCATTCAATTCTTAATCATGTTGGAATTAAAGGAAGGATGAATTGTATAAGATGAAGTATCTAGCATCAGGGTTTCATGTGAATTCTAGTATTACTAGTGATTTAGATAAGGTCATGGACACGAAGTTGTTAAATGTTGACTTAGAGGATTTCCGGAGAAGATTGAGTGACTGAAACAAAAGTAAATGGATGGAAACAATTGATGCTAGTGAAATTTCCCTAACAGTTGCTTTCCCACCTTATGTACATGCTCCTAATTTCATATGATTGTGTGTGAAGAATTGACCCTGAGACAAGAGAGGTATTAGATGGAGGTGGAAAAAGAGTGATAAATTTAATACCGAGAAGCCTTCAAAGCAATTCTAGGGTTGCCAAATCTAGATCAACCAATAATTGCTATGATTGAATCCGCACAAATCAATTATGAAGCAAAATGAGATGAGTATGCTACAATGTTAAATGCCTAGTGGTTGAAAGAAAAAAAACCATCTGTAAAAATAATCCCTAAGAGGTTGACCAAGGCAATGTTTGTTGAAGAATTTGAGGACTTAATTATGTTATTAAGTAGGATGGCAGGGCTTGAGGGAGTTAATGATTTTCATGAATGGATGTGCCCTTTCATAATGGTCATCTTAGAGGAACAAGGAAAGTTCTGTTGGGAAAACTTTATTTCAGCATCTATTCATGCTAAGTTTTTGACAATGATGGTAAAGAATACTGAAGGTAGTTCAACTGATATTGATTTCTATATGATGTCATATTTTATATACAACATTTCTTGTTTTAAATCATTTCAAGAATCCCACTGCAAGCTATTTTTGATGATTACAAGGTGTATGATGTATATCCACAATTAAGGTTGAAAAATTGGAAGGGGAATGTAAGGTTGGTGAATGATGCTTTTATTGCCCCTGTGACCTACCTTTTCAAGCCAGAATGGGAGCAGTATAGGTTATCTGTTATTGCTAGGGAAACAATTCAGGAATATGGTTGTGTTTTCATATAGTACATGTTCTTCACATACTTGAGGGTAAGTGGATTTGAAGGAAAACCTTGCAAATTACCCAGATATGTAAGTGAAAAATGGGCCTTAATGGAATTATCAAGACAATTGACTTTTGTGCATAAACAAATTGCAAAAGGCACAAGACAAACATCAAATTCCCCATCCAAATTGGTAGGTATTCATGCCAAAGCATAATAAAATCTAGACTGATGGAAGAAGAGATGGAAAGATTTGGAATGGAGAGATTCACACCAAGACCCAACTATGATATTGATGGGTTATTAGTAATGGTGAACATGAGTCTCACTTTGAAGATTATTGGATGAATTATCTAGATGAGGAAGAAGTTAGATTAAGGGACTTTTCTAGAATGTCATTAAGACAAATTATTGATTTCAAGATTGTTGTAGTCCCACAAGGAATTATAGATGACAAGGATATAGTGGGATGATACTACCATGACTAAAAACTAGAATCAAAATAATTAGTTCCATTGATTGGAAAGAAAAGGAACTAGATTTCCCTTATATAAGGATCTCCAATGTGTTGAGAAGAACATTGAATTGGTTAGTTATCAAAGGTTTGTATTTATCTCTGCAGAACACCAAGGTATTAAGTGAGTTTCAGAATTTGAAGATTTTGGAAGGATATCTCCCCCACTAAAGGAGGGAGCAAGTAAAATAGATCCTCTAAAAGGGTAAGCCCCTTAGTTACCCAACAACAAGCCCACCACATAGAAACCATTGATGAATGGACATCAACAACTAGAAAAACTGGGACCTCGAGGTCTATTCTGGTTTGAAAAGCTAAAGGAATATTTCTTAAAGCCATGCAAGATGCTCTTATAACTGAAGTTATACGACTTCAAACAAAGGGGAAGGGCCTGATCACACAAAAATCTCCCTCAAAAGTTTAACCAGGATCATTGGAATATGGAAAGAATATGAGAGGATATCTAACAAGTGTAGACATTCAAGCCAAATCATATAGTGCTAAGGAAAGAAGAAGCACTTTGAGAGATCCAAGAAGAAGGTTAAGGTGGTTTGAACATCCTTTGATAAGGGATGTTGGTGAATATGTATCAAGAAAACATAAGCATACCGATTTTGAAGTAATTGAACCCCTATCTTGACTGAAGATTAAAAGAAGGTTGTTGCTTCATTATCTCATCAAACATTGTCATCTCAGACTCCTAAAAATGTGTGATCTACTCCTAGTGTGAAGTTCGATGGTATAGTAGCATTTTCCTCCCCAATTGAAAATTTTCCAAAGACAATTGGTAGTACTTAGATGCCTGGTCAGTCAGTTGAAGTTAAGAAGGAACATGTACAAAATAAACCAGAAAGTAAGGAATATGAAAAGCCATAAAAAATAGATGATGATATAGTTGAATTGTTTAAATATGTGCCTGATTTAGAAATGGTTGATGTAAATGTTGAGATTCATCTAATGAAGATATAAAAACTGAACATGAGGTGCATTTTCAAGATCCCCACCAAGCATCAGATGCAAGCATGAAGGGCAAACCCAAAATGTTCAAAGTAAAGTAACAGGAAGTGAGCTCCTTCAAGAGACAAATGTTCTAGAAGGAGCTATAACTGAGGTATCAAAGGAAATGAGTAGACATGTTGAGATTCATCTTAAGAAAGATAAATATTAGGAATTACAATTAGAAACTCATCCAACATGGCATAAAGGAGTTGAAGAACAACCTCAAGAGGGATCATCCATTAAACAACCACATATGGGGGTGAAGATACTATGAAGAATAGTGAGCTAATCAAAACCCCAAGTATGGATGAAGATGTTCCAAAAGAAACTACAGACACCTCAACAAAGAACATAGATACAGGTGCATTGGTTACTTCTCCTAGGGATCTAAAGGAGGTTTCAATTGAAAATGTGGTTCTCATGGACAAAAATAATCGGAGACAAGGAGAAATAGGTAGAAAAAATCTAGAAGATGGCACTCATTCATAGGATCAAGAACATAGTAAAGAGAAATTAGATGTTGTCACACTGGATCATGAAAAGCAAATAATAAAAGTTAAAGAAACATCAAAAGAACTGGTGTTATATTCTAAAACTCCACAGAAGGAGAAGAAAGGAAATGTCCCTATGGTTGGATGGTTGGGAGGATTTTTTCAAGGGAAAAGGAAATTACTCCAAAAGAATCTCTAAGTATCACTAGTATATCAATTCCAAAGCCCAAATATTCTTGAAGAAATCAATAATTCTTACCAAGACAAGGGTAGACCAACATGGATTTAAAACTTTGGAGGTTGCAACTCCTCATCAGGGAAAAAAAGTATGATATCATAGAGGGTGATTATGATATTCAACATATCCAGTTGGGAAAACCTAATAGGGAATCATTGAAACATGGAGTGATAGAGGCAGTTGAAGGTTTGTTACAAAGGGTTGATGAGGATAAGATATCCAAAAAGAAATTAAAAGAACAAGTAAAAACATTAACCTCATGCTTACATAGACTAGTAGGACACACAGAAAGAAGTTGTCACTATCATCACCCCTGAAACACTGGAAAAGATTGAAAAAGCTACTAAGAAAGTTCAAGCAGTAGATAAGTGGATAGAAAATTTATCTCAAGAGGGTAAGAAAGTCATTGAAAAATCAACTGATAGGTATGCAGAACTTTCTAAATTACTTAATGATATTAATGAAGTTGTTGGAGAGTGTGATAATGAGTTGTTCTATTGGGAAGGGATTTTCCCTAAATTAGAAAGAATCAACCAACTTGATGAAGACTTACTAGAAAAAGAGGGAATAGTGCCACTAGATGAAAAATGGACTCAATATATAATAGAAGACTTGGCAAAGATCAAGGTAGAAACTTTGAATCAAATCAGAGAAAAGTTGGCAACTGAGAAGGAATGGGTAGGTAAGACCATTGATGGTATAGATTGTATACTTAGAAAAATGGTATCTGATCAAAAAAAATGGTTTATGGGAATTTGGGGTTGATGTCTTGGTTCAATCCTTTGACAAACATATTAAAGAAGAACCATGTTCCTATGATGTTGTCAAAAGGATCACTTTGGTGGAGAATAAGATTATGAGAGTTGAATAAAGGGTTAAGGGAATCTAGACCAAGGATGTGAGTGCGAGTGTGGTGATAAGAATCACTTGATATACAAGTATCACACTGGACCTAATGAAGAGGAGATATGCCACTATTTCAAAGGTATGATGCCTACATGGAGAGGCAGCCAAAGGAAGAGAAATATGATGGAGATGAAGATTCAGATGTGAAGATTGATGAGCAAGCTTAGGCTTGTTTTTCTTTGAAACTTTATTTTCATCTTATTTCAATTATTACTCTTGTTTCATGAAAATTGAATATCACTTTGAAATTATTGTTTTCAGACATGAATGTAATTTGATGTGATACATTAGAATTTTATATGGCTTTGATAGAATTGTAAATCTATTATCAAGCATGTGTATTGATGTAACAGTTTGAGTTTTTTGTATTGTGGAAAAAGAAAAATGGGGATTCTATAGGGCCCCTACCCATGAAATATACATACATTTTCAAATACTACATCAAAAAGAGACTAAGAAAATAAAAACATTTAGTCATCCTCTACTTCTACTTTGAAATATTTTGTAAATGGGGAATTCTATTTAACAACATGTTCTTCCTCGATATTAACTCCTTTGAGCCTTGAGTTGTTTGAGTAAATATAATTGACCGGCCAAATTTTGAGACATCCCCATCTCCATCAATGATTCAACAGTCATCCTGGGGCCATCCATGATATTCCTCATCTCTATCTTCTTTGATAAGAAGATACCCAGTCAGAAGATCTAAACCACCTGTAGGAAATGTCATCTTCCCTTTTTCCTTGTAAGAAGTAGACTGATTAGGAATAGGATGAGAAGAAGCATTTGGAGTGGCTAGAAGAGCAAGTATTACATCCTAGGGACCTGGTGGAACAAGGGACTTTAAACTAGACTCATATTTCATCTCCTTGTTAAAGGTGGATGCTCTCTTGGGAGAGGAACAGGAAAAGGCCTGACAAATTTTGCTCCATCAAAGGAGCACACTGCACTGAGTGAATGGAAGGTTGGAGAGTAGACTTACCTGTACCTTTTTGGTAGTAGAAAGTGATGCCTTGGAATACTAAGGAGATGAAGGATCTACTTTTTCCTCATCCAAAATGACAATTGGGGGATGAAAGCTTATTTTCCCTTATTTCCTCTTGCTTTGATGACATTGGTATTGTAGATTTTTGAGGTGGTATAGGTCTTGTTGGACCTTTTTCTAGAGAAGTGATTCATCGCTCCAATTCTTCCACTTTGTGAGAAATGGTAGGCACAATATCAATCAAAGTCTTGTCATAAAGTACGTAAGACTCTGGGAACTTCTTTCAGCAAAAATCCTTCATTGCATAGAAAGGGACACTTGTATCCAGCCATCCCTGTCATAGTAGGCCTCCTCTCAATCTAGAATTTCTTCAATTCTTCTGGCGTTTTTTGTGCTCCCACCGGAAGAGATGATAATACATAGATTGGAAAGCTGAAAAAATAGGATTGATCTTAATCAATATGTCAAGGGAAAGCCGAACCTCTCAATATGTCAAGGGCCCTTTAATATCCCATGGGTCTGCAATTTCAAACAAAGCCTTGAAAAATGCTTCATTTGGATGAGTTGAATCAAAGATTTGATTTAAATCTTCTGAGGATATTTCTTTCAAACTAGTTGCCACAACTACTCTTGCCATTACACCAACAAAAAGCTTCGCAGTATCTTTTCAAGTCTAAAAATGGAAAGGGGATGCACACCAATGAAGAAATGAAGCTAAATTTATAATGAAAATGGTGCAGATGAGCTGAATTGGATAAAATCATTTCCATTAAATGAATAGAGATTTATTTCTCATCTTACATGAAGGAAGTAAAGATGAAGCAATTGGCTATCAACTAAAAGAAGAGATGTTTAAATGTGAAAAAGGTTGCACATGGATAACAAATATAATAAGGAGATTTGGTGATCATTATGCACATTCAAAAACTAATGTTTGAAACTAGAGGCTGATAAATGGTCACATCATAGGTATTTGAAATGTTTGAGGAGCTACCATAAAATGTGCTTACTTGTTTTTCCAGGTGTAAGGGTAAATAAGACAACGTGGCATCCCAGTTGTTCTGAGAGAATAAAAGAACTATAATCACTTGCAATATATAATAAAATATTCCTTTGAAGATTCATGTTTTTGGGGGAACTGAGAACTGAGTGAGTGATTATATTGTATAAATGCGTTGATAATACTCTCACATAAGGGGGGTTAAATTTTCTAAGCTTTAGAGAAAAAAGGAGAGAACCTATTTGTACTTGTTGAAACTAAACCAACATGAGATACCCAAGCTTTGTTCACTTGTTCCAAAACCTTCTCACCAAGATGATTGACCTTTGTATAATCATTGGAAAATATTGAGGTCATAGTGTTGTGTCCCCTTATTGAAGAATTGGAGTTTATTGAATTAATATGTGTGTATTCTTGTGAGAATTGTTACTTTGTTTCAAGATGAATTGTTTTGAATCAATTGTCTACATTTCTATTGCAATCTTATGCTAATTAATCTCTCTGAATTACACAAATCCTTGGTCTAAAAGTAGTGACATTTTGGTAACTACAATTACATGATTGATGGAGCTTTCCTTCATAATGTGGTAAATGATTTTAAAGTCAATTTGTATCTATTTGATCTAGGATTTTTGTCAGTTCCTGAGTGTATCTAAAGTGTATTTGATCAAATATTGTTAGTATTTTTTTGAGAATTTACCATGAGATTTTGTGTTTGAATTCTCGAGTTTGGAGACCACAATGGAACCGTCCCCAAGTTGTGGGACTTTACAAGCTTGGGATGGATCTTGAGAGAAGGCCCATTCCTCTATCTATTTCTACAGATCTGGTACTCCTAGTGCTGAAAAGGGAAACTAAGCTAATAATGCCAAGGGACCAGGGATAGAAAGATAACATGAAAGGAAACTACACTAAAAGGTGATAGAACCAAAAAAGAGGGATGAACACTATCTTATTCGAGCGAGAATGAAGGAAATGTGTGAAAGGAGACTAGGCAAGTAGGTAGTATAGTGAAACTTGTATTCACCGGATCATTTCATGGAACAAAACTAAATATGGAACTGCAAGGGACCTAAAATAGCACAACTAACCACACACAACGCAAAAAGAAAAGGAAAAAGAAGAAGGAATGAAAACACGTTAGGATAGAGAATAATCACAAAACAACACTTCTATTACTTCCAGAAATGCACAGAGCTATTATAATGATGAAGGAGGCTGATATCCACATGCAAGAGCCAAACATAGAGGTCTGTAACTCAAAATACATAAAATATGGAGTCCTTAGCAAAACGCGTAAGGATCTAGAGTGTCCAACATAACAAATGAGCCTTGCTCTTACATTTATAGATGAATCCATGGAGGAAGAAAAGGAAGGAGGAAAAAAAATTTGAAACACAACCACCAACAAGAAGCATTCAATGCCTACAAAGCATTAGAGATCTATGAAATATGCTTCCCCAAGCCTGTTTGGTGATGTTGAAGAAGAAAGGAGGGTGGATCATATCAAATCGGGTGGTTGGAGCAATCAGATCTGCTCATTAATACAGAAAGACATTTTCCCATTTCTCACCTACCAATCCTCCAAAATTTGAATTTGAATTTTCTAGCACTATAGTTGATGTCAAGCAATTTCTAACAAGTCAAGTGCATGCACTAATTTGATCTCTGTAGAAAAATATATGGTTGTTAGAAGATGTCAGAGTCATCGGCACACACAAAACACGTGGCATTGTGGATTGACTGAAATGATGGCCAACCATGTGAATATTTTTTTTCTACCACGTGTCACTTGCTATTTTTGATTTTGTAAGGATTTGGTGCCTATTGGTGTGCACTTTTTGGTTTCAGTTATGCCCGACACACTCAAGTATGTCAGAAGATGACCTGACACAAAAGGGCGCAAAGGAGGGTGTGGGGATGTGCATAGAAGAGTGAGGCATGGGAAGAAGACATAAGGAAGGTGCATAAGATCACGTGTGGAGGGAAAATGAAGCAAATTGGTGAGTAGAGAATGTATGGTCAAGGCACAACTATTACAAAGTAATGGGTGCGGTGTGTGAGAGGGGATAGGGACTTAGCTGATTGAAGAAAGTGTGAGGATGCGTGGGAAGGGAAGAAGCTGATTAGGAAGAAGGTGAATGCATAGAAGGTGGGTGTAAGGGAAAAGTGGAAGGAGAGAAAGGAAAGGGGCATGGAAACTATGACCAAGGGAATGTGCCAAGTGATCTTGAGTGCGTGCAATATTGCAATGAATAACTTAGAGCAGAATGTGTATACAAGTTACCCAAATTGCTAGGAGAGATATTTGGATATAATAGTTTTAGTGACTTTCGGGGCCATCTTCCTGCTAGATGAAGAAGATTAGTAGCTGAAGCATCCATTGGGCATGGAGTCCACTTATGTAATCATGAAACTGCCCTTGTAGTCACTTGAGATCATTTCTTGACTCTATTCTGAATCTTCCAATTGCTGAGAGAGACTGTGTTCTGGAAGAAACAAAAGAGAATGTGTAGGAAGCACACGAGAAGAAAGAACTATGTACAAAAAATAATGTGTGCACAACGCACTTGGAGAATTGAAACTACTCTAATATACAACATGATGCAACAAACTTAATGGAAGGGTTTGAGATAGATCCCATTTATTGGGATTTGTAGCGTGCCTCCATCAAGATGAGTTAACTCAAAAGAGTTAGCTTTTTTATAGGAACTGATGATGTATGGGCCACTCTCAAAGTGCATCAAACTTTGAATGACACCCTGGTTTAGCTCTTTCAACATCCCATTTTAGAACCAAGTCCCCAAATTTGAAAGCTTGAGGCCTAGCCTTTCTGTCAAACCATTTCTTTGTTGCTCATTGATGTTGTTCTAGCTTAATCATGGTAGAGTTCCTTGAGTTCTTCAAGATTAACAGCTCTACCATTCTGATTTCTCTTTGGTTGTGCCTTCAAATTCAGTTGTTGGGAAAGTGCTAATGAATTTAGCTCTAGTGTCAAAGGAAGGGTAGCCTCCTTTCCATAGAAAAGCTTGTAAGGTGAAGTTCCTATTTCCTTTTTACTATGATTCTATCTTCCAGAGCGTGCGTGAGACCTTTGTATGCCACTTGTCTTTGGTTGATGTTCATTGTGCACTTCATGATTCTGATCAGGTTCTTGTTTGTTGATTCTACCAGACCATTTCCTGAGGGTAATAGTTGGAAGAAGTCTTTAGGTAAATGCCAGACTTAGAGCCCAATCATTGATTTTAGTACTAAGGAAGGCCTTTGCATTATTAGAGATAATGGTTTGAGGAATGCCAAACCTTGTGACTATACCTTGAGAAAGTCAAGGATGACTGCCTCGGTTGATTCCTTAAAGCATGATAGCTTCTATCCATTTGGTGAAGTAATTTATAGCTATCAACACCCATTTATGTCTAGTGCTTGAAGGTGGATTGATCATGCCTATGAAGTCGAGACCCCATTGTGCAAAAGGTTGATCCACTTGGATTGGTTGGAGGGGAAGCGTTGCCAATTTTTCTTTCCTGCAAAGAAAGTGCATTCCTTGCATTTTTGACCCACCTATGTGCATCTACAAATAGGGTAGGCAGAAGATACCTACCATTATGATCTTGATTGTTGTAGTTTTGGAGAAGTGTCCACTAGAGAATCCATCATGAAATTTGCTAACACTTTTTCAGTCTGCGCACCATTGATACATCTTAACAACACATGCCATCAAGATTTTTTTGAAGAGAATTCCATCAATCAACACATAAGGGATAGATTGTAACCTCAGATGTCTTCTCTTTGCTTTTTTAAACTAGGAGGGTAAGCACCCTTAGAAAGGAATGTGATCATGTCCTTCATCCATTCATGCATGTCAGGGTCTAGTATTTTGTTCAAGCTCTACACGTGGAAGGTCTTCATCCAAAAATAATGAAGCTTTAGGTTAGTCTGCGCATCCTCAACAATCTTCTTACAGAGTGCACTACCTCTTACCAGCTTTGTGGCCTTAATAGTCACATCATATTCCATGATTTTGGTCACCCATCATGCTCTTTTCTCACTGATTTCTGCTCCCATGATGAAGTCTCTGAGAAGAGTGGGAGACTAACACCCTGATATGATTGGTGGTGAGCATACTTTGAATTTCTTGAGCACATGCATGATGGCAAAGACTTTTTCTCCATGTGACTGTATTTTAGTTCATAATCCTTCAACATCTGGCTGAAGAAAGCCACTGGTTGTTCCATCCCTTGTTCATTTTCTTGTGTTAGGACAACAACAATACTTGCATCAGTGCCATAAGCATAAAGGATGAAATCCTTTGAATAATCTGGATTGATAAGTGTTGGTGTGCAAGAAATATCTTGCTTGATCTTGTTGAAGCTTTCTCTTCCTTTTTTATCCATCTAAAGGCTTTTTCCTTCTTGAGCATCAAGGTGATGGGCCGAACTAGTCCCAAAGTTAGGGATAAAATGCCTAACAAAATTGATCTTGCCAAGGAAGGATTGTAGGGCCTTTTTTGTGCCGGCAAGGGAAAGAGCTAGAATGGCTGAACATGCTCAGGATCAATTGTGATGCCATCCTTTGAAACCACATGGCCCAAAAGCTTGCCTTGCGCACTACAAAATTACACTTCTTAGGGTTAAGAGATACCCCAAATTTTTACATCTCTCAAATAATTTCTCTAGGTGTGCCATATGATCATGCTCTACTTTGAGAAGATTGTTATGTCATCAAGGTAAACTAGGATGAACTCATTGATGTATCCTTTGAAGGTAATATCCATAGTGCGTTGAAATGTGGCACCCACATTTGACAGACCAAAGGGCATTTTTGATATGCATATGTTCCCCACTTGGTTGTAAATGTTGTTTTGAATTGATCCTCTTCCTTGACTAGGATCTAGTTGAAACCTAAATACCCATCTAGCATGGAGAATATTTTGCACACACCACATAGTCTATAGAATCTTCTCCATTGAAGGAAAAGGATAATGATCCTTTAGAGATGCCTTATTCAAATCTCTAAAATCAACACAAAGTCTGATTTCACCATTCTTCTTGTGCACCATGGAACTAGATTTGTGACCCAGGTAGAGTATTTGATAGGAAAAATAATTTTTTCCTCAATGAGTTTGGATAATTCCTTTCTCATGAGGGGCTCTATCTTTGGATTGATTGGCCGTTGCTTTTGTCTGATGGGCTTGATACTAGGATCAAGGTCAATGGAGTGTTGAGAAACACTTGGATCAAAACCTTTGAGGTCTTCATATACTCCCATGAGAAGATATCACTGTATTTTTGATAGAGAGAAATGAATGTCTTCTTCTCATCATGCACACAAGTCCTGCTGAGAAACAACTCTTTCCCATGCACAATAGTGATAGAGGAGAAGTCTTCTTGTGTGGAGCGCATGTATCTTTCTTCACCCTTGAACTCATCATCAGGGCTAAACATTTTCTCTAAGGTGACCAACCCTTTAGGAAACTTGTTTGTCTTCAGTTGTATCACTTGGTCACCATAGCTGTCATGCAAGTCAGCTTGCATACTTGATGAGAATTCAACTTCATTTGGATAAACTGGATGATCTACATGTCACTTGTCAAACACTTTCCAGCTGGTGTTGTTATCTGGAATGGATGGCTTGATCACCATCTTGATGTGTTGAGTGTTTCCTTTGATAAAGTCCTCAACAGGAGAGAACTATGAACCTAGTGTGGCCATCTGGTCATCTTCCTTGTTCATTTTGTGTGGCACCACCTATAGATTAAGAGCATCAAAGCTCTCAAGGAGGTCCCAAACTCTGTATTTATAAGCTTTGAGAAGCTTATTCTTTGTCTGGACACTTGTTGGTAACTTGGTGGATGATCAATTATGTGTCCCCAAAGATCTGCAGTGCCTTAATTTTCTTCAAGTGAATGAGCAAGCCATGCACCAACATGCTTCATACTCTACCACATTGTTAGAGCATGTAAACTGTAGCCTATGTGTGAAGAATAATTTCTCATCCTTAGGGGAAATGAGAACCACTCCTGCTCCCATGCCATTTCTACTTTTGGATCCATCAAAGTATAACTTCCATAGACCAGGTTGAACTTTTTCTTTCTTGAGCATGTGCATGGCAGCAACATAACTTCTTCTTCTAGAATGCAATAAGTACCAAGCCCAGTTTCATAAGCTTCTAATTCTTCACATAGGGATCAAATTTATGGTGTCTTTCCACCCATTCATCAAGCACTAGGTTAGGAACAGAGGGTGGAAGAGATTGCTCTTCAGGAACTAAAGCTTGTTCTTCTTGGATTAAACAGTTGGCTTGGAGAGGGGATGGGACATATGACTCTACATGATAGGAAAATATAGGCTCAACTTGTATGGTAAACCGGGTACCATACCTTGTCTTGAGTAACATATGAGACCAATCAGAAGACAAGTAACCACCCACTTTAGTAGTAAATTCTCTTGATAGACATAGGGAAAACAAAGGAGGTAGGTCAATGATTGACACATCTTGAGTAATTGTTAGGCTTGGACATGCATGGAGGGTTAACTCAAGATCCTTGATGACTCCTAAGGTAGTGATAATTGAGCCATCAAGTTGTAGACTCCTTTAGACAAAGGGCTATATTTCAGACCTAAGACATAGCTATTTTCTTAGGCATAATAGAAGTACTAGCACTGAGTCAATCATGCAATTATGCACTAGGTGTTTGCCTATAATCAAGGACATATAGAAGGGTGGGGTTTTAACAACTTTACTTACTTGTTTCTCCTCTTCTTGGAAGATTTTGATAGAAGCGTGTGGCTTCTACATATAGCTGGATCAGTGCATGCGGGAGTTACGCGAGCTTCATGCAACAGATCCTACTGAGATGGAATGGTCAGGGCATCCCACATTGTGACATTTATGTTTGTTCTCTTCATCTAGTCAACAATGCTAAATGGAAGGCCCCCCATCTTGTGCATTTGGGGAACAACATCCCTTTTTGACTATTCAGGCGTGGAATCCTAAACTTTAGCTAGAGCAGAGGCTTGACCTACCAAAGGAGGGGCGTGTGCTACTTTAGAAGGAGCTTTACGTGGGGCCTCTATACATAGGGATTTGAGCGCTTTTACTGCAAGATGCCTTATTTGCTTCTTTCTTCTTCTGAGGATCTACTTGCATTTTCAGGGTTGTAACTTGTGCACTTGACTCTAACATTCTTTTCTTATATCTTGTGTTTTCTACAACTTGGGCACGTGGTCTATTTGTATCTTCTATAGCTTGGTTGATTTCACAGAAGTCCTCCACCAAAGAACATCAAATTTTTCTCTAGAGGAACTTCTAGTCTTTTTGGATTATCTTCTTTATTGGGGCACTTGTTGAGGGCTCACAAGTTGAAGCATTTTGGATCATGAAGGCTTGGGTGCGCAACATTGGCATAATGATATTGACTATGAGGCATGTTTAAGGGAAGCACCATTCGACTCTTGTGCCAAAGTTGTTCTGAAGCTGGAACAAGTGCACGACTCACTTTGGGTCTTTGGAAGAGAAGGTGTGGGAGGAAAAACTTGCAAGGGAGATGTGCATTAGTCTACCATCTATCATTCTATTGGTTGGGTGTATCTTTGATTTCCATATTGATTCCACCAATTTTGATTGCTTTTACCATGTTCCTTGATTGGAATTTCCTTTATAGGCTTGCACTTGTTGCTTTTCTAATGATATGACCTTGTTTGATAAATTTCTAATCAAGGCCTTCAATTCTTCATCTTCCTTTTTTCTGTGCTAGAGAGTAGGATGTTGAGGAAACTAGTTGCATGCTTTTCTCAGGAATAGGAATAGGGGCCATCAGAAGGTTGGGGCACTTGTGACATTTCTGGGAACAAGGGCATAGGTGGTCTAGGAGCTAACTTTCCCACTTGAATAAGACTATTTTCTACCCTTACTACAATACTATAAGCAAGTTGGTAAAGTCCTACCTCCCATGGATTGGATCATAACTGAAATATCGTTATTGAGTGCCTTAGATAATATAAGAAAGCATGTTGGGTTATAGGTCTTACCACAAGAGGGATTCTATCCCAAGTCTTCTAAAATCTGATGTTGAAATTAGTCATCTACTCATTGGGTGCCCTCCTTGTTGTTAGTTTCTCCACCAGAGATAGGTGATCTGAACTTATCTTCAAAGTAATTGCAAAGAGTTGTTCCCAACTCATCCCGGTGGTGATAGATCCAAGTCTCAAGCCTCGGTACCATTGAAGTGCTTTACCTTTGAAAGAGGTTGTAAATAGCCTGACTGCTACATCATCATGTGTGATCAAATAGAGTGAACACACATTTTTCTATATCCTAGATATGCTCTGAGGGGTGACTTGATTCTCACTAGTAAAGTATGGAATACTCTTGAGTGCACCATTTGGCATATCATGTTTACATGACTAGGAGTAAGGGACTCCCTCCAACAAATTTTGCAAAGTTTCTTAATGGAGGAGGTTGTTGATGTGCCATTGTAGGGCACACAGGTTATCTATTTTGAGGAGGAGTTGAGTGGGCATGATGTGCTGGAGATAGAGATGTGCGTGGGTCTTTTTGGAATGAACTCTTCTCGGGATAGTTGGAGGTACTCAAAAGAATCTTCACTACTATTGCACTTCTTCTTGTATGCACTCTTCTCATGAAAGGAACTCAGGACTACTGAAACAGAGATCTTAAAATGTTGGGAGTCACTAGATGTGTTGAAATGAGCCTCAAAGGCTGAAATACTAAGTCCACACACAGAACTTAGAGATATGAAATTTGAGCTTTCAATGTTGGTCCCACCAGGTGTGCCAGAAACTGTTGGTTGCTCAAACATGCACCCGTGTCTCGGATCTCAGAAGGGCCGAGGTGTTTGAGACCACAATGGAACCATCCCCAAGTTGTGGGACCTTGTGAGCTTGGGATGGATCTCTAGAGAAGGCGGTTCTCTATCTATTTCTACTACTACTGCTACTCCTAGTGTTGAAAAGGGAAACTAAGCTAATAATGCCAAGGGACCAGGGATAGAAGGATAACATGAAAGGAAACTACACTAAAAGGTGATAGCACTAGAAAAGAGGGATGAACACTATCTATTTATGAGTGAGAATGAAGGGAAATGCATGAAAGGAGGCTAGGCATGAGTAACACATGAAACACGTATTCACCAAATCATTTTCATGGAACACAACTAAATATGGAACTGCTAAGGGACTGAAATAGCACAACCAACACACAACACAAAAGAAAAGGCAAGAAGAAGGAATGTAAACATGTTAGGATAAAGAATAGTCACAAAATGATGCTTCTATTACTTCCAGAAATGCAAAAAGCTATTATAATGATGAAGGAGGATGATATCCACATGCAAGAGCCAAACATAGAGGTCTACAACTCAAAATATAGAAAATATGGAGTCCTTAGAAAAATGCATAAGGATCCAAAGTGTCAACATAACAAATGAGCCTTACTCTTACATTTATAGATGAATCCATGGAGGAAGAAGGGAAGAAGGAGGAAAATCCAAATTTGAAACACAACCACTAACAAGAAGCATTCAATGCCTACAAATCCACCTGGAGATATGTGAAAAGCTTCCCCACACTTTTTTCATGTTGAAGAAGAAAGGAGTGGATCATATCAAATCGGGTGGTTGGAGCAATCAGATCTACTCATTAATGCTTAGAAATATGTTTTCCCATTTCTCACCTACCAGATCCACCAAAATTTGAATTTGAACTTCTAGCACTATAGTTGATGTCAGCTATCTTATCGAAAAGTCTAGGCACTCACCAATCTGAGATCTGTAGTAAAAGATATGGCTCTAAGAAGATGTCAAAGTCATCAATGCACGCAAAAAACATGACATGTGTGGATTGGCTGAAATGATGGCCAACTATGCGAATACTTGTCATTTCTACCACGTGTCACTTGATTTTTGATCCAAGGATTTGGTGCCCTATTGGCACACTTTGATTGGTTACGTGTGACACACTCAAGCATGTCAGAAGATGACTGTACACAAAGGCAAAAGGAGGTGTGGGGATGCACATGGAGAAGAGTGAGGCATGGGAAGAAGATAGAAGGAAGGTGTGTAATATCATGCACGAGAGGAAAATGAAGCAAACTGAGTGAGTAGAGAACATATGGTCAAGGTGTAACTATTACAAAGTAATGGGCATGAAACGTGAGGGGGCTAGGGATTTAGCTAATTGGAGCAAGTATGGGATGTGCGGAAAGGGAAGAAATTGACTAGGAAGAAGGTGAATGCATAGAAGGTGGGTGCAAGGGAAAAGTGGAAGGAGAGAAAGGAAAGGGGCATGTAGGGAAACTGCGACCAAGGGAATGTGCCAAGTGATCTTGAGCATGTGCAATATTGTAATGAATAACCTAGAGCCAGAATGTGTATGTGAGTTACCCAAATTTCTAGGAGAGACATTTGGATCACCCTTTGTCAAAGTATGCAAGAGAAAGTTGGAATTTACAACTGTCTTTAGTAACCTGAGCCTTTTTAGAAGATATCTACATTTTCTAGTGTGAAAACTCATGAGAGTTAGATGATGTCTGCATTGACCATATCTTCTTGAGGTTTCCTTTTCATATCCCTGAGAAAGAGAGTCCAAATATTATTGTTTTATTCATTTCTTTCATAAATACAGGTTACAAAATGGGTCCTCTCACCCTAGTTGCAAGCAAAACCTAAAGTAGTAGGGTAGGTCATACCCTTAGATGTGCTATCTAATATCCCCCAAATCAAAGTAAAAAGAGGATGTCGGATCCATCCCCGATTACAAAACGATCAAATCCTAGTCTGTCTTCCTCTAAGCATCTGCTTAGCTCGTTGATGTTGCTTGGCTTACAAGGAGGGATCAATTTGGGTACCAACACCCTCATGGTGCCATTTCCAGGGAACTATTTTTACAAATTCAAAGATACATTGATCTCTGGTAATGTATTAAACATGTTTAGATGTAAATACATGATCTAGACATCATCCTTTGTCAAGATTTAAAAGAAATAGGCCCAATCAGAAATTATTATCTCGATATTTTCTTGGTCTAAGAAAATTTTCAAATATGGGTAAATATTGATAAGGATGTTAAGATTTTCCAAGATTTGTTGAGATTGATCATTAATTTTTAGTTGGCAAGTTGTTTTACAATGATTTTCACATCTAAGGTACAAGACCTTAGTGGCAAATCCACATTGTCCAAAAATTCTGGTAAATACTAGTGCCTCAAGTTTCAAAATATTGTAATCTGTCATTAAGATCTATAAATATGGAAGGAAGAAGGTCCTTCTTCAAAATAGAATCTTGCTAGAAAATTGTTTCTAGAGCTAGGAAGGACAAATCCAATGAAGAAACAAGTCTGGAGATCCTTGGGTGATCAAAGGTCGAAGAGAAAGTGGTGTCTATCGTTTATGGTGACCAACCTTTTATAGAAGACTATTCTAGTTCTTTCAGACAGTTATAGATCAGACAATCCTTACACAAATTTGTACACTCTAGCTGGAGAGGGTCCTTCATTTTCAACTAATAAGGGTATTCCTCATTTCCCTCCTCTATTACTTAGAAATAATATAGTGTTTTGTGAAATTGAATCATTAAAGGACCAATACTTTTAAGATCATACCCCATTGTCTTAAATACTTGTCCCACACCATTTTAATTCTCCTATTGGGACACCTTCTCAAAATAACATGGCTAAGCCTCCACCTATACCCCTCTTTGTTGTAAATGTTTTTGGACCTATATATTTCCATGGTATGGTGGGTTATCCTAATGCAATTCCACAAGAAGTGAGGAATAGGTTGCCTAAGTTTCAAGGAAATAATGTTATTACTAGTGACCAACACCTTATAATTTTTGTGAATATTATGGAGGATTTTGAGATTGAACATGAAGATGTGTATGTCAAATTTTTCATTCACACCTTAGAAGAGGATGCTCATGATTGGTATAAATCCTTACCTAGATAATTCAATTGACTCATGGACTGAAATGAAAAATGCATTTAGGTCACAATATGGGGATAAGACTGATCCTAGATTTCTCCTATTTGAGTTTGAAAACATAAAGAAGAATCCCAATGAACTGTCCAAGATTTTAATACCAGATTCAAAAAAACCTTGACCATACTTCCTATAATTTTAAGGCCAAGTGATGAATCTTGTCTAATAAAATATTTTGATGCCTTTGATAAGAAAGTTGCATATTATTTGAGGGATAAAAACCCTAGGAATTTGAGACAAGCTTTCTCTATGGAAGTGCAAATTGAGAATAATATTAAGGCAGTAGGGAAACCTCCTAAGAGGGATGGTGTCAAGTTAGTAAATCCTGAAAAGCCTCAGGATAGTAAGGGAGTTGATTTGGAAGAGGTAGTTAAGAATTTAGCAAGATCAGTGAAGGAAATCTCTTACAAACTTGCTAGGGCAGAGAAAGGAATAGGACAAAGTTCTCAAGGCTAGCACCAACCTCAAGGTCAAGGTAGATTTGGTAATCATCCTAGAGGTGATCATAGATCAGATGAGAGAGGAAAAGGGCCTATGGGATCAGGAAATAAATAACCACAACCAAGAGAGAACAAATTGGTCCTCGATCCTTTAACTGCTAGAGTTTCCATGGTAGAGGAGAACCATATTATTGAGTGGTGTGATAAATTTTTCTTACCACATTCCCCATGTGATCTTAATGAAGAAAGTGAAGAGGTTATTGATGATGCTACTTTTGGTGATGTGTGCATGATGGAATGCCCTGATAGTCCACAATAAGGAGCCACTTCTACCAAATTACTAAGTGTCAGGACTGTGGAATGTTTTGGGATTGCATAGACCTAGTATCTCATCTTCCTTATACTAGTGATATTGAAGTTGATATGGTTCATGCTTTTGAATTACCTAATCATGATTTTGAGTAAGGGAATTGATGATTAAGAAATATGATGGTGGAATCCCTTCTAAGGAGGATAGCAGTTATTAATGAATGTAGTGGTGGCCCAAGAGAAGGAATATAATTTAAGAAACAAAATTGTTAAAATGGGAGGGCCACAGGCCAAATCAAAGACTCCCCTCCTCACTAACATCCCAAAGGATCCCCAAAAAAGATGCGCCAAATAAAGGCCCAACAAATTCCAATAAATTTAGTACCCTTGTCCAAGCTCAAGCCATGAAGAACCTTATTCCACAAGAGAAAGAAATCACCCTTCCTCTCAATACAACATTACCCAAGTACACCCCATGTGATATGGCTCAAATTTTGAGTCAGATCAAATTCACTATACCTATTGTTGAGTTGCTCAGAATTCCTGAGCATAGAAGTAGAGCATTTGAGTACTTGGGATTCAAGGAGGAAGAAATGACCCTAGGTAAAGATGTTAATAGTGTTGATCTTCTCCAAAGAAAGTAATTGTAGAATTGGAAGTGCCACAAGCATTGGAAAGTTTGGGAGAATATCCTGAGCTTCATGTAATGTGATGACTTTTGAATTCATGAATGAGCTAGATATCAAAATAACAACATCCTTTGGAAAATGCATTGTTATGGATTTAAGGGAAGTACCGAGTTGTAGATCAAGGATTTAATGCACTGTCTAAGTTAATGCACCAAACTAAACACAAAAACCATGAAAAACTCAAAATGAAATTGATACACGATGGACAAGATCCGAAGATGTAGACGGATAAGGAGGTTGATGTAGATGACACGGGCACACGAGCAATTCACACAAGAGATCCGAGTAACTGCGCAAGACACCGATGCTTGAGAAAAAAGACCACGTTAAAAGGTATTTAGGTGGACTGCCCGAGAAGCGGGTCCGGGAAGCGATAAGCTTCCTCGGCGGATGTCAGTCCACGTTTTCAATTAAGCAGAGAAACATACATGATAAAAGATGTACGTAAGGACTAGATTTTCTGATTACAGTAATAAAACAGAATCTAAACAAGCAGAGTAAAAGCAATGAAAACAGAAACTATGAAATAAAAGCTAGATTTGTGTTACCTGTGTCCTTTTACCTGTCTGCAGGATGATCGGCGTCGATTATGTAGAATCGGCGTCGACTGATGTGATCGGCGTCGGTTATGAAGAATCGGCGTCGACTGAATAAGATCGGCGTCGACTGAAAGCAGATCGGTCGATCGGGGACAGTGCGAGAAGATTCGGAAATCGGAAAGTGAAGGCCAGATCGTCAACGTCTGCTGGATGTGCCGAAGTCGGTGAGATACTGGAACAGAGTCACCAAAAGATCAATGGATACGTGCGATGTTGATGTGATAAGAACAGAGTAATGGTGCTCCTCTCAGGGATTGATTCGGACAAGATCCGTTCTCATTTGATAGATAATGTTGACACTAGATGCGTCAAAATCTCTCGTTCTCTCTCTTTCACGGTCTGTGTTTCTTTCGCGATCTGTCTCTGTTTTTTCGTCCTCGTGCGTGTCTTTTTTTTTTTTCATCCTCCAGAACTGAGTTCTGGGCTTCTATTTATAATCGGCGCCGCTCCTAAAATCGGCGCGACTGCACGGCCGGGCGCCGATCGCGGAGCAGACTCCCGAGGCGGCCAAAATGAACGATTTCTGGAAAGATAAGAGTTATCCCTCCACCTCAAATACGGGAAATATCCCGCTTGGGGAAGAGGAGAAATAGGGGTGATACATAGATAGGATAAATGTGGGGTAGATAAGTGGTTAGGATACATGTGAAGAGGTGTAATTAAATAGTTAATATTTAATTACTCACGGGTAAGATATAATGGGGTGAATTAAACTTAGAATAGGTGTTTAAATCACAAATCGAATAATATCCCAAGGGGATAGTGGTGACATAAACGTGCCCCAGGTTACCAGAGAGAGAAAACGCGCACAAGGGACACCAGATTGGATAATCAATTTTAGGTGTCTACATTTTGCCCCTTTTTGTCAAGTAACTTGCGATAAGCAAGGTTATGAGACAAAAACAAGGAGATGGAAGAAGGGAAGAAAAAGTGATGATGTGATCCCCCTCAAACTAGGGATGGGATGGATGATAGAACAAATGATCCCAAGTTTGAAAAAAGGTAGATGAAAACGCAGGATGCCCCAGTCGGATGTCTGGAGTAGATCTGATCATTGATGACGCATAAAAATAGATAAAAAGGCAGCAACCTAAGGAACTCACATTGGTAGGGCAAACTAGACGGGTCTCATTGTGAGACGACGTTAGTACCTACAGACCCATGAGTGTAAGGAGGGCTGCAAAATGGTCAGCCTCTAAAGAGAAACACATTGGTAGGGACAACTAGACGGTCTGCAAGGCAGATGACGTTAGTGCCTACAGACCCGTGAACCCTAAGCGGCCAAAAAAGGCGAGTGTCCCATGCAAAGGGAACAAACTCGAAATGGATTGTAAGATCGACAAGATGTGCCGAAAGGCAATATTCAGCGCACAATAATGATCAGATGGGTAAATAAGCCAAGCATCAACACTATGGCTAACAGATATGGAAAATCGGCGGCGATCACAGTAATCGGCGCCGACCCAAGTAAACGGCGTCGACCAAAAAAATCGGCGCCGACCAAACGTAGCACATATAAATATGCGAACGGAAAACGTAAATGATTTATTTACACCATGACGATTGATTCAGAGAGAGTCAAAAATTGGATTTGAGCATCATGGAAGCTTCTGGAAGCGGTCAGAAGCGGAGGAGGACACGACCTGGGGTAAGTGGTTCTTCTTGAACCCGTTGTACTTAATTTTTTTTTTTTTTTTTTGTTTGTGGGAGGCCAGAGTCCGATTTATGTCTGGACAGGCAATCGGCGTCGATTGGTATAATCGACGCCGATTATGTTAAAGCGGCGCCGATTGGTATTAATCGGCGTCGACTAGAAATAAACGACGCCGATTTTATTAAATCGACGCCGATTGTATAGACTTGTGAATAGATAAGATTTTTTTGTTTTTGTTTTGGATGTTCTGATTTGGGTAAATATGAGACTAATATTGCTCTTGATGTCGTGGGTGCAGGCACGAGAGGCTCTACACATGAGGGATGCTATTCCCGAGTTACTAGAGACTATTCTCCCTGATGTGACTGATGCAGATTGGCGGCATTTAGAGTTAGCCGGGCTCGGGGGCTTCCGGTATTACAGACGAGTGCCGCGAGATGTAGAGCTGATGCGAGCACTAGTGCGACGGTGGGATAGCCAGACGTGCACTTTTTGGTTCAGGACGGGTGAGATGACCATCACCCATGAGGACATATATAGGATTTTGAGACTGCCGATCACTGGGGACCCGATAGAGATTACACCGCGAGAGCAGCAGCAGAGGGCCCTAGTTCGATTGTATAGAGATAGGGCGGATGATTCAGAGATAGTGTCTGGGGCAGTGCGGATAGCTTCGCAGTATAGACAGGATAGCCCCCGGAGCAGACGGATAGTTTTGATTCAGATGGCGATATCCTATTTCGCTCTACCAGATTCAGGAGGTGGGAGATTCCCACTATTATTATTAGATTACGTTTGCGACATTCTGCAGTTCAGACAGGTGTTTGCTTTTGTTGATGCTTTGATAGCTCAGATATATCACGAGCTATGGATGTACACCACTGGCCGGAGGATAGGTATTGATGTCAGTTTTGTGCTCCATTGCTGGGCATATGAGCATATAGCGGTGATCAGGCCATCCGGCTTCCTCGATGCCAAAGAAAGCAGTGGGTGCTATTGATTATGGATTCCGGCGATGGCGGGCTGACATGGCCGCTGGGGATACAGGGAGATCGGCAGATTGGTATACTGAGCATTTCAGGACGCTGACACCGGATCAAAGTTATCCGGAGGCCATATGGGTATTTCCGACATGGTCGGTCGGATGCTCACTTGGTGGCATTGAGACGGAGCAGGGTGGTTAGGGGCCGCAGGCCTGATATGTGGGAGCGAGTCCCGTTTGTGCGGGTATTGAGACAGTTTGGCCTAGTGCAGACAGTGCCGACTACTTACACGCCTTATAGGCGAGATAGCAGGGAGACTGATCTGCCGATTTTGATCCCGGCAGATCCATTGAGAGAGGCCCCACCCTCCACAGACAATGATGATGACGTTGGAGTAGGTGATGGTTATACTGCATGGTATGCGACAGAGCTACCACGACATCTCCCGGCATCTATAGATGCCGACGAGGAGGACATAGCTACGATGCTGGATAGACTGGAGGGAGAGCATGCCACCTTGACACAGACACATCAGGTGGCTCTTGAGGAGATCAGGGCTCTGACAGAGGAGAGGGATGCCCTAATTTTGGAGAGAGACACCGCTCGCCAGGAGCGAGATACAGCGATCCAGCAGAGGGATCGCTATTATCGACATAGGGAGGCCCTCAGGGCCAAATATGGGGAGACAGGTACCATGTCGGAGTCTGGTACACAGGGTACGACCCTAGGAGCACCACCACCACAGCACCAGAAGCAGCACCATTACGAGCACCGGGTACCGTGAGCTTGAGCACATACCAGTCTCTCCTCACTGAGGTGAGATACTATGAGGATGCCTTAGCGCAACATGCCCCACATGTGCCTCGGTACGGGGCGAGGAGGAGATCAGCGACGGCCACAGCGAGCGGGGCCTCAGGTGGAGGGAGCACCGGGAGAGACCGAGGTGGGCAGAGACCTCCAGCAGCAGGTGCGTCTAGCTCGATAGGCGGTGGCCAGGAGAGACAGCCTGGTCCAGAGGAGGGTGGAGGAGATAGTGTCCTCCATGCATCAGATTTTACTATATAGGGATTGATATATTTTGTATCCGTGTAGTGATGTAGCCTCGATTGGAAGGCATTGTATAGATGGCTTGATTGAAAGCCACCCATTTTTGTTGTACAGACACACATGTATATATAGATTCATCATTTCATTTGTCATATAATTGTTCTCATGCTTTTGATTTTGATATACATGGATAGATGTAGCGTAATTGTGATGGATATAGATATAGACTGATAGATGATAAATAGATGTGATTGGATAGATGTAGACTTAGAGGATAGATAGATGTGATGTAATTTGACATGATTGGTATGTGGATATAATTTTGATGAAAAATAGATATAGATAGATGTAATGTAACTTGGATGTACAAGTTTTTAAATATTTTGATGGATAGATGGATAGATGTGATTGATGTATTCGGTATGTTTGAGATGTTAATTTAATTTTGATGAAAATAGATAGCCAGATCCACATGTGTTGACAATACATGCTTTGATAGATAAGATGAAATTAGATAGAAGATAAATTTTGATTAAATTAACATGTGAAATGTCAATTCGACTGGATGAAAAACAAAGAATAATGGGGAATACTCTTTGCGAGAGCCAAGGATGTAATGAAAATGACCTTGACTAGAAATAAAGAAAATATATCCGGATAAGAAAGAAAATGATAAGTTGGACTCCCAACCATCCATAGATAGAATCTGGATAGGAAATCAAAAGATCATGCATGTAAGGCCCTATATGAGGTTAAAATAAACCTGACACTAACTAGCCGCAAAACAGATTTAGGAGGGAAACGAAAGGAGCAGTAAGTAAGTATCTTGTCGGAATTTACAAGGGACAGAATACATGTCTATAGTGAGAAAATAGGATTCTCCATATGATCGACAAAAGGTCTTAAATCTCAGCTTCATGATTTTGGCAGAAAAGCAAACTGATCAATGCGGGAAGTTTGCTAGATATGGAAAGACTGATCAATACGGGAAGTCTTTCAGCGATGCTAAAAAGTGTACAAACTGACTGAAAGGCTGATCAATTGCAAGAAGCCTTGAATATTCCTTTAAGAAACAGCCGTCCTTCAAGGGAGCGGTCTGTATTTTGAATTTTGATGATAGCCATCCTTCAAGGGCATGGTCTATATATTTTCTTTTTGATTCATTTGATAATGTATGGATAGCTGTCCTTCAAGGGATCAGTCTATCTTTTTGGATAGCATTTTTTTTTTTTTTTTTTTTTTTTGTGTAAGACCTTTTTGGAAGAAGCTGAGTTTAGACCTAGATAGATCAGATAGAGGGGAAGAAAACGTATAAAGAACATGCACTCATGCCCCGAGTAGATCCGATTAAGATAAGCACTTGGGACAGATGAAGCGGTGATTAAGGTGTTCCTACCATGAGGAGGAACATATCCAAAAGAAAAATGCAATGAGTAGAGCCGCGATACTCATATTTAAGGTAAACAAGACAATAGGCGGAGAACCACATAATTTCGAATCACCATGAAAGTATATGACTGGTTGTTTAGACGAATGAAAGATCTGTCTTGCGACTAGATTTGTGTAAGATAGATTTTAACAGTAGAAGGGCCGTAGATGCAAGGCATTAAGAGGTTCCACTTCGGGTATACCATCCATGGAAGATAGACGATAAGCCCCAGATCCATATTTATGGGTGATAACGTATGGACCCATCCAGTTGGGAGCAAACTTACCACGTTGACTCCTTTCGAGTGTAGTGACATTTTGATTTTCTTTAAGAACAAGATCACCAATTTTGAAGTCACGGTGCTGCAAGTGCTTGTTATAAGCACGTTTGACACGCTCAAGATAGACTTGATGATGTTCAAGAGCGTTGAGACGCCGCTCATCTAATAATTCAAGTTGTGCTAGATGATTTTGACGATAGTCCTCATCGAGAGACAAATTCTCTAAGAGAAACACGGAGAGATGGGATTTGGACTTCCAAAGGAAGAACAACCTCAGACCCATAGACGAGGGAGAAGGGAGTAGCACTAGTAGGAGTACGAATGCTAGTCCGATAAGCCCAGAGAGCGAAAGGGATATGTAAATGCCAATCCCTACCAGCTCGACTAGTTACCTTTGCGAGGATATTACGCAAAGTTTTATTGGAAGCTTCGGCCTGACCATTAGCTTGAGGATAGTATGGAGAAGAAAAACTGAGCTTGATATTGAAAGCGTCGCAGAGGTTCTGCAAATCAACGTTCTTGAAAGACTTACCGTTATCTGTGATGAGTTTGTGTGGGACACCAAAGCGACAAATGATGTGCTGATAGACAAAATCAACTATGGGTTTAGCTTTTGTTGAAGAAAGAGGGATAGCTTCCACCCACTTAGTAAAGTACTCAGTGGCAGTAATGATAGAATGATGACGCTGTGAAGAACGGGGATTGATAAGACCAATAAGATCAAGACCCCATTGCGAAAAAGGCCACAAATCCGCTGTAGGTTGTAAAGCTTGACTAGGGATATGTGTGAGATTGGAATGTTGTTGACACTTGACACATTTCTTAGTGTATTCACAGCAGTCTCGATTAAGAGAAGGCCAATAATATCCCAAACGTAAGATGCGTTTAGCTACAGCTAAGCCACTAAAATGTCCACCACAGATACCGTCATGGACCTCCTGGATAGCTTTAGATGATTCATGAGTTTTGAGGCACCGAAGCAAAATACCATCAAAGCCGCGTTTGTAAAGAATCCCGCCTAGAATAGTATAGCGATTAGCGCGTTGGATAAAAGATCTTCTACCATTGGAAGTCAGATCTGGAGGAAGCACCGAATGAGATAGATAATCAACAATCTGTTGATACCACTCATCCTGAGTATGGGTTGTGACAACATGGATTGAAGTTAGTTGCCTAAGATGAGATGGTTGGTCTAATCATCAGACAACCACATAAAGTCACGAGTCCCTGTAAAAGGTGGGATGAGTGAGGCTAACGAAGCCATCAGATCTCGCGAATCGATTTGCAAAGCGAGGAATAGCTTGGATAGTGAATTTATCGAAAGATTGGAGTTGAGCAAGAACGATGTCACGATATTTTTGAAGGATATCATTCTTGCATTGATAGACACCCGTGACTTGATTAACGATGAGTTCAGAATCACCAAAGATGTCAATATGACGAGCGCCGAGATTAATGGCATTTTGAAGACCCAAGACAAGAGCTTCATATTCAGCCATATTATTGGTGCACTCAAAGTTCAATTTGTGTGCGACTGGGATAGGCGTACCCCAAGGAGGAATCATCACGAAACCCGCCTCTCCCCCTTGGCATTTGGATCCATCAAAGAAGAGCTTTATTTTAAATGGAGAGACTCAAAATCAATTTGTTGGATATATTCATCGGGAATCGAGCAAGGGGGTTTTGAGTGTCCTAAGAGGAGCATCACTAATTGATCCGCAATAACCCGACCTCTTGATAGACTTTTGCAAGGATAAACTCGAGGTCAAATTTCGTCATAAGCATGAGCCAACGAGTGATACGATCATTGTGATAAGGCTTGCATGAATTGTCTTGAGTGGATTGACACTTGTGACAATGTAAGTTTTGTGATTAAGGAGGTAATGACGAAGCTTAGAAGTTGCGAAGAAGAGAGCACAACATAGCTTTTCAGCTTTCGAATAACGTGTTTCATACTCATGGAGGGTGCGACGATGTAATGTATAGCTTGTTCTTTACCACAAGTGTCCCGATGCGAGATCATGGCTCCCAGAGCATGGTCACCAAGAGATATAAAGATAGAAAGGCTCCCCCTCGCGTGGAGGTGTAAGCACAGGTGGGGAAAGAAGATAAGCTTTGAGATCATCGAAGGCCTTTTGGCAATGTTCATCCCATTCAAAATGAACATTCTTACGGAGGAGATGATGAAAAGGTTGACAACGGTCCGACAATTGTGAGATAAAACGACGACCGATCAAGACGCCCTCGAGATCATGGAGTTGCTTTAAATTAGAAGGGGGAGGCATCTCAAGGATAGCTTTTATTTTTGTGGGGTCCACTTCAATACCCCTAATGGAAATGATAAAACCTAAAAGTTTACCAGTGAGAACGCCAAACACGCACTTAGATGGATTTAGACGAAGACAAAAGTGGATAAGCCTCTCAAAGAGAGGTGCAAGGATGAAAAGATGATCCTGACGACGTTTGGATTTACCGAGGAGATCGTCAACGTAATCTTCCACAGTTTTGTGTAAGAGATCATGGAAGATGTAGGTCATTGCTCGCTGATAGGTTGCTCCTGCATTCTTAAGACCGAAAGGCATGACACGATAACAAAAGGTCCCCCAAGGAGTTATGAAAGAAGTCTTATGTTGGTCTTCTGGTGCGATGAGAATTTGATTATATCCAGAGAAACCATCCATAAGAGAAAGCATCTCATGACCCGCAGTTAAATCCACGAGTTGGTCGATATTAGGTAAAGGAAAATCATCTTTTGGACAAGCAAGATTGAGATCCCGGAAGTCGGTACAAATTCGAATTTTCCCAGTAGCTTTAGTTACTGGTACTACATTGGAAACCCATTGTGGATAATCGATGGGTTGGATGAAGTTAGCCGAGAGCAAGCGCTGCAATTCTTCTTTAACAAGAAGGGCTACTCTAGGGTGCATTTTACGTAATTTTTGTTTAACTGGTTTGATGTTGGGAAGAGTAACGATATTGTGGACCACAATATCGGGATCGAGTCCTGGCATATCCTCATATGTCCAAGCAAAAGCTTGACGATGGTTGGAAAGAAAAGTGGTAAAGTCTCCTAACTCCTCGTGGATTAAGGGATGGCCGACCTTAATGATGCGAGGGTCTTCGAAGTCCCTATATTAAGGTCGACAAAGTGGCTTCGCTGAGAAGCGTAGACGTGTAGAAGGAATAGTCTTGGGAAGATATGAATCCTCCCCCAGATAGGTGAGGAGTAATCATCATCCACACGGTGGATAGTGTTGATAGTAGGAGAGTCGTCTCCAACTATTTCAGGGAAGATTAACGGTATGGAAGTGGACTTGTTGTTAGTCTTATAGGCTAGCGGCCCTAAGGAAATGGTATTGATCAAAAAAAAAAGTTAGACGGGATGGAAATGTCATCGTCCACATCGAGTGATGCTTCTGACTTAGCGGGAGAAGATGGTTCCTCAATAGGAAGAGGCTCATCGAGAATAGTGACGGTGGCTTTTGAAAGAGGTTTAAATCCTAAACCAAATTTTTGATGTGGCTTGAGAGTTGGAATGGACGCGAGGTCATGCACACCTTGTTCATATTTTCCCAGGCCAAAACCCTTCCACGCGCATCGATATAAATAAGTTTTTGCAAACGTGGGATTCTGTAGACAATCGAACCCTGTTAAGTAAGGTTTGGTCCTAGGAGGAGAATCTGGGCGATAGTGAGGCGTATCAAGACCACCGTAGATGAAATTAGTCTGTTGATTGGGCAGACCAATGGTGACGATGCGACCGAGACCTGGCTGATATTCAGGTTGTTTGTCTGGTCTACCATACTCACTAGGTTTAAGATGGTTGTCAAAAGAAAGGAGAGGAAGCTCTCCTAGTGAGAAACGCTGCAATGTCTCTTCTAAATTTTGTTCATCCGGTAGTTTGGTTGCAGGTATGGAAGAAGATGAGGCCCCGTCAGGAGAACAGGCATTTTTCTTTAGAGGGGCAGACCTTGTGGTCATGTCGCATTGTGCGGAAGGAAAAGGATCTCCTGGATGAGTATATATCTTGCCCTCATATTGATATTTTAAGCATCGATGGAGGGTGGATGGGACACAATGCATTGCGCGAATCCAGGAGCATCCGAGGATCATATTATAGTGGAATTTCCCTTCAACAATGTAGAAGAGTTCGTGAAGCAGCTTCTTACCTACTCGAATGGGTAAGACCACAGCTCCTAAAGTAATCGCTAGAATGATCGTTAAATGATCGAAGGGCTTAAAGGCGGGGTGACACTACGTTCTTTGGTAACTTAAGTTGCTCGAATGTGTGCGAGGAGATGACGTTGAGTGCAGCTCCACTGTCAATCATAACGCGTTTTAATGTAGTGTTGTCGATTTGGACTGTGATAAAGAGGGGAGCCTCCAAATCCTCTGAAGAAAGAGGAGGAATTTCCGAATCTTCAAAAGAAATGGCGGTTGATGGTCTATTCAAACCAACAACCAACTCAAAGGGCTGGGGCTCATCTGAATTCACTGCGATGCGACGCAGATTATCAATCAGAGCCTGGCGATGTTGTGGAGAGGATTGAATGAGGTCAAAAAGAGACATTTTGACCGGAGCCTGGGTGAGTTGTTTCATAACACTCTCCTCAACTGACACGGGAATTTGAGCCCGAGGTGCAGCACGAATAGAGACCCGAGGTCGTGGGGCTAATGAGGAAGGAGGAACTCCTTCGGGGGCTGCAGAAATGACAACCTGTGGTCGAGATGCTGTAGATGGGGATGGATTATCATACTGTTGGGTTCTAGTGGCGATATGAATTGTGTCGATTTGAGAAGGTGGAAGGTCGTTTGGAGTGGAATCACTAGAGGTCTGAGTGGATCGTTGGGGCTCAGATGGAGCTAAGATGACAGGAGATACTTGTTTCTCCTCCTCCAGCAAAAGATCACTTTCTTCCAAAAGGTTGTTGACGACAGATTGAAGAGCTTTACATCCCTCAGTATCATGACCCGGGGTACGGTGGTAAGCACAAATCAGATCAGAGTTAAACCAGGTAGGTTTAACTCCTTTAGGGTTATAGGGTTTAATCGGAGGAAGAGATATGGATGAAGATTGGATAAGTTGGTGAAGGATTTCGGTGTAGAACCCGGTAGACGAAGATGAGGACAGAGATGATGAAGGCGCCTCTTTTACTTTAACAGACTGCCGAGGTAAAAGAACCTGCATGTTAGGTTTGACAGTCTTTTTAGGGATCATCTTATTTTTTTGGACATCTGGAGGAGCAGTCTTGGGCACTTGAGATGGAAGTAAGTGAGACATGATTGATTTTGGTGGAGGGGGAGCCCCTAAAATAGATTTTGAAGATGATGGAGATGTGACAAGTGTTGTGGTCTTCAAAGATAAAGGAGGTTGCTTGGTCGAAACTAATAATGATTTAGATGATGTCGATTTAGATGAGGGAGAAGCTTCCAAAGTAGGTGTAATCGGAGGAACATAGGGCGCCTTGGTTTTTGGTAATGAAGATGATGATCCTGATAAAAGAGGTGACGTCCTTTTAGTAGGTAAGTCCACTTTTCGGGGTGCTGGTGAAGAATGTGTTGTAGAAGAAGAGGATGGTTTTGATAAGTGTGTAGAAGAAGACGCCTTCTCAGCGGACAAATCCAATCTTTTATGAGGCGTAGAGAGAGATTTTTGTGGGAAAGCACCAAGAGTCTTGATGGTTCGAAATATGGGCTTTCCTTTTTCAGGGATGGTGACAACTTCAACGGCATAAGGTGATTGTAACCTTTTCGGGGGAAGCAAATGGGGAGGTACTGATGATGCAATGTTAGATTCCGGTTGTCTCGGTCTAAGTTCAGGAACCGAGCGTATAGGTGTTGGTGCTACCTCTTTAGATTTTCCTTTAAGGGGTGAAGCAGCATTGGTGATGGAAGAAGTGGGTGATGAAGAAGCAGCTCCTGGCAAAGGAACTACTTCTGATACAGTAATTGTGGGTGAAACTACTGTAGGAAAGGAAACAGGAAGAGTCAAAATCGAAGACGCTTCCGTCGAAGTCGGCACAATTATAGGTACGTTCACCAGGGGCATAGTTGCAGCGAGAATGGGAGCAACAGAAGTAGATGTATCTGCAGTGGAAACTCGAAGGGATGTAATTGCCTCGAGCACTGAAAGAATGTCTGACGATGAGACAGATGAGGATGACACTGTCTCGGGTATGGATGGAAGGTCAGACAAAGGAGCGGAGAGAGATGAATCCGTATCTAGCAATGTAGGAATATTCAAAGACGGGCTATCTGAAGATGGTGGAATTCCAGTGATTGACGAAGTGGAAGGAGATTCTGGTTTGGTCGATGTGTTCGCAGATAGCTTAGTTTCAGAAGAAGATGCTTCCGTAGAGATGAAGCTGATAGTATGAGTATTTGGTTTTTGAGACTCTGAAGCATTATGGTTCGGGGAATGATTGGGAAAAGGTTGTTTAAAGACATCCAATGCTTGATTTGGGGGAGCATTTGGGTTATCCAGAATGAGCTCGCCTTTATCAATGAATTTCTGGACAAGATTTTTGAAAGTCTGACATCGTTCGATGTCATGACCTTTGGTTCTATGATAATGACAGAAATCATTTTCCCTATACCAGAATGGACGTTCTTGGCTTTCATCAATATTCCTAATGGGGGGAAGTTCGATCATGTGGACTTCCAACATTTTTTTCAGGATAGAAGCATATGATTCCCCCAATGAAGTGAAGGATCGAGATGATGAAGTCCCTTTTCGAGAAGATGAGGGGTCTCTTCGTGGTGTTTGATTAGAAGTGGTATCGGCTCGTGGTGTTTTTAATACGATAGCGTTGGTGGATCCCTGATTCTTGTCTTTAGAAGTGGAAGGATTTGATTTGGTAAACCGAGAAAAATCTGGTTTAGATTTAGAGCGAAGTTTTAACTTCCCTTGTTCAATGGCGCGAGATTCAAGTTTGCGTGCCATCGTAAAGGCTTCTTCGAAGGTGTGAAAAGTCTGGATCCTTAAAGTGGAAGAAATGTGATTAGCACAAGATCGAGTAAACAACTCGATCTGTTGGGATTGAGGAAGGGAGAAAGACAATTGATTGATTATCCCTCTCCAACGAGCGACAAAGTCTGCAATAGACTCATCATCGAATCGATTTAATGTTATAAAGATCTCGTAATCGAGATCTTATGCGTGATATTTATTGAAAAGTTTTCAACAAACATCCTGGGCCAATTGAGAGAAAGAAAACAAGGAATGTTGAGGAATGTTATTGTACTAGCCTAAAGCAGACTCGCTAGAGACATAGGAAAGCACGGAGCATAAGCTCCCGATCCTCGGACTATGAGGTAGCAAGCATGTTTCAATGCTCGCAAATGTTGTTGAGGGTCCTCTCGACTATGAAATTTTGAAAATTTAGGAAGTTCCCATTGGGAGGATAAGGCTTAAAAGCCACCGAGGGATGAATGGGTTCATTACACACTTCTTCAAAGGAGTATGAAGGACGAGCCCTTTGTGGAGGCTTCCAAGTCTCGTGATTTTCTTGAAAAGAATTTGAACCACGTCAGATTGAGGAGGAGGCACACTGGCATGTCCTACATAAGAAGCAAATGGTGGATGTTGTTGAGGTGTCAACGGGGGATTCATCTGTTGATTGATAGGATGATAAGAGGAATAACCAGGCGTTCTGGGTGACGCCTGGTGGGGTATTTGCTGTGAAGGAGCCTGTGTATAGGCAGGTTGTGAGATAATAAGTGGTTGAGAAAATGAAGGTTGGATGACGGATGGAGCCTGTGATTGGTGGACTCCTATGCTTGTTGATTGAATCGGGACAGATTGAGGAACATGAGTGCCGATTTGATTGGACATATTGGGGAACAAGACCTGAAAGAGGCTTTCTACTGCCGGATTAGGCATTAAGGGTGCCGATGCTAGAGGATGGGCGAAGGTCACTGTTGCTGGAACATTGGAAGAAAGACCCACTGGAGGACGAGAAGCAGGAACCAACTGACTATTCGGAGGGGGTTGACTCATAAAGGGGTACTGACCTTGGGACACGATGGAGGGCATAGATGAATTAACAGCAATATGCGGGTGCGCAGACGCACTCATTATAGCCAGGGCAGAGGACCTCTCAGAAGTAGGTTGTGGAATATTCGAGGTAACTGCGGTGTTAGGAATAGGTAAGACTATTTGAGAACTAGTCGATATGGTCGGTGGAAGAGAAAAAGGAGGCACAGGGGCACCGCCCTTCTCCGTGGCTCGAGGCGAGAGAGATGATGCTAACTGTTCTACAAAGGCCTGGGATGGTTCACGAGAATAATCGTACACTTGCTGGATTGGTGGTCCTTGATCAGATATTTGACAGACTTGCGTACTCAGGTAGTCCATGAGGGCTACCGGATTGCGATCGAGGAGCGCCCAAATTCAGGATCCCCGCGAGGAACATACTCGAGTCGAAGTAGATGATATTTTCAAGGACTAGGGAAGCCGGACGTGATGGGGTTGCTTTGGCTTGATAGAAAGGATTATATGACCAGGATGGGGAACCACCAACAAAGGGTCCCGAGGAAGATCCGGGGTGCCAAACATCCACACTAGTGGTAATCTCGAAGAAGAAGGGGCCAGTTGAGCCATTCTTCTAGATTGTAACCGAGTGATGACCGTCATAAACACGCAGAAAAGAAGATTGACCTAACTAATGCACAGACAATTCAAGCAGCGCAGGTGATTATCTCCTTTAAGTTTTGATGCTTTTAAGAAAGAAAATATTAGGGAAGGCTTTTTAGAACAGGAACTACTCAGATAGCCAAACTAAGGATGGTTTGGGGAATGTTTGGTGAGGAGTCCCGAAGGCACTTCAGTAAAAGACCAGTACGTGGCTTGATATAGGGGCCTACCCCCGCACTTCACACACCGCTGCGATAAGGGAGTCGGGTGCTTTGCCAATATATACCAGAACTTCCGTGAATTTATAGCGCGGCCCGAGTACCGCGTAGGCTCTTCCTCTTGGATGTCACTTCCAAGTAGGCGAGGCCAGGGAAGGAATTTTTGTTTAAATGCTTTATACCTAGTGATTTTGGCTTTGTGTGCAAGGGTGAAAAATAAAAATCAAATAGTGTCACTACCGATTTTGATCAATTTTCCAGCCTAATTAAAACTAGATGAGAAACATACAGCAGCAATGACAAAGAAGAAGTTCTTTTTAAGCACTTAAAAATGAAGTGTTTGATTTCGATGAAGACAAGTCAAACAGATTCTTTCCCAAATGCGATTAAATTCTTTTTAAGCACCAAAAATTGAAATGTTCGAATGTGATAGACAACAAACAAAGAATTTTTTTTTTTTTTTTTTTTATTTTTAGTTCCTAAAAAGGAGAAAACACCGTAAAAGAGAAATACCTGTAGATTTAGCTCTCCAAGGTGTGTGGACTTCAAAAAGCACGTTGTTGAGCTCTTCCCCTCGAACAATCCCACGAACAAGCAAAGTGCTCCGCAAGAAGAGGTTAAGCAAACACCAAACAAAATCCAGAAAGATATATCCGGATAATGGTGAAACGGAAATTTCTATTTCAAGGAACTAAAAATTTCAAGGAAATAAAAATTTCACATAAAAAGCAAGATTAAAACGATGAAAGGAAATGTTCAAGCAGAACTGATAGAAATCAGTGAAGAAAAAGAACAAAGCTCAAAACTAGAAAAGAAATGAACTTGCCAATAAGGGACTTTGGTTAGGTCCCACCGGGCGTGCCAGAATGTAGATCAAGGATTTCGCGCTTGTTACCTGTCCAAGTTAATGCACCAAACTAAACACAAAAACCCTGAAAAACTCAAAATGAAATTGATACCTGATGGACAAGATCCGAAGATGTAGACGGATAAGGAGGTCGATGTAGATGACACGGGCGCACACGAGCAATTCGCACAAAGTAGATCCGAGTAACCTGCAAGACACCGATGCTTGACAGAAAAAGACCACGTTAAAAGGTATTTAGGTGGACTGCCCGAGAAGCGGGTCCGGGAAGCGATAAGCTTCCTCGGCGGATGTCAGTCCACATTTTCAATTAAGCAGAGAAACATACATGATAAAAGATGTACGTAAGGACTAGATTTTCTGATTACAGTAATAAAACAGAATCTAAACAGCAGACAGAAAGCAACAGAAAACAGGAAACTATGAAATAAAAGCTAGATTTGTGTTACCTGTGTCCTTTTACCTGTCTGCAGGATGATCGGCGTCGATTATGTAGAATCGGCGTCGACTGATGTGATCGGCGTCGGTTATGAAGAATCGGCGTCGACTGAATAAGATCGGCGTCGACTGAAAGCAGATCGGTCGATCGGGGACAGTGCGAGAAGATTCAGAAATCGGAAAGTGAAGGCCAGATCGTCAACGTCTGCTGGATGTGCCGAAGTCGGTGAGATACTGGAACAGAGTCACCAAAAGATCAATGGATACGTGCGATGTTGATGTGATAAGAACAGAGTAACGGTGCTCCTCTCAGGGATTGATTCGGACAAGATCCGTTCTCATTTGATAGATAATGTTGACACTAGATGCGTCAAAATCTCTCGTTCTCTCTCTTTCACGGTCTGTGTTTCTTTCGCGATCTGTCTCTGTTTTTTCGTCCTCGTGCGTGTCTTTTTTTTTTTTCATCCTCCAGAACTGAGTTCTGGGCTTCTATTTATAATCGGCGCCGCTCCTAAAAATCGGCGTCGACCGTACCGGTCGGCGCCGATCGCGGAGCAGACTCCCGAGGCGGCCAAAATGAACGATTTCTGGAAAGATAAGAGTTATCCCTCCACCTCAAATACGGGAAATATCCCGCTTGGGGAAGAGGAGAAATAGGGGTGATACATAGATAGGATAAATGTGGGGTAGATAAGTGGTTAGGATACATGTGAAGAGGTGTAATTAAATAGTTAATATTTAATTACTCACGGGTAAGATATAATGGGGTGAATTAAACTTAGAATAGGTGTTTAAATCACAAATCGAATAATATCCCAAGGGGATAGTGGTGACATAAACGTGCCCAAGTTCTGCAGGAGAGAAAGTTACCAAGAGAGAGAGATTGGAAACGCGCACAAGGGACACTAGAAACTTATCTTGGTAATCGATAATCAATTTTAGGTATATATTATGTCTTACGCTAATATACCAATAGAGGGAAGTTTGGTGAAGCTATATGGGAAAAGAAGATGTTACATATAATTGAAGATCCTAATAATGCATCTTATGAAGTTTTGTTTATTGATGTTGATGTTGATAACTTTTCAGATATGAAGACTTTGAGGAGCATAGTATTAATGAAAGTAAATGCTTTGAACAAGCTTGGACCTTGATGTTTGATGGAGCTTGCTCCAATATGGGGAATGGGGTTGGGGTTGTGCTTATATCTCTAGGACAAGAGATTTTTAATTTTTCCTTTAAACTAAAATTTGAATGCACAAATAATATTGCAAAGTATGAGGCATTACTTTTAGGTTTGAGGATTGCTTGGAGATATGGTATAAAAGACATAGTTATTAAAGGAGACTCTGAGCTAGTAGTCAAACAAGTTAGAAAATTGTATGCTACAAAAAATCAAAGGATGAAACAATATAAGCATGCAATATGGGATTTTATTGAGATGTTTGACTCCTTTAACATATTGTATCATGAGAACTCAGAATGTTGCAGCAGATAGGTTAGCGTACTTGGATCTAGGTTTGAAAATTACATTATTTCTCCTTATTGTGATTATGATATTGAATTATTGTCAAGACCATTTGTTCCTGATAATGTAAAACATTGGAAAGTATTTGAAGATGATGCCTAGGTTCATAGGTTTTTACAAAATGAAGGATAATTTACCAATCAGTGCATGGATTGGGAACCAATGGTCTCTATGTGTGATGGGAAAGAGACCTGTTTGGAAAGGATATAATTCAGTTGAAAACCAACACAATTCCCAGAGGATTGGTTGCTTTGGAATCTAATTTTGACAATGTAGACATGGTTGTTCATAGACACATATCTACTTCAAGGGATGTTGAAGAATTCAATTTGGGAACTAAAGAAAAGCCCATAAAAGTTTGGATATGAAGTAATTTGAGTAAGGAGGAAAAGCAATCCTATGTTGAATTATTGAAAAAATATCAAGACTACTTAGCATGGTCTTATTTAGAATTAAAATCATATAGGGAAGATCTATTTCAACATGAAATACCTTTGGAACCCAATGCTAAACCATTTAGGCAAAAATAGAGGCCAATTAATCCACTTCTCTCCCTCAAGATGTAGGAAGAATTAAAAAAGTTAAGGGATGGAGGGATAATACAACCCACAAGATATTCTTCATGGGTGGAAAACTTAGTGCCAGTAAGAAATAAAAATGGAGACATAAGGTTGTGTGTGGATTTCAGAAATTTGAATAAAGCCTCAATTAAAGACAACTATCCATTTCCTAATATGGATAACATGCTACAATTGGTCACTGGATCTGAGTTGTTTTCCACATTGGATGGATTCTCAGGGTACAACCAGGTAGTTGTGAAGCAATCAGAAAGAATTAAAACTAATTTTACCACTCCTTGGGGTACTTATGTCTATGTAAGAATTCCATTTGGTCTGATGAATGTTGGGGCTACTTTCTAAAGAGCCATGGATGTTGCATTCTTAGGATACATCAATGATTTTATTGCAGTTTATCAGGATGATGTGACAATGTTTTCTAAAAAGATAAGTGATCATTTGAGCCATGTGGAGAAGATGTTGATAAGGTGTAGATAATATGGCATCTCATTGAATCCTAAAAAGTGTCATTTTGGAGTTCAAAAGGCAAAGTTGTTGGGGCACATTGTGTCAAAATAAGGGGTTATGATTGATCCGAAGATGGTGGAAGCGATTGGTAAGGTTCTTGTCCCTAAAACTAAAAAGGAATTCAGTCCTTCTTTGGTCAAATAAACTTTATCAGGAGATTCATTTCTAATTTTTTGAAATGACTATCCCCATTACAAGCATGCTAAAAAAGGACCAAATCATTCAATGGGAAGAAGGATCTCTCCAAGATTTCACTGGAATAAAAGAAGCATTAAAGAATGCTCTAGTATTGGCAGCCCTTGATTATAAAAAGGATTTTTAGGTTTTTTCTTTTACATCTGAAAATACTATTGCATCTGTATTATTACAAAAATATGAAGAAGGAAATGAAAGGCCTATTGCCTTTTTCAGTAAGGCTTTACAAGGTGTTGAATTAAAATATACCATCATGGAGAAGTAGGATTTTTCTTTGGTAAGAGCAACTAAATTTTTTAGGCCTTATATTTTGAGTTCCAAGATTGTAGCCTATGTTCCCCATACTATGGTTAAGGACATTTTATCAAAAATGGAGGTTTCTAGCAAAATATGTCATTGGGTGAACAAGCTACAAGAGTATGATATGGATATACAAACCACCAAGTTGGTTAGAGGTTTGGGCCTTGCAAAGCTGATGGCAGAGAGTAACCTATAGGTAATGGAAATTAATGAAATTGAGGAAGGAACCATGGATGTTCAAGAAAAAATAATCAACTCCACATGGTATAAAGACATAATATTTTACCTCAGGAATTTGGAGTGTCCTAGTCATTTGGACAAAAATCATGAAGGACACTCAAATTAGCCTCCCAAAAATATATCATAACTGATTATGGGTTGGCTTGGAAGAATCCTAAGGGGATTCTTTTGAGATGTATCATAGAGGAAGAAGCTCCCAAACTCATTACAGAATTCCATGGGGAGTATGTGGAGGCCACTTTTTTGGAAGAGTGACTACCCACAAGATCTTGAGGGAAAGTTACTTGGTGGCCCAAACTTTTCAAAGATACAACCTTATTGGTCAAGAAGTGTGAAATTTGTCAAAGGTTTTCTGGAAGGATGAAAGCTTTAGGTGCTTTTCCTTGCAATTAGTGTTAATAGAAGCTCCTTTCAAATAGTGGGGGATGGATTTTATTGGAGAAATCTTAGATCCCTAAAGTGCAGGGCATAAATGGATACTGGTAGCTACATATTATTTCACCAAGTGGGTTGAATTCATCCCCACAAAAATAAAACTCACCAAATAGTCATGGATTTCATCCTAAATCATATAATTTGTAGGTTTGGAGTGCTGTAAAAATAGTTGTTGATAATGCTATGAGTTTTAGGGCTAATCCATTGGTAACTATGTGCCAAGAATATGGAATTAATCTAACATATGCATCCAATTACAATCCACAAGGGAATGGTCAAGTTGAGTCAAGCAATAAGAATCTTCTCAAGATAATTAGGAGGACATTGGAGATTAATAAAATAAAATGGGGAGAGCAGTTGAAATTTTCTTTGTGGGCAGATAGAATTACTACTAAAAGAGCTATTGGGAAGAGTCCCTTTGAATTAGTTTATGGATTTCAAGCTCTTTTCCCCTACATATGCAATTTTCTTCTTATCAGTTCATACAACAACTTGAAGATGAAGAGGTGAACCCCTATGAAGACAGGATTAATTAGATAGTGGAGTTGGATGAAGAAAGAAGGGAATATCACTAAAGACACCTTAAGTTCAGAGAGAAACTCAAGAAATTATTTGATAAAAAGGTGACTCTAGAACTTTCAATGTTGGAGATCTTATTTTGTTGTGGGAAAACATGCACGAGGATAAAGGAAAACATGGAAAATTTGATGCCTTATGGATGGTTCCTTACTCTATTGACATCATAATTGGTGAGCACACCTTTTCCCGAAAGACCGGATGGAGATTTGTTAGAGTTACATGTTAATGATAGGCATCTAAAGCACTTCTGGATTGATCACAATCAAGGTACAATTTTTTGTACAGTGTATAGTCCTTTTGTTTTTGTTTTGTTTTTTGTTTTTCTATTTTTGTTTCCCTTTTTCATTCTCTTGGTCTATAGTGACTAGTTTCCCTGGTATCTCAGTGTATTTCTATGAGGTATGTTGGTTCGGTTTGGTCTTGTACGTGTTTTTAAATGACTCCATAACCGAATAGATCTAGGCACTTGGTTTGTTTTATGTTTGGTTGGTTTGGTTCTTGTGACACCAATAGGGGTGCCCATCGCCAAGTCGAGCAGTGTTAGTGCTCGATTTAATCTCACCCTTTTATCTAGTGTATGCCTTCAAAACATTTCTTTGACTGGTTCGCCCATGTAAAAAATGTATGCTTGAAGATATAATCGTGTTGAATGTGAATGAAAACCTTATGTTTAGGCGTGAATCCTCTTTTCAGTCGAGGAATGTAATATTCATGTTGCTCTGAAAAATCCTTGTGAAAAACCAATCATGGATCGGGTTTAATCTTGAAAATATTCCTTGTATGTTGTCCTTTGGAATTCCAATGCAAATTTCACATTTTCTCCTCCATCCGACAATATGTGGCATGTTTCCATTGGTTGCGCCATGAGTGGACTCGATTGTAAAAGCTACATCATTTACATAGTAACTACAAAGTGTAATTTTAGCCCCAAGAACGGAAATGGTTTACATGTCAAAACATGAATGGAGTGGGGTTTTGGGCCAAATATGCATTCCTTGATATTTCCGAGACTTCTAAAGACACGTGGTGTAATTTTAGCAAAGGTCGAAGAGCAGGGTATTGGGTCATATTTTCAATCTTGCATCTAGTGGGGAGAACAAACAAATGTGCAAAAGAGCCCCGTAGTTTCATTATGTATAAGATTCAGACATGTGTCAAGATCTCAATAAAATTCAAATGCAGATGCTCGGGTCAAAAATGTAGTTCTGCACTTACAAAAAAATTGGCTAAAATGCAAGTAAGTTTCATGGCTCCACCATTATTCAAGTAAAACACATGGAAAATCCTTATTAAAAGTGGAAAAGTGGGGGTGCGGGTCAAGATTACAGGTTTGCACCAATTTGAAAAGCAATGCTAATGTGTAAATAGACTCCCTAACCCCACAAGAGACCAGGTTAATCCACGTGGATGATCCATATTCAAATAAAGAAAGAAATATTGATGGTTGGAGTATAAAGAATTTATGATTATCATCATTAATGTGTTCTTTGCACAAATCAAGGTAGAATCATTAAAAGCTTCCAAGTATTTCAAATTTTATCATTGCATGCAAAGATTTGGATGCCCTAGCTACAAAAATTAGCGAAGTAACCGATCGAGATGTAAATAATTTGAGCAAAAGAGTTCGGGAGCATGTTAACTCATTACACGAAAATGGATCTTATGGAGGGAATGGTCTCTAGAATGGCTAACATTGTCATAATATTGAGAATGAGAGTGAAAACATGACTCATGATGAGCTAGAAGCCATAGTTACAAAAATTCATGATAAAATTGGTCAAGCGCTGAGTGATTGGAATGATTTGGAGGCAGAGATCAAGAATGAATATCCAGAGTTAATCCTTTCTATAGAAGAGAAAGGTGCTGAGTAGTTTTTCATTCTTTTTATACAAGTACCGCCGTATTCTTTTAATCATTATTTTCTTATTCTTGGAGAGACAAGTTGGGATTACCCATTTCTGGGGACAGAAATGAAATTAGTGTGGGTAATGTTGAGCTGATAAAATACAACTTAAGTATGGAAGCGTAGAAAATTGGGCATGCATACACATAGCATGCAAGAGCATGCGGAAGTATGGGAAAACAGGGTGCACCTAGAATAGTTTGAAATTAGGACTTAGTCATTTTCCAATTTGGGGATAATTTTGGATGTGGAGTGCGGAACACGTTTTGTAGAAGACTTGCAGACCATGCAAAGGATATTTTGGGACTAGTAGAAGATCAAGCACCATGCAGAGTTTTGGAGCTAATAATAGGATTATACTACAGTTGTATTATTAGGTAATCTATTATTAGTGCTTGCATGCTTTTGTATTCTCATGTAAGGGCACATGGCTATTATTATCATGTAGCCTATTTTTGAAGGTGCATGGGCGGTGAAGGGCAAGTCCCCACCCCTATAAATATGTATTGATTTGCATGGTTTGATATCACCAGTTACTCTTAGTGTTATGATAGGAGTTTGTTAGCACACATGACTATGGAGACAATATTATGGGTGTAAGAAGATTTTGTGTTTTACGTTATTAATATAATGGATATTGTTGGCTGGATATTGGTGTTGGATGTAATTGAACATGAATTTTGTATGGTAAATCTAATTATAGTAATTGTTTAGTTAATCCTTCATATGGTTAAGATCTAGATCTGGTTTATGAATTATGGAATATCTTTGATTATTGGTTATGGATCTGAAATATACATTCAATCATGCTAACATCTTGAACAAGCTTCTCTAAAGAAGGACTTGGTACCCTTACGCACTTCGATTGAGTACTCGGTTCAGCCGAGTGATGTGCTAAAGACGCCTTAGGTCATTGGTGGTAAAAACTAAGATACATCAAGGGTGTAGTAGATATTATTTGAGTTTATCAAAGGATGTTTGACATTCTTCAATCCAATGAAAGGTTGTTTCATTCTTCAAAAATAAGTGGAATGGATGACACTTATCAAGTAAATTGAGCGATAAACCCCCGATGGCCCTGGATTTTTCCTATAGATTTCTAAGTTGTTTTAAATTGGTAGGTAGAGGCATTTTAAAAATAGGTTTATCCTTTTCGGATCAATTTCAATTTCACACCATGAGACAATGGAGCCGAGAAGCTATAGTCACAAAATCATGCACTTTAGGCATTATTTATCCCGATCTCATACTACTATTTAGAAGGTTCTCAAGTGAAGAAAGTACTAATTATTTTTACCTTTTATTTCATCATTCTCACGTATTTTTATATACATGCCCATATTTTTAATCATTTTCTTATCATTTTATCCTAAACCGGGGTATTTGGGCTTGTATCTTGGGGCACCCCGAGGTGCCCTAGTCCCACCTTAGGCACCCCTATCCTTGTTTTACTTTCCCACCTCTTTTTGGGCTCTTTCTAGTCATTTTTCATACTTATTTTTTCCTAGCCAACCATGTCGAATTAATTATGAAATCAGATCAAGATAACCTAATAAATATAAATTTATGAGACCATAATGAGGGTCCTAGTGTCACTTACTACTATCACACCATCTAGAGTTACATCGATTACATACATTGTATCTACATAGGTCCATGCATCAAGGCTAGGATATCTCGCATCAACACACACAACATAGGGAGAGGGATTCTACTCTATTCCATGCACATATGCTAGTAGATTTTTCTATAGTTATTATTACTCACTACTTCACAAAGTGTGACTGGCACAAGAGCACCTAGGGCATGATATGCACACACACACCAGAACTATATTTGGGTCCAAAATGTAGTGCAATGCTTAGATTAGTAAGCCCATTGTTGTGGCAGATGAGGTCATTCTGACCCATTCATTTTACATCTTTTATTTTTAGGGTTTAATACTTATTTGTATTTTGTAAGTCATTCCTTCATTCTACATTATTTCATACATCTCGCGTAGTTCGACAAATCTAGTGTGACAGAAGGGAATATTTTAGAGTATCTTACAACATTGAAAGAACCAAATTATGATATTTTACAGAGACCATGGTGCCTATTCTACACACTAGAGCACCCCAAGGTGCCCTAGTACCCTCTTGGGTACTCCAATTTGTTCAGATCCTCCAGATCTAGCCTTCATGGAACTTCAATATAATCGCTCCTCGCTTTTGAAATCCACAGCTAGACTGCGACACACTGCAGCAGTCTTCAACAATCAACTAATTCCTTTACTTTTACATCTTTGCATACTTAGGTTTTATTTCATTATATATAATTATTTAATATCATTCCATATTGTTCTACCGTAGTTTACACCATTTTAGTCCTCCTATATAAGATTAACTATTATTATACTTTCCCATAGTTTAGTTTAATTTTAGTTAATCAACAACTTACCCGACGTGACGTTGAAAACACATTTCTTGGGGCTGAGGTGGACTTTTTATTCTTGGATTCTCTCGAAGATGCAGTAAAGAACCATAGGATGTTCCTTTCTGGTTTTGGATTTTCCCATAATGTCATCAACATAATCTTCAACAATGTCATGCATCATGTCATGAAATATGACGGTCATGGCATGTTGATACATGGCTCTAACATTTTTGAGGCCAAAGGGCATGACTTGATAGCAAAATGTACCCCATGGCGTAGTGAAAGAAATCTTGTGTTGATCTTCATTTTCTATTTTAATGTGATTATACAGAAAATACATCCATGAGAGATAACATTTCGTGCCCACCTATAGAATCTACTATTATGTTGATATTTGGTAATGGGAAATCATATTTTGGGAAAGATTTGTTGATATCACGGAAATTTAAACGTATGTGGATGCCCCCAGTCTTTTTGTCTACTTGAACGATGTTAGAAATCCATTAAAAATAATCAATTAGCTGAATGAAGCCAATGTTGAGCATTTTTTGAAGTTCTTCTTTGACAAGCAAGGCTACCTTTGGATGCATCTTGCAGAGCTTCTGCTTAACTGGTTTTACATCTTTACAGACCACTAGATGATGAACCACCAAGGATGGATCAAGCCCATGCATATCCATGTAGGACCATGTGAATATGTCTTGAGAATTATTTAAGAAGCGTTGTAAAGGTGGCATGTTATTTTGTTGATAAAGATGCCCCCAGTTTAAGAATCTTGGGGTCTTCTTTAGTGTCGATGTTAATATCAATGGTTTCTTCAATTAATGATGTTGATCCATCTTGTAGCTTTTTAGGAGCCGGATGGATTTGATCCATAGCTAGATCAAGGTCTGGATGTGTGGAATGTTTGAAGAAGTTTGTAAGGGGATCCTCTTCATCTAGATGACAAGAGGAGTAATGATGAGTGATGTTGGATAGATAACATACACTCCTGGTGTTAACATTTAAAGATATCTGGAAACCTTTTTGTGGTCATCGACTAGTATATTATCTCGAGTTCCCATGAACTCAAGAATTTCCTTGTCATTCTAAAATGTGTCAAGAGGGATATGGTTAGATTTTTATTCCTATTGGATGAGTTGGGGATAAGTGAGAGTGACATCGATGGCGAGGATAACGGTGTTGTGGAAAATATTTGTGGAGGTAAGCTCATCGTATTAACTATAGATGAAGCTAGTTTTAATGGTGTGTATGGCCTCCTTAGCTTTCTCAGTTGTGTCACTTAGGTCATCATGGATACCCTCCTCGGATGGATGGTACCCTAATCTATAGCCATCAAGATTCGGGATGAGATAAGGGGGTTCAAGGATGCCTTATTCATTGCGGCCTAGTCCCATGTTAGAATAACCCATATTAGTCATTCAGAGACACCTATAATTTAGCTTGATCAATTTAAATACTTAAATTGTGCTAATTATACCCTTTTCTAACAAATTGATGACATATCATCAATATCACACTTTTTCTCTGTTATCATCATTAATTTTTTTGGAGTGAGGGTAAATTGAGGGTGTTTGAAAGGACCCACATCCTTGTACATTTGAGGACTTTTTTGAGAGGATCCACAACCTGGTTACAATGAAGGGAACCACTATTAGGAACCTAATTGAAGCAACCATGAAACCATAGTGAAGATGCAAGGACCATCGACAACGACCGAAGAAAGTGGGACAACTATTAGAATAGCCACCAACATCGGTAGCAAGAGGAGCAACCACTGTGGTCGATGTGCAATGCGGAGCAGCCACAAGTGTCGCCAGTGAGAGGAGTAGCCACGGCGGTAGTGAGAGGATTAGAAACAGTGATCGAGTAGCCACCAGCGTTAGCAAGCAGAGGAGAAGGATCCACCAATGTCGGCAACGAGAGGAGTAGCCACCAGCGTTAGCAGCGAGGAGTAACCACCAGTGTTAGCACAAGCAAAGATGCCACCTCTAGCGGTGAAACCACCTCGAGGAGGATTGTGCCTTGGGGGGATTTGAACTGGGTGGGCAAGCACACAACCATGTGACTTAACCACACCACTCCCACCCCATTGGCCTGTTATCATCATTAATTAATTACATTATGTTAGTTAATTAACTCTTCTATCCAACAATGACACCAATTAACGACATTCCGTTAATCAGCTCCCCTTTCTATCTAGATTAATTAATTATTTCTAATTAATTAAGCTCCCCTTTCTATCTACATTAATTAATTATTTCTAATTAATTAATACCCCTTTCTATCTAGATTAATTAATTATTTTTAATTAATTAATTCTCTCTTCTATTTAATCAATAAATCGTCATTTATTTGATTAAAATCCTCTCATAACATAAATCATACTAACTATTCCTCTAAAAAGCTTATATAAGCTTGCACACCTATTAATTAATCACTTTTGTTAATTAATAAATCCCCTCAATCCCCATGAGTCACTAGAGGAAAAATAAACTCTCCTAAAGTTAACTCAACCCTTTCTAAACCTCCCTTATCCACAACTAACCCAACCTCTCTATTATCCCACATGTAAAGGGATGTAGAGATTCTTTTATCCATTGGGCTATATAAGGAGCCCTCCTCCTACCTTTCTTCTTACACCTTGATACACTAAAATGAGCATAGAGCATACACTATAGCCATTTATCATCTTGGAGCATTCTTCCATTAGAGGAGCTAGCTTTCTTCATTTCTTGCATTTCATCCTCCCAAGTTTTGAAGTCATATGGAGATATGTCAAATGGTCTTGTAGCCATGGATTGACAAGACTCCATTCTTGAAGACCTTGGGATTTCAAGCATATAATAAACTCTTTGATTGCTATAGATCTACATAGGTTCATCTCATTTCATTTAGCATTCTAATAAGAGATAGAAGTTAATTTGTTTAGCATGTTTAGCTTGAAGTATTCATTTCATGTTTAATGTAGAAATGTTGATAAGTTAGCTTTGCTTAAGCTCTTAGCATGATGATGCATAGGTTTAGTTTAGCATTGTATTGAAGCTACTAGGTGTTAGTTTCAATTCTACTTACATAGCTAACTAATTATTGCATACATATGGCACGCCCGGTGGGAGCTACTCCAATGTCCTTTGCACTTAATTTAAAGTTTTTGTATTTTAGTTTCAATTTTGGTTATTAACCCTCTTTTTGCATATATTGACATAACTTGTTATGTTGATTTTGAAAGTGTTGAGTATTCTTTGTAGGTATAAAGGAGGTGAAATGCCATCAAAATTGGAATTGATGGAGAATTTTTAAGACTTGTCCATGTTTTCATTTTGAGATCTTGCTTTTTCAACATTCTACATGCTAGTTTTGTCAATTTCTTGAAAATCTTAAATTTTTGAGCATGTAGGTTAGTGTTTGATAGTACCGAGTCTTCTATTTACATATTAATGTGGTGAATTTCTATCAAAATTGAATCTTGGTGAGAAAATTTAAATATTTCATCATGTTTTCATTTTTAGAGCTTTTTTTTTATCATTCTACATGCTAGTTTTGCCAATTTCTTGGAAATCTTAAATTCTTGAGCATGCATGTTAATGTTTGATAGCATTGAGTCTTCTATTCATGTATTAATGTGATGGATTGTTGTCAAAATTGAATCTTAGTTGGAAAAATTTGACCATTTTATAGATTAAGGGATGTTTTATTTTACATTTTTTGAGGGCATGTCAAGTGCATACTCGTGAGCATAAGAGCTTATGCATAACCCATCTTCCGAAGGCCATAACTTTTGCTCCCGAACTTGAAATGACTCCATTTTTTTTGCGTTGGAAAGGTATAGAAGTAAAACATGCAATGAAATAATTCAAAATTTTAAACATCATGTGGACATACTTTTTACCACCTTCAACCGTTATGCCCTTCAAACCATCCCCCATTCTACCAACAAATTTTCGAGATACCATGGCCTCGCTTGGCTTCTCAAATACCCACTTCACTGACGATTATAAAATATTTGCCACCATAAAAAGAATCCAATCACCCTCTTATTTACCTCATGAAGTTTACTCTATCACAACCACCACTCCCGACCGAGTGACCTTTGGTATAAACAATACTCAGACTATCTTTCCCTCTCCGTCTTATCTCCCGACCTCACTCGTAATGGACAACGTGATTTTCTTAAAAGAGTCTCTCATTACGTCATCATGGGTTTCCTCTATAAGCACAACTTTTATGGTATTCTCTTATGATGCATTACGAGTTCTAAAATTTCTTATACCATTAAGGAAGTTCATGATGGCATATGTGGAGGTCACTTCAGTGGCCTTGTTGTTGCTAAGTGTATTCTTTGCCTAGGCTATTACTGGCCGACCCTTAACCATGATTGTTGCGACTATGTTAAGTGTTGTATAAAATGCCAACAACATGCCAACCTTCATCATACACCCAGTCATGCCTTACAGGTCGCCCGTGACCTTTGGCCTTTCTCTCAATGGGGTTTGGATCTTGTTAGAGAGATCAATCCCCATTCTTCCCAACGACATCAATGGATCATCACCGCTACCAAATATTACACCAAATGGGTTAAATCCATACCTCTCATCTCCATGAAAGCTGAGAAAATATGTGAGTTCATCAATCATCACATTATTTGTCACTTTGGTGTTCCACATCGCCTCATCACTGATAACGGAAAACAATTCAAAAATAAAACCTTACGGAAACTTTGTGACGCCTTCGGCATTCAGACTTAGTTTCTCATCACCTTATTACCCACAAACCAACAACCAAGCCAAATCCACTAATAAAACCTTAAACAAAATTCTCATGAAATTGGTTAACGATACTGGGAAGGACTAACATACGCACATTCCTTTCGCCCTATGGGCATACCGTACTAGTATTCATACTTCTCTTGATGCCACACCTTTTTCTTTGGTCTACGGTACAGAGGTTGTTCTACCTCTCAAATTCCATATTCCATCACTTCGTATTTCTCTCCATGACATGCTCAATGATGATGAATTTCACAGACCATTTAGCACAACTTGATTTATTAGACGAATGTCATCTTAATTCTCTTGACCATCTTCAAGTTTACCAAAAACGTATCAAGCGTGCCTATGACAAACGTGTCCATGAACGAACCTTCCAATTTGGTGACCTTGTCCTAAAAGAAAATCAACATGTAACCAAAGCAGAAAAAATTAAACAGGGAAAATTTTCTCCTAATTGGCTTGGACCATACATCATGAATCATGCCTACAAATCAGGTGCTTATCGTTTATCTTCACTAGGCAGTAAACCCGAACTCGAACCCCTTAATGCCTTGCATCTTCAACCATTCTACTTTTGACTTTCAGTATTACCTCACCTTCTTCCTCTTTTCATACTTGTCCCTTGAGTGTTATCCACTTCCTAAGCCATCCCAACAATTAAACAAGAATCATGTGTGTACCCGTCACTCTTTTATCTTCTCTTAACTATGTGTACCATGACACCGCACATGGCATGATTGTCATGAATAGTTTTCATCCACCTTTAGATGAGATCCCATGGTTGTTTCACCATGCCTTCTGAACAAGAATCCTATTCTTCACCTTAGTCTTTTCCATGACTTAAAATACCTTACATGGGATCCAACTCCTTGAGTCAAACTTCCAATAAAAAGATGACTCCCTCAACAAGGAAATATTTCTCTCTACATCGTTGTTATAAATAGACTGCTCCCTCGAAGGAAAATTATGTAAAGATCTTTTAAAAAAAAAAGAGAGAAAGAGGAGAATCGAATCTTCTGCATCAATCATCTTCACGAAGACCTCAAGGAGTTAATTTCCTCATCCCATATAGACTTCCCGCATTGATCAATCTATCTCAAATACAAGTCAAACATAAAAAAATTTGTCATGAACTTTCCCATCGTGATCTTGGATATCTTGCCAAAAGCATGCTACCAAATACCATATAAGTTAACCACTTTTCACCCTCTCAAAATTCACACTTTCATTTCCTATCGCCTCAAGGGATCTACTGGAATCGAGACATTTGGTGATCATGTGACTACTATTCACCTTTATAATAATCTAGCTTGCAATGTCTTTAGGGACTTACGTTCATTAGCCTATCTAAAGTATGAACCACCCATTATGATCCTTACCAATAAGGTGGCTTTCATGCCTCCTCTTATCTTTTAACTTCTTCATTATGTATTAATCATCTTATCTAGAACTAGATTCTCAATGCTTATCTTTGGGTAATTTTCCTCTTTCGCCATAATCAACACAAAATCACCCATACCAATGTGCCCAGAATTCACCCATACCTAAAAATACCTAGACTCAATCATGCCTATAACCTACCAACCCATACTCATACCTCCTCACATTCTTCCCTAGCTTATGGAGAATCGCATCAGCATGAGGTCCCTTTTCACCGGGTCTATGTATGAAGCACTCTGAGGGCATGGGGCCCTTGGAGGTTAGCTCGGCCACTCTTTACCCTAACTAATTCACCTTTAATCTTCCTAAATCACATTTTATCCTAGTTATTTTCCTTTTTATATCAAAAATGGAAATTAGATCAAACAAACAATAGATTGCTTCACATTTTTATCATCATCATTCATACATTCATTATGTCTTCCATTTATTTACCATCATCATGCATGTTACTATAAAACATCTCAAACGCAACCCATTTCAACTCCATCCATACCTAAACCACAACCTGACTCAGCCATGCCTATAACCTGACTCCACCATGCCTAACACACCTATCATGAATCCATCTATGCATAATAATAAAATTCTATCAACCATGTATACATCATGCCAAAATCACCATCACCTCTTTAAATAAAAACATCCAAACATGTGTACCCATATACATAACTCTAAAATATCTTCTGCACGTAGGCCAGTGTATATAAAAAAATCTCAAAGTGCTCATATACAACCTCACCATCTTCAAAAAGCGAGCCAAGATATGATCAAAATATACAAAAACTCTCATATACATCCTCACTCTCTTGGCACACAAGCCGATATATATCAAAAATGAATAAATACATCAAAATGGAGGACATACATTAGGCATCATCCTGTCGGATACTCTCCCGTCTCCTCCTCCCTCTCGGCTCTTGTTTGACGGCCTGATAACATCTCACCACCCGTCATAGGTCGTGACCATGTCCCTCGCTAGTACATCGCACGGGACTGGTCTCTATGAACTAATGGCCTCACCTAATCTGTCTTAGGGCTTGATGGCCCCCTGTTCTCTCCACGCTATGGGTGCATGATCTGGTCCTCTCACTCGAGGCCTATTGTGCCCTATACTCTCTATAGGATAGAAAATATATCCCGCCACCATTAATCGATACTGGTAATCCCTTCCCTCACCTAAGGCATCCCGTAATCTAGCTACGGGTACCGTTTGTGGTGGCCCCATCAACCTCTACCCCTGTAGGTCTATCCTATGGGACCCTGTCCCGCCCCTTCTTATGAATTGGGACCCTATCCCGATGCATGTGGTGGTGCCATCAACCTCACACCCTATGCATGTACCGAGCCTATAGTGTCTCAATCATTGCTCGTGTAATGGCCAATCGGCCCTGTAAACCTGTAACATGTGCATGTAAGGTGACCACCTTCTCATCATCACCATCTTCATCTCCACCGGCCCATCTAGGCATGTAGGTGGCCACTGTGTATGAAACACATCCACCTCCACCTCTGAACCTACCAACTACCCTTGTACCATCCCCAACTATGTAATCGGGGTGCCACCTTCCCCAGTAGGGGCGTCTCTCGAACGGTGATAGTGGCTAAATCTGGCTACCCTAGCCTGGGAGGTACTACTCGTAAATGAGCCACCCACCACTATCTATACCTATCAGCCACCCCGACATCATCGATACGCCGGTCTATAACTTGCTCCTCCTTCCCTGTAGGTATTGTTGGCTGTGGTAGTGGCGAGTGATCTCTCCACATCATCTCTTTGTACTGTGGGAAGGGTGGGGGTATGTCCTGTGGTAGCCCAAACTACTATCTAACTTTGTCTCGTGTAGGGATCATCTTGTGCTCCCCTACACAATGACCCTTAATCCATCTGAGTATCTGCAAGCCATCTAACTCATCACCATCTATCTGTATGAGGGATAACCCACATACGGTCTCTAAATAATGTCCACACCGGACAATCCCTCCAGTAACCGCCTATAATAGGCTACATCATGTGTAACCCTACCTTCTCGATGTTATCCCATCACTGGAACCCATTTCCTATAGCCCACTCGCACAAAGCCGAGGCTCAAATGCATCTTCCTGGGGCATACCAATCAGATGAACACACATAATGTGCTCGTAGGCCCAATAGTGAAGAATAAATGTGCAACATAAACTGAACTTGCGGAGCTACCCATACACCCATAGCTCTCTATATAACTGCACCATGAATGTTGGTACCCATGCGAAGCAGGTCCTATCCATCATCATATCATGTAGCACCCCCATCAATGATCATGGGAATCTCCCACCCTCTACATCCGATAGTGCAAAACAACAGATTGCCTCCATCAATAATACTACTAGCCTTGTCTCCTCTGGATGGGCTAGGTACATCTCTCCATAACTCAAAGCTAGCACTATGAAATGTCATCTCCACCAGTCCCTCACCGAATACTGTCAACATCAACTCCTCAGATGCCTCTGAGGAGATCAAATATACCTACGTCCCCAATATAGGTAACCGCAGGATCCTATACACGTCCTCCAGGGTGACTGTCATCTCCCCCATTAGTAGGTGGAATGTGTTGGTCACTAAATCCCATCTATCGATGAGAGTGACCATCAAACATAGCTTTCAGACTACATCTTTGGTAGCGTCAGACCCACATCTCGTGACATGCCTTCACTCCTCAACTGCCGCCACGCCTCGAACCCTTAAGAGTAGGGGTAACACCCTGTCTCTCATCCTCAACCGATCTCTTTCCCCGCATCAAAAAAACATCACTTTAATTTCACCTTAATCATAACCACAATCACCCTCGACACCTCACCTATACTTACCACCCTACCTCTCTTTCCCTAGACCTCTTTACCTTCGTATCACATCTTCTATCTACCCACCCCAACCCTAATCCACTATCATTCACCCTTATTTTTACCCCTTACCTATGTTATGATTTTCCCAAAACATCTCCTACTTACCACTACCTATCTCACCCACCCAACCTAGGTCACTTTTGGCCCCTTTTCCCCATAGCCCGACCGGTCCTAGTTACCCCTAACCGACCCCGGTCCCCCATAAACCGGCATTGGTCACCTGTTTTGTGACTGATACTAGTTTGGCACCACCGATGTCGGCTAACATTCAACCGATGCTAGTCACATCATGTCACGCCAAAACCGTGACACCCAAAATCCCCCTCTTCCTAAAAACTTCCTTTCTCTCCCTTCTACCCACCCAATCCTACCCAAATCCCCCTCCACCCTTCCCCACCCCTCCTTCACCCACTCACCTTCCCCCATGCCTATTTTTACCAAATCTTCCCCACCAATTCAAAATTCATTTCCACCCCCAAAACCCATTTTTACCCACCCGACCTCTAAATCAATCTAACACACAAAACAAAGAATAGGATTGATTCTTACCTCATCACGTTGTCATCACCGTGGTGGCACATTAGGTCGCTACATTGATGGTCCACTTTGGATCCCTCTCTTGCCTCTTCCATCACCCAATCAACCTCCTCACCTCCAACCAACCGAATCGATCAATCCAATCTCGTGGACCCACCTATCAACAAATCAATCACTCACTACACCTCTCGCCAACTCAACTTTGTTACACACAGGATGCTTTCAATCTTTCTCTTTCTACTTTGTCATTTTCTCCAATTTGGTAAATGAAAAATGATTTGAAAACCACGACATTGTTTCTTTTTATAACCTACCCAACTTGACCAGCAACGGTTTTACCTTTACCAACATTGGTTCTATGCCCTAGCTTATCATGGTCGGTCCATCGCAAACGGCATCGATTCCTTCAAACCATCATCGGTTTACTCGCTTATTATTTTTCCTACCCCTACTCCCAATTTTTTATTTGAATCCTTTCTACCTCACCCACACCTAACTTGGACTCTTCACTTTATCCTACTAACCTTATCAACTTCCACCTCACCTTGTCCTCATTTGGGGACTTGTTATTTTGCCTATACCTCAGCCCTACCCGTGCCATGACCTAGTTACTTGGACCTGGAACATTACTAGTGACATGTGACCTCATGTGCTTACTATACCTTTTGGAACTGTTACCTATGTTGATTGACATCCCGACCTTACCTTGCCTCTTGTCATGACCATTTATCCTGACCCAACCTTTGGTGTACCGGAACATACCTAAACATTCATGCCCCTAACCTGTGTCGTGTTTCCTGACCATATCCTCTACCTTGGATACCGGAATCACCTCAACCTTGTTTGGATAAATCTATTCACCTTAGACAATGTAAAGTTTGTTTACTCTTCAATTTAGTCTTTGCTACAGTTTATATGTGTGCGTGCGTTTGTTGATTACTACCTTTGACCCCGACCCACTACCTAGATTACATGAGTAGACCTTTTTCCTTTTTACCCCTGTTGCTCACCTTCCTCTTCATCACATTCACCTTTTATCAAACCACTCACCGATTCTACCTTTTGCCTCATCAATTCCTGGTTTGAGGGGGATCACCTTCACCCACACATGGGGCAACCACATCTTATTTTTGTCAGCGTCACTTACCAATACAAGCTACATAAAAAAAAGGGCAAAATGTAGACACCAAAATTGGGTCACACTCCCCTTGGTCCCTCGACAAATAACCAACTTGAATACACTCACCTAACCATGGCCCCTTTCACCCCACTCTAATATTAATTTAATTAAATTAATTCATGATCTCATAATATCTATTATTTAAATATCCTAATTGAGATAATGCCCACACATCCACCTCACCTGTACACCTCATCTAGCCACCTCACCCTAAGACCTATTCTTAGTATGTTGTCATAACTAACTAAGACCTACCTAAACCCTAAAAATCAAAGCCAACATTCCCTCTAACCACATTCTCACCCATTAGAAAGGAAGATTTCATTCTAATCCGTAGAAGAAAACGAACGAGATCCAAGAAAATCAAAGGGATCTCGCCGCGGTTTAGTAAACCTAGGAAATCCCATCCTAATTGAAGCCGATTACCTAAAGCGCCATCGATCAACCCGGAACCATCTTCGATTACCATTTAATCCCCAAAACAACCTTATTTCAAGGTTGGAACATTTATGAGAGTAAGAGATGAAACCAGAGCTGCATACAAGCAGAACGAGCATTTGTACATGCATCAGAGCATCCACAGCCAACACCGAAGCAATCACAGATCCATTTGCATTCACGGAAGCATCCTGGGAAGCACCATCACCACACTAAACTACACACATCTTATCAACTGCCATTGCCATCTAGCCATCAAGCTCATACAACAGTAAGTGTTTTGTTAACCAACATTTATCTATTGTCATTTTAGTAGACTCTTTTACTTTTGTTATCAGTTTCTACTCCCATTCCCATTCTCCCACCATTTACCTCCATGCAAACTTGACCATTCCTTCACCCACACCATTGAACTGCCCATACCCAGTTTTTAAAGATCCCTGAGTATACCTAAGACCTACACAGACCTTGCCATTGCCCTTTCCATTTCCATTTAGCCTCAGATCTATCACCACACCAAGTTTTTGATAAGTTTCTTATACCCCGACCATACCGACGCCGATTACCCACAACCGTCGTCGGTTAACCTAAACCAACATCGGTCATACTGATCGACATTGGTCTCTGTTTTTTACTCGGACCAAGAATAGAGCTTAAAATCTCCACCAAATACCCAAAACAGTCCAGAACCAAACCCTGACCAATACCAATACTTTGACAAAGACCTTGACCTTCAGATTCAATCATAGCTTAGCCTGTTGTGAATGAATTTACTTATTGTAGTCGAATGAGATACCTAAATCATTTTAACTACAGTAGGATTTCATTTATCATTAACATCAAGTTCTTTTAAATAGTGGATTGGCAACCGTCTAGTGGAGTATCACACTTCTCGATCTAGCATATCTAGGCGGTCCACCGCATATACTATTTAACTTCTATTTGGTGGCCTTATTTTCTATTTCAGGTAGTTCCTCCTAGCCAAAAAGAAGCTCTCATGATTATCTGTGGATCAAGAAGTCATACCCGCGCAACAACCTCCAACCAACATTTTAACAGGTATTCCTCCTAGCCCTTTACCCTTATCTGTTTCGTCAATATTCAAAGAAACACTCTAAGAATTAGGTGAAACACTTGTGTTTGCGGTTGATTTGTTAAATGTCTAAAGTGTGTGGATACACTTTTATATCATCGGTATCCTTTGTGATCTTGATACCCAAGTCAAGATCGTCATCATAGTTAGGCTTGGTTCATCACCTTGAATCTCCTTGGAATGGTTATCTTGTCTATATCATGTCACTACAATTTTAATATTTACATCTTTTTCTCGTAGTAAACTTGACCTAAATATCTACATTGTAAGGTTATGTTATACACACTTTAACAATTCCTAGGTATACTATAATTTTAGTTTGATTCTAATTATTACCTCGATTTTGAAAAGTGTTAAGTGTTACCACTTGTGCGTGTTATATCAATATCATCTTGATATCAATACCTTACTTTTTCACAAAGGTTAGTCAACATATCTTGGTGAAATTTTTGTGTCACTCACAATCATAACTGACACTTTTTAGAGTATAGGTCTTGATTGCATTTGGGCTTTCTTCTAGTATACCTTGTTTGGAGGTCATGTTAACTTCTTGTTATTACTCACGCCTTGTTCATTTCTTTGAAATCAACGTAAGTAGATACATTTTTTAAGCATCTTGAAACATCAACTATAATTTTGAAGCACAATCAGAAGTAATTTGATAATTGATTGGTTTAAAACAAACCTTGGGTGATTGTGTCTCATTTGTCACATCGATTTATCCATTTTGGACAATCACTTTGATCCATTGATTCTTTATCATTCATTATTCTTTGGTCATTAATTTGGCTTTGTGTTTTGAACTTGTATGATTTTTCCTTGTGTTTATCTGCCTTATAAAATTATTTCTTGGACAATCCTTTGGGTCTTTGATCCTCTTGATCTTATTGTTTTTTCCTAAGTTCATGATCATTTTTGAACACATCTTTCAAACCTTGGAAAAAACATTTCCTATCAAGCAACTTTTGCATCAATCAAACATAGGAAATCTTTCCTTTGTATCCTTTATGTTGCTAAATTTTTGATCAATCCTTTGAAATTTACACCTCCAAACCTTGTTGGATTATCAATCTTGAGTCATCACGATGTATGTTTTCCTTAGCTTCCCTTTTGGAAAATCACACAAGCATCCCCATATTTATGAAATGTCTAGTTGGTTATCATTATGTTGCCCAAATCAACATGAAACCTTCATCACTTTGAAGAAATTTGATCATACAATATAGGACTAGGCCTTTGAACCCAACACACACCAACAATGACTGATTATCGCAAGGTCCCTTATACATATGATAATAAGGAATAAATTTTTTGGTGTTCACATCAAAAGACACCCATCATGACCAAACCTCGATTGGTTCTTCACACTAGAGAACCCATTCGGGTAACCCATTCCCCACCTTCATCTCATAGTCGGTGGTATGGTTTGGACACTTCTAATCCAAATTATTATTTAGGTTCCCCCACTCTTCTTCTAATTCTAATCCAAACATTTCATCTTCTTCTGAGGATTCCAATCCAAATATTTCCTCTAACTCTTCTTGATGATTCGGATCCAAACTACTATTCAGATCTAAACTACTATTCGGATTCATCTAATTTGACTCCTAAGTCGCGGTCCTCCCCTTCTTTGTAGGACCTCTATTATCAATCACCTAAAAAAATTATCCTCCTCTAAATATTTGTGTCATCACAAATTATCTTCATCATTCATCTAATGTGACTCCTACATCATGGTCCTCCCTATCTTCACAGGACCCTCTCCATCATACATTTAATATGACTCCTAAGTCGCGGTCCTCCCTTTCTTTCAGGACCCCTTTTATCATCACCTCAATGATGTCTTCTTCCTTTGAAGATACGCGTGACTCCAAATCCCTCTAATCAAACATATAATACAATTCTTGAATCGTGGTCCTCTCTTTCTTCACAAGACCCTTGTTATTATTCATCCAATGCGATTCTTGAATCACGGTCCTCCCCTTCTTCGTAGGACCTTCTTCATCAATCACCCCCACAAAGTATTCCTTCTATTCAAATGTCAGAATCGAGCCATGTGTCACAATCTACATACTTTGGACTTAATCCTACTAGTTTACAAATGATATGCCATCATATAGGTAGGTCCACACCACCTTCTTCTACTCCTGAGACATCTAGCTCCACATATTCTTTGTCCCCCACATCATCTTCTTCTATCAATCATAATCAAAAATATTCTAAGTCTTCCCCACCAATTGAACCTCTTTCTTCTAATCAACCCCTGGTGGTTGATCAACAATTCATAATGATTGATCTCTTTCAGAATAAAGAAAAAATCAGGGCATTTATAAGGGCACATGAAGATATTCTTTTAGTAGATTACGAGCAAGGATTCTCTTTAGACTTCGATGCATCTGCTTATTGTGAGGAAAAGGTCAATTCATTTTATCAAGAAACAGAGGAAGAGCCTCATATCATACAAATTGATCCTCCTCTTATTCTTCCATCTTCACATTCTTCATTATGTGATGAAACTCTTGGGTATTACCGATCCATGACATATCTTCTCATCACCCAATCACTCTTTGTTTATCATAATTCATCAATCACAATATCTTAGGGGGTTAACACCAAGTATCCCTTCATATTCATCTAGGTGTGGGTCCCCTTCTAGTAGCCCTCCCTTTGTTATTCGTGGGACATTTTCAAGTAGTCCACTATCTTCTATTCTTGGGGCACGTCCAACTAGCCCCTTGTCTTCTATGTATTGGTCACCCCTAGGTAGTCCATCATTTTTGGGCCCCTAATATAGCTTCCAAACCTTAAGGGCACATAGGAAAGCATGACCGAAGGAAGCATGCAAGTGAAGGCGTGCAAGGTAGAGTTCAAAAGGATTCTTGGAGAACCAAGGACGCGTGCACCACGCGAAGAACAATTCGGGACTTAACCATTTTTGGCCCTTTGGGTAGGACACATGAAGAACGTGTTCCATTTGGATAAGGTTCCATCCTGGTGACAAGGTGTCCTGGAGGGAATATACCTTGCGATAGAAAGATCCAAAAAGTTAATCATGACATGGAGAGGCATGCGCTCGGGGTGACCCACACCTTGACACTTGGGGCCAGATCTGAGGCTGCAGAGGATTTTATTAGAGCTTAGAGGCCTATTTATATGCACACCCTTGGCAAAGAAGATGGAGATAAGTGAGGTAGCGGAGCTGTACAAAATTACCGCGAGGACTATGGGATGAAAATGGGTACAAAATTCCAGTAAGGATGTAATGGGGAAATGGGGAATGCAATTTTTGTCTTGTGAGAATACATGTATGGATCCACACATGGCACATGACTACGGTCTGCCTTCTATAATCTTTTATAAGTAACACTATGAATGAATGTGATAAGGTTGCCATGACAAATGTATTAAGACTCTTTCTCTGTATTATATGCATATTTCTATTGTACTTTTGTTCTTGTATAATCATGAATCTTACTTGAATGGTTAAGTATATTAGTGGATTTACAACTCTTAGTTCTATTATTTCTATTGCACGCTTTGGTTCTCTTATGACTGAAGGGGTGTAGAAGCCATCCTGAGCTCTATAGTTCTTCATGTCTGTTAAAACACTAAGTCAGGATCATGAACTATGCCTTCCACTAGACTCACATAAAAGAGAGACTCGGCTCCCTCTCATGCACCTCGGGTGAGCGCCCAGTGCCCGCTAGGTGATAGGCTAGTGTGCATGAGGTTCCCTTGTTCTTAGTGGGTGCAAAAGTGACTACAATCATCTTCTATTCTTGGGCCACATCCTAGTAGCCCATCATCTTACATCTATGGGTGTGTGCTACTATCCCTTCTTCTTCTATTCTTGGGTCACCTACTAGGAGCCCCTCTTCCTCTATCTATACCGGGCCACATCCAAGTAGCCTTCTATCTTTTATCTATGGTTCACCTCCAGTAGCCCATATTCTTCAATTCTTATACCATATCCCGAAATCGACAAGTCACGCATTAGCTTATAAAAACCTAGACAAGGTTCTTTGTCAAGCCAAGATCAAAACACGAGAAAATCTCTAAAGCTCCCATCAACTCAAATGATTATGAAATTCAAAATCAAACGTGATTCCATAATGCACACCAACATACCCATAAAGTATGGCACAAAGTGTTGAAATCTTAGGATAGGGAACTCAAGCTCCCACATACAAAACCCATATTTCAAAACAAATCAAAATCATTTGTTTAGTGTGAACTCACCATGATCATCAAGATTGGGGATAATATCACTCTTGATAAACAAACACACTTAGTCTCTCTTATCAAAGAAATCATGAACATCATTGTTGGATCCTATCACGCAAAGTGACACGTTTCATCCAAATAACCATCAAAAAATAAAAAATGATAAAAATGATAAAACAATTCAAAAATATAAAAAAATGAGAAAACATTAAAACATTACAAAAACAAAATCAAAGGTATAAAGATCAAACATTGCAATCAGGTATTACGTACACATGGATGTTCTTTATTCCCTTTCTTTCATATTCCTCTGCAAGTCATCCACCATTTTCATCCCTTTGATGATATTTTGGTTAGCTTATTTTGTACACATTTTGTGGCATTTATCTCTATGGTATCCATTTGACCTTGGTCTTTCATTACCTTGGTAAATTAAAAATGTTTGACCTCTTAGAGATCCTATTTCTATCTACATATAATAAAAATTTTGGGGAGAATTTTTTGGCATATTTGTTGACACTAGACAATGTCATCGTCACAATCACTTCCACATCCTTCCATCAGTCCAATAATGGTTCTTAACCCTCATCAAACAAGACAGCTGAAATAAGTTTTCGAAAGCAAAATAATCAAAATCATCAATCAAAAATAAAAAGAAAATTGATATATAAATCTCTCTTGGGGTATTTCCAATAATATCTACCGGGGCTATGGACACCTAATTGGCAGTGGAGAAATGTTGTGATTAGAATCAAATGCATCTCCATCGGGGCTATGAACGTCCTGGGTCTGGCGGTGAAGAAATGTACGACTCTCCTTCCAAAATCCATTCACAAATCACCTTTCAAACTAAATCATTCCTACACATTGGCTAGTGTCTTCACTTATTGTCTATTAAATCTTTCCTTTAAGAGGTAATTCATTTCCATGTGCACACAAAGGGATCTCGATGAGTAAACAGGATTAGTATGTTATCAAGTGTTACCGTTTGGACCTTGTTCAAACTCTTGCTTTAGCGCATGTCTTGTCTCATGATTTGTGCCTTGGGCTAATCACTTTTTCATCAAACGCCATATAAATATTTTCATATCATTCTCTGCTGCTTCTTATAAATCATTTAGAACATCTATGTGTATCAGATGTCCTCTTTTCCATGTTTACATGCACTTTTGTCCCCTTTTAATAAGACAATTTTCTACTTCCTTTCTCTCATGTGTTTCTTGCTTGACTTATCTTTGAGGGCATTCTTGCTCCCTCATGATTGAACCTATTTTATATTGGCCTTGATCCCCTTCTATGTGTGAATATTTTGTCTTTGCATACTCCCACCTACTTGGCTGGGGCATGTCACATCTTCACTTTCTCATACGCATGACATTCTACCCTAGTACATCCCATCTATCATTGAGGGAATTCACACTTCTTTGTCCAGTTCCACTGGAATGACTCGGCACGGGAATAGAGTTGCTTCTATCCTTTCATTCCTTTTAGAAACAGATGAGGTTAGGGTTAGGAGGAATACCATTGAATGTCGAGATGGTGTGCGCGTCCACCAGTAGAGAAAGATCGGGTTGACTGCGGAGAACTCCTTTTGTCTTGGAAGGACTACCCCAAATAAGAACACAAGACCACAAGATTTTGATTAAACAATAAATGAGGAAAGCGCCTTGGGCCCAGGAAATATAAAACTTCCTTTCGAAGGTGGTCAGTTCCCCTGCTAATATGAATTAACACAAAAGACTGTAAAGTATCAATTAAATTGTTTCGTTGAACTGGGTAGGGGAAAGGCTGGTTTTCTGGTTTTGATCAAAGGAACCCGATGGCGGATTCTGCGATAGCCGATGTCGGTTCATCGATAGCCGATGCCGTTAATCGATAACCGATACCGGTGGGTTCTAGGATCTTCTTAGTAGCTACGGTGTTTTGTAAGGCTGGTTTATGGATGATATTAGGAAATGGGATGATTAGAAGCAAAAGAATAACAGTTAGATGCAATGACACGTTGGGTAGTAGATTCAGAGACGGATTTAGGAGGACTTAAATTCACAGAGCATAAGAAATGTTATAACGAGAGGACATGCAAGATGTGACTTACTCGTTTTGACAAAGATGCAAGTTGATCTCCTTGGTCAGTAAACACTTTTGGTATTTCCACTTGTCTCTCTCGTCAAGTGAAGATCGCCTCTATTTTTCACTCACTGCAATGCTCTCTGTTGATCCGAAATCCTTTGGTGATCTCCCAAATGAAATTCCGATCCGTTGTTTTGGTTTGGGAGCCCATTTACCAAGGGAACCGATGGTGGTTACGTAACCGACGGCGGTCGAGTAGGAACCGGCATCGGTAAGGAAAAAGTAGGCTATTTTTAGTAAAATAGCCCACCTTCCCTGCTTTTCTCCCGAGAGATCAGTTGCGGGCTTGGTCAAGTGGCTAGAAGGTCGGCTTTGGGTGCGAGTAAGGAGGCATTAGTTATGGATGTGAGTCTAGACCAAGTCATGGGTCTTAATTAGGTTAGTTTAGGGTTAGGGCTAGGTCATGATGAGGTGGCAAAGTGAGGTGGCGGGTAAGGTGATGTGGATTTATCAATTATAAGGTAATTAATAAATAATTGTGTAAGGTTTAGGTGATGAGGTTAGATTGCGAGGTGAGATGCGGGTCACAAGGGGTCGTAAGACACAAATTTGGTGTCTACATTGTCTTCCTATACATAGTTTCAGAAAACTTTCAAAAACACAAAAACATTCGTATAAACTTTAAAAATTCCAAAAACATTCAAATATGTCCACAAATCACAAAAACATTAAAATATGTTTCAAGAAAAATAAAAACAATATAAATCATCCTACAAAACATTGCTCTTTGGTTCTCACCTATTCTTGTTCGTGACTCATGGATCATCTTGATCTACCTCTATCAAAAAAGTTGGTTTTCTTACTATGTATGTACTCGGGGCACAATGAGTTGCTTGATATTGTTTCATAGTGCACAATAGCTTTTCATAATACCCAAGTTCTATTCATTTTTATCCTTGCATGTATCATTGCTTAGGGCACCATTTTTAAACCCTTCATCAATAATTCACACATTGAGAATCAAATCTTGATAAAAAAATTGCATTATGTTTCTGTTAGGTTATCTTGTTTAATTTCTCGTATTGCATTGCATTATGTATGTTTCAAGGAGTTAGGCATCTTTTACTTTCTTTTATTGCATTGCATTTTGTATGTTGCATGGGGTTATTGTTTTCAACAATGGATAACGATTCGTAGTATGGATTTTCATGTCATCCTATTTTTTCGTATGCTTATATTTTTAATAAGGACCGATGACGTAGATCTTTGGCAATATGATGATAGTAAGGTTGTTGCCAATGCAAGGGATGAAAGCTAGTTCTTCTCTCTACTTCTCCATATTTCTTCTACATCACCCTCTTATCAACATTATTCTTCTAATTCACCTGGGTACTCTTCCCCTACCCATTCTTCTATCCATTTCTCTCATCTTTTTTGATTGTCAGACACCTTCGTTCATCACCCCATCGACACTCAAGGGGGAATCTATCACTTCTACTAATTTTTCTTCTACGTCTTCAAAATTTTATCTACCTACTATCTTTGAAGTGGTGTCACTTATGCCACCTCAAAAAGGGGCAAATGTATACACCTATAATTTAGCTCGATCAATTTAAATACTTAAATTGTGCTAATTATACCCTTTCCCACAAATTGACGACATATCGTCAATATCACACTTTTTCTGTTATCGTCATTAATTAATTACATTACATTATTTAATTAACTCTTATATCCAACAATGACACCAATTAACGACATTCTGTTAATCAGCTCCCCTTTCTATCTAGATTAATTAATTATTTCTAATTAATTAATACCCCTTTCTATCTAGATTAATTAATTATTCTTAATTAATTAATTCTCTCTTCTATTTAATCAATAAATCATCATTTATTTGATTAAAATCCTCTCATAACATAAATCATACTAACTATTCCTCTAAAAATCTTATATAAGCTTGCACACCTATTAATTAATCACTTTGGTTAATTAATAAATCCCCTCAATCCCCATGAGTCACTAGAGGAAAAAATAAATCTCATAAAGTTAACTCAACCTTTCTAAACCTCCCTTATCCACAACTAACCCAAGCCTCTCTATTGTCCCACATGTAAAGGGATGTAGAGATTCTTTTATCCTTGGGCTATATAAGGATCTCTCCTCCTACCTTTCTTCTTACACCTTGATACACTAAAATGAGCATAGAGCATACACAATAGCCATTTATCATATTGGAGAATTCTTCCATTAGAGGATCTAGGTTTCTTCATGTCTTGCATTTCATCCTCCCAACATTTGAAGTCATATGGAGATATGTCAAATGGTCTTGTAGCCATGGATTGACAAGACTCCATTCTTGAAGACCTTGGGATTTCAAGAATATAATAAACTCTTTGATTGCTAGAGATCTACATAGGTTCATCTCATTTCATTTAGCATTCTAATAAGAGATAGAAGTTAATTTGTTTAGCATGTTTAGCTTGAAGTATTCATTTCATGCTTAATGTAGAAATGTTGATAAGTTAGCTTTGCTTAAGATCTTAGCATGATGATTCATAGGTTTAGTTTAACATTGTATTGAAGCTACTAGGTGTTAGTTTCAATTCTACTTACATAGCTAACTAATTCTTGCATACCTTCATCATACGTTTAGAGATTAGATATTCATTATTCAAGTAGATGGTATAAAATCGTCTATGATCCATGTAGTGTATGTTGGCTCTAGAAACTCATCAAGGAGATACCCAAAGAGTATAAAAGTTGAGGAACCTAATGAATATGCTTGATTTTTTATCGACACATGAGGAGCTTGCCTTGTTGTTTTGGTGAGAGCAGGAGTTTCTCAATATTGAAGCTTTGATATTCCCCGCACCCTGTGGATTTTAGCTTGAGAGGTGGAGTGGGTAGGAAAGGGGTGGATGTGGATGGAGTGGGTAAGATGGGAGAATATGATGATGAAGCGTTACATGAAGTGGATGGAAGTTTTTCAGGTAAAACATATGAAGTAGTAGATGATGATTGGGATGGTGACAGACGTTTCGGTGATGGGACAATACGGTTACCTATAATCTTGTACTTCAAGTGCTTGGAAATACTAGAAAGGTTAAGGGTCACCGTGGATGGTGACCTCTACACCGACATGATCAAATTTGAGACATTTATGTAATGTGGATTGAACTGCATGTATTTCATGGATTTTGGGGTGTCCAAGCAATAAATTATATGGGAACTGGATATCCATGACATGTACCAAGGTGGGTAGCATGACAGGCCCCACATTGATGGGAAGATACAAAGTGCCCACTAGTTTTATATCAGTATTATCATGTGTTATAATGGTGATTATATCTTGTCTTACATCTAATTCTTTTTAACCTAGTGGTTAAATAAGAGATAGGGTACAAAGGTTGACTCTGGTCCATTTTCCACTAGTACTCGTTTGACGCAAGTATTTTCAATATGTACCTCAATGTAAAGAGGAAGGTTGTGTGTTGGGCCGTGTAGTGGAAATTCTTGCTAGGTGAAAGTGAGTGGCATTGTTGGATGAGGGTAGAGATGGGTGACGAGGGCTTGGAACTATGTAGGATCAATATCCATTAGGGCACGTGTCTCCGAAGATCATGGTAAAAGATATCTATATGTACTGAGAGGATGTTTTGAGAAGTTCTATGATGGAAATTTGAGCGGTGGTCTTCTTAAGGTGTTTAATGATATTGTACTAGGATTTTGGAGGTAGATTAGAGGAAGATGGAGTAACCCCTTGAACCACTACATGGCTCCTGCGAGTAGTAACTCCACACTGAGGGTTTTGAGAAGGTCCCTTAACTTTGATGGTGGCCACTTGATGAGGATGATGGTGAATATGGTGACAAGGATTCATATTGGAAGGGGACACATTTGTAGTTTATATGATTAGACTAATGGATGGATGATTCATGGGATTTACCTTACTGTTTGACCCTAATTTGAAGCATGGTTCACCATGATTGGGAAGTGGATTTTGGTAAATTCCTAGCTTCTAATTTTGAGAGGAAGAGGACACATTGTCTTCAATTTCAATTTCACCCGATCAATTAGGTCCTTGATGTAGTTCTTGATTTTCATACACTTGGTGGTGGCATGACCCTTGATTTTGTGAAACTTGCAATACTCATTTTCCTTAAACCAAGAGGGTTTAGGTCTAGACTCATCAATCGGTTGGTTTTGTGGGAAAATAACCATATTAGCAGCAATAAGTTTCTCAAGGATTGTTTTAATGGATTTACCAAGGGGAGTGTATGACCTTATTTATGGATCTTGGGTTGACCCTTAGGGACAGATATGGCAGCAACTTTGTGGTCTCTGTGACTACGTCACCAAAAAAAATCTTATTTTTGTTAAAGTATTTAGGATTATAAGATGTGGATGGTCGATGGGATTGATTGTAGTTGTCACAGGAATACAATTTATTGAGGCCTTTAGAGACAAGGGTTATTTCTATCTGTATTCCCTTTTCTATGATTTCGTTGTAGGTGGAAAGCTAGTTTTTATGGAGGTTAGTGATAAATATGATGACCAATTGATTTTGGGGATTGGTCATGGAATAAAACTAGCGAGTGCTCTCTATTTTTATAAAAATGATGAAAATATTTCACCATTTTGCTATTTGGTATTGCAAAATTTGACCATCGTGACATCATGTTCCACATTATATGAGAAGTGTTTGAATTTTTTTGTATAAGTCGAGAAGGTAATAACAGATCCTTTGGGTAAACATAGGAACCATTCAAGAGTAGAACCACCTAGACTTCATGAAAAGAGTCTTAGTAAGTAGGAGTCATTATAGGCTACCTCCTGGTATAGTGTATAGAACTCCATCACATTTTCATGAGGGTCGTCTTTTCCTTATATTTTTGAACTTGGGTGGTTCAAATTATGGGGAAAGAGACACGTAGGAAAATGTAGTCAAATGGGTAAGGAAAGAGTTCCTCAAACTTATATTGTCATCCTTGTTTGTCGAGTTCGCAACCCTTGAAGTGTTTTTGTTACAAAAATATTGTTCATAGTGTGAACACCTAGGAGTGGTTTGGGTCATTTGGTAGTAATAGTTTTTAATATTTATAAAGAATATATGAGTGTGCAAAATAATTATAATGCACAACTCATAGTTGAGAGATATTTGGGATATTGAGAGGACTTAGAGATTATCCTTGACTCCTTACTTATAGGATTTCATTGAGCTATTTATATGTAATCTTTCCATTGGGAATTTGTCCCAAATGAATTACAATATCTCTGGTTTTATTATTTTATTGTGTAATGTTTTGTTTTTTATTTTATTAAATCATGGATATTTACAAGATTTGGTATCATAGTGGGTTAGACCATAATGATAACCTGTAGGAGTTTGTGAGGTGTTTAAATCTATGACTGCGTGTTTCATTAGAATAAAATATGTGACCTACATGTTTCATTGGAATCAAATATGTGACATACATGTTTATCTACCAACAACAGTGATGCTTCACTCAAGTGAATCCATACTTGGTTGTGACGCAAATTCTTGTAATATTTGGATCCATGATGAAAGAGGTATTATATGTCTTTCCTTAAAAATAGAAGTATAGAAAAAAATTGCCAAATTTTGAAAGGGTCCGGGAAGATGTTGGAATTATAATTTAAAATTGCCATAACATTCAGCTGGTAACTCAGATTAATGTGCCATTTTTTTTAAAAATGTGTATTTTTTTTAAAAATGTTTTTTATCTCTACACATTGATCCTATGTTTTCTATTGCTGGACAAAATAATTATTTTTTCCATTTTTGGAAAATATGTCAAAATTTACCGTTAGTGTTTAAAGTTTATTGTAAGGGTGCATTTTCGATTGAGTTCGAAACCTATTATGGAAATTTCCTTAAATAAATTTAATGGACTAAATTTTCACACCTAGAAGGTGAAAATACAAATGCAATTAATGAACAAGAATCTTTGGGGAATTGTGAGTGGAAATGAACAGAACCAACATATGCAAAAGCTATTTTATTAAATAGTTTACCTCCAAAATATAGTAATGTAGTTTTTACTCTTGGTCAAATGCCTTCTCATTCACTTGAAGGTATGATTTCAGGATTACTAACTGAAGAAGAATATGAACTGAACAGAAGGAGGATGAAGATGACTACCTATACTAAGTAGTGTCTAGCGGATGATGGAGGCATAGGAGGATGGAGGAAAATTTGCATCTCTTGTTAGTCACCAACAAAGAGATTACTTTATGGTATTGGTGACCTTTTATTTTTGTTGTGTGGTGTGTTTACTTTATGTTGTAATAATGAACTGAACTAACATTCATGTTTAAAGCTCCTGTATGAGCATAATTTCTGTTTTGCAATCCCTCTAAGTTAGAAACAATGATGTGAGAAAATTAATGTACACTACTATGTAGTGGTTGGTTCCACTAGAAAACCATTTTTCGAGTTGGAGGTTCTCTGTGAAAACCTCATATTTTTGAGTTATTGGTACTCATTGAAAACCTTCATTTCTTTGTACATCATGAGTAGGTACATGAGATAGCTTTCCCATGTTCACACTAAGGGGGTGATTGTTACAGAAATATTGTTCATAGTGTGAACACTTAAGAGTGGTTTGGGTTATTTGGTAGTAATAGTTTTTAATATTTATAAAATAATATACAAGTGTGCAAAATAGTTGTAATGCACAACTCATAGTTGAGAGATGTTTGGGATATTGAGAGGACTTAGAGATTATCCTTAACTCCTTACTTATAAGAGTTAATTGAGCTATTTATATGTAATCTCTCCATTGGTAATTTTTCCCGAATGAATTACAATATCTCTAGTTTTATTATTTTATTGTGTAATGTTTTGTTTTTATTTGATTAAATCATGGATATTTACAAGAGTTTCCTTCATAGACTTTATTTCCTGCTCCAAGGTAGGTTCTTGAGGGCAGTGGATGTTAAGTTGAAATCGGGATGTTGGGAATGTTCAGAACCATGATCATTGGATCATTGTGGATCAATTTGGGAGGCCAACTAGGAAATCTAGTTGCTCATTTATTGTAATTGGGATAATACGACCTCCTTAGATATATGAGAGTTATGAGTGTCCTCTTTGTTATCCTGTCCACACGTAGTGTGATGGTTACTATGATTTGGGTTATTTAGATTGTGATGTGATGGGAGTGGAGGTTGTTACACAATGAATTCATTATAATTGGGGAGGAGACTATGAAGTTGGTTGTGTATAGTCATGATGAAAGTTTCACTCTAACGTGATATAAATGAAGAAGGATAACATCTTTGTTTTTATCAATGAAATGATTAAGCATTTCCCTTTACCTTCATTCTATGAAGTAGGTGCTTGAATCATCATCACTACTAGTATTGACCATAGTTTCTTCATCTTCTCCTCGGATGCAATTTTCTTTTGCATTGGCATTGAAAAAGTTGTGATTGAATATGTCATTTGCATTTTATGTGTTTAGTTGGCAATTTATTTCATCTTCATTTCCAGATTGAGATTGGTTAGGTATTCTCATAGGTTCTATTAGATCCTAGTATTTTTGAGACGTATGGATAGGATGAAGATGTATTAAATACGTGAAAGATGTGTAAAGGAGATAGGAGAAATTTTCTTATTGATTGATGTATAATCTAAACAATCGAGCCTTGTTTTAGGACAATATGATTGAAGAAGGATTGAGAGGATTAAAGAAGGATTTGCCTTGATGTGAGGGATTAGGATGTGCCTCAGTGTGAGGGCTTAGGAGGATTTAGTAGGAGATAAATATTTGGTGTCCGTATCAAGGTGTTGATTAGTAAGATTGAATTAATCATGTCAATAAGGAATCTTAGATGAGAAAGTGTACGTGTAGGATTATATGAATATGTGAGGGTATCTAAGTACAAAGTAAATGTCATGTTTTGGAGAAGGGTATATGATGTGATATGTTCTAGGATTATCTTGGACATAGGTGAGTGTGGGTATAACAACAAGAAATGTTAAACTATATGGAAGTTTTGTGATGATGAGATGAATGGGTGTTTAGATTGAGCGATGAATTACATAGAGAAAATGGGTATCTATAGGTGAATTTTAGATTTTTTTGTGAGGTGAGAGGGTTTTATTGAATGTTATTTTTTTATTATATAATTTTTCAATTATGAGGAGGGATTTATTTTTTATTTCTATTATTATTTTATACCAATAATAAGGTGTGAGTGACATTAAGTGGATGATGGATATCTAGAATATGGCCAAAGATGATATTGGTCAAAGATGTATGGGGTAATAAAATCAAGGTAGAAGGGTATGGTCAAAAGAGATGGATGAGAGATGTGTAGGATGATGTGATGGAAAGAGGAATTAGTGAGGTTATATACTAATTTTGACAAAACACTCAAACAATCACAAACATGCAAGCACACCCTAACTAGCCAAGTGGGATTACAATCAAGCTATTAATACCACACACAGATGGTGGTGTCATAATTGGCTCTCCACCTATGTGCCAATGTGGGGTTGGATAGCGAGTGATCTTGGGGAATGTGTCATCCTTACACTATAGCTTGATATGCTCCAAAAAGGTTACTTAGGCTAGGATATACGAGCTCACTAGGGGAGTCCACGATGTACCTTGCGATAAAGACGCTCGCTCAATTCCGTGTTGTAAGGATGTTGTCTAAGGCTTGAGTATTGGGATGTGGAATCCCCTCACTTCAATTTTCTCTTAAAACAAATAGGTTCTTAGCCAATAGTGACAACTCTTTAAATTTATATACCCCACTGGAACACGGGGTGTGTGATTTAATAAAAAGAAACTAAACAGATAGTATTACTTATGTTAAATTATAATATGTGTTACAGTAAAGTAGATTTGGCAAGAAATACACTAGAGGACTCAAGCATCAAGTAATTAAAGTAAAACCCTAAGTGCAATGAAGAATTAAGACACTTAGTTGATTTGAAATATTCTGGCAGCAATGTGCGAAGGTATAAAACCGATCAAAATAGAACACAGGAGGTCGTAACCAAGCGGAAAAATGCATAAATGTAGGAAGAGCAGGAATTGAGGCACCAAGTGGTACTATGGTGCTCGGATGTGAGGATCCCTTCCTATACATCAAGTTCTACGTAGGAGGTCTAAAGATGAATTTATAGGGTTGTTGGTTGATCTGAAACCTTTGTTGTTTTTCTCTAGATGGTCATATAATGATTGTTGATGTCATTGATAACCTACAATAAAGAGATCACCTGCAAAACCCTCAAAATGACATCAAATCCCAAAAAATAAATATGTAAAATGAGGGGTGTCGATCTTCTTCCTGTCACAATGGTGATCTTATGACTAAGCGTTGCACTACATCTCAAACCCAATGTAGTTTTATATGCGTGTGTGTAGAATCATGCCCTAGGTGGCTCTTGTGCATGTTTTGCTTGATAGCAAACAAAGTAGCTAGATATAAAAATATGCAATAGATGTGTATATGGAATATAATATAATTCCCTCCTATGAAGTTTTATGGAGAAAACCAGCCCTCATCCCTTGGAATGGTGCAAGATGGATGCAATTATGCTCTTTATATGCTTATCAGATGCAACCTTAGGTGATAGTATATATTCTTATAGCTTGATCCCTTAATTTGGTCACATAACTTTATATTTATATGTTTCTTTTGTTCAAATTATGTACTTGATCACTCAAAGGTGACCCCAAGAGAAGGATGCCCAATGGATAAAAAGGGCCCTAAAAGGAGTGAGCTAAATACAAATAGGTCTAGTGCACCCAGAGGGGACAAGGGAACCTAGGCATTGGCATCCTAGCTAGGCGTTGGTGTCCAAAGCCAGAAAAGATGAAGTATGAAGGATCAAACCGGGTAGTGAGGTTTTTTAGGTCAAAAAGGAAGACTAGGAAGAAACTTAAGAGGCCAAGTATAGTGATCAACCAAGTACTTTTCTCCTGTAAGAAGCATATGAATAGTAGTATGTGATTAGGACCTAATAATGTACTCAAAGTGCATTATTTAGTGTCTAGAGTGTGTTTATATGCATGGAGGTGAAGCCCACGGTCATGAGACCCGTAGGACTATGGTAAGTGCGTGGATGTCACTTCCACGTCACATTACCCCTAAAAATAAAAAAGGAAGAAGGTTAGCTACTTTTAACCCTCAATATCATCTTAGGATGAGAGAGGAGAGCATACATCTGTTTCATCTTTAGTATGAACAAGAAACAATACAAAATACACAAGAAAGATAATATATACAAGATAAAATTAAATGATAAAAATTATGTGATGGGGTCTTCAAGAGGAGGCCTGCAACACAAAGGTTAGTAGTTTTTCTTATAACCCCACTATTCTTTGACCAATCAGATGCAAGACAAGGTGGTTAGTATTTTTTGATTAATCAAAGATCCTGCAACCACAAAAGTTAGATAAACACAAAATAAGTGTCAAAACGGGTGGAGTCTCCCCTTATTTTGTAATATTTCTGTGAAAATAGAATGTTAAGACCTATAAACAACCACCAAAAACACTTAGAAGCAAAGTCAAATTAGTTATCTCCAAGTAAAAGTTTGTTTCAACAAAGGCACCAAGTCAAAGGTGCTAAAATAGGTCGAAGGCACCAAACAAGTCAAAGGCACCACTACAGTCAAAGGCACCACTATAGGTAACAAAGGCACTAGACTAAGATTAAACAAATATATTATTTAAAAGTTTTGAAATACAATGCAAAGGTGTTAAAAGACAGGACAAAGGCACTAAAACAAAAATTCCAAGTCAAAAGAATGTATGTGTCAAGGTGTAAACATAGGTGCCAATCATCAAAGTATGTGTGTTGAAATTCAATGCATAAAGCGCCAAACTCCGCACAAACAAAGGTCGAAATAGAGGTGATGATGTTTGTCACAAAGGCACCATGGGTTCCACAAAGGCATAAAATGACAGTCCTACAAAAATAGAAGTCAAAACCTCAAGCAAAGGCACCAATATAAGGAAAATGTGCTAAACCTTATAAGATAGGTGCCAAAATATAGGGCATAGGTTCCATTCGAGTCCTGGGAATGATTTCTTAGCACGAAATTTAAAAATTCTAATTGCAAACAGGGTTAAATTTTCACCAAATTTACATAGCTTTTGTATGACTCAATATTTTAAACTCAATTTAACTAAAAATTGGGGCAAGGCCCCAAGATGGGTGCTAAAATGTAGATGCAAAAATAATGCTTAGTGCAAATAAAAACAAGAAACCTAAACAACTTGATTCCTAATCTAACACTCCTAAGCACTACTTTAGATTGAGCAAGATGGAAGGGAGAGAGAGTGCAATACCTTCACTTACCAATGAAGAACTCCCTTGATGTCTTTGTTGTGCTCAAGATGTTTGATTGTATTTTCTTGCTTCAGATTTTGTGGAACCAAATGGGCAGCACCTCCCCTTTGTAGATTGAGATTTTGCTTGAGATGGCTTGAAGGGTATTGGAGAGCTTCTTGAGAGATTTTGGTAACACTTAGCTATGATTTTCCAAAGTTTGCTTCCATCGAGGGTGGCATGCCAATTTATAGATTTAGGGAGAGGAAATGGAGTGTCAAGATTGATCCAAGTAGGATGAAGATCAATGGTTGAGGATGGAGGAGAGGATTAGAAATTTTTAGAATGGAAAATTCTAGAATTTGTGAGAAGTTTGCATTGAATTTAAAATTCAATGGAGAGAGGGAACCTTAATTGAATTTTCAAATTCAATGGAGGGAATTTTAGAGAAGCTTCTAGAAATAGAATCCGCTATATTTATAGGTAGAGGATTTGATTAGCTTTGGATTAGGTTAGGTTAATAAAATATTATTAGGGAGAGATTACATGGAGAGGCTAGGTGTAGGTAGGTGTAGAGTAGGTGGGTAGGTAGGTGTAGGAATATTAAATTCCTATAAAATGATAATAAGGATTAAGGTGGGATAATAGGATATTAATAATGAATTAAAAGGATTAATGATGAGATGAGATACTAGATAAATGGTAAAAATAATTAGGATAAAGGGAATATGTGATAAAAGGGATTAATAATAATTAATCCAATGATTAATTATAATGTGGTTGTGATGGGAGTTACAATGATAAGTTAGTAATGGGGAAATATATTAAGAATTAATAATGTTTAATAGGTTTATTTATTTATTAATTAACTATGTTGACATTTTACATGTCTATTGAGGATATTTAAGGAATTAACTTTTTCTTTTCTTAATCAATGTTAGCTCATGTGTATGCTCTTTCCTTGCACTTTATAAGTGATCTTGGGAATCGAAACATCTTACTTCTTTCATCTTGTCCACTCCACCTTCCTTAGGAAAACATCTCCAATCCTTGTTTGCAAGACCATCTCTACAGGATGTTGCTCTTAAAACACTCAAACTACTAATTACATGTTGCCTTGAATGATGTTTAAAACAGTCTACTAATTGTAAGTTGCCTTGGTAAAAGAATGGTTGTTAAAACAATATCATTTTAAATCAAGATAAGAATGAACAAATCACATTGTATTTTCAAGTATTAATGAAAAGGATATTTCCCATCCACTTAACTATGGGAAATGATTTTTCTTAAGCCATAAAACTCATTGTGAGGAGTGCCACAGGAAACCTAAAGTAGTCACCACATTAATGGAACTAGATAATGAAATGGGTACCCCATCCCAATTGACTAGTACACCTATGAGATTAGAGTCATGAATATCCAGTGAGTGTCGACCCCAAAGGTGTGATTCATTTGAGAAATATATTTGCTCATTTTTTCAAAGGGAGTAAAGTAAAGCTGACATCTAGTAATAGTATTGCACTCACTTGTTTATACTATCGACACCTAGTTGAGAGAACCACCTAGGAAGTTGTGCCTTATCCAAGACAATATAAGGTAGAGGCCAACTTAAACAAAACATATTTCTCATTTTTTCTATGTTTTACAAAAGTTTGTATTCCACTTTCTTGTCATTCACACTCTTCATTTGTTCTACCTCATGAAGTTTGTGTTCCATCTTTTATATCTTTCATACTCTTGCAAAGTTTGTGTTTCACATCCTTTTCTTTGTGAGATTCTATCTTCTCACATTTTTCTATCTCATACATCTTACCACTTTGTAAAAAGTATATGTCTTGAGTTTTTGACATCCGTATCCACACTTAAACACTTTTATCCTTCTTCATCTAAGTCTTGACATTGTGATACTCACTTTATCACAATCAAGCACCATCACGATCATCTTGATCTCTCATTTTCATAAGTCTTAAGTTTGACATTTACCTTTGTTTAACTTTAAGCATTTCATCCCCTTACGTTGTCACATTTAACATTCACTTTGTTGAATTGACGACCTCTTCAAAACATCTTTTCACTCTTATTTTTAAAGCATTCACTTTGTTTTAATTTGAGATCCTTAATCAATTGCTTTCCCTTTATCTCTTATCTCCAATTTTGTGACATTCGAACATTTTCATCATAATTTCTTCACTTCTTGTTTCAAAATTCAAGTTGTCATTATTTGAGTGCTTATGCCTCCTTTATTTAGTCTCCTCTCTCACTACTCATTTCATTAAGAGTTGAGCATCTCTCATCATATCTCTAAGTCTCCTCTCTTATCACCCATTTTCTTAAGTATTGATAATATTTCATCATGTTTCTAAGTCTCCTCTTGTAGCACTCATTTTGTCTCAAGTTGAGAAAGCTAACCTCTTTCACCTCTTCCCTATTTACATTCACTTTGTAAAGGGTTGAGGAAATTTTTAAACATTTTCATATCTTGTATCACTCATTTTTTAAGAGTCCTCTAGCCAATATTTTAATCCTCTTTCGCCTTAATAATACTCATTTTTAATGTGTTGAGGATTCATACCCTTTTCATTTATCTTAACACTCATATTATTAAGAGTTAACATTTTAAACCTTTTCATTTCTCTTAACACTCGCCTTGTTAAGAGTTAACATTTCAACCTTTTAGTCTCTCTTAATACTCCTTTTGTTAAGAGTTGATCACATCATATTGTTAAGTCTCTTCTCTTTTAAACATCCATTTTAAAAGTTGAGAAAACTAGCCTTGTCAAAGTCTCATCTCCTTTGTGCATTCACTTTGTCAAAGGTTCAAGCACATCGCTTATCTCGTACAATAATTCTCCCATTTTAGCATTTATTTTTCAGGAGTTCCATAATCATACTTTCGCTTTCAAAAAATATTCTCTTCATCCAAATTGACATTCACATTGTTAAGGGTCAAATCTAACAATATTTTTAAATCCCTCGCCCATATTAACATTTATGTTGTTAAGGGTCGATTCTATCAAATCTTTTCCACTCCTCTTTTCTTACATTCACTTTGTAAGGAATTGAGTAACCTTTATCATCACTAAGTCTCTTCCACCTTAACATTATCTTTGTTAAGGGTCGAGAAACTTCAATTTTCAAACTCTTCCATCTTTACATTCACGTTATAAAGGGTTGAGTAGTCTATCATCATTTCACACTTCATCCATCTTAACATTCACATTGTTAAAGGGTAAAAGGATCCTTCAAAGTGAGGAGGAAGAGGGGGTCATCGATGAAGTCTTCAAGAAACTGCAGTCCCTTGATGGCAGATTGGGGAATGCCAAAAGCCACAATGACTGCATTTTATCTGCCCTCAAAAGCATTTATAACTTCATGAAAAACATGTCCACACAAGTGTTTGCGCAGTTTAAGTGGAATCAATGAAGACATATGGGGCCCTAAAGAGAATAGGGACATTGCAATCTCCCAAGTAGACATGAAGCACCCCTCTCGTGCCATCTATCATTGCTTTTTCATGTCACTAACAGTCATCAAGACCAAGATCGATGTGCAGGGGCCATCAAGTAACAGTTGCTTTCAGGTCTTTTTTGGCTGCGATCCGGCTATCCTCGGGCAACTTTCTAATCAGAGCTGTTTTTTGGCGGAGCTCGTTATTCTATTTCTCTTTTGGTTTCTTTTTTATCTTGTCTTCTTAGATCTGGATCTCTGTACATCTTGATCCACTTTTCACCTATATTGTAATATCTGGATGTTGAGCCTTCTTGGGTGACTGTTTTGCCCCTCTCTGGGCTTCTTCTCTCTTCTTTTCTATCTGGCTTTTGAGCCCTTTTGTATACAGGGTATAGTCCCTTCAAAACTATTTGCCCTTAATAAAAAAAAAAAAAAAACATTCACATTGTTAAGGGTCAAACAAATCAAATCTTTTCAAACTCACTTTCATATTATCTTTCACTTTGCTAAGGGTTTAGCTTTCAAAACTTTTCACCTATTCCATCTTGGCATTCACTTTGCTAAGGGTCAAGCTTTCAAACCTTTTCACCTCTTCCATCTTAGCATTCACTTTTTAAGGATCGAGCTTTCAAACATTTTCACCTCTTCCATCTTAGCATTCACTTTGCTAAGGGTCGAGCTTTCAAACCTTTTCACCTCTTCCATCTTAGCATTCACTTTGCTAAGGGTTGAGATTTCAAACCTTTTCACCTCTTCCATCTTAGCATTCACTTTGCTAAGGGTTGAGCTTTCAAACCTTTTTTCCTCTTCCATCTTAACATTCACTTTGCTAAGGGTCGATCTTTCAAACCTTTTCCCCTCTTCCATCTTAGAATTCACTTTGTTAAGGGTTGAGTTTTCTATCACACCTTTCTTCATTCTCCCCCATTTTTCATTACAATGGTGGATTCACACAAGCCATCACACAAAAATTTATTAGAGTGACTTACTAAGATGGAAAAATGACTAGCTCTCATATCTTCTAAAGTCACTAGTGATGACACTTCAAAAATCATTCTATGACAAATAAAGAGAACAACAATCTTATGAATGATACTTCATCATTTATCCCACAATCTAATTCACCATTTTCTCAAGAATGACAAATGATGAAAGACATTATTTCAAATATGCAAAAACAACACAAACAATTCAATTTTTTAGGAATTGTGTCCATACCCTTTCGACATGGACATCTTATGCATACCATTCCCACGCTCTTTCAAGATGCCCAAATTTGATCAATATAATGGAAAAACCAATCCTAGAGAGAATATAATTTTCTTGACATGCCAAGAAGTGACATACAATGATATATTTCTCTTGTGTCTCTTTCCCAAAAGTCTAGGAGGAAAAGCATTGGAATGGTTCTTACACCTTCCAAAGGGCTTTATTACCACCTTCGTGGACATCTTAGAGAAGTTTGTCAAACATTTATCTTTAAACCTCAATCCAAATTCACAATGATTAACTTGTGCAATGCAAAATAATAACCAAATTAAAGCTTTGCACAATTTTTACAATGATGGAAAGGGATTGCAAGTCGATTCCCATGTTTAATCCCCGACAAAAATAGTTAACATCTTCATCCCAAACCTTAAAAGTGATTTATCCTTCCATATGTAGATGTACTTCCTCACTATTTTTGAGGAAGTTATCACAAAAGTAACTCAAATAGAAAAATACCTTATTACTAAAGTCTTGATGAAGCCTCATTCTAAAGACAATGGGCACAATGACAATAATAACAATACTAGCACTCGCCACAATAGATCTAGGTATATCAACCACAACCGAATGTCATCATTGATGGTTTCACGATATATGTGCACAACATACATGAAAAATCAACCAAAAATACAATCATACAACCTAGCAAAGACACCATTCCGCATAAAATCAAACGTCAATTTACACCCCTTAGAGAAATTCATTTTATTGTCTTTTATCAACTAGTAAAGGATAAAATGATAAGATGTCCAATTACAAATCCCTTTGATGTAGGATAACCTAAGCCATATTGGTAAAAATCTCATACATATTGTGAATTATATGCATTGATGGCCATCCCATAGATAGATGCACATGATTTAAGAATTATGTCAAATATTTAATTAATGACAAAGACATATTTATAGAGCTCAATGACAAAGTTGTCATAATCGAAGACACGTCAACTACCAAAAATTATAATGAAGAGTTAAACGTTGTCCAAAATTATGTGCATAATAACACTCAACGAGATCACAATGATGAAGGTCAAGTATCTCTCAATCAAAACCAATCTATTTCTTCTCCAAATTTTCTTATGTTTGTTCAAATAGATATTAAACCTAGTTATGATAATAACCTTCCGAATTAACCGAGAGATTTACCTTACTTCAAGACTCCCTTTCAACCCTCTTGATATAATTGTAGACTTTACGTAAGAGGTTCCATCATCAAGTACCATTGAGCTTGATTCCAGTCTTTCATTTCGACTCTTATGCCTAACATATCTAGTATTGTTGAATAAATGTAACCACAACAATATTGGACACTTGCAACAATGTAGCCTCTTGTGTCCATAATGCCATAAATGATCAATCTTGTAGGTGTCTCTTCAATGATGATTCCTAAACGTCAAAACATATATATGCATACACTCTACGAGGTACGTATACACCGATAATATCCGTATACAACCTTTTGATGCTTTAATTACAAATATTTTGTTAAATCAACTAATCCACGGCCTCAAAGGGGCACCATTGAATATTTTCTCTTTATGGCCTTTAAGGAACCTTGGATATACATCTAGAGATCAATACTTCTTTCCTCACACTCTTTCACTCACAGATGAATATGAATTTCAACATATCCTTCACCTCAACAATCCTCCTCTAACATCACATAGGTATTTCGATCCCATCGAAGATTTATCTAATCATACATCTATTTACTTGGACCTTGTCTACCCAAGTCTCGTAAATCAGGACTTATCGAATCTTCATATTACCTCCTTTGACTTGGAACCCATCCACCCAAGTTTCGTATTTAATAACCTATCGAATCTTTTGATTCCCTCTCATGGCTTATATTTCATCCCTCTAAGTCTTGTATTCCAAGACCATTAAAATGTAATAAACATGGACCTCTTTCCTAATGAGTCCATTTCAAACCGTCTTCCTTAAATATTCAGAAAAAATACAAAGCATAAAAAGAGAATATAACTACATATCAAACCATTCATTAAAGCATTGTTTGCAAATCAGAAGTAGAAAAGTGAGTACAAATAATATTAATAATTCCATCTATTGGAAGATATCTTAATCATACCATTATCATATCTTCACATTCTTCACCTATCACGACATAAGTTAACCTTGTTCCTATTGGGCATTGTGATCTCTGTTATGATCTCTACCATTTGATATTTTTTTACCTAGGGTTTTGTCTCAAATCTTATTGATGGTAACTCTTCCTTTCAAATGAGCTCTCTTTAACAAAAATCTAAAACTTCTTTACCTAGTCCTTTTTAACTTTCCATCTCTATCTACGGTGTTGAACCCTTCCATCCTTCTAGTCGCATGAGGTTGAGACTAGGGAGTAGGATGTTCTTCCCAAAAATCACAATATTGACATATAAGGAAAAATTAATCTAAAAATACCAAAAAACTATCAAATTGTTACATATTTCATCCTTCACAGTCTTTGGTGATGAGCCCATACTTCTTGCTAGTAGTACGAGACTAGGAATGGAGGAAGATGTCCTTACTTGCCTACATTTTTTATTCAATCTTGAGCTCTTACCTTTTACTCATGACATGGGGTAAGTGTAGGGTTCCCTTTTTAAAATTATTAACTAAAAATGTGGATTTATAATCTATATTCTAAGTTAATCTAAGCAGATACAACAAAATTAATAAATGATACAATTTGGAATACTAATTCTAAATGATTTATTTTGATATTTAAATAAAATAAAATAGTGGAAATGGGAAGGGATAGGTACTAACCAGAAATTAACTTACCTCACTGTGTGTAGGAATGGTCGAATGATGTGTGAATAGGACAAAGACCGATGGTGCTACTTAAAATTACAAACAAACAAAGATCCGACACGCCAGGAGAGAACTTGGGCACCTAGGGGCACCCTAGTCTATAATCTAGGCACTGGGTCTACAAAAAGCTCGTGGTTTTGCTCCAGAAAATGTCATAAGGTTTTGCAGTACCTTTGTATGGGTTGTTTGGTTGTCACAATATCCTCACTAATGTCATTGTAGTTGTGTGATCAAGATCTACATGAAAAACCCCATACAAAGCATCAAATTTCTAAAAAAAAAAATAAAGATGTAAATGAAGGGGTCGATCGACCTTACTTCGAGAATGGTGGGCTTACAACTAAGCACTACACTACATTCCAAACCTAATGTAGTTATGTGTGTGCTTGTGTGTGTAATTTTGTGCCTAGGGTGCCCTAGCGTTAATGACATAGAAGTAGGGGGAAATAACTAGATGCAAAATGCAAATGGTGGATGGAATAGAATTAATACAACCCTTTCCCCTATGCTTGTGTGATGTAAATGTAGAAGATTCCCAAATGCAGTCCTTTGCCTTAGTAGATAGCTAGCTTTTGATAGTAAGATGTCTGCCCATAATATGGTGAGTATGTTATGTTTATATAGGGATCTCTTGTTCAAATTTCAACACTAATGGCCCAACAATGCCGACTAGCACCTAGGGGAATGTAATAACAAACCGTAGAGACCGACCTCAAACTTTTAAATGTGAACAAAGTGTGACTGAAACTGGGGCACCCAAAAAGGATTGGGATGCCACCAGCACCCCAACACCTATCCAGGTGCCCTAGCCGAGACTAGAGATGACAAACCACCAAATAACAATAGATGAGACCTTCTAAAAGATGACTAAAATTACATAAAACTGACGACTATGTGAGACAAGTGACAATGATGATCGACTAACTAATGACAAGACTAAGGGATGAGCCATTAGTGAATACTTTTCTTACGCAAGATCCATATATAAAATAACATACTTGGTGGTAAAAATGTAATAGTAAGTACATGATTTTGTGACTACATTTTCCCCACTTTATCTTGTTGAGAAAAATCTTAGTAACATAAAGTAAATAGAGATGTGTACACGAGAAAATATAGAGAAACCCCTACTGCAGTAGAATGTGTAGATGTGTAATAGAAGTATGACGAAAGAACCAAAAGCGTGTTGAACCATGGATCAACGGGTTGATCCATGCAACGTAGCGAAAATTGTAATGTCATGACAAAGTGTGCTAAATGAAATTGATGATTGTAATGTCAAACGATTCGAATGTTTGTATAACAATGATGAAATGGGGTAGAGAGTGATCGGTTCCCAACCCGGATGCATGTATACAAAAAATTAAGCGGAGGATTTAGGTGTCATGTCGCAGAGGAAGAGTGTAGGGAGTAAAGTGTGTTATTCTTCAATATTTAACTACATCCTCAAGATCTAGCCGTTGCAGAAACGGACTTAGATCAAATATTTGATGGTTTTTAGATCTAGACAAATTTAATCAAATAATTGACCCATATAGGAGTGGTATAAGGTAAGTGCACCAATTTGGTGCACAAAAAGGGGTCATAAGTGGACGTCATATTGCAAAAATAGCAAAATATCAACTTGTAGGGATTATTAGCAATATGCGCACTCAAAATTAGAAAAATTTATATAAATATGAATCGTAGCATCGGAATCTAGTTTCTAAAATACTATTTTTTTAAAAATGGACAAGTTTATCTATATTAAACACTTAAAATTATATGACTTGGTTTTTGTTTTTGAAAAAACCTATAAGATATGTAGTCCGTTTGCCGCGATTTGGATGAGAAAATCTTGTCATTTTTTTCCTTTGATGAAAAGTTAGATGTAGTTGTCTATCTTGGGATGGATTTTATTTTGTATTTTTTCAAGTAATATTTTTTTATTATTTTTCCGTGAAAGTGGTCTAAAAAGATTTAAAAAATGGAGCGCTTTCCATTTGCCCACCATAACTATATCAAAAAATATCGAAATCAAATATATATATTTTTTAACGTGTATAAAATTTCTCCACTCTTTGGATGGTATAAGTTTTGGCACATTTTAATAAGTGAAATAAAATTTGTAGTCTTACATGAACATTCACGGGAAAAAATGCCTTAAAGACCTATTGTTAGTAGTAAAAAATTATAAAATGATATTTATCTTATTCTATTCACTTTAAAATCAATATTTCTACGAAGCTAATAGTCTCCCCTACGCGATGGCACCATTTTTGTGAAATGTTTTTAGTTTTTTAGCATGGTTCAAGTCTGTGGAAGAGAAAATTTGAAGTTTTTTGACCCTTTACACTTCATAATGACCTTCCATAGCTTTGGTTGGGGCAAAACAAAGATTTCCCAAGCCTTAGGGTCAGATTTGATGATACAGATAGGACCACGATTGCGGTTTACAAACCGCAATCACAGGTTTTTAAACAAGAACCACGATCGCACTTTATAAACCACGAGCATGGTTTATAAAGCATGATCATAGTTTATAAATCATATTTATACGCATCCCAATGTTCTAATTACCATGTGATTTTTACTGTTTGAATTTACCGTATGAATTACTACAAAATTTTGTCATTTTCTGCACATTTTTCTTATCACTAGAAGTAAAACATCATGGGAGACAAGAAATGAAGTCAAAAAAGGAAGTTGTTAAGTAAAAAAACACCAAAATAATTACAGAGCAAACAAATTTCAAAATGAGAAAATGCGTAATCTTCGTGAATCAATAAGAGGTTCATCTTCAACCCCTACTATCAGTAAGCAATGAGAAACCGGGTAATATTTCTCATCACAATGTTGAAATTGAATTAAATACTCACGATGAAGATGTTTTTACCACAATGTCGAAGAAGAATTAAATACTCGTGATGTAGCAAATGTTGAAATTGAAGGAGACAATGAAAATGTGAATAAAGAAATTCAAGTTAAAGCGTAGACAAAAAAATTAACCAAAAAACCTCCTAAGATTTTTTGTAAGAAACCTAATTATTTTATTGAAATTGATGAAAACATTTTAAAACCAATGTGTGACAAACTTTTTGAATGGAAAATCAAAAGAAAAGCCACTAAAATTTTGGATAATCATTTTGAAATTTTAAATGATTCCCAAAGATGTCAATTATTGGTTAGTTTGATGAAATTGAATAAAATGAGACCTACATTAAACACCTTAGGATTGATAACATCTAATATACGTGGTCAAACCTCTACAATTTTTGAAAACCTTCATGATGCATATCACACTATTGGTGTCAAGAGACGCACTAGGAATAGTAATATTGTGCATCGTGTACTTGCTACTAGTGTTGTAAGTGAATCAATAAAAAAACAATGTTTGATTATGTAAACAAGTCAAATGTTGCAAGTTAATCAAAAAACTCTAATGAAATCAATTGAAAGATGTAATATCCTTCAATCACTCAATAACACCGATTTTTGAGCATTTTCTACTAGAGCACCACGTAAGGATAAATATAATATTAATGCTATAAGAGAAGTTGTTATTCAATTTTGGCATAATAACACTAGAGTTTCACCTAATACAAGAGATGTAAAACGGAGAGTTGGTTTTATTAATTTCAAACCACATCCAAAGAATTTCTTAGATATGACTCAAACTCAATTTTTTTGTAAGTTTGAACAAGAGCATCTAGAAATTAAAATTAGTCAACATTTTTTTGAAATGTTGAAACTATTCTATGTGAAAATAAACCATGCTCACACCACTTGTTGTTCTAGGCAACATGTTGAATTTGCAATGCATTATGCTAAATTTTTACGTATTCATTCTAATTTTCATTCTGAAACTATGTTATCAGAATGTGGTGTTCAAGTTCCACCAATATCTTCTAGGGATTTCATTCCTACGATATTTTGTGAAAAAGAAGTTGGACAATTTTTTTATAATCAAGATTGTTTAGATAGAAGTTGTGATACATGCGATGGATTACCTAAATTGGAAAGTTACATCCATGAGAAAATTGAAGGTGCAATAGGACATAGTTTAGTTGATTTTTATAAATATAAATGAGTTACATACTAGTTGAAAGATGGAAAAGAGTCTAAATGGTGTGAGCTAGTTACAGAACATATACCAATTTTTTAATTTATGATAAAATTTAAGGATGAAATTATTTATGAGTATGCTAGGCATATACACGAGCTCGATGGTTGGATGAATAGTTAAAGATATGCAAAGACACATTTCCTATTGGTACTATTGTTTCAAAGTGGTCAATTTTACATAGAATTACACATCAGTAACCACAAATGGGGGTTCAATCACAATATTACAACTCAAGACAGTTGCCATTTTTGTGTATATAGCATTTATACATTCTCCTGATAGTATAAATAATGATCAAAAAAATTTAAGAGAGTACCACTTTTATATCAGTGATGATCGTACTCATTCTACTAAATTTTTGCAAGGTTGTTTCCAGTTATTTTATGGAAACTTGTCGATAAGGACATCCACTTCAAAAAACATTATATATGCTCGGATAATTACACGTCTAGTTTAATAATGCATGAATGTTTTATTAGATGAGAAAGATGCATGTCAAGATGGGTTGCAACATATTTGGAGTTTCACTAAGGTTGGACATGGAAAAGGAGAGCATGGTGGTGCAATGCTACGCCTTAATCATATATCTTATATTGGATGTATATAGCCGAATTTTGGCTATCATAACTTCTTATCATTATGTACCTCTTTCATATATGTTATATTTTCATTATTGGGTTGGTCTTGGTGTTGGCCATAGCATAGGAATAGTATATATAGGGGTTAGTAGGTAATAGTTGATCCTCATTCAAACATTTGAGTCTTATTATGCGGTTTGGAGGTTGCCCCCTCGAAGTGGCTAAGCTATTATTCATGCACATTGAGAGCATTTATCTGAGATATTATGTTCATTAGTGTTATATTTCTACTAATAATAAGATTTATACAAGTACTTACATTACAAGTGGTAACAGAGCTTGAACTCGAACAGCACGGCGTCAAACCCTAATTGTGAAGGTTCGTCCATATCTCAAAATTGGAAGCGAATTGTTTTGTAAATTTTTCTGAGGTGTGGCGAAATAAGTCAAGTAAGCTTCCCTCCAAAGTTTAAGAATTTTTGACTTGTTTTACAAAAGTTATAGTAGTTTTATGTTTTTTCATAATTCGGCTACCTAGGGTGCAATTTGTGGAATTTTTCAAAGTTATTTACATTGACAGAAAGAAGATTAAAAATAGTTTGAGTTCATTCTTTGAGTTTTATAAAAAATTTCCGAAATCCTATAGAAATCTGAAACCCTAAATTTTGACCTTGATCCTTAAATCTTTCCATTTTGGGGCATCATGGTTGGGCCTTCGACAAGAGGAAAAAAGAATCCCATCACTCCGGGTAAAACCCTTGATAATGATGAGATAATAGTTGAAGAGTTAGAGTAAAAAGGGGTATCTATAGAGTCCTCAGGGTTAGGGTTTACTTTAACAGACCATAAGGTTAGCTATCTTGAGTTAGAGTTGTGAAACCTTGAGGGTAGAGTGGCCAGCAAAGAAGATGTAGACAAGATTCGAAAATGATTAGAAGATTTCATTAACGAATTTAGTTATAATATCATGGGTCATCAGACGATGGAAAAGTGATATGCAAGCATGGGAATCTACAAGTAACTCTTCTCGCACCCGACCTCCCGAGGTCGTGCAAGACACCAAATGGGGATGGAATACACGTGGGGTGCGAGAAAAACTAGTTAGGTAATCTTATGTCTTCAACACGTAATAATGGGATCTGTGAATCTAAGGAAAAGAAGGCCCTCCTAACCTGAATTGGTGTGATAGATCATTCGGTGAGGATAGCTACTTGAAGGCTCCAATACATATCAAGCTCTACCGTGATCCGATCTATGGATTGTGGAATACATGGAAGATGACCTGTGGGTGCTTCGTTTATGTCTCCCGAAAAGGTCATGAAAATGGAATGGCTAAATGTGTAGTGGATCTTTTGGTGTTTTATGGACAATTCTCTAGTCTAGTCTAGAAATCTTTAGCTTGATTAGCTGCTACGTTTAATAATGATAGTTGTGTGATAATGTTTGGTGGAAGTGGAGAGGACCTAAACACTAATGTTCGCAAACCAACGTCAACGTCGGATTGATTTGTAGGCTTGTTGGGTTATGGGACATGTGGATCACAACCGTAAGTTTGTGGTTGTTGTGGACCTCCTATGGTCATACGGATATCTATCAAGGCAGATATCTATAATTTGGCTAGTTTGTTGGTTTGAATGTATATGCTTGCTCGTCTTCTATGTTTAATCCTCTCAGATGTGTGCTAATTTCTTGTAGGTCTAATGTTGTTCGGAAGCCCTAAATTCTGAGATTTTGGTCTATGTCGGCTAATGCTATAGGAAGATTTGGTTGAGGAATGATTGGCTCAAAAACATATTCCCTGGGTTCTCTAGGTCCCGTGATTGTCATACGAGATCAATATAAACCTAACTGAAATAGAATAAACTAATTATGCAAGATATATCTACAACATACATATATTCAACAACTTTTTGTATTTTTGATAGAATTTTTAATAGAATTGAAAGAGCAACTAATCTAATATATTCAAGTAAATGATAACTAATCTAATAACAAAATTAAAACAAACAATGGTAGCCTAGTGTAGCTACTTGCCTATACAGTTGTGAGTTTATCCTAAATAACTAAATAGCTGATTAACTTAAATTGAAAGACTCTCGATCCTACCTCAAAAGTGAGGAATGAATCATAGTTTCTCAAAAACTATGAATCCCCACAACTTCCCTAGGAAATATCGAAAGTAAAATTAACTAAAATGAAATAGGTCACTACTCTATTTGATATGTTTTAACTAGAACTTTGTGAGATAAAACCTAGAATTTGTAGATAGTGGCGAATCTAGTAGTGTGTGACTTTGTCCCCTCAGAATGATCTCCTCATTCCCTCGTGTTCACGTGAGTCCAGAAGAGCATGTATATGCTAACATCAGAGAAAAGGTATTTTGAACAATGGCGGCTTTAGATATAAACCAAATATAATGCTAGGAGAGGAATAGCGCAAGTGACGAGCTTGGCATATGCAATTCCTAGCGGGATTTATTGTGGGAATACAACACAAGTGTACTAAGAGATTATAGAATCTACCTTCTCGTGAAGAACACAACCGCAACTCTAATGGGTTTAATCTACAAATGACACTACTCTGCTCTAAACTAATTTGTATGAACATCAATGAACAAGACTGAAGCAAGAAGATCGAATGGCTTCCAATAGCAAAGGAAAACTAGCATGGATGCAAAACATGAAAACAAGATGAATTCTAAGCAAGAAATTGAAAGACTAAACAATGGAAATGAGAAGTTGAGGGGCCATTTGCTTGAAAAAACAAGTTGGCTATTTATAGATTTCACATTCACCCAAAGGTAATTCCTATTAGAACTCTTTTACCATTAAACAATGAAGAAACACTATTCCAGGGGAACATAAAACATTAATACGAGCCAAGGTGGTGGAGAAAAGTTGGTAAGTGTTGAAAATTCATGCAAGTCGTGATCAAAAGAGTGTGCTGGAAAATGCGGGACAAGACCAGTTGCCACGAGGGTGGTGGCGGTTTACGAGACCGCCGCCTGTCAGGGGAGGTGGTTTCGTAATTGAAGGTCAAAAAGCCAAGAAAAAGGGGGGCGAGGGATAAAACAAAACACAAGGAACTTGGATAAAGCATTTGGGATGCTAATATATAATTCACGAGCTTCTCTGGATCCCGAACACCTTGTGAGGTGACTTGTATCATCATTGGGGCATGTGTTACATCATTCCGGTGGTGCAGTACCCTACAATTTTGGGTATGTACATATTGCCCCCTTGGAGAAGCATTTTAGCCATGAAGAGGCGTAAAATGGTGGGTCCAAGTATGGTGGTCCCAAAACGGGAAGCTATAAATTATACCTGACACGCCCGTGTGTCGAAATGACGCCATCCAAATTCCCGCTACCTGTAAAATGGAAAGAGGACTCAAGTGCAGATAGATAAAATAAATCAAAAAATAAATACTAAATTAGTATGAAATGAGGACTTACCATTTGCGCGGGGATAAGAACTTACCTCCGTCGGTGCTCCAAACCTGTGAAAGGGGCATTCAAAATGAGTCAAAATATATATATATATATATATATATATATATATAATGGGCTCATTTTCCTATTCATTTGCGCATGTTGATTTGATAGTTTTTGAGCTCTGGGACCCACGGTGATGGTTTTCAACGAGAGTATAGTCGAAATGTTTGTATCGAGATAGTGATCATGCCTCATGAAGTGAGCAAAACCTCGACCCACGAGATCTCAGGTTAGTTCTTCTCGATTTAACATTTTTGCACCCAAAATGTTGAAATGATGAAATCTTTGTCTTGGGGGTCATTTTTAGAAATTTTAGTTTTAAATGTGTCTCTTAGGGGGGACGCCTAATGGGTAGGCTTTTGTTTTAGCTAAAATGGTCATTTTTTAGCATTTTTGAGCATTTTTAGGGCTTACGATCCATTTGGTTTTGTGGGACAGGACCGCCACCTTAGAAGGTGGAGGTTACTGAGTAACTACCACTCTACACAGGGCAGCGATCTGCATGACAGAGGACCAAAACAACACTATTTTGAATTTATTTTTACATTTTTAGTGTTCCTACTTGCTTTAATGATTTTTCTAATACAATCTTGACACTAACTTGCTCTTTTTTATGTGTTTTTGGGTTTTTTGCAGAAGAAGGAAGAGTACATTAGATGGAGCCGAGAGAGGGAGTGTGATTGGCTTCCAGTAGTATTAGATGCACTCTCTCGGGCTAAGTAGGATACTCTCCAGAGGGCAGGTATATTTAGGATCACATGGGTCCCCCACGTTGCACTTGCTAGTCACATATTATGTGACTTATTTTCTTATTGGGATGTGGATCAGAACACCTTCCGATTGCTAGGAGTTAGGGGTGAGTGGTCCATCACCTTGGAGGATGTTTACCACATACTGGGGGTTCCGATCCTTGGGCGGTGACTATCTCTCAAGACAGCAATATCTAGATCACAAGTGGTTCAGTGGGCCACCTATATGGGAGATTTGGTCGTTTATTTGGTTTAAAGAAGGGGATGAAGGTCCATTCTATTCCCTGGCCTGCCCATTCCTCTTATCCACCAAGCCATTATGGAAATTCTTACTTGAGATTGATTGGGGACAAGGGAGGGGATACTTTGCTCTCTTGTTGGGCCCCATCATTGTGCAGATTGAGGCACATGATCGATTTATGCCTCGGGGAGCTGATATACTTAGGACCGCCTATCACGACTTATACGGGGTGGTTTAATTACAGGACAATCACTGAGCCATCGACCTTAGTTATGGCCTAGGTCTATGAGCCCATTATCCCTTATGGGAGGGTCACTGGCAAAGTGGATCCCGGGGCCGTTAGGGTAGCTAAATGGATAGGGATGATGGTGCTTAGGGCACCGCATCACCGGTGGATTCATTAACCACCGTGGATATGGAGGCCACACCTTATTAGGCCATGGCGGGGTTTTGGGGTGAGGAGGTATGCACCCGATTGCCTCGCTCTACTATAGTGCAGAGTTGTGGATAGGATGGGAAGGTAGAGACACACCCCTTCGATCGAGTGCCTCAGAAGTTTGGCCTTGCTTATGGATATGCTTCCCCAGTGGTGCGGTGTTCGGATCAGTTTGGGAGGCTAGGGAGGTCCTAGAGGCTATGGTTGGACTTTTTGTTACTCCGACATCCCTATTGTAGCTAGGAGGGTGGTACGCGCTGAGAGAGAGCCGGTGCTCCTCAGGCACCTTTACTTCAGATTGTTGCTAGTCCTGCCCATAGCAGTGATGATCCCATTGATATTAAATCCGAATCGAGGAGTCCACAGGGGAGAGACGGAGGAGGAGACCGAGGACATGGAGATTAGTGAGTTAGATGGAAAAGAGGATAACGATCCCGAGTGACATGACACTCAGGAGATCCAGGCCAAGAGGGTAGAGCAGAGTGCGGAGAGGGTGACTCTAGTCTCAGAGGAGTTGCTTTCTCAGGACCTAGGCAAAGAGGATGATTTCGTGGTAGGATTCCATGTTGCCCTAGACATGGAGGGGAACACCGGTCGGTGGTGGCGCGGTGGCGAGCACAGATCCTAGAGATCCTCTTAGAGGCCTAGCGATCCTAGTGAGTTGTCACTCTTCTCCGACATTTGTTTTAGTTAGAATTGTCTTAGTTGTTTTTCTTTTTGCTTTGCTTGCTCTTGGTTTTGTCATTGATTGTTTTCTAACTCATTTTCTCCTTTGTTTATAGTGATTGCTGATGAGTGATGAGACTTGATCCACTGAGTGTGCACCGATACCCTACTTCTCCCCTCGGAGAAGACTCGTGTTGATCTTTTCATGGACGTGGGGCCCTCGAAATGCTGGTAGAGCACAGCCGATGTTTTTGCTTCTGTTTGGAACATGGAAAATATCATGACTTCTCTCTGTATAGAGGTAGCTGGATATAGGACAGCCGAGTGCCTGATGAGGAGGAGCAACTCTCATAGTGAGATGGTAGCTACCGGGCATAACCGTAAGCCCTCGGTGCATTGAGCACCATGCATAGCCGGAGTCCTAAGCGTGGCCACGCACCCTTTGAGGGATCCCATAGGGATTGAGAGGCCACTTGGCTCTTTTTGTAGTGACTCTTGCTAGATTGTTTATACGAGCATTTTGTATTTTTGGCTCATTGAGCATTTTGACCATGCCTAGTGCATGATGGCATTGTACATGAAACCTGATTATATATATATATACCTCTTTTTGGATCTAGATCTCTTTGTACCTAGAGTTTTGTGATTCATTTCCACATGTATACTAGATGTTTATTAGAATTTCCATTTTTATATGCTTTTCAGAATGTATGCAATGGAGAACAGATGTCACAAATGTTTTTCTTTTTGTATTTTGTGATGCTGATATATGATGATGCAGACACCATGTGATCTTGAACTTTAGTTTCTATAAGCAATTTTCTGGTACTTCATATTGTTTTGACAAAATGTGATGATGAGCTGGTATGACAAGAAGATGAACTTTCCCCACTCCTAACTCCACGCAACTAGTAAGATGCGAGGGCTCACCACCGAGGGCTAGAAAGGGCACAAGCTATGAGGTGTGTTGAAATGGTAATGATGAGAGATAGACAAAGAGTTGGTGGAACCAAATTAGGATGCTACAAACCTATCCTACTCAAGTGACTCCATAGTTTAGAATGTGACTTGCTTTGTAGTTTATCCAGACTTAGATCCGTAGATGGCCACTTGGTTGAAAAATCTGGTTTTCAAGGTTTTGAACTCTCTTGGAATTTCAAACATTCGATTCATTTGTTTTTGGCTCAAGATTTCAAAGGTTTTTTGAACTATTTTCTTATTACCTTCAATGTTTATTGTCAAGAGGGCCCCCCTACACCTTGCCCCATGCTACTAGTAAGAAGCACAAGCTTATCACCATGGACAAGGCATAGGCGAGTAAGGGCATTTCTATCCTTTCCCAACCCTACGTCACTAGTAAGAGACGCAAGCTCAACACCGAAGGTTGGTAGGACAAGGAAATGTGTAAAAGTAAAATTTTTTGTTTAATTTGTATTTAACTTTACCTATTTGAGCAAAATGTCAGAATGTTCTTATTTCCAAAGAGATATATGTACGGGATAGATGTGACACCATGAAGCTTCTGGAACAGACCATAGGCAAGACACCTATCCTAGGAAGAAACAAAAGTGAGAACAAGCATGCAGGCCTTGGTATGGCTACCATTAAGACTTTGTCATATCGGCTTTAATTGATGAAATGATTCCGAGATAGTTGATGATGTTATGAAAATGAAGAAGTGTGATTTGAAAACTCCTACCAATACTATTAGAAGTTTATAATGAATTGCTTAAGAATAAGTCCCTTGATCACCAAATTTTACAAAACGAGTGAACAAAAATGAACCTAACCTTAATGAACCTAACTAAATGAACATGTAATGTAGATATAATTACACAAATAGTGTTGATGCTTCATGCATAAAACCGTTTAAGATGCAAGGAATTGGTGATTCATTGAATTCCTCACCCTCCAAAGTGTGTATAAGAGCTATGCACCATTTCTATAGTCTTTCATGACTCGATATGGGCCCAACCATTTGGGCGAACTTTTTTCCTTCACCGGTTTTCTTATCGATCCGGTTGTCTAGTCTTAGAACTAGATCTCCTTCATATATTTCTAGCTCGTAGACCTTTTTGTTATACCGCGGGCACATCCGGTCAGCATAGGCTCTATGTCATTGTTCAGCGTTTAGCCTGGCCTCATCAAAGCTTTCTAGTTGAGAGAGACATGCCTTCTTATAAGCTTCTTCATCAAGAATCCCTTGTAATGAGATGCGGAGATTGGGTATTTCAACCTCAAGTGGGAGAACCGCTTCTGCTCCGAATACCAGTGAGAAAGGAGTTTCTCTGTTGGTGTTCTTATTGAGGTTTGATGGGCCTACAAGGCCGGATATAGTTTTAAATGCCAATCTCGCTTATACTCCTTGACCGTTTTGAGGAGAATAGCTTTCAACATTTTGTTTGTCACTTCAAGCCTGCCCATTGGCTTGGGGGTAATAAAGAGAGGTCATATGATGGTTTATTTTAAATTTACTGCATAACTCATGGACCTCATCATTCTTAAAGGATGTGCCATTATCTGAGATAATGATTTGTGGGACACCGTACCTACAAATGATCTAGTTCAAGATGAACTTGGCGATCACGGCACCTGGTATAGTGGTAAGAGGCATGGCCTCTACCCATTTGGTAAAATATTATGTGGCCATGATTATAAAGTTATGGCCATCTGTTGATGAGGGAGAGAATTTCCCTATCAAATCTAGGCCCCACATAGAAAAGGGCCATGGAGTCGCTATTGGTTGCAGGGATTGTGTTGGCATGTGAATCTCGTGAGAGAATTCTTGGCATTTGTGGCACTTACGTCATGTTGTGGCCAAAAATAGCCCATCCGATGTATTTTACGAGTGGTGGCGTGAGCACCGAAGTGGCCCCGCATATCCCACTATGGGATTCATGCAGAATCCTCTTGGATTCTTCTATATCGACGCATCTTAGAAGCATGCCGTCGAAGGCTCTACGATAGAGCACTTGTTCTATAATGACATATTTAGCTATGATAATGTGTAACCACCTTCTTTTCTATGACATGGCACCTTACGGATACGTATGGTCCATGATAAAATTGATAATATCAGTATACCAAGGACATACAGAGATGGGAGGTTTGGTTTCGATGTAATATATGCATTCATCAGGAAAGTCGAGGTCTACTAGATTGCCTCCGTCTAATGGGTTGTCAGCTAACCAATCTGCAATGATTTTTCCATTAACTGATTTTTGGTTTATAAATGTTAATTCAAATTCACCCATTAAGGTTATGAAATGTCCAACCTTTTTAGACAAGGACCCTTGCGTGAGGAATGTCCGTAAATGGTCCATTTTTACAATGACCCTTGTTTCTTGATTTAACATGTAATGTCTTAAGCATTTTGTGGTGAAGGCTATGGCAAGGCATTCTCTTTCTGCCTATGTATAACACGTTTCATAATCAAGCAACATTCGGCTAATGAAATAGATCGTGTTTTCTCATCTGTCATCGTCTTCGTGAGCCAACATGCAAGCTAATGAGACATTCATAGCTTGTGAATATAGGATTAGAGGGTGATCCGGTCTAAGAGGCATTAGTGTGGGAGGAGACAGTAAGAAGTGTTTAACTACTTCGAAGGCCTCATGGCATTCTTTTGTCCAAACAATGGAGCAATCTTTTTTAACAAATTATTGATCGGATGAATAGCAAAACTTAAGTCGGAATGAATCTTGGATTACACCGAAGTTTTCCAAGAAATGATCCGATACCGGAGTTGTCGATGGTGGAATCATTTCAAGAACAACCAATATTTTGGCTAGGTAAACATCAATCCCTCATGATGATATGATGTAACCCGTAAGTTTTCCTCCTGTCATGCCAAATACGCACTTCTCGGGTTTAGTGTGACTCCATATTTAATCAATCATGAGAGAATGATATGGAGCACTTTTGGGTGATCACAACGCTTCTTGGCTTTGGCCAACAAGTCATCCATGTAGGACTCCACAATCTTATGAATAAGATCATGAAATATGTATGTCATTGCTCGCTGGTATGTAGCACCGACATTTTTGAGACCGAATGGCATAACAACGTAGCAATAAGTTCCCTAAGGAGTTATAAATGTGGTTTTGGCCTGGTCTTGTTTAGATATTTTGATTTGATTATATCCTAAGAACCCATCCATGAGAGACAAAAGCTCAAATCCAGTTGTTGCATCAACGATGATGTCAATGGATGGTAATGGGAAATCGTCCTTGGGGCAAGCTTTATTAATGTCTCGGAAGTCTATGCAAATGCATATTTTCCCATTCTTCTTGAGAACGGGGATGATATTAGATACCCATTGTGAATAATTGACTGGTTTGATGAATCCTACTTGGAGAAGCTTCATCACCTCTTCTTTTACCATGAGAGCTAATTTTGGTTTCATTGGTCTTGACTTACATTTAATTTTCTTCACATCCGGTTTAGTGAGAAGATTATGTACTGCGAAGTGCGGTGCAATTTCTGTCATTTATTTATAAGTAAATGTGAAAGCCTTTTGATATTCTTTGAGAATTTGAGTGTGTATTTATATTTCTTCTAGAGTTAGCGAAGATCCTAGTTTCAAGATCTTTGGTTCTTCCTCTGTTTTGATGTTTATATCAATCATTCCTTCGATTAAAGAAGCATTACCTTCTTCAAATTCAGGCGAGGCTAGAGGTAGTTCTAAGTCTTCTCCATTCTCTATCTTATAAATATCAAGATTCTTTTGTGGGTGGAGCTCCGCCATGGGATTTCCAAAGTAGGAAGACGAGTACGGGATTAACGAGAAATCTACTACATGATGTGTGAGGTGTATCTCTGCATAGGAATTTAGGTAATCAAGAGTGACTCTATCACTGTCAATATGATCTAAGATAGAAGATTCTTTTTCTCTATATGTGTTGGAGGAAGGTTTGTTGATATTTCCTTCACCAATGGTTCAAGACAAAGTGATACCATGAAATGTGTATCTTCAATTCATTGCTTGGAGTGAATCATGAAGCTGAGGTTCTATTGAATCTATGAGAATGTTCTATTTTCATGGGATTGCCTCAACGGATATGAATTCAAATCCTTTCTTAGATCTAATACCACTATTTTATAGAGTTGCAAGTGCTCAGCTCTAGTCTCATATACTTTAGATACTTGGTTTGTAACTAATTGTGAGTCTCCTAACACTCTAATGTCATTAACACCGATCCTTTTGGCTATGATGAGGCCAAGGAGAAGGGCTTAGTACTCAGCGTCATTATTTTTACATATTCAAATTTTAATTTAAAAGCAAAAGGTAGGATCTTTCCCTCGGGAGAAGTAAAGATCACACCTACCCCGGCTCCATAATGACATCTAGCTCCTTCAAAGTGGAGAGTCTAATATTTACTAGGAAAAATGGATGTTGGGACATTCTTTGCATCTGTTTCTTCTATTTCAATTACTTCTACCATGCAAAGTTCCTCTACTGGAAGAGAACCAACTCCTAGGGTACATCCCATACCTATGGAATCAAATGGTAGGAAGATTGGTAGATCTTGTTCTAGTAATTCGACAATTTTTGCAGTAGTTCCTAATGACACTATTTCTACAACATTAGCTTCATCCTTGAGGGATTGGATGCCCTTGAATAGGTTAGTAATTTCTAGTTCTGTTGTAGGTATTAATTTTTCTTCCGGCTTTGATTGATTGGTTTGTTAAGTTGGTTTGTTGGGAGTTCAAACTCAGAGTGAACGCCTGGTCTTTTCTTCAGATCTACTAGGTGTATGTCGAATGGTTTTGGGTCACCTTTTTCTACGAATATCTTTCTTATATGTAAGAACCTTATTTCCTAGAATAACGTAGAAGGATTGCCTTCATGCGATGTATCCATGGTCACCCGAGGATCATATTATAGTTGGTTTCTCGATCTATGATATAAAACTCGGTGAGGCTTGTCTTGGGTCCTAAGGTGACTGGTAATATTATAGTCCTAATTGAAGTAGCCTTGAGGCTATCATAACCTCTTAGCGTATTTCGTGTCATGGAACAGTTTGTTTCTCCATATCCTAGCTTTTAAAGGAAAGAGAAGGGGACAATGTTAATTGCTGCCCCATCATCAACCATGCACGCTTAACGTAATTATTGTAAACCCACACCTATAAATGCAAGGTCGGATCGCCTCTACATGTAATTTCAGCATCTGTTGGCATTTTGTTTATGTCGAATATAAACTTGATATCCCTATCCGGCTACCCCGAGGGTGGATATCGAAGTCTATATGGTTTACTTGCATTTCAAGAGGTGGAATGATGTTAATTAAATGACCTAGACCTAGTGCTTCTAAAAGAGCATCCCTATGGGCGAGAGAGTTTTTCAACAAGTCCAAAAGGAGATGTGAGAGAAGGTCTTTGTTAAGTCATTAATTAAATCATAAGCACCTATGGGTTTTACCAATGCTTGTTGAATGTTATCTGGTTCTAGTGGATAGATTGGATTTGGTTGAGAAGAATATTCTTGTGTTCTTGTTATGGCTTCTACGTGCAACTCGGTATCTAACTCCACTAGACCAACTATCTTGGTTCGTGGTTGAGCTCCTAGTTGAGGTGCGACGGGTGGATTTAGTGAAGTTGAGGCTTCATGATCATTATTTTCTATCATCACACCTTTGTTCGTCCCATTTGGATTTAATTTATTATTTTATTGTGATTTGGAAGTGGATCATTGAAGATCTTAAGAGGTGTGTTTTGAGATGAAAGCGCCCGTGAAAGTATTTGGCATAGGTGTCACAGGATCTGTTAAGAACATATCTATGAAGAGTTGTCTTTGTTCTTCTGGAAAACGTTGCATGAATTTATTGTAATCGCAGCAAGTCCTAGTGTCATGGCCTCATATTTTGTGGAAACCACAATACGAGTTGGGATTATAACTCCTAGGTTGTTGGTTTGGCATGTGTTGGGGTCCAAAACTTTGATTAAACTGTTGACTATTAGGATTAAAGTTTTGCATTTGTTTCCTTTTGTTTTGTTTTGATATCCAATTGAGTTTTGACTTGGACCCTGTGTTTGGATCTGCCATTGTTGTTGTTGTTGTTGTTTTGGATTATTAAAATCCATTGCATTGATTGTTGGGGTAAAATTGTTGTTTCGTTGATGGTTAACTAGTGGTGGAACATTTACAACGTTTGCTTTTTTAGTTTGGTCAGTTACTCCATATGTTGTCACTCCGTGTTTTTGTTAAGGATTTTAGGTCCTTGATTAGCGTTTGTGGTAATAGGATAGGTCGTAGTGTTTTGGTTGGGGATGATTAACCTCCCATTTGTTCCATATGTCTTGTGACCGCTATCTATTGCAGCTTGATCTATTCAGAGAGCACTCTCGAGCACTTCATCATAAGTTCTTAGTGGGAACTTCTAGACTTCTTCCTTTATCTCTCTACTGAGAGAATGAAGGAATAAATTACATAGTTCCATCTGATCCATGTTTGGGGCACTCACTGAAGAATAGAGGATCGTACGCCATCTTTGGATGAAATGACCAACAAATTCATTGTGTTCTTGCTTAATATGTAAGAATTCTCCCGATTCTATTCTTAACAATTTGTTCATGTTGAAAGCTTTGATGAATTCTGACACGAGTTGTTTAAATAAGCATATCGAAGCTTTAGGTATTCTAGTTTACCAATCAAGGGCAATACCTTCTAGGGTCTTAGGGAATATTTTAGCGAAAACCCCATCCCAAGGGAGTAATTATCGTATGGTTGTAGCATAGGCCTTAATGTGTGCGTTAGGATCACCCTCCCCTTTTTACTCTAGTAGATCGAGGAGAGGTCTTGGAAGCATGACGCTTTGTATAGTGAAGTCTGAAGGTTCTTTCAAATATTTTGAATAAGTCCCTATCACATAGGTTTCAACCATTGATGGTGTTTGCTGAGGGGGTGGAGGTGGAATGGGTTGTTGATATGGCGTAACATATGTATTTGTAGGGGCATAAGGAAATCCCTGTGGTTGAGCGAACATGCCGGGAGAAGAGAACATATCTCCTTGTGGTGATTTGGAATACATGTTTAAGTATAGAGGAGCGTTGCTCGGGAATGGGTTTTTTTATGCTAAGCCAGGAGGTGTCATATTCTCAACTGGAGTAGCGTTTGAAAACGTGGTTCTAGTTGGCGTTTGTTGTAAGTACTGAGGAGGCATACCCAATGTGCCTATTCATGTGAGGAGATCAACCTGACTAGGATGATGCGGGGTTGGGGATTCTGTTTGCCCAAAATATGAGTTTTGGTTTGCTTGAGCAAGTTATAGCCCTCTAACCTTTTTAGCTAAGGTTGAGATGACCTCCATTGTGCAAAGACACATAGTTCTCGCCTTAAGGGCGTTTGTTGTATGGCTTGAGGTTGTAAGGAGTATGATACCCTGCGATTTGAATTGGTGTTACCTTGCCAAGCTTCACTAAGGGTATTTCCATAGGTGGAGGAATGGGGGTGTTCTCTAGAATGGGGTATCAGGTTGTATTTGTAAACTCCCTATAGGTGGATACATATTTGGGAAGCATTGTTCACTTTTAGCAAAGTGTGCCAAGTACTCCTCATCCAAAAAGGGGAGTGGGTTTGATTGTCTCTTGATCCGTGGTCCGAACAAGACTCAAGGAAATGAAGCAGATTCTCCAAGTAAACATCATATTGTTAGATCCCGATGGCTCTGGTTGTTGTGTTTGTGTAAACCGATCAAACTCCTCAATTTGAAAGGAAGAACTAGAACTACTTTGTGAGGGGAGTTTGTGTTGACAATTGGTTAGCTAAAAAATTGTCACCCCATGCTGAAAGTGAGGGTGACGGTTGTCTATTTAATTGATCGTAGTATGCTTCAAAACCTAGGATAGGTCTACCATATGTGTCATATCCTGTCATATTTGGGGGGTATATAAATACCCATAAGAATGGGAAGAAGTGAAGGTGGAAGAAAGAAAATGGAACACTTGAATGAAAACGAAAATGTGAAAGTGAAGTAGTTGTTGTATTCACGTTGGGTTCACCAATTTTGTATGATGGAAAAGTGACATGCGAGCATGGGAATCTACAAGTAACTCTTCCTCACCCGACCTCCCGAGGTCATGCCGAGACAGCCGGTGGGGATGGAATATACATGTGGGGTGTAGACAAACTAGTTAGGTAATCTTATGTCTTCAACACGCAATAATGGGATCTATGAATCTAAGGCAAAGAAGGCCCTCCTAACCTGAATCGAGTGTGATAGATCATTCGGCAAGGATAGCTACTCGAAGGCTCCAATCAATATTGAGCTCTGCCATGATCCGATCTATGGGTTGTGGAATACGTGGAAGATGACCTGTGGGTGCTTTGTATATGTCTCCCAACAAGTTCATTAAAATGGAATGTCTAATCGTGTAGTGGATCTTTTGGTGTTTTATGGATGTTTTCTCGGTCTAGTCTAGAAATCTTTAGCTTAATTAGCTACTATGTTTAATAATGATAGTTGTGTGATAATGTCTGGTGGAAGTGGAGAGGACCTAAACACTAATGTTCGCAAACCAAACATCAACGTCGGGTTGATTTGTAGGCTCATTGGGTTGTGGGATCTATAGATCACAACCGTAAGTTTGTGGTTGTTGTGGACCTCCTATGGTCATGTGATATCTATCAAGGTAGTCTATAATTTTCTGGTTTGACCGTAACGTATATGCTTTGTTGTCTTCTATGTTTAATCCTCTTAGTTAAGTGTGTTAATTTCTTGTAGGTCGATGTTGTTTGGAAGACATATGAATTCTAAGATTTTGGTCTATGTCGATGCTAATGCTACGAGAAGATTTGGTTGGTACGATTGGCTCAAAACGTATTCCTGGGCTCTCTAGGTCTCATGATTGTCATATGAGATCAATATAAACCTATCAATGAAATAGAATAAACTAATTATGCAAAAGATATATCTGCAAAGATATATATATTCAAAGAAACTTTTGTATTTTTGATAGAATTTTTAATAGAATTGAAAGAGCAACTAATCTAATATATTTAGTAAATGACAATTAATCTAATAACAAAATTAAAACAAACAATGGGAGCTCGGTGTAGCTACTTGCATGTGCGGTTGTGAGTTTATCCTAAATAACTAAATAGTGATTAAATTAAATTGAAAGACTCTCGATCCTACCTCGAAGTGAGGAATGAATCATATTTTCTCAAAAACTATCAATCCCCCATAGCTTCCCCAAAGAATATCGAAAGTGAAATTAATCTGAAATGAAATAGGTCACTACTCTATTTGATATGTTTTAACTAGAACTTTGGCAAATAAAACCGGAATTTGCAATAGTGGCGAATCTAGTAGTGTGTGACTTTGTCCCCTCGGAATGATCTCCCCATTCCCTCGTGTTCACGTGAGTCCAAAGAGCATGTATATGCTTAACATCAAAAGTGAAAAGGTATTTTGAACAATGGCAGCTTTGGAGATAGATCAAATATAATGCAAGTAGGAGAGGGAAAGTGCAAGTGATAGCGCTTGGCGTATATAATTCCTAGCGGGATTTATTGTGGGAATACAACACAAGTGTATCGAGAGATTCTAGAATCTACCTTATGTGAAGAACACAACCTGCAAATCTAATGGGTTCAATCTACAAATGACACTACTCTACTCTAAAATAATTTGTATGAACAACAATGAACAAGATGCGAAGCAAGAAGATCGAATGGCTTTAAACAAGAAAGGAAAACTAGCATGGATGCAAAACATGAAAACAAGATGAATTATGAGCAAGAAATTGAAATACTAAACAATGGAAATGAGAAGTTGAGGGGATATTTGCTTGAAAACAAGCTTGCTATTTATAGATTTCACATCCACCCAAAGGTAATTCCTATTAGAACTCTTTTACCATTAAACAATGAAGAAATACTATTCTAGGGAACATAAAACATTAATACAAGCCAAGGTGGTGGAGAAAAGATGGTAAGTGTTGAAAATTCATGCAAGTCGCGATCAAAAGAGCATGTTGGAAAATGCGGGACAAGACCACTTATTGGTATCCAATTTTACTCTCCTTCACAACTTGAACAAAACATCATAAATTTGCACAAGACAGTCAAGGATAGATAGATGTTTCGTATGTCATTTGTAGTCGGGGAAGCACACCTATCTCGCTTGTTTAAATTCAAGAATTGAGGGAGTGGATAGCACCTTCAAGAGGGTTTTGATCTAACCCTCTCTATTTTAGGTTGTGCCTATCAACCAAGGCAAGAGAACCTATAATGCAGCCCTTATATGGTAAGGAGATGGAGATATCCTTGTGTTTTGAATATGATATGGAAGAGGCTTTGTGAAAACATGATCAAGTATCCATTATCCAAACTCAAAGGATTTGTCACTACTAAATGATGGAAATGTTTTCAAAACAAAGCTAGAGCTGTTAAAGACATGATAAAACCCACGATTAACTTTGTGCATTTTAGTGAAAGGATTGAATTCTTTTGTGGACACACAATGCAAATGCAAGGGTATGTAGGTAGGATGAGTTAGTTTAAAATGAAATTATAATGAGAGATGTTGGGACAAGAGTAGCTAGAAATCATCACCTTCTTTGGGAAGCCTTTGCAAATGAATTACAACACCTAAACAAATGAGAGATGTTTCAATAAATTTGAAGTGCTCTTTCAACTAGGATGTGTGCACACATGGATGCCCAAATCTACACTATTCCATACAAACTTTGATAACCTACCACAAAGGCTAGAAGAAAAATATCAATGAAGAATTTAGAAACCCTTGTTAGATCATGACCTAAGGTACACCCAAAGGTTTCCAAACACCCCCAATTTACAAGGAAGGTAAGATGCATTTAAATATGTTTATCTTCACTTAAATGAATGCTCTTCGAATAGAAGATTGTAGATGCCTTCAAACCCTCTACAAGAAATGAGACAATGTATGACCAATTAAGATCCCAAACACAAGATTGTAACATGAGCATGAAACACAAATTGAAAACATACTGAAATACATGTGTATGCAATCTTTGCCAAGAGTTAAAACTAGTTAATCCAAGAATTTGATCAAATATATCAGTAAGGGAATGTTATTTAGACAATATCAAAGCTTGTTGATGGCTTTACAGCTGAAACCAACTCAACATGATGAACATTTGATGCAAACAGGAATCAAAAATGGCTCTCAGGTAGTTTCTCCAAAAGAAAATGGACTTCTTCCAGTTTTCCTCATGAAAATTCTTCTCTCTTTCTCCAAAATTCTCAACAGACTTTACAAAATGCCTCCAAATTACATAATATACCCTATGCCAACTTGGATCCTTGCATCCCAAGCAAAGAAAATGCCAAAGGGATCAAATTTGTTACAAAACCCTATCCATTTGATGAAAAATGATATAAAACTGTAAAATAGCTCGCAAAATGCAAGAGATGCACAAATATTTTAAAATATTACATGGATTCAGATCCTTATCCATCCCAGGGTCACGTTTTTGTCATTCCACCATGCCAGCATGCATTTGCAATCATTTTCCACCCTTTTCCCTCATTATTTTTAACTCTGCAACTTTAATTTTTCACTTTTCATGTTTTTACACGGGCCAAGAAAAATATTTCATGAAAATCACTATAGGGCACCAAATAGCTCAAATGAATGATGCCATTGCATCCATAAGGTCGAGGGGATGTGATTTCATATAAAATTTCATGCAATTTGGTGCAAAAATGACAATTCCAAGCATCTTGGAGCTCTAATGGTGGCAAGAAATGAAAACACTCAGCAACCGTTGATTTAAAATCAACTTTAAATTTCCACCCTCCACGTGTCTTGATGAGATTCAACATGTAGGCTCAAAAATATCTTCTTTGACTTCTGGATAAGGTGGACACGTGTCCAAATACCATTGGACCGGGCATCCAACCTTAAAAATGCATTTCGAACCTTTTCTGACCTTGGGAAAATTTTGAAAATTTTCCCCGCATGCCCCTGGACATGCCACATGTCCCTAGGTGGACCCTACCAAGATCCCGTGGGCCAAAATAACAAATTTTTCTCCTTTTTGTGACAAAAGGAAGATTTCCTTGAGAACCTCCATGGGCCTCACCGAATTGCCCGTTGCTTCCTCCATCGCGTGGTGGTCTCCCATTCGTTGCGGAGCCAACCCCTCATTTTTTCCTTCATTCCTCCATGAGCACAAAATCCTCCCGTGGCCTAAGCTTCCTTTTTAACTTTTGAAGGGTAAAGATGCCACATGTCTCCCCCTGATTGGCTATGGGGACACACCTCCAAGTTTTCTATGGGTTCATTTTTCCCTTTGAAATTTCTTGCCAAAGTTTGTAAATTTTCCAACATTTCTTCCATGCTCCAAATCTCCAACAAATCCAGGACACGTGTCCTCTTAACCCTATCATGTGTCATCATGGCGTGGGCCTTGGGAAAAAAATTGACATTGAGAATTTTTCCAAAATTGAAGAAAAATTTGAAGTGACCCCGCCACCTACCGGTCCATCTCGACCAATCAAATCATGCCACGTATGCACATCTGCTATCAGCAGCAAATGCGGGCCGCATGAGTAAAATTTTCCTTTTGCTAAAAGTCAAAAATGACAAGTTGTAACTTTTTTACGACCACTCCCGACCAATAAGAACTCCGCCACATTAGCAATAACATGCAAGGATAATTTTAACGAGTAGATGACACCCATATGCCCTGTCAAAATGTAAAAATGTAGGGATGCCTAGAAATCGAAAAATTCATAGGAAGTGCATTTTTCCATTTTGAATCCAATAAATCATGATTTTCACAATGGTTTAGGCCTAGGGATTAGGATTTTAGCAACAAATAACTCGGATTCGATCTATTTCAAAAAAAATCACGATTAGGGCAAGGAAAAAATGACACAACCGTGTAAATGAAAAAATTAGGGCACAACAAAGGGGAAACTTGGATTTTGCTTCAATTTAGGGCAATATGAGGGCACTTTCAATGCATTCAAATGGAAAAAATGAATTACTGAGCTACAGATAGAACAAATGAATCTTTTTGGAGCAAAAATGGAACATGGAAATTAAGGCAAAGCATGTCAAACCCAGAAATTGCACCAACATTGGCTCCTGCTTGGGGATGGGCACTCCCTGTGAGTGACACAAGATCAAAATGTAGACCAAGTGCCAAAAATCCATTGGGCAAGGAGTCAAAAACACATTTGTAGCCTAAAAAACTAGAATTTTCACCAAAAAGGACTGAGAAAACCAGACCAACAATGGTTTCCAAGGACAAAAGGGCAAACCACAAGCCAACAACAGCAAGAACAAAGCAAAGACAAAACAAAAACAAGGGCTATAAAAAATGTACAACTTGTGCATACCTCCTTTGGGGATTTAATCCAAAAAGTGTTTTAAATGTCTACCATTAATAGGCATCTCCAAGCAAATCCCCATCCAAATCCTTGAGAAAGAATGTATGCTCTCCAATTCGATGTCAATGGCATAAGGGCCCATCCATAGGGCATCAAAATTTCCATGCTTTCCCTTATCTTCATGCCTACTATCCCATAGCAAGACCAAATCTCCAACATTGAAGGCTCTAGGATTGACCTTCTTATCAAACAACTTCTTCAACTTCTCCTTAAATTTGACATGTCTTTGATGAGAGGCTCTTCTTTCTTCATCCAACTCAATGATTTGATTGATCCTTGATTCATATGGACCATGTTCTTGATCCTCTAACTACTAGGCAAACTAAAATGTGCACAATTGCAAGTGTAAGGAAGCAATGCTTGTGTTCCATAGACCAATTCAAATGGGCTTTGACTAGTTGCTCTTTTTGGAGTGATTCTATCTGCCCATACTGCAAATTTTAATTGCTCTCCCCACTTCTTCTTATTGATTTCCAAAGTCCTAATGATCTTGAGCAAGTTCTTGTTACTTGATTTAGTTTGCCCATTCCCTTGTGGATTGTAATTTGAAGCATAAGTCAGATTTATCCCATATTCATTGCACATTTCCATCAAAGGCTTAGCTTTAAAACACATAGCATTATCAGATACAATCTTAACTGGCACTCCAAACCTACAAATGATATGATTCAGCAAGAAATCCATTACCACTTGGTGTGTTGCCTTTCTAGATGGAATGGCCTCAACCCACTTTGTGAAATAATCAGTTGCAACAAGGATCCATTTATGACCAGCACTAGAAGGATTTGAAATCTCACCTACGAATTCCATTCCCCATTGTTTGAAAGGGGCTTCAACTGATATAGGCTGCAAAGGAAGGGAGCTTGAAGCCTTCAATCTTCCTAAGAAACGTTGGCAACTATCACATCTTCTAACTAGTTGGTTTGCATCTTTAAAAAGAGTTGGCCACCAATAACCAGCTCTTAAAATCTTGTGTGCTATCACTCTACCAGAAAAATGTCCTCCACAAACTCCCCCATGGAAATCAGCAATCAAATTGGGAGCTTGATCTTCAGTTATGCATTTCAAGAGGACACCTTCAGGGTTCTTCCAAGCCAGCCCAAGGTCTGTTATGATATATTTTTGAGAAGCCAGCTTGAGGGCTCTTTTCTGATTTTTATTCAAGTGACTAGGACAGCATAGATGCTTGAGGTAGAAGATCACATCCTTGTACCAATCAGAATTCATCAATTTGTCAAGTAGATCTGCCCTTTCTTCCTCTAGCTGATTCACTTCTACATTTTACAAATTACTCTCAGCCATGAGCTTGGCAAGACCCAAACCTCTTACCAGCTTTGTAGTTTGAATGTCCATGTCATATTCTTGAATTTTGTTAACCCACCTACATCTCTTGCTTGATATTTCCATGTCAGATAAGATGTCTTTGACCATTGTATGAGGGACATAGGCAACAACCTTTGAACTCAAGATGTAAGATCTAAAAATCTTTGTTGCCTTCACCAATGCAAACACTTGTTTCTCCATAATTGTGTACTTTAGTTCAGCTACTTGTAAAGCCTTGCTAAAGAAAGAAATAGGCCTCTCAGCTCCCTTTTCATCCTTTTGTAACAAAACTGAAGCAATAGTAAATTCAGATGCAAAAGAGAAGATTTGGAAAGGCATCTTATAGTTTGGAGCTGCCAAAACAGGTGCATGCTTGAGTGCATCCTTTATTCCTTCAAAAGCTTAGATGGCAGGCTCTTCCCACTTAATAACTTGATCCTTTCTTAGCATGCTTGTGATTGGGAGAGTTAGCTCAGCAAAATTAGAAACAAACCTTCTAATGAAATTGATTTGGCCAAAGAAATATTGAATACCTTTCTTGGTTATTGGAATGGGCACTTTGTTGATTGCTTCTACTATCTCTGAGTCTATCATAACACCTTCCTTGGACACAATATGTCCCAAAGAACTTGGCCTTTTGCACGCCAAAATGACACTTCTTTGGGTTAAGGGAAATGCCATACTCTCTACATCTGATCAACATTTTTTCTAGGTGTTGCAAATGATCTCCTCACTGCCTTGAAAAAACAGTCACATCATCTTGGTAAACTGCTATGAATTCATTGATATAACCAGACAAAGGCAACATCCATTTCCCTTTGAAAATTGGCACCAACATTCATCAATCCAAAGGGCATCCTCACAAAAACATAAGTCCCCCAAGGAGTAGTGAAGGTTGTCTTTAATCTTTTTGATTCTTTGACAACTACTTGGTTGTATCCGGAGAAACCATCCAAGGTAGAAAGCATCTCTGACCCTGTTACAAGCTGCAAAGCATATTCTCCATGTTTGGCAATGGGTATTTTTCCTTCATAGATGCTTTTTTAGATTCCTAAAATCCACACAAAGTCTGATATCACCATTCTTTTTCCTAACTGGCACAAGGTTGGCAACCCAAGAAGAGTATCTAGTAGGTTGAATGATGCCGCCATCTCTTAATTTCTTCAACTCCTCTTGCATCTTCATGGATAGAAGTGGATTAATGGGCCTTTTTCTTTGTCTAAATGGCTTAGCTTTTGCCTCAAGAGGAATCTCATGTTGGAACAAATCTTCTCTATATGCCTTTAGCTCTGAATAAGACCAAGCAAGACAATCTTAATATTTCTTTAAAAGTTGGGCATAGGATTGTTTTTCTTCTTTGCTGATATGGCTGCCCAACCAAATCTTCCTTGGTTTTTCCTTGGTTCCCAAGTTGTTCTCTTCCACATACCTTGAAGTAAACAAGTTTCTATTACTGATACAATCAACATTGCTAAAGTTGGATTCAAGTGCCACAAGGCCTTTAGGAATGGTGTTTGTATTCAATTGTATTATATCCTTGTCAAAAAGGTTTCTTTACCTTCATTCATGCACACCATTGATTCCCAATCAATGTTTTTACCAACAAACTCACCTTGGCATTGTAAGAACGCGTCAAGATTTGTGCATCATCATCAAAAATCTACCAATGTTTTACATTATCCGGGGACAATTAACCTTATTAGTACTTCAATGTCATATTCACAAAAGAGTGAAACGGTGCAATTGTCAAATCTAGAGCCAAGGATAGCCAACTTATCAGCAGCAGCATTAAGATTCCTATCATGATAAACAATGTTAAAGGCATCGACATTTCAATCAAGTCCCAAACAACATTCTTATATTGCTTCATACGCTGATTTTTTGTGGCATACATCTTCCTTACTTGCTTGACAACCAGCTCTGAATCCCCCTTGGCAACAATATCCTTCACTCTATATTTCCATGCAATCCTTAATCCCAATAATAATGCCTCATACTCAGCAATGTTGTTAGTGCATTCAAAATTGAGCTTGAAGGAGAAAGGAAACTCTTTCAAACTAGGAGAAACCACCACTATACCAGCACCATTGTCAAATTTGGAGCAAGCTCCATCAAATAGTAATGTCCATGGAGAACCTACCATACCAGGGCACTCTGATTTGTCCATCTTATTCTCTTTTCCATCAGCAAAACCAATGAAGTTGTCAACATCTACATCAAGCAAACAACACTTCATAAGAAGCATTGTTGGTATCTTCAATCAAGTGTAACATATTATTTTCACCATAGATTTTGACAAGGCTTCCCTCAATGGGAATGGTGGTGAAAGACATGTCCATTTGAACACTACCACCAACACTCGCAGCCCACTTTCTTGACAAAAGCATACCCCATTTGGCAGGGCAATCAACAATTACAACATTAAGTTTTAAATTCTTACCCGGATAGGCTGCAAGTTACACTACTAAACCCTTCACACATCCAACAACCGGAACTTCCCTTGAATCCATGGTTGTACACTTCCCATATGTTGTTGTCACCTTGATATCCAACTCATTCATGACTTCTAGAGGCATGACATTACATGATACACCGGAATCAAACATGCAATTGTGAAGCAACCTATCTTCTATGAGAAAATTTGTGAAGAATGGATCAACATTCAATTGGGAATAAACCAAGGATGTCCCCAAATATACTTCAGTGCCTCTCCAAAATCTTCCATTGGTGATGGTGTTCCAAGGCCAAGTAATGCTTTGAAGAGGATTCTCAACAACATTTACATTTTTCGCTTGGGGTAATCTTTTCTTCTTTCAATCCCAAGTAATCGAATGCTCTCTTCTTATGCTCAGGAATTCTAAGAAATTCAATAATTGGAACACTCACTTTAATTTGGCTCAAAACCTAGGCTATATCATATGGAACATTCTTTGGTAAAACAACATTGAAAGGGAAACAAGAAGGTTCATCGATGGAGAAGTATTCTTGGCAGCCTAGGCATGAAGAGGGCTGATATTTTTGCATGGGATAATAGGGTTCTTGGCAATTGTTTCTTTTCTAGGATTGTATTTGGGAATGCTTGTGAGCAAGGGTGTCTTTGTCTTGGCTTGAGGACCAGCTCCTCTAACAAATTTACTTCTAGTATTGTACTCTTTCTCTTGACCAACCACAAACATTCATTAACAATTTTCTATCTTCCTCCGAAGGAATACCACCATCATACTTCTTGATCATTAAAGCCCTTAGTTATTCAAAGTCATTATTAGGAATTTCAAAGGCCTGAACTACATCTACATCATGAGTTTGAGGAAGAGAAAGAAATGGTACCCTCTTTATGCAATCCCAAAAGGTTGCGGTGATCCTTGCACTTATCACATATGTTGATGTTGTTGCTTTTTGTGAGCCTCGAAGAGATTTGCATCATACAAATGTCATCATCCACTTCATTCTCATTATCATCATCAATATCTTGCTGGTCCATTTCACATGGAGGATGAGGAAGAAAACATCTATCACAAAAATCCATATCAGAAATTTCTTGAACAACAAGTAACCCTTGCGCAGTTAAAGGGTCGGGCACCACTCTATTTTCACGAGCTTGAGGTTGTTTTTTTGTAGATCCAACAGACCCTTTACCTCTATCATCTTATCTTTGATCACCCCTAGGATGATTGTCAATTCTATCATGGTTTTGAGTTTTTTTCTATCCTTGTGAACTTTGCCCAATTCCTTTCTCTTCCGGGCTAATTTGTAAGAAATTTCTTTTGACAAAGTCTTGACAACATCTTCTAAATCAACACCCTTGCTAGCTTGTGGCTTCTCAGGGTTTATCACTTCACACCATCCCTCTTAAGTGGTTTACCAATAGCTTTAATATTATTTTCAATTTGGATTGCCATGATGAAAGCTTGCCTCAAGTTTGTAGGATTTTTGTCTCTCAAGTAATAGGCTACCTTTTTATCAAATGCATCTACATATTTGATCAAGCAAGATTCGTCACAAGGCCTCAAAATGATATTCTTCTTGATATTTTCAAATTGGAAAAAGAAATCTAGGATCGATGTTCTCAAACCTGATCACCATACTACAATCTAAATGCATTTTTCATCTCGAGTCCATGAATCAATAGAGTTATCAAGTAGAGCTTTATACTAATCCTTAGCATCTTCCTCAAGTGTATGGATAAACAACTTGATATACACATCCTCAAATTCTATCTCAAAATCTTCCATCATATTATCAAACAGTTTGAGATGCTGATCACCGGTAATGGCATTGTTACCTTGGAATTTTGGTAACCTATTTCTCACATCTTGTGGGACAGCATTTGGATAACCATCCATTCCTCCAAAATTTATAGGACCAAAGGTGTTAACAACAAATGGAGGTCTAGGCTGAGCCATATTGTTTGGTGGGGGTGATCTTGGAGGTGAAATAAGCTGGTTGGGAGTAGCAATGGGTCTAATTGGAATAGATGAGTGATCTTTAAAATGATAACCCCCAAAGTCTCTCTCTCTTGATAAACTTTAGAAAACTTAGAAACCACGGGAGCAGATTTAGGAGAAAGTTTTGTAAATACACAAGAAGGTCCCTCACGATGGAGAATGAAAATCAGTAAGAAGATTTCTGAATCAGATCTACTTGGAGAGAGGAATTATAATCTTCAATAATAGATTGCTCTCCTTCAAATTCAACTATGGGGATCTCTTTTCTTGCAACCAAATCACCAACCACTTTCCACACTCTTCTTCCTTCTAGTTCTGAGCTTCTTGATTCGGTGAACAACTTCTTAGAAGAGTCCTTGATGAAGAGGGATCTCCTTCCCTCCATCTTGACAGATTTAAACAACAAGTTTTAAATGACAGAAATGTGTAAGACAACTGGTATTTCAAGATCCAAATAGCATGGAGTCACCACTAAGGATTTCCACCTTAGTTGTGCAAGAAAGCACTAAAATATTCTATCAAATGTATGTTATGACTGATCTTCTTCTTCTTGATTCAACCAAAAACAATGCATCCAAATCATATAAACTTTCAAGTCTTTGGTAAATGAGAAGAGCAGGCTGAGTTTGAGATCTTTTTTACCCAAAACATGTAAATCTGAAGTATTGAATGATATCTCAAGAATGTAACAACTCAAATACTTGATCACACAAATGCTCAAACCTTTCAAACACTTCAAAACCACCAAGAAATTCCAAAACTCCCCAATGGTAAGGAGATGGCGTCACTCGAGTGTTGGTATCTAATTTTACTCTCCTTCAAAACTTGAACAGCATCATAAATTTACACAAGACACTCAAGGATAGATAGATGTTTCGTATGTTATTTATAGTGAAAGGGAAGCACACCTATCTACTTGTTTGCATTCAAGAATTGATGAGGAGTGGATAGCACCTTCAAATCATCACCTTCTTTGGGAAGCCTTTGCAAATGAATTACAACACCTAAACAACAGAGATGTTTCAATGAATTTGAAGTGCTCTTTCAACCAGGATGTGTGAACACATGGATGCCCAAATCTGCACTATTCCATACAAACTTTGATAACTACCACAAAGGCTTGAAGAAAAATATCAATGAAGCATTTAGAAACCCTTGTTAGATCATGACCTAAGGTACACCCAAAGGTTTACAAACACCCTCAATTTACAAGGAAGGTAAGATGAATTTAAATCTTTTTATCTTCACTCAAATGAATGCTCTTGAATGGAAGATTGCAGATGCCTTCAAACCCTCTACAAGAAATGAGACCATGTATAACCAATAAAGATCCCAAACACAAGATTCGCAACATGAGCATGAAACACAAATTGAAAACATAATGAAATACAAGTGTATGCAATCTTTGCCAAGAGATAAAACCGAGTTAATCCAAGAATTTGATCAAATATATCAGCAAGGAATGTTATTTAAACAATCTGAAATCTTGTTGATGGCTTTACAACTAAAACCAACTCAACATGATGAACAAATTGAGACCGAGGTGCGTATGTTTAATCCTCATAAGGTTTGGACTCTATGTTCATGGCATGTAGGGTAGAGGAAAAAATTATTTCGGTAGGAAACAAAGCGTCGATAATATCGAGAGATTGTAGCACTCTTCCACCATCATTCCCTTAGCGGTGAAACCGACACCTCAACAAATTGAAGAAAAGAGAGCCAAAGGGTTATGTTTTAATCGTGAAAAAAATTTGGGCCAAGACATAAGTGTGCTGAAAAGAAGTTATTCTACATTGAGGGACCTAATGAAGAAGAAGAAAATGAATAAAATGAAGAGGTAGAGCTAGAGGAGGAATTAGGAGATCCCCAACCAACAATATCATGTCATGCAATTTTTGGTGTTAGCACTTTCCAAACTCTCAAAGTAGTTGGATTCTTAAAAAAATAGAGGGTAACAATGTTGATTGATTCGGGAAGTACTCACAATTTCATCAATCATAAGTTGGCGGTACGCTTGAACTACTTTGTTTATCCAGCTCCAGAATGTCAAGTCATGATCACTGATGGGAAAATTGTTAGTTGTTCAGGAAAATGCCATAACATTAATCTCGCCATGGGAGATTACTTGCTAACTAGCAATATGTATGTCATTGCCATGGGAGGAGCAGACATTGTGTTAGGAGTTTAGTGGCTTACCACCTTGGGAACCATTGAAATGAATTTCCAATATTTGTTCATGTAATTTCAGTCAGAAGGGAGGACTTTTAAACTAAAAGGACTAAGAGCAAAGTCCCCACAGATGGTAAGTTCTCATCAGATGCAAAAATTTCTTAGAAAGGGTGCAGAAGGGTTTGTAGCACAACTATTTTCATTGGAAGCACATCATTCCAATACATTTATTCCCACAGATATGCAAGCAATTATAGATGAGCACTCAGTGGTGTTTGGAGAAATGCCCAAGGGTCTGCCTCGAAAAGAGACCATGACCATGTCATCCAACTAATACCAGGGAGTCAACCACCCAACATCAGACCTTATAGGTACCCCTATATGCAAAAGAGTGAGATTGAGAAGATAGTTTAAGAGATGTTAGAAGTAGGACTTATTAGTCATAGTCAAAGTGCTTACTGTTCTCCTGTAGTGATGGTACGAAAAAAAGATGATGATTGGCGCATGTGTCCAAATTATAGGGAACTCAATAAGTACACAGTTAAAGATAAGTTTCTTATTCTTGTAATTGATGATTTGCTAGATGAGTTACATGGTGCTATTTACTTTACAAAACTTGATCTTCATTCTGGATATCATCATATTAGAATCAAGGATGAATATATTCATAAAACAGCCTTTAGGACACATGAAGGACACTATGAATTATTGGTAATGCCTTTTGGACTAACAAATGCACCCTCTACATTTTAAATCTTGATGAATTCCATCTTCAAGCCATTTCTTCAAAATTTTGTTTTAGTGTTCTTTGATGATATATTAATCTATAGTAAAACATGGGAGGAACACCTGCATCATGTAAATAAGGTGTTGGAAACTCTTGAACAACATCAACTTTATGCAAATCCTTCTAAGTGTTCTTTTGGTGTCAAGGAGGTTGAATATCAGGGTCATATTGTCTCTTATGAAGGTGTTAAAGTGGATCCTAACAAGATAAAAGACATGCTTGAATGGAAGGTTCCAAAAACCCTAAAAAATCTCTGAGGATTTTTGGGGCTTACAGGTTATTATCATAGATTTGTAAGGAATGATGGCAGAATCACAGCACCACTTACAACTTTATTGAAGAAGGACTCTTTCCAATGGAATGAGCAAGCTACTATGGCCTTTGAGAAGTTGAAGGAGGCCATGTGCACCACTCTAGTTCTAGCCACCCCATATTTTTCAAAAACATTCATTGTTGAATGTGATGCTTCAGGGTATGGTATGGGGGAAGTACTCATGCAAGAAGGGCGTACCATTGCCTTCGAGAGCTGCCAATTCAAAGGTAAGAATATCTCTAAACCAATTTATGAGAAAGAAATGTTAGCAATACTTCATGCAGTGAAGCAATGGAGACCATATCTAATGGGACGACATTTCAAAGTAAAGACAAATCATGATAGTTTGAAATACTTCTTAGAGCAATGTTTATCATCAGAAGAATAACAGAAATGGGTCTCAAAAATTTTGGGGTATGATTTTGAGATAATATACAAGAAAGGAAAAGAGAATGTAGTTCTGATGCTTTATCTCAGAAGGATGAATCTACCTAGGCATTGTTGTGTGCCATATCTATATTACAGGAGGATTGGATAGAGGATGCAAGGTCTGAATGGAAAAATGACCCAGGTACACAAAGTCTCATTCAAAATGTCCAACAAGATCCAAGCATGTCAAAAAAAATTGTATGGAAAGGAGATGTTTTATATCTATGTAAGAATTCAACCCTAAAAAATAGGGTTCTATCTGAGCTCCATGCTTCTCAGGAGGGGGGTCATTTTGGCTTCTTAAAGATTTATCATCGAATCAAGCATGATTTTTTCTGGGAAGGGCTAAAAGGAGATGTCTAAAATTTTGTGGCAGAATGCATGGTTTGTCAACAAAATAAGGGTGAAACAATTAAGTCCCAGGTCTTTTATAACCTCTATCTATTCCTAGCCAGAGGTGGGAAGAGGTGTCTATGGAATTCATCACAGGATTGCCTAAATCAGAAGGTAAAAATGTAATCATGGTGGTGGTGGATAGACTCACCAAATATGCCCATTTTTGTGCTTTATCACATCCATTTGTTGTGAGTACAGTAAAGAACGGCCTTCGGGGATATAATTAGAAGCTACATGGGACACCAAAGATTATAGTGAGTGATCGAGACCCTATCTTTACTAGTAATTCTTGGAATGACTTGTTCTCATGCTTGGGAACATAACTAGCTCATAGTTCCTCTTATCATCCCTAGTCTGATGGGAAAACAGAGGTGGTAAACAAGTGCTTGGAGGGATATCTTCGTTGTTTTACATCAGATAAGCAAGTGAGATGGGTCCAATGGTTACCCTTTGGTAGAATGGTGGTATAACACCTCCTTTCATACTTCATCTAAAATGTCTCCTTTCTTAGCATTATATGGGTACCATCCACCATCTATCACCTCATCTTTGAGAGTCCAACCAAGGGTTCAAGAAGTTGAAGAACATATTCAACACCAACAAGAGGTGCTTTCTAGTCTCAGGGAGAATTTGGCCATGTCACAAAACCGCATGAAGCAACAAGCATACCAACATCGCAGTGAAAGACATTTTGAAGTCGGTGATTGGGTTTTGTGCATTTACAACCATATAAGCAAATGTCCTTAAAACAACAGAAAAAGGATAAAAAGTTTTCATCTAAGTATTATGGTCCTTATCAAGTGTTTACGAATATTGGCAATGTAGCATACAAACTGGAACTTCCTCTGGCTACTCAAATTCATCCATTCTTCCATGTATCTTTCCTAAAGAAGGTAATTAGACAAACAATATCAACCCAAACAGTGTTACCCGAGCTTGATAAAGAGGGTAGAATCATCCTGGAACCAAAATGCATCCTTCAGACACGCACTAAGTGATTGAGGAAAAGGTTCATCCGAGTATTTGATCAAGTGGAAAAATCTAGACAATGAAGATGCAACTTGGGAGGATGTAAATTTCTGTAGCAGCATCCAGATCTTCTCAACATTAGGGACAATGTTGCTTCGAAGGGGAGGGGCATGATATGCCCTTAATCATATATCTTATATTGGATGTATATAGCCGACTTGTGGCTATCATAACTTCTTATCATTATGTATCTCTTTCATATATGTTATATTTTCATTAGTGAGTTGGCCTTGGTGTTGGCCATAGCATAGGAATAGTATATATAGGGGTTAGTAGGTAATAGTTGATCATCATTCAGCATTTGAGTCTTATTGTCTTGTTTGGAGTTTGCTCCTCGAAGTGGTTAAGCTATTATTCGTGCACATTGAGCATTTATCCGAGATATTGTGTTCATTGGTGTTATATTTATGCTAATAATTAGATTTATACAAGTAATTACATTACATGCGGGGGCATGTATGAAAAGAGATCTTAAGAGAAGAGTTGAAGTAAAAGATGGTGCTAAATTGAAAGATGCAAAGAGCATAGTGGAATGGTGTATTGACAACATGGCCTAAGTTTCTCAAGATATTTCCACAGTCATGCAAATATTTTTGGTTGATATAGGAATAAAAATTGCTAACTACAAGGATTGTATGACACTCACCGGGTCCAGTGATATGCACTCATTTTGTAGCTCGGGACGCTACTTTGTGGGCCACATGGAAAAGAAATTTGACATGTTTTGTGCATCTTGTATCGAATTTGTAACTCACCGAGTGTGATTCACAAGAATGGGTCGATGGATGGATTTGTAGGCCTCTAACTTTGCTTGCTACTTATCAACCTCCACAAGCATTGTGACTTGTTTCTGCAGATGAAGTTGCAACATCCAAGGAATTTGGAAAATTTTCAATTTTGGTGTGACAAGGTATTTATGGTTATTTACAATTTTTGTATTGAGTTATATCCAGTGAAATTTTAATATGTACAATTTAAATTTGAGTTGAAACATTTTTTTTTGTAGGACATGTGTTTTGAGTTATTGCATGCGAGAAGACAATGAAGAAGGAATAGACTATTTCTTATGCCGCCGTTGCATCGAGGAAACAAATAAGTTGACTTCTCTTGTTATAGATGGCGAAGATATTGAGTACCCTACAGGTTAGTGGTATTTTTGGAACTTGGCCGGTGGTATCCATTAAAAAATCCTCTATTTGGGTGTGTGAAGACTTTGAGACACACAAGAAAATACTCTTATATTCACATCTAGTTCTAGCGACAAATATTCAAAGTTGTATAGATATCAAGGAAGGCCTAATAACAAGATTCTTTAGAAGGTTTGAGAGTTAGATCATGAAGCAATCTTGTCCACTATTCAGAGTAGATCCGATCCTGATGGTTCATTGGAATGAATTTACAATGCTCATGTCTGGTATATATAATTTCTTTGGTATATATAAATTTGTTAGTTAGATAAATTTAAGTTCATATATTTTATTAAATTTGTGTATTTTGTATATATCTAGTATGGTTTTGATTTGAAACTTAAATTTCTTTGACTAACACTTTTATATGCAGGTTAGTGGTGCCAGAAAAGCTTCCACCTTCATGTGGTTAGCACTATTAGTAGAGAATTATAAATTCTCGAAGCTAAGAGAAGCTTTCATTGTTTTACAAGAAAAGAGAAGCAATTAACAATGATTTATGTACCTATGGAGGGGGTTCTTGGCTCCGAGGAGGAGGTAGCCCAGAAGGACTTGGAGCTTAGAGAACTAAAATGATGCCTCCCAAGTGTTTACAAGACCATCCCTATGCGTGTGCATAGTCGGTTGGTGCCATGACCCACTATTTGCAAAATATATCGTTTGATAGCCTTACACTATTAGGTGTGTTTGAAAACAATAGGCAAGGTGAGAGAACTAAGTGGAGAAGGAAAAACCAAGACAACTTATTATAGATGGTCCCTATGCTTTGAGGTGTAGAATCAGCCGAGATGTCTCTATGTGCCATGGAGTCTGCGTAGCCACCGTCGAAGTTGAATGATTTTTCGGTCTCGAGCTCTTAAGGGACTCTGTCCAAATGAGGTATCCGGAAGCAACAATGTTGTTATGCAAAAAAATGACACCTCCTCTAGCATTGACCTAGCCACTGAACATGTCCACACAATAGGTTTGGTGCCATGACCCGCCATTTACACAATATACCGTTTGATAACCTTTGTCTCAAACTACACTATGCAATGTGTTTGCAAACAATAAGCGGTGAGAGCACCAATTGAGAAGGAAAAAACCACGACATGCTATTATAGAGGGTCCCTACACCAAGGTGTAGGATCAGATGAGACGTCTCTAGGTGCCACGGAGTGCACGTAGTCACCGTCGAAGTTGAACAATTTTTTGGTCTCAGGGCTCTTGAGGGACTCGCCAAAATGAGGTAGCCGGAAGTAACGAAATTTTTGTGCACTAAAAAATGCTTCCTCTAACATTCACTTGGCCACTTGGCTGTGTCCACGTAGTCAATTCGGTGCCACGACCCACCATTTACAAAATATATCGTTTGACAACCTTACACTATCTCAAACTACACTATTCGGTGTGTTTACAAACAATAGGGCAGCGAGAGCACCGATTGGAGAAGGAAAAAACCGAGACAGGCTATTGTAGAGGGTCCTACCTTTGAGGTGTGTAAGATAAGACAAGACATCTCTAGGGGCCATGGAGTGTGCATAGTCACCCGTTGAAGTTGAACAATTTTTTGGTCTCAAGGCTCTTAAGGGACTACACCCGAATGAGGTAGCCTGGAAGAAACGATGTTATCACGTACCAAAATGACACATCCTCTAGTGTTCACCTAGCCACTCAAACATTTCTACGTAGTCGTTTTGGTGCCACGACCCACCGTTTGCAAAATATATTGTTTTACTGACCTTTACACCTACGCTCAAACTACACTATTTCGCGCGTTTGCAAACAATAAGCGGCGAGAACACCAATTGGAGAAGGAAAAAACCGAGCCAAGGCTATTACAAAGGGTCCCTACGTTGAGGTGTAGGATTAGATGAGATGTCTCTAGGTGCCACGGCATCTACGTAGCCACCCGTCGAAGTTGAACAATTTTTTGGTCTCAAGGCTCTTAAGGGACTACGCACGAACGAGGTAGCCCGAATGATCGGGGATCATTTTTGAAAGTTCTCTAAACATCCCTAAATGGTATCGGTGTAGAAGATCATCTCAGAGCTTTCCAACGACCGTGAGAATGCGACAAACGGACATCGGGAGCTCTAGATATGTCTCGGTCAAAGTTCGATCAACGGAAAGTCAACTCGGTCAATCTGGTCAATATTGGACTGAATCGCACTGTGACACGTGGCTTGCCACCACTCGTCGAATTCTCTTGATTTGCCTATCGGGAGATGACAAGTGGATTACATGCTATGGACCGAGTTAATTATTTCTATACCACATTATATTGGTCGAAATTATATTATCTTGGTAAGTCCACTTTCCAAATGCCACATATATATATTAATGTTTAAAACATTAGTATAAACCGCCAAATCAAATGCATATGCTTTGACCACGTGGAAGGTGGTGAAGTGGTTGTTAGGGGGCATTAGACCCATGCGTGGAAACTTCCACGTGGAGAAGGAGGATGAAGCGGTTGAGATGGGGGCGGTTAAGTCTAACACTTCAATTACGTGTAGGAAGGCTATTTAAAGCCTTAGACATTATCCCCCACCACCAAAAAATGTGGGAACTTATACAAATGCGGATCCATTTGGGATTTAATCCCATTAAACATGCAATCCGCTCCACATGGGATTTATCCCATTTAAAAATACATCCGCCCAATTTGGGATTTAATCCCAATTTCTATGTATGGGTAAGGCTAATATTAGCCTAAGGATGATGTTAAGTGCATTATTTGAGGGCCCTAAAATTGTATAAATAGGGTACCTAGTTCATTGTAATGGACACACACAAAACTCGGAGACAAGCTCATTCCTAGAGCTGCTGGAGGCGAAGTCCGAGCCAAGAGGAGAATGAGAAATTGTTGTGTGAAGACCTAAATTATTTAGGCATTATTATTTTGATTATTATTGACCTATTATTTGTTAGGCAATAATAAATTAAATATTTGTGGCAAGGAGTTATTCAAACTACCTAGTTGGCTCATAGCGCCACACCAAGTACTTACAAATCCTGGATTGTCGACCGGAGTGCTAGCATCGCATTAATAGCGTCGGGAAGGCCGATCGAAGCCAAAGGAGATTGTACGCCAGGAAAGTGGAAGTCGGGTGCTATTTTTCACCCTTGTCATCCGAAGGTCTGGTTATTCTTCTAAGCAAGTTTAAATAGTTTCCATTAGGTTTTCTTGTGAAAGTACTATTGTAACTTACAAGTTTTGACTAGTGGAACGGTTCGACCATGAACCCAGGAGACGTAGGCAATTTCGAACTCCGTAATCAATCTGTGTGTAATTTTCATTATTGTCTTGCATTATTTTAAATTGATTACTTAAAAGGAGTAAATTATCGGCAAATAATTAAAGCCTACAAGGGTCCAGAGATCAGGTAGTAATAATCTGATTATTTTTGATCATGTTTGGTATCAGAGCTGGTTTAGCTCCATATTTGTTTTTCAGTAAATCTGATTAACAAAGTGATTGCTTCAAGATTAGTGCAGTTGGTTCAGTTTGTGTGAATAGGGTACAAGTGCACTATGGGAAAGATGTCTAAATAGGCAAAGCTCGAGGAAATTGAAGCTTATAATCACTAGATCCAGGAAGAGAATTCTCTCCTATGATCAATGTATTACTCCCTGAAAGAGGAGAATGCTTGTTTGAAATCAGAACTACAAACCAAGGATGAGCTCTTGGCAAGGTTGCAGTGTGGTGATCAGAGGAAGGAAATACCTTCAACTTCAGATGTAGAGGCCATGGCAGATGATTGCACTGTAAGTTGTTCACCACGAGAATCTTCTTCTTCCTCCCATTTGGTTTGATTCAAGTAATGAAGTATTTGGTTTGTTTGAAAAGCATACTAGAGGAATTCGATCTAAGTTACTAGATAAAATGGGATTTGATGGAGAGGCCTTGGTAAAAATGGCCAAGGTATTGCTAACCCAATACAGGTCGAGGATTGTCCTCGTTTTACAGGTTTGGGTTATCCTAGTGCGGGAATGGAAATTGGAGAATGCTCCAAGAACGTTGACGGGAGACAAGCTTTTGAAAGCAAAGTGATTACCCCACTAGTCCTGCAAGAAGATTCTGAGTAGGAAAGTTGTGCTTCATCGTCACAGGCAAGATGTGGTAAGAGAAATCAGTGAAGAGGTAATGAGATTCCACCTCCAGTTTCTTACCATAATCGTAAGCACAATAAAAATTTTGATCCACTTTTTCAGCTTAAGAAGTATGGTTATGATTTTCAGAAGATGTGGAATTATTTTCCATGTACTTTTTGTGGATTGCATAATCATTCAGTGGCCAGATGCTAGAAGAGAAGGACACTGATGAAGAAGTTGATGCCGTTCATCAGGAACACGGCAAATCAGAAAGACCAATCTCGTCATGCAGAGTCGAGAAATGGCAGAAAGAGTTCCTCATCTCAGAAGAAGGAGATAAAGAGGAATTTTTGTGCTCATTGCCAGAGGAATGGGCATCGGGTGGCAAATTGTTGGAAACTGCATCCATCTCGCCATCAGAGTAATGGCAAGCCAAAGATGGAATGGAGTCCTATTGAAAAGGTAGAAGAAGTTTCTACTTCACCACCAGTTGACAAGTCAACCCAAGACCAAGTAATACCTGAAAGTGAAAGTCCTTTGAAATGGGTAAGTTAACAATTTTTCAATTATATATCGCATAATTGATTGATGAATCGTATGCAAGTATTAAGTTTGGAGATCGAGATTTTGTGAGAAAATCTTTGAGAGAAAGGTTTACAATACTCGGTGGATTTTCTTACGTAGAAAATTTGATTAATGCTCCAAACATATATCTCCTAATTAGCTTGTGAGTACCTATTACGGCTTGGATACGGAAATAACTCACATAAAGCTTGGAGATTGATCTTCCATTTGTGCAGACAATAGAGTTCGCAGAGATCAGCTTGGAACTTCATTCTGCGTAGAGGCATTGTGACCGTGCAGCAGAATGGTAGCTGAATCACCGTTGGCATTGACGTCGGGTCGGAACTTCATTCTGTGTAGAGGCATTGCGACCATGCAAGAATGGTACTTGATATTAGTATTTCAACAAGAGGAGCTCTCAAAGGATTAGCTCGGAACGTCATTCGATGTCAAGGCATTGCGACCACACATACGAATGGTAGCTAATCAACAGACTTAGCATCATGCATTGGAAGCTTGAGGTCTTGAAAGAGGCTTAGCATCATGCATTGGAGGCATTGAGGTCTATAATATACTTAGCATCGTGCATCGGAGGCTCGAGGTCTTGAAAGAGGCTTAGCATCATGCATCGGAGGCATTGAGGTCTGTAACAAACTTAGCATCATGCATCGGAGGCTTGAGGTCTTGAAAGAGGCTTAGCATCATGCATTGGAGGCGTTGAGGTGTAATAGACTTAGCATCGTGCATCGGAGGCTTGAGGTCTTGAAAGAGGCTTAGCATCATGCATCAGAGGCATTGAGGTCTGTAACAGACTTAGCATCATGCATCGGAGGCTTGAGGTCTTGAAAGAGGCTTAGCATCATGCATTGGAGGCGTTGAGGTCTGTAAAGGGACAAGGCATTGTCCATCACCGACATCGGATCAATCAAAGCTCTACGTAACATGGAGTTCCTTCAAACCAGTTCGGATTTTGTGGAATCAACTCGGAGCTAGGAGCTGTGTTATAGAGTAAAAGAAGATCCTTGTTGTCAGATATCAAGAAGCTTAGCACCACACAGAAGGAGCGTTGAGGTTTCATTCAGAAACTTAGCACCATAAAGTGGAGGCGTGGAGGTCTTCTTCGGATATCAGAGTGACACGCAGTGGAAGCATCGTGGGCCCATAACCCACAAGTCCCAGGATCGGAGCAGAGTTGTCGAAGTGAGAAGGTTGGAGGAGAAGACCCAAGGGTCTACTACAGCAGCACTTCCGAGGTGGCAGCAGAGTTTTTCAGATTCAGGATAGTATGGAAGCTTTTTGGGACAAAAAGCTTTTCTCAGTGGGGAGGTGTGATCAGGGGATCATTTTTGAAAGTTCCCTAAACATCCCTAAATGGTTTCGGGTGAGAAGATCATCTCCAGAACTTTCCAACGACTGTGAGAACGCGACAAATGGACATCGGGAGCTCTAGATATGTCTGGTCAAAGTTCAGACAGCGGGAAAGTCAACTCTGGTCAACTGGTCAATATTGGACCAATGGCATTGTGACATGTGGCAAAAAGGCAAAAGGGAGTTGTTTGTTGGTTTTCGATCACCGGTCTTCGATGAGCATAAAAATGGTGCACGGGAACAAGAGGCTCAACTTTTATTACAGAGGGGAGCCCGGCCGCCATGTGGACTATGGTATTATTCCAATGTGGTGGGTCCACAAGCCACCATGTGGCTTGCCACCACTCGTCAAATTCACTCGATTTGCCTATCAAGAGACAACAAGTGGGCTATATGCTATTTACCGAGTTAATTATTTCTATGCCACATTGTATGGGTCGAAATTATATTATCTTGGTAAGTCCACTTTCCAAATGCCACACATGTATATGCCAAACCACTATATATTAATGTGTATACATTAGTATAAACTACCACATGCAAATGACCACGTGGAAGAGGAAATGAAGCGGTGGTAGGGGGCTAGACCCATGCGTGGAAACTTCCACGTGGAGAAGGAGGATGAAGCGGTTGAGATGGGGGCGGTTAAGTCTAACACTTCAATTGCATGGAGGAAGGCTATTTAAAGCCTTAGACATTATTCCCCACCACCAAAAATGTGGGACCTTATACAAATGCGGCTCCATTTGGGATTTAATCCCATTAAACATGCAATCCGCTCCACATGGGATTTATCCCATTTAAAAATACATCCGCCCAATTTGGGATTTAATCCCATCAACTATGCTACGGGTGAGGCTAAAATAGCCTAAGGATAATATGCAATGCATATTTTGAGGGCCCTAAAATTGTATAAATAGGGTACCTAGTTCATTGTAATAGACACACACACACAACTCAAGCTTATTATTTGTTAAGCTTTTGTGGGGACACAAAAGCCAAAGCTTATTATCTGTTAAGCTTATTTGTGGGATGTGTCAACAGGTATTTTCTATTGGCCTATTATTTTAGGTAATAGTAGATGAAATATTTGTGATTGGGAGTAAATTGTAAACTACCCAATAGGCCCATTGAGCCACACCAATTACTTGCAAATCTGGATTGTCGACCAGGAGTGCTAGCGTCGCATTGATAGCATTGGGAAGGCCGATCGAAGCCAAAGGAGATTGTGCGTCGGGAAGGTGGAAGTTGGGTGTTATTTTTCACCCTTGTTGTCGAAGGTCCGGTGTCGATAGGCAAGTAAAATTCCATTAGGTTTTCTTGTGAAAGTACTATTGTAACGCACAAACTATTGTCTCAAACTACACTATTCGGTGCATTTGCAAATAATAGGGCAACGAGAGCACCGATTGGAGAAGGAAAAAATTGAGATAGGCTATTGTAGAGGGTCCCTACGCTGAGGTGTAAGAATGAAGGAGACATCTCTAGGTGCCACGGAATGCACATAGTACCCGTCGAAGTTGAACAATTTTTGGTCTCGGGGTTCTTAAGGAACTTCACCGAGCGAGGTAGCTCGGAAGCAACGACGTTGTTGTGCACCAAAAATATTCCTCCTCTAGTGTTCACTGGCCACCTAGACATGTCCACACAAATCGGTTGGTGCCATGACTCACCGTTTACAAAATATACCGTTTGACAACCTTACACTGTCTCAAACTACACTATTTGGTGCATTTGCAAACAATAGGGCAGCGAGAGTACCGATTGAAGAAGGAAAAAACTGAGATAAGCTATTATATAGGGTCCCTACACCGAGGTGTAGGATTAGACGAGACGTCTCTTGGTGCCACGGAGTGCGCATAGTCACCCTTTGAAGTTAAACAATTTTTTGGTCTCGGGACTCTTAAAGGACTACACCCAAATGAGGTAGCCCGGAAGAAATGACGTTGTCACACCTGAAATGACACCCCCTCTAGCATTCACTTGGCCACTCAGATGTGTCCACATATTGAGTTTAGTGCCATGACCCACCATTTGCAAAATATATCATTTGTGAGCCTTACATCAGCCTCAAACTACACTATTTGGCGCATTTGCAAACAATAGGACAGCGAGAGCACCGATTGGAGAAGGAAAATACCGAGACAAGCTATTATAGAGGGTCCCTAAAGGCGAGGTGTAGGATTAGACGAGATGTCTCTAGGTGCCATGGAGTGCGCGTAGTCACCCATTGAAGTTGAACGATTTTTTGGTCTCATGGCTCTTGAGGACTTCGCCCCAACGAGGTAACCGGAAGAAGCAGCGTTTTGTGCACAAAAATGATGCCTCCTCTAGCATTTACCTGGCCACCCGGATGTGCCTGCGTAGTCGGTTTGGTGCCACGACCCACCATTTACACAATATATCATTTGACAGCCTTACACTGTCTCAAACTACACTAATCGGTGTGTTTGCAAACAATAGGGCAGCAAGAGCACCGATTGGAGAAAGAAAAACACGAGACAAGATATTATAGAGAGTCCCTATGTTGAGGTGTAGGATCGATGATACATCTCTAGGTGCCATGGAGTGCACGTAGTCACCGTCGAAGTTGAGCAGTTTTTGGTCTCAAGGCTCTTAAAGGACTCCACCCGAACGAGGTAGCCCAGAAGCAACGACGTTGTTGCACACAAAAAAAACACCTCCTCTAACATTACCTAGCCACTCAGACATGTCCGTGTAGTAAGTTTGATGCCACAACCCACCGTTTACAAAATATACCGTTTGTGACCTTACACCTGTCTCAAACTACACTATACAACGCATTTGTAAACAATAGGGCAATGAGAGCACCGATTGGAGAAGGAAAAAAATTGAGACAGACTATTGTAGAGGGTCCCTACACCAAGGTGTAAGATTTGATGAGATGTCTCTAGGTGCCATGGAGTGCACGTAGTCACCCGTCAAAGTTGAACGATTTTTTGGTCTCAAGGCTCTTAAGGGACTACGCCCGAACGAGGTAGCCCGGAAGCAACAACGTTGTTGCACACCAAAACAATTCCTCCTCTAGCATTCACCTGGCCACTTGGACATGTCTACGTAGTCAGTTTAGTGCCACGACTCACCGTTTACAAAAATACCATTTGACAGTCTTACATTGTCTCAAACTACACTATTCGACGCGTTTGCAAACAATAGGGCAGCAAGAGTACCGATTGGAGAGGAAAAAACCAAGACAAGCTATTGTATAGGGTCCCTATGCTGAGGTATAGGATCAGATGAGACGTCTCTAGGTGCCACGGAATGTGCATAGTCACCGTTGAAGTTAAACAATTTTTTGGTCTCGAGGCTCTTAAGGGACTACGCCCAAACAAGGTAGCTCGGAAGAAACGACGATGTTGCATACTGAAACAATGCCCCCTCTAGCATTCACCTGGCCACTCAGACATGTCCGCTGTGATCGATTCAAAGTGCCACGACCCATCGTTTGTAAAATATATCGTTTGTGACCTTACACCGACTCAAACTACTCTATTTGGTGCATTTGCAAACAATAGGACAGCGAGAGAACCGATTGGAGAAGGAAAATACTGAGATAGGCTATTATAGAGGGTCCCTACACCAAGGTGTAGGATTAGATGAGACATCTGTAGGTGCCATGGAGTGCGCGTAGTCACCGTCGAAGTTGAATGATTTTTTGGTCTCATGGCTCTTGAGGGACTCGCCCAAACAAGGTAGCCCGGAAGCAATGACGTTGTTGCACACCAAAACAATGCCTCCTCTAGCATTTACCGGCCACTCGGACATGTTCGTGTAGTCACTTTGGTGCCATGACCCCACTGTTTACACAATATCTTGTTTCATAGCCTTACACTGTCTCAAACTACACTATTCGGTGTGTTTGCAAACAATAGGCAGAGAGAGCACCGATTGGAGAAGGAAAAACCTGAGACAATATATTATAGAGGGTCCCTATGTTGAAGTGTAGGATTAGACAATACATCTCTAGGTGTCATGGAGTGCGCGTAGTCACCCATCGAAGTTGAACAATTTTTTGGTCTCAGTGATCTCAAGGGACTCCACTCGAACGAGGTATCCCGGAAGCAACGACGTTGTTGTACACCAAAACAACGCCTCCTCTAGTGTTACCTAGCCACCCGAACATGTCCGCACAGTCAGTTTGGTGCCACGACCCACCGTTTACACAATATACCATTTGACAGCCTTACACTGTCTCAAACTACACTATTCGATGCGTTTGCAAACAATAGGGTAATGAGAGCACCAATTGGAGAAGGAAAAAACTGAGACATGATATTATAGAGGGTCCCTATGCCAAGGTGTAGGATTAAAGGATACATCTCTAGGTGTCATGGAGTGTGTGTAGTCACCGTTGAAGTTGAAGCGATTTTTTCGTCACGGGGATCTTAAGGGACTCGCTCGAATAAGGTAGCCGGAAGTAACGATGTTATTACACACCAAAACAACACCTCCTCTAGCATTTACCTAGCCACCCGGATGTTTCCGCACAATTGGTTTGGTTCCATGACCCACCGTTTACACAATATACCGTTTGTGACCTTACACTGTCTCAAACTACACTATTCAAAGCATGTTTGCAAACAATAGGCGGTGAGAGAACCGATTGGAGAAGGAAAAAATTGAGACAACATATTGTAGGGTCCCTATGCTTTGAGGTGTAGGATCAAACAAGACATCTCTAGGTGCCACGGAGTGCGTAGTCACCCATTGAAGTTGAATGATTTTTTGGTCTCAGGGCTCTTAAGGGACTCTACCCGAACGAGGTAGCCTAGAAACGCAGCGTTTTCACACTGCGAAACGAAGCCTCCTCTCGCATTCACTGGCCACCCGGACATGTCTGTGTAGTTGGTTCGGTGCCACGACCCACTATTTTCAAAATTTTCAACAATTACAACTTTTTCAACAATTACAACTTTTTTAACAATTACAAATTTTTCAACAATAGTTACTCTCTTATTCCAAGTATAGTTAGGATTCCTCATCCTACAAATAGACTAGGAAAACAACATTAGGATTTTCTTTACTAAAAATAGAGATCGGTTGAATTCGTCACTGCCCCCTAGACCCCCTGTGACATGAGTGGGGGGAAGCCCCCCCACACCCCTTTGGAAAGTGAGCTAAAAATTTGTCGTAAAGGGATCTAAAATTTAACTTTGTTGTCACATATCTTATAATATCCACCTTGATAACCAATCCCCTATTATACGACCAACTCATCACATTTTCTGCAAATGAATAGACGATAAACACCATTTTTGCTTCTATAATAGTACTAATTTTGTGAATATCAACAAAGTTTTTATGGTGTGTACCTTCTCAAGTGCTATTATTCCTTCATCAATAACATGTATAACCAAATTATACTTAACTAAAATATGCTTTGTCTTATTGTGATAAGCTAGATTCTTGGATAATTAAATAGCACTTTGATTGTCACACAATACCTTCATCTTCTATTAATATCTTCAAAACTCATCCAATAAATTTTTACCCAAATTACCTCGTGACAACTATGATAGGCAGCTACATATTCTACCTCGGTAGTTGAAAAAAATTTAATATTTTGAAGCTTTGAAATCCAACCTGATAGGTCCGATTCTACAAGTGTAATAGCATAACTAGAAGTCGATCTTTGTTTTTCCAAATCACTTACAAAATATGAATCAAAATATCCACAAATTGAATCACCAATATTGTTATAGGTGATGCGATAATTTATTTTTCCTCACAAGTAGTGAAAATCCCACTTCACTTTGCTTTGAACAATGTTCTCTACCTATATTTTCCTAAAATCTCTGAAAACTCCAACGACATGTGAAATTTCAGTCCTTGATATGTACATGTCATAACATAAATAAAACTTATTATTTCACTAGAATATGGTACATGATTTCTTCTTATTGTTGCACCGTAGTTTTTAATTTTAAATCAAACATACATATAGAATTAATATACATACATAGAAGGATATCATGTGCAATGAATTTGAATCAAACATAGAAGTAATATCATTATGAAAATGAACCCGTCTAGTTTACCTAGCGGTGGGGAATGTGGGCTATATGTGGGAGGTCTCGGGGTCCATTCCCCCGGGCTGGCCACCTCTATAGCTCATCGTTACTCTCGGCTAGGTAGTTCCAGGCAGGTCAGTTGCTTAGGTGGTGGAGGTGGTCTCTTGACGTGGTGTCAAGCTAGCTCGGTGTTCAATGCGACGGGGTCAGGGTCAGGCATGAATCTTGTGTTCAATGTGACGAGGCATGTCTGGCATTGTGGCACGAGAGTTATCCCAAAACCACTTTGCCGATGGGGTGGGAGTGGTGCGGTCAAGTCACATGGTTGTGTGCTTGCCCACCCGGTTTCAAATCCCCCCGAGGCACGATCCTCCTTGGAGGTGGTTTTGCCACTAGAGGCGGCATCTCTGCTCATGTTGACACTGGTGGTTACTCCTCGTTGCTGACACTGGTGGCTGCTCCTCTCATTGTCGATGTTGGTGGCTCCTTCTCCTCTCGTTGCTAATTTGGTGGTTGTTACGCTCACTTTGTGCTTTGCTCCACTCGGCTGCTATCGTGGTTACTCCTCTCGCTGCTGACACTAGTGGTTGCTCCACTTGTTGCCGACCACGGTGGCTACTCTCCTCGCCGCCGACAACTTTGGTGGCGGTTCTATTAGTTGTCCTAGTTGTTATAGTCGTTGTCAATGGTCGTTACATCTTCACTATGGTTTCATGGTTGCTTCAATTGGGTTCCTAATAGTGGTCCCCTTCATTGTAACCAGGTTGTGGATCCTCTCAAAAAATCCTCAAGTGTACAAGGATGTGGGTCCTTTCAAACACCCTCAATTTACCCTCAATCCAAAAATATATATCCTTATGAAACCAACACATGGATATATAATGTATCAAACTAAGTGTGTTGAATGCACATATTTGAAAATATAAGTTCATAACATGTGTACATCTCGAACCAAGTGTGTCATACATATAAGACCACATGCATTTGCATAAGGCTATATACAATGTCCTATGAAGAATCATGAAATATGACCAATCGCCCATATATATATATATATATATATATATATATATATATATATATATATATATATATATATATATATATATATATATGTACATCAATGTCCTATGAATCTAATCATGAAACATATTTCCTCTCTTCGCCCGCTATAAGTAGCATGTCCACGACACAGGGATGTAGTGGAGGAGATTCCACTATGGATTTCATCCATGTGGTCCTAGGCATCTCTAAGCAAGCCTGCAACCTAACCTGCACATTCATAAACAACAAGTTTTTAACACCCATATTTTTAAAATACATTCAAAATTTAGAAACTTAGAATTTAGTTAAAATGCATGTGAAATCTTACTGCAATGTCATGATCCCTATCAATTTGTCATTGACACATGGCAGGGACAACAATAGACTCATGAGAGGTAAGCTACATACAAATAATTAAATTTCAAATTAAATATTTCATGTACAAAATTTAATATTGTAGATTTAAGTAATAAGAAATCATTCCTAAATAAATTTAACAAATTTGAAAAATTGTACCTCAGTTAATGGATCTGCAGATGCTATGGCAGTTTCTACAGTAACCTCTCATAGTCTGCATATATGGAGGAGTCTCTCTGGGATTCATAAGCTATACAAAAAAACATGTACAAATCAATATTAATCTACATGACTACCACATAATAGAGCCAAAACATAATCCACGTGAACTTCCACAATTAGAACCAAAGTGTAAAGAGAAACTAACCTGCGTAAAAGTCATGTGAGGCATGCCAATAGCCTTAGTTCCCAGAGCAAATGATGACCCACCAGGCTCCTGCATGTATAAAAGACAAACATATATTAATATGTACATGTACAGGTGAAACATTATAATAATAAAAGTGCACAATCAAATGAAATTTGAAATTTAAGTACAACTTGAAACTTACGTTTGTAACATGCCCAATTGCAGTAAGCTAGCATGTCGACACCAAATGTTTCCTTCACTAGCTTTTGCTATTTAAAATAAAATAAAAAATTAGTTTTTACATGTATGTACATAACGTACAATGAAATACATATATATTAAAATCTCAAACATGAATTAAACTATTGTATATATATATATATAATATTTATTTGACATTTACTGTGAAAGACCAAGATCATTGCACCAATTCCAAAAACATCCACCATCATCTCATCTAGAGAAAAGAAATCATGTGATCCAACAAATGATGTCTCGCCCGTAGTGCATACAACACCACATGATCCACAGTGGTGTGGTGCACTAGAACTGGCGCCTCCACCAACATCACCAGATGCAATCTGCTCACTATGTTGGGTCAGAGTGTTAGTGAGCTCCCTCAATGCATGTAGTGTGTCAATCTCCACAACCTTCTTCACTATAGGAGGGATAACTGAAGGAAGTGGGGGTTTTGGGGCATGGGGCATCCATGGTTGACCTACGCGTGCATCAGTCTACTGCGTGCGCAGCCACCACCTTGCCCATAAAAATCAGAAAAGTCAAAATAATTTGGGACCTCATTAAGCATGAACTTGTAATATAATTTCTTTAAAAATAGAGGGGAACCTCATTGTTGTTACATGGTGGATAATCAAAAACCATCCACCATCGCTCCCAAAAATTGTTCTTGATTCGGTCATCATGGCACTAATGGATTGGGAACCGTTTTGCAAGTAAGCTTGGGCGGCATTGGTTCTTGGGTCTATAAATAATGCAAAAATGCGGTATTTTCTAAAAAAATTGTCTTTTACGGCCACATGGGATAATTTATTTGCATACCACTGCCTACAATCACCTCTAAAGGTATTCCATCTATCTATTTGGTTGGTTGTGGAGTCAACTTCGCCAATCAATGTTTGCAATGTGTTGGCTAAAGTCATGCAGGATGGATTTGTGGCATGATTTTGTCTTATATTCTAAATAAGGTTCTCAATGGCAATTTTATTTTGTCAGATTTTTCCAACGATATCAGCTTGTGTTCTTGTTGGTTCCGTGGGGACAGAAGGAGCCACAGGAGGCGGATCTATGTTTGGAGGAGGGTTTTTGGAATGTTTGGAGGGTTTTGAGGATTGTTTGCGGGTTTTGAGGAATATTTTGATGGTTTGCAGGATTATGAGCTTTCGAGAAACTAACAAAACAAAAAAATTGTATACATAAACAAAAAATTGAAAAACCCATGAAAATCACAAAAAAAAACCTAAAATGCAAACAAATTGATCAAAATCGAGGGCTTACCTCTTTATCTTGGTGGCATGGTTGAAACTATCATGATCCACAAGTTTGAAGAGTAATTTTTAGGGGGTATTCAAAGCGTGAGTGCCAAAGGTGTAGGAGAAATCATGGTTGAAAAGGAAAAATGAGGGAAAATGAGGAGTCACGGGTCTGTATTATTTGTCTCAGAGGACTGCGATCATGGTTTGAAACCACGAGCAGATTTTAAACCGTGTTCGCGGTTTGTAAACCATGATAGCGGTTTGTAAACCGTGATCGTGGTTTTAGGTTCGAAATCTTGAACATATAAAAACATTTACGCAAGAGCAGTTTATAAACCGCACTCACAGTACCTAAATTTCAAGTTTTAATGTCCACTTAATTGTCCACCATCTTGGTGCACTTACCCTATAGGAAAGGCACTCTTTCCCCCTCTCTACGGTGTCGCCATAATGTAATGGATTCTAAGTTAGGTCATCGGAAGTGAACACAAAAGGTGATATGGCTTCAAGCTAGGTCATCTGGAAGAAAGAAAAGGATTCCAAGTTAGGTCATCTAGAAGCAAGAAATGAATGTGAGAAGGCTTCCAAGTGAGGTCATTTGGAAGCGAACAATGAATGTAATCTCCTAAGTTAGATAATCTAGGAGATTGCACATAACTCCAGTTATGTTATTTGGGAAGCAAATTGTGTTGAATTTATATTGATGGAATGATACGATTTTGATTGTTAAGAATGTGAATGTGTTGATTGATTAATTGGTTGATTCATTCGATTGGTTTCTCGAGGAGAGATTTTATGCAAGTTACCTTCATATTAGGTCATTAGATGGAATTAATAGAGATTGGTAAATAATTAAATGGAAATATTATCAATTGTTTGTTTTCCCCATGTTAGGTAATTAAGGGGAAATAATAAAAGTGTCGTATAGAGAAATTTTTGTTATTAGTTTCCCAGAATAGGTCATTAGGGGGTGATCGGTGAAATGTCGTATTGTGAATTAGTAAATGTCCTTTAGAATTTGTTGAATTGGTAATTTTTTAATCGTGTAATGTTATAAGGAGAATTTATAGGATGACCCCAATAATATGGCCCCCTTTTGGTGAAAGGGTAAGTGATGTGAATAATGAACACTAAGCCGAAAGTATACTCGGAATATATAAAAAGTGATAGAAATCACAAAAATTGTATGATTTGGTTGGAATATAAAGTTAATGTGAGGTAATATGTGGAACATATTCAATTAGGTGTTAGGTGGAATTCTTAAAAGAATACCACAAATGGGGTGCAAATTGGAGTATAAACGCTCAAGATATGGTGAAAATCATGCAATGTGTATTAATAGTGGTAATTAGCACAAAATAATAATGATAGTAAAGTGGGTGATGAAAAAGTGACTATAAATAGTAAGTTGGAAAAGTTTTTAGTCACCTTATTTGTTATTTACATGAATGAGATTAAGTTTTGAGTAAGTGAAGATGTTGTAAGTGAGATCAGCATGTCCTAGTCGGTTTGAGAGGGTGGCAACCGCCATAGCGTCGTGCACAACTACAAAGTTGGTAAGTGCATTGTTTTTCAAAAATGTAGGACGTAGTAGTCATTTTCGAGTAAATTTTTGTAAATTTGAGATTTTTTATTTTCTCAACATTTGTAACCTAGATGATAACAAGTGAGAGCGCTAGTGACCCTTAGGACATGAGTGCCCAGATCTAGGTGTTGGTGCCTGGTCCTAGGCACCCTGATCTTGCATCTCGGCACCTTGGTACAGCATGTGTGTGTTTAACCTAGGATGATGAAAATGCAATGTGTTATGTATATTGATTATGATAAGTGATTATGTTTATACCTACAATGTGTTCTAATACACATTTCGTTGTCATTTTATGTTGTGCAGAGGGACATTCACTCGAGGGAGTTCCGTGGTGGGTGTCATTTGAGTACATTGCTTAGATTGGGTTTATAGGATGATGATTGGGATGTTATGGATCATGTCGGTTTATGATATATAGCACGAGATGGGGGATGTGCCCCATAATATGCTGATGTTGACTACACTATGTGAGAGATGGTGTGTAGACACATGTACATTTGGTTTCCTACGGGGAGATGATGATGACATTAGAGGATGTCTATCGTATATTGTGGTTTCCAGTGGTTGGGGAGAGGGTTTAGGTGATGCCATTAGAGGACATGGATATGTAGATGTGATAGGCAAGACGGTATCTTTCAAGGGCTCAAATACTTGTTGAGGCTCATATCAGTCTAGATGTTATTTTGAGGTCTAATGTTTTGCGCTTGCGGAAATTCATAGCAGATTGTTATTGCTTCATCTATAGCGGTGGAGGGAGGTGGTGTGGGCATCTTGTATAAGATGCATGATATATGTCGGTGTATAGAGGAGGAGAGTACTAGATATGCATGGGCTCGATGTGTGTTAGCCCACTTGTATAGAGATTTATACCAGTTTACTCATGATGAGCATGGGGAATATGAGCCACAATGTTGTTACATGTGTGGGCCTATGAGCATATAGCGGTGTTGAGGTCAATTGGGGATCCACGAGGAGAGTGGATCGGGCACGAGATACAAGCGAGGAGATGGATTAATATTTGTGGGCGTAGGATGGATACTGATACTTATAAAACATTGATAGATAGGATTGGGCCCGAGCCATCACGTCAAGGTCATATCATGATTATGGAGGTTGGCACGAGGATGTTGTGGAGCTACGGTGTATTGATAGATGATGTGGTTATAGGATAGGTTTCGGTGTGGCGGAGATCTTTTAGGTGGAGATAGTATCACGATAGTTTGATATGGCTCAGGATGTATGCCCAAATCCATTAATATGGCTTAAAGCTATCAGAGCACCGAGGAGGCGGGAGGCTAGGCGGGGCCCACAGCATAGTTAGCACCTCTTAGTCCATATGAGGTGGATGCGGTGATAGAGCCTTATAGATGTAAATGATGCTAATAGTATAGAGGAGTATCGTGCATGGTGGTCAGCGCATTTATGGGTATTTTTGTTTCTAGTATTTGTATATCCAGTGGGGTTATCACATGTAGGAGGAGGAAGAGTGGGGGAAGCACATGTCCCCGACCCTATAACAACTATGTATACGGCGTGAATATCTATATATAGTTATGTTATGTATGGTTGCTTGTTGGCTTAGGTTTGAATAATGGTTGTTTAACGTCTTTGATGTTTTTGCTTTGTAGGCTATGCATATTGGTCATTGATAGTCGACACATCCATCTCACATACATTGATGTGGAATGTGTCGACCGATGTGCTAGGTGGTAGTATATTGGATCGAGTGGATGATATTGCAAGGAGCATGCCCATCTATTTAAGCTATTGGTTGTAGTGGTAGCCACATGTATTGTATTAGTAGCAAGAAAGGGATGAGGTACATGAGGAGACTCAATGAGCTGTGAGGTGTTAGGTAGTGGGCCTTTAGCACATGGGAGGTTTTTTCATAGTTCATGGAGTTGTAACATCATTAAGAAGAGTAGTCTACAAAGAACATATTATTTCATAGGGAAGTTGAGCCATATAGAGGCCCAAACAGCGGTGTAGAGTGAGTGGGGGCATCTAGTTCGAGGGCTCTTGTAGTACCCGACAGCGATTGTGACGATGAGGTGTGACTATCATAATTGTATATGATGTAAGGGTGTTTCCCCGGTGATAATTATATTTTCTACATATGTATGAACACGTGTGATTTATATATGATGAACTTATGTTGTGGTATATCTATTGTTGTGTTAAAATTGATGTAATTTTTTTGCATATTGTTAGCGTAATATTCTCATGATGATAACAAATATAATGTGATGAGTTTAGTAGATAGAATATGTAACTCGTAGTTAGTATGATGATGATAGTAAAGTAAATGCAAAAATAGGTGAAATACAATGATGAAAGTGACTTATTGTGATGAGAATATGTGATACCAATGTAATGTAACCACGGTGTGATGAATGGTAGGGGAGAACTAGTAATGCCTCCCAGTGTATAGATGACTAGGTTCATTTTGTTAAGATCCCTCAATAGTCAAGAATGAACCATGAAAGATAAGAGTGCATCATCGGGAAATGATTGAGGTGTGCTAAATGAACGATGTAGCGCATGGTGAGAATTTATTAAAGCAAACCCTCAACATTCATGTAAGAATTGTAAGAACACAAGTGCGTCATCGGGGGTGAGGTGAGAGTACTCACCTACCAAAGACCAAGGTGGCATGGAGTGGTGGAAGCATGTGGAATGGAAGAAACATGAGTGTATGAACTGAACTGAATTTCATATGGAGTTGTGGTGGAATGTGTGAAAGTGGGATGTTGTGGTACCCAGTGTGAAGTAGCAATGTGATGTGGTGGATAGCGTGAATGTGATGGATGAGGTGGATGTAGTGAATGTAATGGATGTAGTGGGGAATGCATGTGAATGGTAGATTTGGGTGGATACATCATAGTTAAAGCACCACATGTATCACATAACTCAATAGTAATAGCAACTCTCTGACAAGGTAAAGGAGAGATGGTGCACTCACATGGGCGAGAACCAAAGGAGATCATGCCCTTATACTCTAATTGTTGCAATATATCTTGAAGGACAAGATAGTCATTATCTCTATGACCATTTATAAAATGATAATTACAATAGTGTTAGTCACATTGACATTAAAATTGGTGTTGTGGATGATGTTGGTTGGAAGGTAAGAGAATTAATTGCTCGTTGAGTAATACACGCAACACATCATGTGGTCATGCATGGTGAGAAAAGTGCAAAGGTTCATGTGACCTAGGTGGGGTGGTAGGAGGAGTGTCTTGTTGCAGATTTAGAGAAGGAGTATGCTTTGGTGGCGAAGAGGGTGGAGCTTGCTTATTTTTCTTGGTAGGAGATTGTGTGGGATGCTCAACTAGAGGCTCAAGTGGAGAAGTAGATGAGGGTATAGACGCAAAAGAATGCAAAGGATCTATGGTTGGTGTAGAGAGGAGGTTTTGTTCTAAGTTGATAACCTTATAGCATAGGAGAGTGAATGACTCACATGTATCATACTACAATCGTTGCTTAAGTGGAGGAATGAGGCCATGACAAAAATAAATTGCTTCTCAAGATCTATGGGTTAGAAAACAAGCTGATGGATACAAGCATTGAATCATAGGATATAGTCCTTGATAGGTTCCATAGAGCCCTGATGTAGAGAAGGTAAGTGGTCATAAGTAACCTTAGGGCCATTGTTGATTATAAAATGACAGAGGAAGACGTCCTCCATGTCATAAAAAGTGCTAATGGACCCAAAGGGGAGATGAGTGTACCATTGTAATGCCTCATCGGTAAGACTATAGTGAAAGGCTTTAAGTAATAAGTGATCATTAGAATAAGAAGCCATATCCTGATGATAATGTAGGATATGGGCATGAGGGTCACTTGTACCATCAAAACATGTGAAAGTAGGCATGGTAAAATAACGAGGAATGCACAATTGTGAAATTTCTTAGGAACCGATTTCCATGTAATGAATCCTTGTCAATAGAACCGTAATAAGCCCTACTTTCTAAAGTGAGAGACTAAACCTAGGATTGTAATTTTCCTACGACATGCATGAGGGAAATAATATCTTGTGAAGGAATAGTGGAAGATGGTAACAATGTATTGAGTGTTTGGAGCTTACCATTGTGAGTGATCATAGGGATGTCCAAGGGTGATGGAGAAGGGTCTAATGTTAAGCACACACTAGTAGGTGCCAAGGAAGCTATGGTATGAGATATAGATGGAATACCCATATCAATGGTTGTACTAGCATCAAGAATATCCATAAGAGGTGAATTAAGCGATGTGGAAACTTTTATAGAAGATGTAGTAAGATACATATGCAAACTAGTAAGGGGAGATGAAACAGAGGGGAGAAGAGGAAGTGATAGATAGCGGTGCCTCATGTGTAGTGCTAGATATGATCTCATGAGAAGATAGTAATGGATTAGGTGAGTCACACTCAACAATATGGAAAGAAGGAGATTCATAAACTTCGGTTGTATCACCGATATCTAATGAGGACTCGAGAAATGAAGATATCGTTAAGAGCACCATCAAGAGGATCGTCTACATAATGTGAAGGAGTATGCAAAGTAGGAGAGGAGGTATCATGAGAAACAATGTCAGAAGAGGTAGAGTCATGAGAGGGGATAATGTTAGTGACTGGAGTAGAAGGAGAATCAATATGCTCATGTGAATGAGTGTAAATACCAAGTAATTAATCAATAATATAATCATCTAATGTCTCCTATGAAATATCGAAGCGAGTCACAAGTAAGCGTCTAACATGGAGTACGATGAGTAAAGGCTATTGGATCATCAACAATGCTAATGCCTATAGGAGAATCTTCAAAGCGAGTAGGTACATATTGTAGTCCATCTTGAAGTTGTTGTTTGACATGGTCTAGTGTGGTAATGGGAGAACTATAGATATCTTTAAGCTCAAGAATGCTAGTCTCATCATAAATAGGGTTAATACTAACATGAGAAATGGCAGGTGGAGAAGATGGGCTAGGCTTAGCCATTAGGGTTTGATTAGATCCTAGGAAAAGTTATTCTAAAGCATAGGGTTCACCAAAATGATTAACTAAAAATGTGGATTTATAATCTAGATTATAATTTAATCAAAGTAAATAAAGAAAAAGTAATAAATGATACAAGTTGTAATATTAATTCTAAATGATTTATTTTGATATTGAAATAAAACGAAATAGTTTAAATGGTAAGGGATAGGGTACTAACCTAAAATCAACTTGCCTCGCTATGTGCAGGATGGTCAAAATGATGTGTAGATAGGATAGAGATCAATGGTGCCACTTAGGAAATTACAGGGAATGAAGATCTTCCTAGACTTGGGCACTGGGAGAGGACTCGGGCACTTGGGGTGCCCTAGTGCACGTAATCTAGTCACTTGGAGTCTGCAAAAATCTCAAGGTCTAGTTCAATAGTGTCATAAGGTCTTCATAGTACCTTCATCTGGGTCACTGGTTGTCGTAATACCCTCGCTAATTTTGTTGTAGTTATGTGATGAAGATCTACATGCAAAACCCAATACAAAGTGTCAAATTCCTACAAAAAAAAATGCAAATGAAGGGGTCAAACTGACCTTATATGCTGTTAGCATATGAATTCACACGCATGCAAATGACATGCAATAGTGTGGGAATGAAGTCCCTCCTCAATGAAGGTGAGGCTGCCTCTATTGAAAACCAAAACTATATTTACACATGTACACTCAAAATTGTATGTGGGGGTGTTTTGGAACATCAATGGAAAGAAAAGTGAATGAGTAAGATGGAATGGAATGAAAGGAATGGATAGAAGGAACATGCAATAGTTAGGTAAAAGTAGAGCCTAATATCTCATGGAGAAGAACAATAAATAACTAACACAAATAAAATGGAGTTTGCATCATTTAAATGAGAATGAGTAAAAGGGAACACACGTGAGCAAGTAGATAACCAAAGCTTGATCACTATGAACTAGAACAACATATTAGTAGCATTAACAATAAGATCCAAGACAATATATGTATGTAAGATTCAAACACTAACATATAATGAACATAAGAACATCAAATGCTATAAGAGACAATTAATAGGACACAAATTTTATATTTTATTAACTCTAAAATGTCTTACGTAAACAACACAAAGTTTCTTTCTTTGAAATAAAGCTTTCATACAAAATTATTTTCTTTTCCTCTCTCAAATTCACCCTTACAAATGAGCCCCTGACTTGCTTTTATAACCCAAAAGTTGGTTACAAAGTAGTTAGGGTTTACATGCACATTAAATAGGGCATCTTAAGTGACTTTGATTTTTCAACCAACTTTATTAAAAGCAACTAAAAATAGAAATCACTTAAGTTATCCAAAGTTTTCCAAAAGTGAGTTCAATAATAACATCCTTTTAAAATACCACTTTTAAAACATACGACAAAAACCAGTGCCTTATCCATTGAAATGGGGTCCACCTATCTCAATCGTATGAGAAATGGACTCTCCCACTTGATTAGATACGATAAAACTATCTCCTTGACTCATCGGTGAAATTAGGATCCGCCACCTTCACCAATTGAAAGGATCTGAACCTTCCCAATGTTTCGAACATATTTTCTTCTTCTAGAGGTTCATTTGGTTGAAGAATAGCCTCACAAAATACCTGCAATTCCAAGATCCTACCTGGCATATCATTTAGATTGACCATCTTTGATTGAACATTCTCAAACAAGTTCTTTAATTTGATGCAATGTTCCATTGAAGCTGAAGATAAATTGATGGCGGGAGTATACATGTCTTTGAACAATTGTGAAAATTGCTCCTCTACATGTTCTGATGAATACCTTTGATTTTTCTCATTTACAAGATCACAAGGGATCTCAACTATGAACTCCTGAATCAAGGCTGGTGAAGTGAAGGCTTCATTTTATACACTCTCGTAATGGATCATAGAATCCTCGAGAAGTGTCTTTCTTGATTTAATATGCAGACACCAAAGAAAACATGTCCCTCGATATATTCAAATTTGAGAATTCCTTCAACGGCTAAAGTTCAAGATTCCATACTTGTCATCTCCTGTAAACTAGGTGATATTTCATCCAAATTTCATATGTTAGAAACAAAATTTTCCTTGAAAGAAATAATTGGATCAAGATATGCACTAACATCTTCATGGAGATTAACAGTTGTTTTGATCGTCTCTTTACCCAAAATGATAATCTCGAAAGCCAAGATTTAGTAACATGGCCCAATGTGTTTATTTATTTTGATAAATTGAGAGTTTCTTCATCAGGGGAAGCCACTACATCGGGTCAAGGAAATTGGATGATATAGGATTTATAAGATGTTGAACATATTCCACCAATTGATTATTTACTGACCTTAAGCCGAGAGTTCGATACTTATGTTTCTTAATTCTCTTTATACGATATCAACTGAATCTCAGGCCATTGCCATGTCACTTTCCAATGTGGAATTCCCAAGTCCAAGTCTAGAAAGCGCATAGTCGGTAGATGTAATGGCATCACGCTCCTTGTCAACTTGTGGGATGACAAGATCCACTAATTTGTTTCTGTCATCATCCACCATTATTCAAGAGAGCACTTTAGGCTTCTTGGGAATGACATCATTTGAAATCTTGAAAAGGGCATTGAATTAAATGTCAGTTGCCTTGAAAACCCTCTTCCTTTTCTTGATTTCACAATCAACCCAAAAAGGAGTATCCTTCACCACTTTTATATATAGAAGCCTAGATTCCGAAGCAACATTCTCATTGTTCTCGACATCATTAGATTCTACAAGAATCCTTTCCACGACCTCGATTTTTGGAGAAATAACCTTGATATCTACCTCTTGATCATTTGGGAGATTTTGAGAAATCTCTTCATGAACTGTAGGTTCAGAAGCATTCGATATTTGGACTACTTACACCTGAGTGGACTCTTGTGCAAGGCATAGTGGATGAGTTTTTATGAGCTTATGAGAACTATCAACAATGTGAGTAGAAGAATCTCTACTTGAAGTGGAAAATCGATATGCGCTCTCTTCCTTCATTGGGGCTAGGACCCTTAGATTTTTCACCTCGTGACACATTCTTTGGTGAAGTGGATTTTGGCAACCACTCCTTTCTTGCTTGTTGTGTATGACTAGATGACACAGAGGTTGATTGAGAGGAATCTTTGGTTGACTGGAGACCTCCTTGATTTGGCAATTTTTGTAATCCTAGGGTATGATCTTAAATTGATTGTAATTTTGCAAGTTCTCTTTCATACCAGGATATGCTTCTTTCGAGAATCGGTTGATTCTTACTATCAAGATAAAATTCATCTCTTTTGGTCCAATAAATTCGTGGCAATGGGGTAAAAACACCTATATCATATGAGAGATCAATAACATCTTCATCATCATCCTCCAACAAATCTAGAGGGTTTTGATGTGAAATGCCTTGATCGAGAAAGAGTTAGGTAGGAAAACTCTCACCTTCTAACTTCATGTTCGTCGAAAAAAGCATCCCAAAATTCTTCCATGGTAGGGTTGTGCTAATACTTTACCCCAAGCATCTTCTGCATATATCTGTTGATATCAAACTGGAATCTTTTCACATATGGATGAATAGTGATGAGGAAAACTCTTTCTCCACTAGTTGTGCAATGAAGAGATTTGGACATTGGTATTCTCTAATTTGGATTGGGAAATGAATTCTGAATGATGGTTGTCTTGAGAGAAGACAGTGAACTTGGAATAGTTGTAGTACAAGCTCCATTAATGCCCACATGTCACTATCGTACTTTGGAAGCTTTCATGGAGTACTGGAAAACCGCTCACACGAATATAGGAAAAGGATGAAAATTGAATAAACCATGTTCCCCATTGGGAAATGACATCCATGGCCTCTTTAGAGAATATTTCCTCTATATTCTGATTCAGGTTTTGAATCATGCGAGAAGGTGAATGCATCGTTAACTCTTCTAAAATGATGAGAGCTATTTTTGAAACTTAGTTGTAGATAATAATGGAAGACATTATTTGATGGACCCATGACTCCTCTCATTTCAAGTCCCGAAAATAGCTTTCTTCTAGCCACTACATAAGTCAAGTATGATGTCATGTAGAAACATCTAGTCATCTTCACTTTGATCAATTGTTTGTGAAGGGTATCACTGATGATGGTGGCCCAATCCACAAACTCTCTCTTGGCAAGGATGATATAGATAAACTGATACATCCATGGGTGGAAAATCCTAGTAGAGGGTAGACTAAAGACTCAACTCAGGAGAGTGATCATGTCCCCGATTTCTTCCCCGAAATCAATTTGGTACAATTCTTTAGGAAGCCGATTAACTCGAGGCCTCTTGGTCACTAACCAGTTGTTATTAACCATCTTACTCCACTTAAGGGGTTCTTCATCCCAAAAATCTTGTGTTGACTTTCAAGTGATGTCAGTATTCTTAGGGAAGTCATGTATGTTGAGAAACTCCTCAATGTGCTCTGGTGTGATTAATAGGAAAGGCTCGCAATTATCTTTATAAATTCCTTGTATCTCAGGATCATAATGCTCCGCACAAGTGATAACCAGCTCCGGGCATCAGACCGATACTAGAAATGTCACTACTTGGGGTAGACCACTATGATAAAGCCTATATGAGAATATGGCTTTTGCCTTGACTTTCACCCAATCAAAAAATTATGGCACATTGATGTGACCAAGATTTATATCGGTTATATTGTCATATGCAGATTTGATAGAACCGGGAAGGATGATTCCATGGAATTTGTATTTAAGCAGAGACTTATTCAATTTCTCTAATGGCTTCCTCATTTTTCTTGCAAATTTATTAGATTTTTCGGCCATTATTAATTTTACAAAAAAATGACTCAGGCATGTAAAACAATGCAAACGGGGTCGGGTCTCAATCTCCGAACCACTATTTATGGAAAAGGAATATAACTCGTCTTGATATTACTATTATTATTATTATTATTTTAAAAATAATAATAATAATAATCGATCTCAGGTTACAATTTTTTTTTAAATGTCAATACATCATACCGAGACTAGGCTCGAGTTTCGAATCTCGCGACAACAATGATATTTATTTATTTTTTAAATTAAAATCTCTCGATTTTAATATTTCGTGCGGATCAATTTAATTTTTTTATTCGCCTTGCTTCTCTGCGTGCCTGATATTTTTTGATTGATGCGTGGAAGATTGTATCTTTATATGAATGCATAGAAAGTCAAAAATAATATTTCTTCCTCGTTGCGTGAACTACTAGTTTTTGTGTTGGAAGACTCCTAATTTTGTGAATGTGTGGAAATGATTTTCTTAATCCTTTGGCTGTGTTTGGACTATTCTTCTCTTGACTAATGTGTGGCCTTCTTCAAAAGCTTTTTAAACTCCCTTTGGCTTGGATATTGCTCCTTTAACTGCGTGGAAATTGTTGTTTAAGATAAATATGTGGGAATTTGTATCTTGTTAAATTGTTTTCTTTCCTCTCCACGTAGTCTTTTGGTGTGAAAACAATTAAAACAACAAAGTTATTTTGATTGTTTTCTCCTTTGCCCAATATGTGGAGGTGTTTGGAGAATTTTCTTGTTGTTTTCTTGTGCTTCCCTTCTTGTCTTGCATGGAGATTTGTTTTTGTTGTGAGCTGCCTTTTAGACTATTCAAAGCATGCTTGAAATTGTTGTTATTCTCCTTTTTAATGTGTTGGAAATTCTCCTCCGCCCAATGTGTGGGTTGTAGTTCTTTTATCTCTTTGTTGTTTTCTCCTTCCTTTTTTTCTCCTGCGTGGATAGTTATTCTTTATCTCCTTGCTTGTTTGTGGCTTGTCAAAATGATGCCAAGGTTCTTATTTTCTAAGACCAATGCATGGAGCTTTCAATGAAGAAAAAACAAATGCCTTTTCACTTCTACGTGAAAAATTTCTAAATAAAACAAAACAAATCCCCTTTTTGTTGTTATCTTCCTCTACACGTGGAAAGCCTTCTTTAATGGTGTTTTGGTGTGATTTTGTGTTATAAGCTTCATTCCTTCACCAATGTGGAAATCTTGTTTCTTCCCTCCTTTACCACGTGGGTTTCCTTCAATGTGTGGAAAAAATGTGTGATCTTTTCCTCAACAAGGATGGACTACTACAAGAATGCATGGAAATGGTTTATTTCTCCTTGAAAACCTGAATTCTTCCTCAAAACATTGGCGTGAACATAAAAAAGAAA